>CM053601.1:145020685-145051427 GCA_028646575.1 Pseudocheirus occidentalis
TATTTCTGAAGGAAATTCTGTATTACAGTATTTACTTTTTGTTTATATACACGTACTTCACATTTGTGTTTAAAATGCACAGACCTCCCAGAATTCTCTTATTCCGGCTTAAATTAGCTGTTATCTTACAATACAAAAAAATACCAAAAAGTTGCAGTCCTAACTTGTGTATGTATAACACCCACGATCCCCAGCAATGAAATAGTTTACAATACTTACTCCGTATTTACATATGAGTGCAATCAATGCTAAATTATACATATTAACAAACTAAGCTGGAGTCCAAACACAGAAGAACTGGAAATAACCGCAGACCCAAGGAGTTTCCAAAGACAGAATTAGTTCAAGGAAATAGGTTTCACTACTGTTAATGTGTGCTAGGTCCAAATTCAGAATAAGTGGGAATCTCTCTCAGGATTTCTTTTTAAAGGGTGGACTGACAGATTTTACAGGCTATTACACAATTTTTCCTCCTTGGCAGAGCTTTTATTAGTGTGAATTACTAATCAGGGGGAAAATGTCTATTGGGGATAATTACAGTACCTGGAAGACATGCACAAGAATTTTTATTGTTTAAGAAAAGTTCAGTAAATTGGATAACTGTCATTTGAGCCCCAAAATGGAAGAGACAGCAAATATCCTGAGCATAATTTGCTTCTGATCAGCCTACCTCTGTTCAGACCTCTGCCCTTGATGTGTCTGGTGTTATGGGGGGAAGGGAGGCCTCTCTCCCAAGCCTTCCTTATGGTACAAGGGGAAGTCAAAGCCAGTTCTTTAGTTTGGTTGTTGACCTTTCCACTGAACATAATCTCAGAACTGGAGGGCATCTAGTCCAAACTGGGCAAAAGTTCCTTCTACAACCCTATCCCTGATAATCTGTGCTCTCATTTAGCCTCTCTTGAGAGACCTCCTGTTGCAGGGAATAGATTACTCTTCTTCAACCACTGCCATATCCCTTGCTTAACTCTGCCCAAAGGTACCTGTGGAAATGTATGTCTGATAAAGGTAAGTAAAAAAACCTGACTCTGCCTTAACTGTGTGCTTCGTTGGCAGGCCCCCCCACCCCCATAAACTTGAACTTGATACAAGCTGTTTAAAATAAAGTGTTTATTCCTACTGGTTGGTATGATGATCTTCTAGGCCATGCTAACCTCTTCTTCCCAGTCATCCCGATTCCAAGGTGAGTGCATGTGATCTACACTAGGCTAATGGCACCTTTCCCTGAAGAGGGACTAGAATAAGCTTCACTTTCAGTTCTAGGCTCAGTGACTCAATGTTCTGGTCCTCTTTACCCAAAGACCTCCTTGCCCAGCCCTGTTTTTCTTCCCTGCGCACATGACCTGGGAAAATCTGTGGGCCTCGGATTCTCTCTCAACGCATCTCACAGCAATGAGGTTGCCCTTCTCCTGGGCAGATAGGTCTTGGGGAGAGGTAGAAGGGGCCTCAGTCTTTTTTTTTTTAATTATTTTTGGAGGGCAATTGGGGTTAAGTGACTTGCCCAAGGTCACACAGCTAGTTTTTGGGTAGAGTGTCTGAGGCTGCCTCAGTCTTTCTATATCCAGAGAACAGACTGCAGGTTCCTGGACAAATAAAGATCTGGGAAGGAATAAGAGAGGAAACAAGTAAACAGGGGTGTTACTGGCTGCTGCACATAATGGCTACAAACATTTATGAAATTTTCGTTGGAAAAAACAGGAGCTATTTGCAAACAAAATAACCAACTAAAAACAACCCTTATTTTTCAGTGCCCAAAGGCATCATTCATGTTTTAAATTAAAAGGCTGGAAAAATTCCATTAGGAACCTAACAAAGCCACAATTACGAAATTTCAATTGTCTAAGACAAGGCTCTGGAATTTTTGCTTCCATGTCCTACTATAAAGACCAGGGGAAATATTTCTAAGGCTGAAATTCAGGGCATCCAATTTCTGCCCTGAAGTCCAGGCGCCCTGGCAAATGGAGAGTCGGGCCAGTTCTAAGGATGAGGCTAAACAGCTTCATTCTTATCCTTGCCTAAGGAACAGCTGCATTAAGTTGATTTACTGCCTGATTCTTCCTGCCTTTTTTGAAGTAGGAGAAATGCTTTATTTTGGGATATTTTGTTTATTTCATTGAAATGAGTTGCATTTAAATGCATCAACATGTTGGGGACATTTTTCCTGCTCAATTGGAAAAGCATCAGGATCTAATTGTATGACATCTCTGAGCTCTGAAAGATATCCCGTACTTAGCACTGGGGCATATTATTAAGACAAAACTTAGGCATCATTTAAAATGCATCAAAAATACATGAGCTGCATCTGTTTTATTTTCAAAGATTTAGCATTTTGTACACAATGCCACCGTATTATTTAGCTGTGTTATTAAAATGGTTTTCATTGATTCACAGACTCTCTGGTGACATATGGGCCTGTTTCCAGAGCTGGGGAGCTGGCTTAGCAGTGAGACACAGCAGCTCTTAGAGACTTTTGAGTCTCCCCATTCCAGCTGAACTAGCAGTCTGGATGAAGGGTCTACTGAAGGCAGCAAGGCTGAGGCAGAGACATGACAAGAGCCCAGTCATTCCCTGTCTTGGCAGAGAGAAGCCTGAAAGGAGGGTCGTTCCCTCAGAGGGGCTCTTAACTCTGGGTCTGTCCCAGGGCTTTGCTTGCCTCGTCTTCTTCTTCTGCCTCCTTCTGCATACTCTCATGTAAATCACTGAAAAGCCAGCATGTGAGCTGCCCTGTGGCTGACTCACTTACTGTGCAGGACTTTTCCAACAATGACATTATTAAGAAAGGGGTAGGGGGTTAGTAAGGGGTGTCAGGGGAGAGGTGCACAGAATGATGTCTTAACAAAGGGAAAAATCAGTCCTTAGAGTCAATGCTGAGGTTACTTCCTTGCAAGAGGCAGCTCCCACAGCCTCTTCCCACCTCCCCATTCCTTCCCAACAGGCCTGGATCACTCTCAAGGTCTTTACATAAATGGCACCTCCTGGAGAAGCTGGATGGGCAATCTTAGGCAAAGGGGGGCTGTGGGGTCTCCTTCTCTGGGTTCATCTGGAAACACAGAGTCAGAGTTGAAAGGGACCTTCAGAGGTTATATACCCTTGCTCTTGGCCAGTACTATGTGAAGAGGAAAGTGTCCACTCTCGGAGAACTGAGTCTATTGGAGGTAATGCATTTGTATATTAGATAGTGTTGTTGGTTTTTTAGGAAAAAAGCATTCCTGGGCATCTTACCCCAGGACAAAGAATAGGTTATAAGGGTCGGAGAACAGAAAAAGCTCTCTAATCACTGCATTTCTTCAGGGTTGTGTCTCAAAGAGAAAATTCCTAAGGCATTTGTTCTCACAGGTTTTAGGCCACCCAAATGCCCAAAGGTACACCTCCCCCTCACCACCAGAGTTGTTCTGAGATGAGGCTGGGAGAGAAGCTCTTTTAGTCCATTGTCACAGCCTAGGTCTTGCTGAGGCAGTGTGGGAGTGATTTTTCCCACTGGCTACTATGGATATTAAGAGACAGAGCAGAAAATGGGAGAAAAAACATGCAGTTCTTCCAGTTTCTATGAGTCCTTTCCTTCTGCTCCTCTTAAAATCATTCTCTATTGCTCACTCTATTTGGCAAACCAGAGTTTCTCCTTTTCAGACTTCTGGATGTGCTCAATCTCTATTAGTTCTCATCACAGGTTCCAGTTGGTGGAGAGGAGCCCCCACGACTGGGGAGACTGAGGTGGGAAGGTTTCTCCTGATGAGAAAGAAAGCAAATGTCTTCTTTCCCCTTCTGCATGTCATGGCAGGCTCTGGGCTTTGACCCTCGGTGGAAGCCCCAGTGACAGTGACTTCCTCTCATTCCCATTTCCCCACAGTACCATCTGAATTTTTTCTTTGCCTCTACCACATTCTACCTTGTATGAAATTTATTTGGGTCTACGTCTCAACCTCCCTATTAGATTGCAAGGTTTTTACTAGATGGGCCTCTGTTGTATTTCATATTTGTATGTACAGGGCCAAGCAAAGGGCCTTGCACACAGCTGAAGTGAACTGAATAGAATCCCATCAGGGACTGTCCCTTTCTCCAGAGAGATGTCTGAATCCACTAGCCTAGACCCTGAAGAAAATAGAAACTCAAGACAGATGAGGTTAAAATGGAAATGGATTTAGGAAACAAAGCTGTGTCTTGCTCCCAGGAGCCAAAGAACACCTAATGTGGTGCCACCATCTTCTTTATTCCTTCAGTAGGTATGGATGATGAAAACCTCCACTTTTGTGCCCTGGGAGTAACCACAGGAAGGGTCAAGAGAAACACTAAAGTTGAGACCTAGAAGGTTATGAGACACACACAAGGGACACTCCACATTCACACACCTTTGACTTGGGACAAGAGGTGAGCAGAGCAGCTTTTACATAGGATATTGTAGCTCAAATCTGCTTTCCCTTCCAGGTACTGCTACCAGGTTAAGCATGTCCTTGGGTGGAAAAATTCTATCATCTTTCTTGGCTGCAAATTAGGTTTTAGAAAAGAGCACAGATTGCCTAGGGTAACCATTTAAATTTTACAGGAATATAGGAATGCAATTATGTAAAAACCTATGCTTACTAATTTCCCAATTGCTAGAGCTATTTAAAGTCTAGGCACTTTGTGTGTGTGTGCACGTGTATGTGTGTGTGTGTGTGTGTGTTCTAAATGGGTTAAGACTATATTAACCAAGATTCCTTAGAAAACCACAATAATTTGCATTCATTCCAAGTGACATTTCTGATCTTTATATTAAAATAGTCTCATCCTATTCTATTTTGACATGAATCCAAAGAGATGGACTGTAAATAATTCTCAACTAGAAAAATACCACTCCATGGAAGAGAGATACCTCTGCCTAGATGGTTCAAGAATAAACAGCAATTTTTTTTTTAAAGAGAGAATACACTTCAGATGAAAATCAAGTGACTTCACCTGAAGGTTCCCTAAAAGCCTGCATTGGTGAGTTATCGATGACTAACATTTACCTGTAAACACTGCATCTTTTTTTTTTTTTTGCACAGTTGAGAAATACAAGTCCCCAGGAACAGTTTTCCACGTATAAACCTGAGTGTCATTCGTTCCTAACTGTTCTCCTGGCTTTATTTACACTGACTTCCCATAATGATGACAAGATCATTATTGGACCTGTAATTAAATTAAATGAATCTGACGAGAAAGAAAAGGGTGGACTCTGGAACACAAACTGGAGCAGCTTCCAGACAAAGCAAACGACCGTGCAGACAGGGCTGGGCTCAAGGATGCCGACTTCTCCAAGAATCTCCAGTCGCTTGCACCATGACTGTAAAATCTGGGGCCCTCCCCCCTCCCCGCCCTCCCCTTCCCTTCCAACTGTTCTTGTGTGTTAAAACCCTTACAGGGACAGTCCTCATGCTCCAGCATCAGATACAGGTTCCAGGCTGTGCAGGTGGCTGCTGTTTCCGATTCCGCATGGCTCCTGATTTCTCTTTGTAAGCAATTGGCATCTGCTGAGAAATGTCCACTAGTGCACTGGCCACAGCAAGTCCTGAAAAGAGATCCCAAGAGGATCAGCACTAATAAGCAGGCAAAGCTACACACTGTGCATGATCTCTGACCCAGCAATATTGCTACTAGGTCTGCATTCCAAAGAGAGTTAAAAAAAGAAAAAAAAAAAGGAAAAGGACCCACATGTGCAAAAATATTTACAGCAGTTCTTTTTGTGGTGGCAAAGAATTGGAAAATGGGGGAATGCCCATCAATTGTGCAATGGCTGAACAAATTACAGTATAAGAATGTGATGGAATGCTGTACTACTGTGCTGTAAGAAATGGAGAGTGGAATGGTTTCAGAAAAACCTGGGATGCAAAGAGAAGTGAGCAGAATCAGGAGAACAATGTACATAGTAACAGCAATATTCTGAAAATAACTTTGAAAGACTTAGTAACTCTGATCAACACAGTGACCACCAGAATTCCAAAGGACTCATGAAGAAACAAGCTATCTCCAAATAGGGAGCTGATGGACTCAGAGGGCAGATGGACACACATTTTCTTCTCTTTTTTTTTTGGACATGGTTAATATGCACTTTGTTTTGTATGACTATATATTTGTAACGAGTTTTGTTTTTCTTGCTTTCTCAATGTGTGAGGAAGGGGAAAGTGAGAGAATTGAACTGAGAGAACTGAAAATAAATGGAAAAAAACCAAGTAGTATGTTTTTCATAGGCTACTTAACTTATCACCTGTGATGATACCAGACATTGGTGGAAGGAAACAAAATTATCTACTTTTATGATTCTGTAAGAAAATGCATTTCATGCTATGGTTTCATTTTGACAAACATTAAATGCCTATCAAGCTCAAAGCCTTTGATGAAGCCTTGGGGAGAAAAGGATGCATGAAGTTGCAGAGACCCTGCCTGAGGAGCTTACCTCCTTCCTGGGTAAGGGTCTGTGTGGGCTCATTCAACACACAAGAAAAGAAATGTGGTCTAAGGCAGGGTGTGACAGGCAAGAGGGATTCTGATAAAGGACTCCAGGAAAATCTTGGGGGGCAGATACTTTCAGTTGGGGTGAGCAGAAGTAGTGACACCCAAGGAAGGTACTACACAAGCTGGTAGTAGACAGAAGTGGATGAAGAGTAGATAGAGGAGTATGCTGATTGGGAACAGCTAGGGATCATTAGGCTTCACTTTCTAATTACAGGAGAGCCTTTGCTATTACACCTGAAGCCCAGAACTAGTGGGGAAGGTGATAGGGCAAGCACTGCCCAAAGAGCTGCTTCCTCCCTCTGCCCACTTCCTCCAAACCAGCACACCTATGTGCTTCGGGATTCAGTGGGCTTTGTACTGCACAACTGGCACTCCTCCTTTTTGAGGAGTAATCTGCTAAGAAATGTCATTCTATTAGCACCTCCTCTAGGGGCTAAGGGCTGGCCTAGACAAATTGTAAAGGCAGTACTCAGGAGGAAGAGACTGGAAATATAACCTCCTCACAAAGCAAGGCTAAAGCACCTTAAATTAACATATGTAAGATTTCAAAGAATCTTTTCTGTGTTTCCCTTTGTGTGTGTGTAGTGGGAAGAGGGATGGAAATCAAGTGCTAGTTCTCCCTTCATCCACACTGTCCTGCATTCTCCCCTAATCCCCCCCCCCAGCTAGGTTTCCATTGGGAGGAAGGGGCTATCCCTCTATTAGTAATCAGCGCCCAAAGAGTAAGATGGAATTATCCTTTGAAAAAAATGGAACTAGAGCTGGGCTCTGCCCTTCAAACAGCAATGATAACAGCTCCCACTTCTGTAGTGTTTTGATGGTTACAGAATTCATTAATCCCAACAACCCTGCAAAGTAAGGATTATTATGTCTTTTTCAGATGAGCAAACCAAGCAAATGAAGCTTGTGAAACTGGCCTCCCCAGGGTCACAGAGCTAGGAAGATGCCTCTAAAGCCTGCCTTCCCCACAGTACTGTGTTTCAACCCTCTCACACTGCCAGACCCACTCAGTTCCCCTGGGCCTGGCCACTGCTCCAGGCTCTTGCTTCCTGAGCTCCAAGCTGTGGTTCTTGGGTTGTTTTTCTAGTTAAGCTTCATGTTCCAAGAGCCCAGAATTTAGAGTTTGGAGTGGTGAGGTGGAGCTCCATCTGTGTGACTTGGGCCAAGCCCTTTCCCTTCTTTGAGCCTCCCTCTATCCTCTGTAAAATAGGGGCAATCAGTAAGGCTTGTCCTGCTTCCTCCGCAGCCCTTGTATAAAGGCTTGTAAACCTTGAGACAATATTAAAAATCACTGAGTGAACACCTGCTCCTCCAGAGCCCCTGTTTTGGGGCCTGCACGCCCTCTCTTGTAACATGCTCCTGTGTATATCTGTGTCCACAAACCAGTACAACGTAGCCCAGGAGATGAGAGGCCTGGAGGAAACAAGGCAGGACCTTTACTCTGCATTTTGGCCGTCTCTTCTCCATGATGGAGTAGGTTCAGCTCAATTCAATCACACTAAATGTTACTATATGCAAGTACCATGCCGGATATCGGGGATACAAAGACAAATATGGAATGGTGCCTGACCTGGGTGAGGCTGTCTTCTTCGAGGGGAGGGAATGGGCATTTTTCTGTGATATGTTACAGGTGGGGCACGGGGCTTTTTTTTTTTTTTTTACCAATATCATCTCATTTGATCCTCACAACAACCCTGGGAGGTAAGGTACTATCATTACCCCTGTTTCACAGTTGAGGAAACTGAGGCAAAGAACTTAAGCGAGTTATCCAGGGTTGCACAGCTACTGCATGTTGGAAGCTGCATCTGAACTTGGGACTTCAGGCTGCCACTTTGGGAAGGTACAAGAGTTCAACAGGCATATATGTAAGTAAACACGAAGCACATACACAGTTTTTTGAAAGTCATGTTAACAGGGTGGCTAATGACCTTGTTGAGGGATGGGAGATGAGGAAAAACCTCCCTGTGGAGGTGGCCCTTTAGTTGTGTTTTAAGCTAAGGAAGCTAGGGGTTTTATACGGCAGAGGTAAGTAAGGAACATGACCAGGCACAGAGACAGTGGCATGTGTACAAATTTCCAAGACAGGTGGACAGGATGCTGCGTACACTGGACTAGCGGGTCAGTCTGAATGGAACAGAGCATGAAGGGGAATCATATGAAGTTACACTGGAAAGGTGAGTGGGAGCCGGACTGCAGAGAGCTCTAAAGGCCAGGGTGAGAAGTCTGCACGTTATTTTAGAAGTACTAGGGAACCACTGAAGATTTTTTAACTGCTGGATGACATGTTTGCATCTGTTTTTAAAACATCAACTTGGCAATGCAGAGTCTAGACTGGAGAGTGGAGAGAATGAAATCAGGGAGACTGATTAAGAAGTTATTCTAATAGTCCAAGTGAGAGGTTCTGAGGATCCACTGAGGCTGCGTCAGTGACAGAAGGGGATGGGAGAAATAGAACTGATAAGACTTGACAACTGAACAAACTGGAGAAGAGAGGAGGGTAAAAGATGACCCACTGCTATGAACCTCAAATGACTGGAAGGACGATGCCATCAACAGAATGGGGAATTCTGGAGGAGGAATGGGTTACTGGAGAAATATGAGTCCCATTTTGGACAGGCTAGCTCTAAGATCTCTTCCAGACCTGACATTTTATTTCCTAAGGCCCCTCTCAGATCTGACATTCTTTCTGTGTTTTGTAAATTTTCTCTCTCTGAGCCTTACCTGGAGTTTTCACCATCTATGTATGAACAGAAGCTTAAGAAATGTCTCCTGGATTTCCTGTATTCTAAGGTCCCTTCTGGCACTGACATGTCTCAGGAAAGGTCAAGGTTCCCACCTTCAGCTCCCTTCCTCAGAGCCAAAGGCAGGTTGCTGCTTTCACATCAGCTGGAGGGAAGTATTCACTCACCTGACTGTCCTGGTGGCGGGATTCCTCCCAGGCCTCTAGGCAGTCTTACAAACACCGAAAGGACAGCTGCTCTGTTACCAAAACAAGGCTCCAATGCTATGGGCTTGGGTGCAGCCTGGGGAGGGAAAAAAGCATAAAGGGCTAGTCATGGCTTCTTAAAGGTCACTGACAAACAGTCCTGCCCTATTTTTTTCTAATCCACCCCTGGGGGGGGGGGGCAGGGGAGTTAGGTGAGGTGGGTCCAAGAGTTGGGCCTCTAGCGGTAGGATTAAGACTGTATCCTCTCTTGTGGAAATGAGAGTCACCCCAGCATTCTCTAAGATCAGAAAGCACTGCAAGAACACAAACATCAAGAGGGCTGGCATGCATACCAAAGATTGCATACGGGTTAATTTTCAGTGGCAGGAGGGTGCCCCTTCCTGCTGTTTGTAAAAGTTGTTGCTTGTCATTGTACTTCCCCCTCCCTGCCCATCCTGTCAAAAAAACCCATTCCATGCCACACCCACCCTGGCTTGAGAGTCAGCGGCCCAACACACTGTCAATCAATCACCCACAAGCATTTATTAATTGCCTACTATGTGCTGGGTATTGTGCTAGGTGCAAAGGCACACACTTTTCCACTCAAGAGAATCCATACTTTGTAATCAACACATATCATCCTTCTCCTGCCAGTAGTCCAGGTACAATGGCCATGGCCTGCTACTCCTGAAAGGCCGCGGGCCCCTAACCTAAAACAAGAGGGGTGAAAGTGACTGCTTGTTTTCATGGCCTTTTGGGTTCCATTTGTTAACAAGATTATTTTCACTTGGAAGTATAGATCAGGTCCTTCCCAGACACTCAACACTGTAAAACTGAAAGCCAGTTCTCTTTTTGGTTATGAGTTACCTCATGGACATATGTAGTGTAGTAGGAGCCTAAGTGGTCATGCGACTGGTAATGAATCTTATATATTCTGAGCCACAACTGTCATGGGCACTTTGGATCTTACTTTAATAGACTTATAATGGAACTATCTAAGACCTGCTGGGATGTTGGCTACACCAACGAAAAGTAAGCTCAAGCATGACTAATGAAGCTACCACTGAATACAACTGCCAACTATCTTTATAGATTTGGGGATGCTCACTGGTGATGAGAAACCCCCAAGTCAAACACCTGTTCCTCTTCCAGCAGAAAGGAGAGCACCTGTTACGTTACAGGCCCCAGATGCCACCATGAGTCATATATATAGTTGTGAGGCTGAGGATCGATCTCCATTTATCTCAACCAGCTGAGGACTAGTTTGATCTGTTGAGCAGTAATTATCACTTCCAAATTCTTCTCCCTTAAAAGCATAGTGCTCATTTCATTCTCTGATATCATCTTCATACATGCTAATCAAATAATTGCTACTCATTCATTTGACTTAAAACTGTCATAGCATACTTTATTAAGAGACCCAGAGACATGTTCCTACAGGCTAGAAAGGGAAGAATCAAATATCACAATTAAATTAACAGCACCAATAAAACATAGCAGAGTGAGCTAAACAAATTGAACTTAAAATCATTTTATGCTCAGAAGAAACTGACATCATTACAACAGGGCCTTATTTGTCATCTGTTCAGGGTAATATAAATTGGACTTTCACAGCTTAGGAAGATAAAACCCTGTCTGGGTATGTTTATGGCCACATAGTTTTCCTGTTTGGTTCTTTCAATAAAATCACAGAAGTTCACAATAATTCCTTTTCCGTAAAGCCTGTATATGGGCTATATTCTAACAGTCATTCCATTACCTCCGCTGATGGTGATGGCAGCCATAAGCCACACAACAGCTGAAGCTATCCTCCTGTTCCCAACCTTCTGTCTTAGTGAGAGATGGCCCCACTCCTGCCTCCCATAACCTTTCATCTTCTACTTCCCTTTCCACTCTTTCTCCAGCTCTGACCCTTTGGTTCTGTTATCTCCTTTGGCCTGTACAATTTTCTGTCCTATGAGAGTTGTAGAGGGACCTGAGAGATCATATAGTACTAACATTTACCTGAAATACGAAATGACCTACTTGTGGCCCCTCCCCACCCCCCATAGTTCCTGACAAGCCACGACTGCTCTCATTTGGCAGCGCATTTCGTTGTCGGATGGTCCATGTTCTCAGGCTGTTTAATGGTTATAAGATCTGGAATGAATAGATATCTCAGAGGACATCAAGTCAAAGTCCGTCATTTTATAGATGAGGAAACCAGGCCAGAGCCTAAATAACTTGTTCAAGGTCACAGCAACAGTAGTAGAACTGAACTGAATCTGAACTCGTCTTCTGACTCACGTTCTCACTTTATCTTTTCTTTTTTCATTAAATTACTTATTATATGTTGTAACATCAGTTCAATCAATCAGACTTGCTTTTTAGCCACTTACATTTAAATGAATTTCAACATCTAAAATGTTACATCAAGATTCCATGCTTCTTCATTTATTCCCATTCCATCTTATAGAGTAATAGTGTGTATTCTGTCCTTTTGGTTTTGCTTTTTCCATTTTGCATAATTTCATAAAGATCTTTTCATATTTCTTCATGTTACTTAGCCCAATCAATCTTAACTATATCATAATATTGCATTATAGCAATGGAATGCAATTTACCCAACACTGCCCCAATATTTGACATTAGGGTACTTCTACTTCGTTTTGTTTTTTGTCTTTGTTTTTTGGCAATCAGAGCTATGAAGTTCTCCAAACAGCTCTTTTAAAACTTTTGCTTCTGAAAGAACATTCAGGTCATATTCCCAACTGAATTACTGGGCCAAAAGGCATGCTTGTTTCTGTAACTGTGTATTGAACACTGTCAGATTGCTCTCCAAAAAGATCTACAAGTTTGCAATTCCGTTAGCAAGGAACAAATATTCCCATGTCCCTATAGAATCATCAGACTGCGTTTCATCGTTTTTAGTCATTTGGGGCAATTTGTTGGGTATTACCTTAAAGTTGTTTTGCATATCTTTGATTGCTGGTGAGTCTGACCATTTTTCAAGTCTTTGTAAAACTACCAGTTTCTATCCTGTGACCATTTATCCATTATGGACTGGGAGTTAGTTTTGTACATTAAAAAAAAAAAAGAATCCTTATATGGTTTAGATGTCAAATTTGTGTGTCATTTTTACAATAGCTATTTCCCACTATCTTCCATTTTCTTTTGATTGCACTGAGGTTTTTTCGTACTGAAAAAAATTATTTCTCTTCCACATCTAAGATGAACATGTTATTGTGGTTTCTTCCCTCTTTTTAGTTTTTTTCACCCTTAATGTTCAAGACTATCACACAGCTAAAAATCATTAAAGTCTATGATAGAGAATCTGTTAAATAATGACTTCCCTCCCATGATTTCATTTCTATAGGCTCCCCAAACATTTTGAGGAGCCTTTCACTCATGCTCTCTCTGGACAGTCCTGGTCCTTCTCTGGTTGTGCTGGGAGGGACAGCGTTTACTTGCTTGTGCTAGAGCTGACCATTTCTCTACTTTCCTATTGCCTATGGGCTGTTAGTTGACGTTCTGTGCAGTTTGGGGATGGAAGAAGTCACTGTAGTTTCTCACTGAGTTTAATGATTGCTGTTCAGTCTGGTGGTGTAGTTTCAGCTTTTTATTGAACTACATATGAGGGCAGCCTCCCTCCATTCAGGTAACCATCTTGGCTGGAAGTCTACCTATTCCATGGATCTTAACGTGGTATTATTTTTTTTGTCATTGTATTTAAATACTTTGTTATTTTTTTTTCTGATTTCTTCCTCAATCCATTTGTTTAAAAGATTATTATTCTTGTTTTTTCAGTTTCTTCAGAGAGGTAGCATGGTACAGTAGACAGAGCACTGGACTTACACATTAGAAGATCTAATTTCAAATATTTTCTCAAACACAAGCTATGCATATGGTGTGTATCATTTCTACCTTTCTGAGAGGATTCCTCCATGACCCAGTATAGGATTCATTTTTTTGGCGGGCATTCCATATATACTTGAAAAGAACATGTATTCCTTGTTTTACCCATTCAGTTCTAAGGGTGGGGAATATAAAATCTGACTTATTAAACAAGTAGTTCAAGTTTGTCATTTCTTTATTGTTAATTTTTTTCCTCACCATATTTGACAATGATGAATTAAAAATCCTCTAATACAGTTTTAAAAATATTTTTCTTCTATTGCTGTTAGCCTTTATTTTATGAATTTAACTGCTGAATTATTTTGGCAAATAAATAGAGAATCATTACACATCTGTTATTTATTTTTCCTGTCACTACTGTGAAGTATCATCTTCTATCTCCTAGTTTGAATTCTACTTGGTCAACATCATTCATAGATTCCCTTTTTCTGAACCTGCAGTTGGACAATATGTTTTAGACAAAAATCTTACTTTGTTCTAGTTATATCTTTTTGCGTAATGTGCTTCCCATAAGCAACATATTGATGGATTTTGTCTCATGATCCTGCATGATTGTGGGAAAGGATTCAGTAAAATGAAAGATTCAGATTACATTAATCCTAAAGTCCCCTTGCAGTACTGAATTTATGACCCCTAATTTTGTTATTTGCTACTTCCAAAAATATTTTAAAGTTATTAAATATAAATTTGCAATCTTTTTAATTTTTCCTCATGTCATATTTCTTCTAAACAGAGTGCTTTTTTTTTTGCTTTTTTTAAAAGGGCAGTTGTCTGAGGGCACATTTGAACTCAGGTCCTTCTGACCTATTCACTGTGCCACCAAGCCACCCTTAGAGTGCTTTTTTAACACATTTATTACCCAACTTAATTTATCATTAATATTTCAAACATGCATTTCTTAAGGAATTTTATGCCCTATATCTTTTGTGGAATTTTTTTGCTGTACCATTAAAAAATTTTTACTCAAGTTTCTGCTCAAGAATAGAAATGGTAGAAGGAAGAGGCCCCACCAGCATGACCTCAGTGTGAGCTGGAGCTATTGCCACTGTGGCACAGCTCAGGATCAGGGATCTGGGTGGTGTGGCCTCTAGCCAGACATTCCCTAGACTCTAGTTGCTGGTGAGTGGGAGGACTGTCCATTTTTTTGTCGGGGTGGGGAAGAGGAGGAGAAAGAAGTGATGAAACCTTTCAGTTTAGGGGAAAGGTTTGGCAATACTTTCCTCCAAATGAACTTTATCTCCTCCCCCACAGCTACTTTCAGCAGGCTGAACAGCCAGCATCCTTTCATTTAGGGAACTTCTGGTCCTAAGCAGTATCATTTTGGGAAAGTTGGAAGGAGGGTATTCCCCAGGCAGGGTCACCCAACTGGATGAGGGAATTCCCTCTTCTCATTGCTAGTTCTGTACAGGATGACTTGGGGAGACAATGGTTCTCATGAAGGACCAGGCAGCTCCCTTGAGTTTTGATCAGGATCTGGAACAACCATAATGTGAGGACTGACAGGTCAAAGGAGTTCTCTCAGCTAAGGGTAGGTGTTGGGACTGGAAAGCTGGAAAGAATCCCTAGGGTCTAAGGATGGAGAAAATATATTCTGTGACTGCCTGAGGTTTATACAAGGAGTAGAGACAACTGTTAAAATGGCTATGACCTAGGCCTCACTGGTAAGTAGATGGAAGATAGGAGTGGGGGACCTCAGTATCTTCTAAGGTCAGTGCCAATCAATGGGATTAGGAATGGATCCCTTCAAATGATGATATATGGGCACTGTCTTCTCAGAGAAACTATAAATGCCAAAGAAAGTCAACATTGAACACCCAGATAAAAGGTAAATACTATTCTGGGTCCATCATGTTGTATCAAGGAGGCAGTAAGTTCCAGCAGCTGTGTGGCAGTCAGGATTATGTATTTTAATTCACTGACTGTGCATAAAGAGAAACCACCCCACCTAGTAGCCATTCCCATTAGGCATGATGAAAACTACTTTTTCAGTGAGTAAGGAGCAAAGTGCATGCACACACATGTTCATGTGCATGCTCATGTACAGATTCAAGAAAGAGTTGGTCAAAAGCATTATTGAAATGTCAAAATGATCCATCTGTCTTCAGCCTTCTGGCCTCAAACATAACAATAGGCAATTCAAACATCTGCCTATGTCCTATATTTGCTCATCAGCCTATGCCCACAGGCATCTACAATGACAGAAACTGATAAACCCTAGAGAAATGAAATTAGGGATAAGAGTGGTCCTCCATTTGGGGGGCACTTCAGGAAGAGACAATGTCCTAAAAGGTTCATGATACTCGCTCTCTGGTGAGTTGAGCTCATCTCAGGCCAGATTACCCTTTTCAATAATCCTGTGTGATTCACTCTGAATATTTTTGTTATACATGACCAACATGGTGCTGGTTTTTCTTAACTAGACGTCTCTGTTATAAGGAAGGGGAGTTGGGAGAAGTATCTTAGAAGTGACGATGATGCACACGCACACACACACACACAGAGTCACCTCGATGAGGAGACATCAGAGGAAGGTGTTAAATGGAGGCATACTTTGAAAGTTGCCTTCAAAGTTTTTCATGTAGGTGTACTCTTTCTTGTGAGCTCCCTGACAACAGGGAATGATAATACTTGCATTATCTACTTCACAGGGATGGTGTGTGGAAAAAGTACTTTATAAATCTTAAAAATATATGATCTGTTCTGATATTGCAATAGTTCAGATAACAGGATCTGCACATTCCCCTTCAATCCTGTTAGATCAAGTTGGTGACACCTTCTACATGAAGCCTCCAAACTGACTGTGCCCTCTCCCATAATATTTTTTGTGTTGGCATCCCCTGTAAAATGTAGGCTTTTTGAGATCAGGGGCCGTTCCATTTTTACATTTGTATCTCAAAACCTAGACAAATGTTTGACTTTAGGAAATCTTTGTCCTTAGGTTTCTAAAGGAAAGCTTGTGCTGGATAATTGGTGGTTTGGAGTCCATGATTGAACTGTATAAATCTTTCCAGAGAAGGTCTAGAATCAACAGGAAGGCTAATCATGAATTCTTTCATGTGTCTCCCTTGTGAGGGAGTCAAGGGAGGTGAGTGGGTGGGGGACACCAACTTGGTTTCTCTTTCTCTACTGTACTTGGGACCAAGTGACTGAAAATCCCATGTCTATGACTGGCTACTGAGGGTCTCCTTTCTCTGTATGCATGGTACATGCTGCCTCTGGGACTCTGTTTTTCTGCTTTTCTTTTCAAACTTATGGCACCAGAAATTTGAACTTTTTAGCACCAACTCACAATCATCATTGCTTTCTCCTCCATAATGATGATAAGTTCCTAGAACAGAACCAGAGTACTTTAATTGCTAGCATCCAAAGTTCCCTCTAAAACCAGGGCAACATGTTGTTAAAGTGCTTTAAGCTTTACCAAGAACTTTCCTCAAAACAACTCTGAGTTTATTTTACAGAGGAGGAAACTATGGCTTACAGGGATTGAGTGACTTGCTCAAAGCCACACAATTACAGGATTTAGCATTAGGATCTGAACTTAACAATCTCTGGACTCCAAATCCAATGCTTCCTGAACAAGAAGTGCCTTTCCTTCTTTTCTTCTCTGTCTACATCGTATACCCAGGGCTGGAAGAAGTGGAGCTGGCACACTGGTTGAAAATGAACAATTTTAGGAGACATTTTGGGCTGAATAATGGCACAGCTGAGAGGCTACCAGTGTCTCTAGCTACAGAAAATTGATCAATAGTGCCCCCTAGCGTTTCTTAAAACCTATGAAATGCAAAGGACAGATACTTTTGATGGCTATTAGAGATGAACTTGCCTTTTAACTTTTAGCCTTTTGTGTAAAGGAATACATTTCAAGTAGAATTGCCTGCCGTTAGGTTGTTCTGGTTTTAAACTACACAATCTCAGAGAAAGGTCTCTTGAAGAAACCTTGGAAATGATTTGCCCTGAGGTTGATCAGTGGAACAGATTAGGTACATAATATACAGAAGCAAATATACATGCAAACTCATGTTTGACAAACCCAAAGATTTGAGCTATTAGGGCAAAAACTCACTTTGTAACAAATACTGTTGGGAAAACTGAAAGTAGTTTGGCAGAAACTAGGCATTTATTAACATTTCCCACCATATACATATGTTCAAAATGGGAGGAAGATATAGATGGAAAGCTTGATTTCATAATAAGCAAATTAGTATCTATGGATAGGGGAAGAGTTTGTGACCAAATGAGATAAAGAGGTTCACAGAAAGGAAAATGGATAATTTTGAATACATAGAATTAAAATTTTTTGCACAAACAAAACTAAAATAGATAAAATTAGAAGAAAAACAGGAAACTAAGGGGAAAATCTTTGTAGCAATTTTCTCTGATAAAGGTCTCACTTCTAAAACATAGAGGGAATAAGAATAAGAGTCATTCCCCAATTGATAAAAAGTCAGGGCAAAAAAAAAGGGCAGTTTTCTGAGAAAGAAATAAAAGGTATCAATAGCCTTATTTTAAAATGCTCTAAATCACTAATAAATAGATAAAACCAAATTAAAACAACTCTTGAAATACCACCTCACATCCATCAGATTGTTTAAGATGACAGAAAAAAAAGAAAAATGACAAATGCTTGAGGGGATACAGAAAAATAGGTAAACTAATGCACTGCTGGTGAGGCTAAGAACTGGTCCAGTGATTCTGAAAAGGAATTTGGATTTCCTGTGGCCTAGGTGTGGGAGAACTTTGTGCTTTGTATCTTAAAGATGATTGAGTTAAGGATGATTGAAAACTAATCTCCACTCAAGAAGAAAGAAGACTTTTTGACTGAGAGAGTAAAATAATGTGACCTAGGGGTGGGAACACTTTGACCTTTATACTTTATGTTCCTTAAGGACGACTGAGTTAAGTACTTACTGAATATTACCTTTTGTTTAAAACTATGTGGCCATCTCCTTCTCTTATGAATGTAGTAATAAGAAATGATTCCAAGGAAGGATTCACGGACATTATCAGACTGCCAAAGGGGTCCAGGACAGCAAAAGGCTAAGTCTGCAGCCTCAGGGTAGAGGGACTATGGTGTTTCTCTAACCCCGGACAGGAAAATCTCAGACCAGAAGCAAAGAATGCAGGTAAAGTAGTTGCTCTGAATATGTAGAACTTCCTCCTTAGCTGACAGGGGTTGATACCAGCAACTCTCTACTTGGGCTTCAACCAGAGGCAAGCAAAGTGCCCAAAGTCAAGTCCAGAATATGTCTACCCCATAACCAACAAAAAATCCCTTCTGCAAACTGCAACAAAGCAGTCATTCAGTCTTTGCCCAAATACCTCCAGTGATGAGGAACCAACTAACCTCCCAAGGTACCCCACTCTACTTTCTGATAGCTCTAAATTTTAGGCAAATTTTCCTTCTATGAAGCTGAAATCTCCCTGCTGGGAGCTGTCATTGTTCCTAGTTTTACCCTGTGAGGTCAAATAGAACAAGTTTAATCCTTCCTTCCATGTAACAGATCTTCAAACACATGAAAACACTAATCCTATTTCTTGCCACAGCCTCTTCTGCATCCTAAGTTCATCAAACTAATCTTTGCAGGACAATCTCCAGTTGCTTCCCTATCCTGTATCAATCAGATCTTGAAACATGTCTGGCCAGATTGATCTGAAAGACACTTTCTGAAACAATGGTGGCTGATGGTCATAAATTCCTCAACTCAATTCCTCCTAAAAATGAATGAGGAATTAAATGCAACAGTTATTTAATCTGGACCATGAAAAGGTATTTGAGGAGTATCATCTGTGTGTTTACTAATTCAGTGGAAAGTCTATAAAACTAGCGACATAGTTCTTGGCAATAAAGACCATGCTAGGTCTCTTCTTCACAAACCACTGATCTGTTAGTGCCTTTCAGGTCTCAACCTTTTTCCTTATGTATACTTGACTGAAGAACACAGTTCTTTTCTCAAACCTGTACATCTCAAAGAGAAGGATATCTCAACCTCCACTAAGTGAGAAGGAAGTATTTTACCATTTCCCCTTCATTTGTTCGTATGCATCACTTTTCATAACTATTTTTGGGTAGAAAATTTTGTATCTTCATAGAAGACACTGCCAGTTACTATTGTGATCCTTTGTAGACCTCAAAAAACATGATCATGAACAGAAATGGTTTCCATTAGCAGCACCCAGAGCTATTTCTAGGCAAATGTTCTGCAGTATTAAACTGCAGGCTTTCAGAATACAAGCAAGGAAACCAAACAAATGGTTTATTCTTTTAAAACCAAGAGAATCCAAGACTTAACTGCACACTCTGAAGTAATGAAAATTAAGGTAAAACAAGACTTTATAGTTTCAGTATTTTGGCTTAGTGGAAAAGGAGAAAAAGAGGTTACTAGAATATTGAAACTCCCTGTCTTGGGTTTTTCTCAGGCCCAGGGAAACAAGAGACTATGAGGATAAAGTACCCCAGGATCCTCTCTCCAAGATGCTCTCTCACCTTTATGCTTCCTCCAATAAGATCAGGTGGCTCTTCATCTGTTTCCAAGGCAACATTGATAGAGGCAAAGGGACGACTGGCCATCTGCTGCATCTCACGAAGAAGTTGCTAATAAATAAATAAACACAACAGTATGAATACTGTGCTCCAAGATCAAGGGTTGGGGACAGGGGTGGTAACATGGATATGAGAGGAATAGGAGAACCAATGAAAGGCAAAGAAATTTTATCTAAGTATGCTGCAGATTTAAAGATATGACTTAATGAATAATATTTTCATCTGCTGGGTAAGAAGCTAATTGACGGTAGGAAAAAAAAGTCTAAGGATGGCATTATCCCCATCGTGATTACACAGGCTAAGAAAAAACACTGTTAGCTCAGTTGTGGCTTTCCTCCTTGCCATAATAGTACCAAATCATCTAGTGAGGGAGGGAATGAAAAAGCTTGAATGAACTCTGTATAAAGAGCCTGAACCGCACTAATGCAATGTTGGTGGAAATGTAAACTGGTCTAACCATTCTGGAAAATAATTTGGAATTTCGTTTAAAAAAAAATCACTAACCTATCATACTCAATGATCTCATTACTAGACATATACCCCAAGAAAGTCAAAGACAGAAAGGAAGGTCTCTCATGTACTAAAATAGTTATATTAGCACTTTTTGTGGTAAGAAAAATATATATATATATAAATAAGGCAAGTACCTGTCAATTTGGGAACAGCTGAACAAACTGTAATATGTGAATATAATGGAATATTTGTTATGTTGAAAGAAACGGTGAATATAATGAAGAAATCAGAGAAACATGAGAGAGATGCCTTAATTGATGCAAAGGAAGAACAAGCCAGGAGTATAACCTATACAGTGACTACAATAAGGTGAGTAAAGACAACCCTGAAGCAGTTGGATTCAAACTAAAGGCAATGACCAGACTGCTCCAGAGAACAGCTGATGGAACACATACCTACCTCCCTCTCCCAGTGGGAAGGGAGGCCTGAAGAAGACAAAGGACACTAAATGCCGAAGTGCTGGCAGACACAGCTGCCCTGTGGGTCAGTTCTGCTTAATTGTCTTTCCTTTGCTACCAAGGAAAGTTCTTGGGAGGAGGAACACATACCCCCCATACACATACCATCAATAAAACGTTTTAAAGAGGGTAATACAACAAAGTTTTAAATAGGGTAATACAACAAAGATCCTGAGTGTTTACAGAATTCTGAATAAGAAAAGACCTTAAAGATCATCTAAACTATATGTTCAGATTGAGGAGGAGAACTGGGGGTCAAAGAGGTGAGCAGACTCAGTGTCATCTCAACAACAATTAGCTGAGCTGGGATTTCAGCCCATGGGAATCCTCCTGCAGAGGGCTCTCAGCCCTAACCTCTCTCCTGAACTCCTGGGGACATCTGTAGCTCAGCATGCCCCAAATAGTCCTCGTTAGCATATCCCCAACATCGTCCTCCCTTGGGAGCTCCCCTAGCAGTCTGCAGGGATCACCATTCTCCCACTCAGACTCACAACACTAATGCCATCTTGGACTGTTCACTCAAAACTTACCCTATACATCCAATCTATTGCCAAACTTTGTCTTTCAGCCTTCACAACATCTCTCCTCCATGACCATTCTCTCTAGTCGCATAGTTACACCCACAGGGGGAAGTTTCCTATCACCACCATGTCTAGACTAATGAAATATTCTTCTGATTGGTCTCCCTGCCTCAACTCTCTCTTCCCTACAATCTATTGTCTACTCAGCTGCCAAAGAGATCTTAAAATTCAGGTTTGATCATGACAGCCCCTACTCAAATTCAATGGTTTCTTATTACCTCCAGGATCAAATATAAAAATGCTGTGGTTTTTAAAAGTTATTCACAATCTAGCCCTTTCCTTCTTTTTCAGTCTTCTTGTATTTTACTTTCCTCAATGTACTTCCTGGCCCAGCACCACCGGCCTCCTCACTCTTTCTCTTAACTCTGTGCCTTTTCTTTGGCCATCCCCATGCCTGGAAAGTTCTCCCTCATCAACTCCACCTTTTAGCTTCCTTCAAGACTCAACTCAAATCCTACCTTCTACTGAAGGTCTGTCTTAGTCTAGTTTATCTTACCTCTAAAATGACCTTCCATTTACAGTGTACATATCTTGAATTTATTTTATTTTATTTTTTACATTTTGTCATGTACATCAGACTGTGAACTCCTAAATGGCAGGGACCATTTTTTTGGCTTTCTTCGTATCCCCAGGTTTGAGCACAGTGCCTGGCATACAGCACTGAAAAAATGTTTGTTGGCTATTGACAAAATAAACATAAAATAATCAAAGGATGGTGGCCAAGGAAACACTCCCAGTGAAGGAAATCAGGAAAGCCCTTTTGTCAGAGGTCACATTGCAGATGATGAGGGAACTAGGGATTCTAAGAGGCAGGAAATGTTTTATCATCAGGAGGAACAGTAAATGGGTCAGTTGGCTAGAATGTAGTATATGTAAAGGGAAATACTGTATAGTTAGCCTGAAAAGCTGTTTTGGAATAGAATGTGAAGGGTTTTAATTGCCAAATAGAAGTATTTGTCTTCTAGAGAAAATAGGGAGGCACTGAAGTCTCCTGGGAAGGAAAGTGATATGGGCAGACCTCTACTTGAGGAATATATATTTGGCAACTGTGCTGAAGACAGACGGAAGAGACAAGTTACTGAAAGTTGGGGGATCAATTAACAAGCTATTATAACAGTCTAAATAAGAGGTGATAAAGGCATGAACTAGGGTACTTATGTTTAGAGGAGACAGAGACATGGCACAGTATGGAGGTTGAACTGACAAAATTTCAGTGAGAGAGAAGAAAGAGTAATGGATGATGCCTGAGATTACAAGAACCCACACAACAAATACAGGCAAACTTGGAGGAAGGGTAGGTGTAGAACGGAACAGAAATTCTGTCTTGGACACATTAAGTTGAAAATGCTGATGGAACATCCGGGCAGAATTGTTTAGGAGGCAGCTTGTAATGTGGGCCTGGGATTCAGGAGAATTAATAGTGATGATTAACACAGAATCTGGCTCTTAATAAATGCTTGTCAAATTGAATTGCTGAATATAGAGATGTGGGAGTCACCTAAAGGGAACAGCAGATGTTTGAACCTTGGGGAGCTCATGAGATCAACAAAAGACGGAATATAAAAAGAGAGGTTCCAAATAGATCCATCATGCTTTGGGCATGAGAGATAAGATGAAAATCAAAGAAGAATGACCCCAAAAAGGGAGTGAACAGTATCACATAAACCAACTATCAAGCTGAAAAGAGTGGTTAGCAATGTTAAAAGCTGCAGAGAGGTCAAGGAGGATAAGAAAGACTGGGAAAAGGCTATCAGATCCATCCGTTTAGAGCCCAATTTCAGAGTGAAGGCATCTAGAAGCCTGCCTCTAAGGTGACAAAATAGAGGCAGAATAGCAGATAGCTCTTTCTAAGAGCTTGGCACTGAAAGAGAAGAGAAAGAGAGGCCACTAATTTGAGTGCACGGCAGTATAATGATAAAGCGTTTGTTTGCAAACAGAATCATAGACCTAGATGTGGAAGGGCCGTTAGACATTATCTAATCCAACACTTTCATTTTACAGATAGGAAACTCAGGCTCAGGGTCATATAGGTACCATTCATCAAGGGTGAGATTTGAACCCAGGTCCTCTGAGTCCAGAAGCTCTGCCCTTTCCATTGTACCACACAGTTTCTACCAAGTTTAATATGTGTATGTGTGAATGCATGTAGGCTAGAGTGGAGGAAGGAGGAATGGGGGAAGGAAGACTATGCTGCATTGTCGAGGTAATGAGGGCCTGGTCCAGGGGTGGTGACAGTGGGAATGAGCAGCAAATGATGCATTCAAGAAACATTTTAAAAGAAAATGGAAAGGAGAAATAGTAGTATGATATAAGATAGAATTTACTCTTAGGTAAAGGAGAAATCCAAACAAAATGCTTCACAAAAATCTGAGTAAGATCATTTTCATCTAGAGTAGCAGTTCTCAACCTGTGGGTTATGTTCAATTTGTAACAATGAAAATAAATCCTGCACATCAGATATTTACATTACAATTCATAACAGTAGCAAAATTACAATTATGAATAGCAATGAAAATAATTTTATGGTTGGGGGGTCACCACAACACGAGGAACTGTATTAAAGGATCGCAGCATTAGGAAGGTTGAGAACCACCGCTCTAGGGGATAGAAGGGCTTCATGAAGGAGATAATAGCTAAGTTGAACTAGGTGGAGTGACTTGTCCAGGGTCACACATATTCAAATACTGAAGTCAGTTCTGTTTTGAAATGCAATGCTCTTTCTATTATATCACACTGCATCTCTGGCAAAGGGAAACAGACAATGGTGTTTGATTACACCACCTCCACCTTAAAACACTCACATATGTACTTATCCAATACTCTCTTAGAAAATAAAAGTGAAGTTAAGACAATGTTCCTGTTGGGCAAATCTATGTCCAGAGATGTACATGGGAAATGGTGTGCAGTAATGGTCTAGATGCCAGGTCAGGGATAATGAAGGATACAGACACAACCTGCTTTAAAAAAAAAATAAGAACCAACCTACTGTATTTTATAATCATCCGCAAAAATAAAACACTAAAAAAGACACAAAAGGTTTATATATAAAAGGCAGTACAACTGGAAGATGTTAAATCTAGATGCTGTCAAAATCAGGAATAAGAAGAAAATTCATGAAAATAAAAACCTGGCCAGGTTTCTGTCTACTAAAGGCAACAAAATGAGCAAATGTCCACATCTGGATACAAAAGTCTCCTTTGGTCTTATGTGCAATCTAAGGTGTTCATCTTCTAACAGACCAGTAACTGATAACCACTGACACTTGTTAATCGGCTATTATATGTCCCAACTCAGCTCTAAGGCTCTGCCTTGTATTTATTCCATAGCCACAAAATAACTCTGATTAGCATCTTGTTTTAGAAACCAAAAGGAAAGCTGCCAGTGAAATTTCAAGCTTTTACAATTAAAACAAAATTGGGAAAGAATAACCATTGAGGTCCTTTATACCCTAGCCATAAGTGAAGCTTTCATATAAAAGTGGGAAGGAGAGAGAAAAACGGAAACAGAGAAAGTCCACCGTTTATTTATCTTTACATACAGTGGTTTGATGAACTGAGTTTAATGCTGCAACCTCCAGAGGCAGAAGTGAAGGACACATCTCTCAGTGGACAGCCTGGGCAGGGAAAGCATGTGTGAAACTACAACAGACCTGTGTGCCACCAGTGGAAGATATTTCCTTTTCCCCAGCAATTCACCTTCTTGAGAGAGATGGACAGTTCTCCCTTGCTTCTGGTCAGTTCCACTTAGCATTCATTAATGTGAATGTTCAGCATGGCCCCCTGGAACCTTCAGGGTCTGCTCCAGAGGTTCAGGGAGGTCCAGTGGGAAGGGTGTTTTCTAGGTCTGGCTATAAGGTGAGGGTCAGTTCTGTGCATGTGCCTGTGCCTGCCTTTTTCTTGTGCTGTAACAGAATGAGCCTGGTCCTATCCCTCCCACTGACTCACTGCTGTCTCTGAAGCAGAGTTGCACAAAGTCATCAGCTTCAGTCTCTCTTCCAAAGCCATCAGAATCCAGATGACTGGCGATGGCCCAGCACCCTGTCTATTCAAATTCTCTAGCTAGGGCCCAACAAGACAGAGATCTCTTGAAAAATCTCTCTTCTGGGCATTAGGAACACTGCTCTCTCTCGGCTCTCCTCTCACCTGTCTGACTAGTTCTCTGTCTTTTTGCTGGATGATCAGGTGTACCTTAGCCCCTCACAGTGGGTATACCCCAAAGCTCCATCCTGGGCTCTCTTTTCAACATATTCCCTCTCAATGATTTCTTCATGGGTTTAATGATCATCTCTACAGCAACACCATCCAGAGCAATAGATCTGGTCAAACTGGACTCCTTGCTCTTTTTGAACTTCTGCACTGGTTACCTCCTATCCCTAAAATCTAGCCCCGCCCCCAACCCTGCTCAGAACCCTGTTTTCCTGAAACAGCTGGAGCACCAGCTCCTCCAGGGAGGAGGAGGAGTAGCATTTCCCTTCCCAATCTGCTTAGCCTTTATTTTGTATACACTTCTATATTGTCTCCTTGAAAAAATATAAACTCTTTTCCTTGTCTCTGTATCTCAGCACAGTGCCTGGGACTTGGCAGGAGCTTAACAGACACTGATTGACTGGGCTTGGGCCAATCAGCTTGGGTACCATGTGCCAAACCCTGGGTTGTCACAAGAACTTAGAGAAAATGCATATGAATCCCAATGCTTTATCCTCTGCCAGGGAAGGGCTGAGTCTCACCACTAGTTTAGCTGGGAAAACTCCCTTTAGAAAACAGTCAAATAGAATCAGTCTCAGGAGAGCTAATCTGTTGCTATTTTAACTGCCCCCCCCCGAAAGTCCCTAGAGAAATGTACAGAACATTCACAGAGGTGCCCCAAGTGATACGCCAATTCCCATTAGTGATAATTCCCCTTCCCCCAAAATAAAACTAAGTTATCATATTAAGTAAAATCATCTACAACACTTTGTCAATTACTGAGAAATGGAAATTTCAGTAAGAAATTAAATATGAAAAAAGATCTAAAAGGTCAGGGAAAAGAGAATTATGCCTGCTTCAAGAAGCTACCTGCTCTTCAGGAGTACACAGCGCTACTCCAAGAGGGCAGAAAGGGCACTGGAATTTAAATTCTAAGAGCATGATGCAAGTGACTGGTTCTGATGCCAATGTCTCTGCACATCTAACAGCACATTAGTCCCAGAAGGCCTTGAATAAAAAGCATGGCTCCACAGATAACAGGGCAATTAAACTCCATCTTCCTCTGAACCAAAGCATTAAATAGAAATCAGTCTTTCCTGAAGCTGGCTTTGGATGAAGCCCATAAGACGGCTGTAAAACTCAAGAGTAACATAAAGTTTATGGTAAAGAGCAGGCGCACACAGTGTGTGTGGGGGGGGGTGGAGAGAAGAATTACCATTTTAGTAACCATTCTCCTGTGTACCATGTAGTATGAATGTACCCTAGTACTACCAAACAGTAAAAATCTGGACCCTGGAAATGCAGCTGCAGAAAGAAAAAGGGAGAAACTAAGGTGCTCTAAGTCTGTCTCACCTCGTCTATCCAAATAGAACCTCTTCTTCTACTGCGTCCCTCACTTCTTCCATACTTAAAGTTTTCATCCTCCCATCTTCCTCCTGCTCATTTCATCCCACACGTGCCCCTTCTGTCGCCTCGCCTCACGCCAGCTCACTTATCTATATTCATTTCCGTCTTCCATTCCAGTTCACATATACCTTTACTTCTTGTCTGTCGCAGCAAGCTGCTTGAGGTCAGAGGCTGTTTTAGCCTTCCCTTCTACTCTCTGCACAGAGCCAGGCTGGCAGTAAGCACATACATGTCTGCTGACTGATCTGCTGGCTGCTCTTCACAACATCTCCTTTAGTTTTCCCTCTCCTTTTTAATCCTACACAAAATCTCTCCTGATACCCTGTCCTCAAGTCAATTATGCAAAAAAACCTTTCTTTGAATAATTTCCCTTTAGTACTATATAATATACTTCAATTAAATTTAGTAAATATTATTGGATGTGAAGTCCTGTGCTAGGTACTTTTTTTTTTTTTACCATTATTCACCTAACATATAATGAATGCCTACTAAATGCAAGGCATTGTGGGGAATGCAAAGATAAAGAAAACACAGTCTCTGCTGTTATGGAGCTTATGGTATAGGAGAAGAGAGGATTAGTACAATGACAATAATATAATGTGATAAGAAAGGGAGAAGATTCTATTCTCTGTATCAGAAAGATGTCTCTGGGGCTTTAAGGGATGGGTAAGTGGGAGGGCGGTAATGCCAACAAAAGGGTAATCAAGAAGAGGCATGGTAGTTAGAGGACTGAGGGGATTAGAAAAAGATGAAGAGGCTTCATGGATGATCCTAGAAGCAGAGAAAGTCTTCTCTCTGAGGATGAACTTAGCTATGTAAAGAAAGACTCACCTTCACTAAGCTGACTATTGGGTGATGAATCCTTTGTCCATTGCAAGCCAAGAGACTAAGAAAAAAAATTTTAAGTGCATTCAATCCTGTGGAGCTCTCTTATATTTCTATGATAGCAGGGGAAAGGGCAGAAAGTGCTAAGGCTCCAACAGTTTTCAGACCATACATAACTTAGCTACAGGTACTCCTACTTCAAATACAAGGTTCTAGTTCAATGAGCAATGCGCTGAAATACTACTAGAAGAACTGAACTACATCAATGATGACATTCTCTTGATGAACAAAAAAAAAAAAGGAAGGTGCCGTTAAATGAAATGGAGGCTCATGGACTCTCCTTGGAGTGGAAACAAAAAAATCTATCATCAAAAGAATCAGGAAACAGTTACATGGTACATGTGGTAATTCTGTCTCGGAGCACTCCTGATGAGCGAGCATAAGCAAAAGAACCACTGCACAGCAGCATGTCCAGGGTAGTGCAGCCCAAGGGAAAGGGCCCAGGCATCACGCCTAGCAACGCTCAGTCATGAGAATCTTGTTCAACTACATGGGCGCCGCACAAGGTCAGTCAGTAAGCATTTGTTAAGTGTTAATCACTGGGATAAAAAGGCAAGAGACTGTCTCTGCCCACAAAAGGGCCTGCTATTCTTTGCTTTTCTCCCATAAGACTAACAGTATCCAAGTATCTTGACTGAGGCAACATGGTACAGATTGATGAACACTGGCTGCTGAATCGGGGAACATGGGTTCAAATCCAACCTGTGGTGTTGACTACTTCTGTGATCACAAGCATAGAACTTAATCTCACATGAAGACAACTGGAGCTTGTGAAGCAAGAGTACAGAAAAAATTTTTACAAAAAACCTGACAAGATTCTCCAAATCAGGTCTATATATTTTGACACTAGTTGCCTTCAATTCAAAGGCCAGGATGATAACAAAAAGTTGGTTGGAAAATGTGGATCAGGATTGAGAAATAAGACTTGTAAACTACTCTGAAAACTCATATATCATGAACACTTTACTTCAGAAAATGCTGACATGATATGTAACAAACACATCATAAAAAATGAAACTGGTCACTTCCTAAATGTAGAGGAAATGACTGGTTCCTGATGTGGGAATCATATAAGAATCAGTGAAGGGTAGTTTAGTGACCCAAAAGAACAAAGATAACAATCAACATCAAGCGATAAAAATCAATGAAAGCGAGAAGACAGATGAGAAGGTGACACTGCAAACAAGGGGACAAGATAAAACGTGACTCATTCATATGAGCTACTGTTGCTGGAATAAAGATGGGTGCTAGACAAAAACAGGTAATGAATGGGCTCAGCATCAGTTTCTGCCAAGTCTCAGCTCTATTCTCTTCAAACATTTCGACAAGGATGTGAATGAGGTTTGTGAAGGCTCAGCAAGTGGCACACTAGGAGGCACAGACCCTACGCACAGAAACAGGTTTCAATGCACTCATCACTGAATTCCCCATAAAATACAATTTTCCCAAACAGAGGAACAAACCAGCATAAAAGAGGGATTGTGAGAGTATATGAAACCTACACTTTTGTAGTAAACCATTTGCTAAAAGAGAAAGAACAGATGTAAGCTTTAAAAGTTAGTACCAATGTTACCAGTGCCCTTTATCTGAGCTTTGTTGCTTAACTGTGTGTTGATCTTTAGCTTTTCCATTTTGCATTGCTTTAGAAAGATTAACTCATAATTATTTGAATTCTTCATTTCTGTTGTTCTTTATGGCAAATGTGGAGATTAAAGTAACTGTCCTTGTCCTTGTCCATCAGTCTTCCATGTTCTCAGGCACAAATGAGAGAGCAAGAAAGACAGCTGTGATTGACTGTTTTTATAGTGCCCACAGAAGCAATGACAAAAGTAACTCTGCTCCAGACATCTCATAATAGACAGATTTCACTCCTTTGTCCTTGAATAAACATAATGTGTAAATCACTGGACCAGCTGCAATCAACTCTGGGAGAAGTGGTAGGAAACACATACTTTGCCAGCTGCAAACAGTATCCAGGTTTTTGTTTTTCTCCCTCTGAGTAAGTGCCCTCTAAATCTTTGCTTGACAGGTAAAAATTTCGTCCTTGGCATAGAAGGCCGTGTCTTTGCCTTAGAATACAGCAGCTGGAACAGCAACTCTCTGAGGCAAGAAAGTCCTTTATTTTTGAAGTGGGAAAGCTCTCTGGACCCAGAGGTCAAGGTATATGCTTTTCTTGAAACAAAATGACTTCAATCAACCTTCCTTTCTCCTTCACCAAACATTATGTGAACTAGTGTTTCTCAGTGCTTCTGGTATGGTGAGGTCTCAGAAAAAACTTTTGATTTTCTTAATTGGAAGCAATACTAAGGCTAACAGGAAGGGGGTAGTAGTGGGGGGGGGAGCCAAGATAGCAGAGAAAAGTCAGGAAGTTGCCTGAGCTCTCCCTTGTTTCCCTCAGCAACAATGTTAAACCAAGTCTCTAAATGGGTTCTGAGCAACAGAACCTATAAAAAGACTAAGTAAAACAATTTTCTAGCTTGAGAAAACTTGGAGGGACTTTAGGAGAGGTCTGTATTACTTGGGTAGAAGGGGAGTGCAGTCTAGGGCAGCCCAGTACAGATGGTAACCAGACAAGTCAGCAGGAAGCTCTTAGCCACAGCACAGATCAGCAACTGAGATCCTGTGGTTCCAGCTCAGTAGGCCAATGGCATGGCAGGCCAGCTGTGAGGCTTCCAGACTGTGCACCAAAGGCAAATTGCCAGTCCCAGAATCTACTGCACAATAGGCCAGATCACCACAGTACAGTGGGCAAGCCGCCAGCACTTGAGGCCCCAGCGAAGGTCAGTGACCAGACCCTTGGCCTCCAGCACAAGAAACTTGGGACAGTGCCTCCTGTACCCCAGGAGCACAGCTCAACTATAAAAGTCATGAAATAAACTAAAAAAAAA
>CM053601.1:145051927-145067512 GCA_028646575.1 Pseudocheirus occidentalis
GGGGGTTGGGGGGTTGGAGGGAGAGGCAGGGGGAAGGGGAAGGGCCCGGGCGGGCAAACAGGGAGGCGGGCAGGGGGCGGGAGTCCTGGAGAGTGAGGGCGGGATGGAAGTGGCGGGGGGAGAGAAAGAGGGAAAAGGGGCGGGGGCTGGCGGTTGGAGGGGAGCGAAGGGGGTAGGGACATCCGAGGCGGGGGCCGAGGAGTTGGAGTTGGACAGGCATGGGCTGGGGCTCGGACGGGGCCTCGGGCTCGCCGGGCCCTGGGACAGCCCGCTGGTCCCCGGGACTCCTCCTCCTCCTCCTTCTTCCGCTGGGGGACGGGACCCGGGTCCGAGAGCCGAGAGGTGAGGAGGGGTCTTACGGACAGAAGGGATCGGGGATGCAAGGGCTGGGGAAGAGAAAGGGGGTCCAAAGACCATCCTGGTCCTGTAAGCAGTGGCTAGGGCTGGAGTGAAGGTCTGCGCTTTGAGAGGGACCCCAATGGGTTCCAAGTAAGGGAAGAGGATTAGGTGCGGCAGAGGGGGTCTGGGCCGGGGACTCAGAAGGGAAGAGAAAGACAAAAACTCGGTGGGGCTGGCCAGAGGGAAAGGGGCGCTCCAGCACCAAAGTGAATCTCCAACCGCTGCCTCGGGGACTGGCGGGGACACTGGGGCTGACCCCAAAACTCAGGCTGAGATTGGCCATCTCAGGCACTTAGGATCTGTGTATCTCTGACTCGGGTTAGTCGGAAGCAGAATCTATCCCGTCTCGGACGGGGCCTGGGATTCTCCTACCAGCTCAGAGAATGGAGCTGGAGAGGACCTCAGAAACAGAACATGAAATGTCTGAGCTGGGAAAGAACCTTGGAACACAGGGCAGGCTAGGGGAGATAGGGCTGGGAGGGACCTTAGGACTCAGAACAATTCCACAGGATAGAATAAACATTGATTTATCTATTCCTAGAGATACACAATTTAGATAAGACGGGAAGCCTTAGCCCCAGAAAACTTGGAGAGAAAGTAAACATGCCATAAGGTTGCAAATGCAGGGTACCACTGGATTGTGGAGGTCCTTGAATGTCCAAGGAAGAAAAGTCAAGCTTTACTTGGTTGGTTTTCTGGTGTAGTGACAAAAGGGATAGACTTGGAGTCAGGAAGAACTGAGTTCAAATCCCACCTCTGATCACTGGATATCAGTGTATATATATCATTCAACCTTACTGAGCATCGGTTTCTTCATGTGTAAAATGGAGACTAATTCCAGTAGTATCTAACCCTACAGAGTTGTTCCCTGGCTCCATTGAGATAATGTATGTAAAATGCTAGATAAACGCCAGTCATTATGAATTTTACCAGGACTCCCTTTAAGGTTAAAGTATAATAGAGGAAAGATACGACTTGATGTGGAGATGAGAAAGAATATTCTGGGTGATGGATTGGAGGCAAGATGACTTGTTAGGAAGAAATTACCATGGCCCAGTGCCAAGGTGATGAAACCTTCTAGGGAGGTAGCAAGGGAAATTGGGGGGAAGGTGGATGAGAGACATGTAGAAATGGACTCAACAGGACCTTGGCAATTGATTGGGTAGGAGAAGTGAAGGACAAGAGAGGGTCTAAGGTAATACCATAGTTACAAACTTGGGAAACTGGGTAGATGATAATGATGCCAGACAGAAATAGTGATAGCAGAAGGAAGAGAAGATTTAGGGGGTAAGGATTTTAGGGAAGAAAAATAATGTGCTTAATTTGGGATATACTAGGTCAGGAAGACATTTGGGTAGATATGTTCCATGTAGAGTTAAATATGAAAATCTGGAGCTCAGAAAACAGATATGGGAATTAATACAGAGAAGTGATCATCAAAGGTATAGAGCAGAATGAGATTGCCCATGGAGAGTCTTTAGACAGCAGAGAAGAATGAGAACTATGGAGCAAAAGACATCCGTAGTTAAGGTAAAGAAAAGGATGAGCAATCGGCTGAGGAGATAGGGCAGCAGATAGTCAGGAAATCCAAGAGAATGTGCTGTTTCTGAAGCCAGGGGAATAGAAAATATCCAGCAGGAAGTGGTGGTCAGCAGTGTTTAAAGCTGGAAGAAGATAAACAGTATGAGGATTGAAGAAGGCCAATTGCATTTGTCAATTACTAGCTCTGGAGAGAGTTGAAAATAAGCAGTTTCAGTAGAGTGGTAGAAACAAAAACCTGGTTTCTAGGTTGTACCTTAAGTCTGGTTTTGTTCTAGCTAGTCAAAAGCTTTGTTTTTTCCTGTTCTGGTAGTTGACCATCATTAAACAAATAGATTCAGTTAATTATATGACTTTTTAAAAAATGAGATCCATTTTAAAAAATCATCTGTAAAATATCACCCCGTTCCCTTCCCATATTTTCATTTTGATTTGTGCATGGACCATTCTCAGAAGGATTTTATAGAAATGGAAAAGTTGTCATTTGTCTGTAGTTGTTGATGTCTTTTTGGTCACCTTCTTTGGGTAATTAATAATACTGTCTGTGATTTTCTCCTTTCTTTTGAAATCTCCTCCAAGTTATCTTGAAAATGAATACCTGGCTGCTTTTTAAAAAGCACTTTTATCAGGTGGCTAGGTGGTGCAGTGAATAGAACACTGGCCCTGGAATCAGGAGGACCTGAGTTCAAATGTGACCTCAGACACTTAATACTTACTAGACCTTGGGCAAGTCACTTAACCCCAATGGCTCTGCTTTCCCCCTCCAAAACAGAAAAAAAAAAAGATTTTATCTCTGGGATGGATTTCTTCTGTGTATTTGATTAGATCTACCTTCCCTTTACAACATCATCTTGAATACCATTTCTGTTTTCTCACAAAGCTCATTGGGTACAATGGTCTTTCCACTGTCATTAATGATAAGAATAAATCACTAGAGAAAAGCAAATTTCCAACAAGATGTCTCTTATGTATATGTCAAAATCACACAAGATTCTCTGATATAGGCAACAGAATACTTTGTTTAAAGACTTTCAGGTTACCATTGTTAATAATAAGAATAATGATAGTAATAATTAGCAGATGTTTATAGAACACTTTAAGATTTGCAAAGTGCCATGTGTATTATATTATTTGATTCTAACAGCAATCCTGTGAGGTAGGATGAGGTATGAGCTGCTATTATCCTAATTTTACAGGTGAAGAGACTGACACTGAGACATGTTTGACATGGGCCACACAGCCAGTAAGTGTCCAAGGCAGGATTCAAACTCAGGTCTTTCTGACTCTCAGTTCCACCTTCTATTCACTTTGCCCCATGGCAAGACATAAAACAGGGGAATATATGCTCAACAAGGCCATTTGTCAGTATTATGTCTTAAGCAAAGTCCAAATGGGAGGATTTCCTATAGGTGGTGAAGTCCTCCAGATGAACTGGTTTGCAGATTGTTTGGAGAAGATTATATTTATATTAAGTCCTAGTATCTTAGAGAGCCTACTCAAAAGAGATTAATTTAACAATCCACACAGGAAATACCAAACGGAGGAAGAATTCTTATCGTCAAAATTGTATCATGTAAGTAGGATGGGTTACAGTGATTGAGTCCATTAGTATAATGTATTTTGGATAGGTATTTCAGATGAACAATACAATTGACACAAAATTAAATAGAAAAGTAGGATGAATCAGTTTTGGAAAACTGCTGAGTGCTTTCAATGACTCCAAGCTGCTCCCAGCAACATCAGTCCACCTTTTCAACAATATTCTCCTGGTGATGTTAAATGACTGTAAATCATGGAATATCATAGTCTCCCAAGTAAGCAAAATTGCAGGTAACTCAAGAGGCCAGGGAGAGGCACCCGGTGGGGCACAAGTAAGTAGCAGCATATTGCTGGAGATGACTTTTATACAAGAAGTAGTGCAAAACATTCCAGTAAGAATGCCACTGAGTAAAGGAGACAGACCAATCTTGTGGAGAGAATAAATGATAACAGATGGAGAGTCTAAGCATGCCAGTGGCGCCCTCAAAGTTTTAAAAGATCTAGAAAAAGGCCTTTGTTGGGCAGACACTATGCAGGATTTATGAGAGGAAAGGGATAAGAATTGTAGCAAAGTTGAGAAGGTATGATGGGGTTGTGCTCTGTACTGGTAGTGGGGCTAGATAAGATGATCTCTAATCTCTTCCAATTCTAAATCCTATGATCTTTTTTCATCAAATCTGAACCCTATGAGGATTCACATGAATTCCTTGAAGGACTGGAGTAAGGGTAATAAAGTCCAGTTTCACCAACCAGACACTGAATACCCTTTAGAATCTGACTTCAACTTTGTCTCTCACTGTTTCTCTCTTTATCTGTTGATTCATTCGTTCATCAACCATTTCTTAGGTATCTACTATGTGCAGGGCTTTTGCTGAACTGTTGATACAAAGATAAATTAAGGCATGGTCTTTGCTCTAGGTTTCTGTCTAATGAGGTTAAAGGTGGGAGATAAGATATCTACAGCAATAATTATACAGATTAGAGTGTGATAAGTACATAGGAATGTCCAGAGTATTCTGGAACATTCTAGATAGGAGAGTTTTTAAGCTAGGGGATAGGGAGGGAGAAGGGGAAATTTGAGAAGTCTTTATAGAAGCTTTGAGCCAAGCCTTCAAAGAACTGAATAATGTTAATAGGTGGAGATGGGAAGGAGCTTATTCTAGACACGAGGAATAGTCTTGGAACTCACCAAAGAAGAAGGCTGGACAAAATCCAGAACAGCAAATGATTTTAACTGACTAGAATTTGAAATGTTTTAAGGGAGCAGGGTGAAAAAAAACTAGTGAGATTAATTTGAAACAAAGTAAATGCAAACATACTGAGAAGAGAAACTATTGAATGGGAAGAAATTTTTGTGCCATGTCACTAATAAAAGTCTGATATTCACAATTGAATTGATATAAATTTATTAGGCCAAGAGCCATTCCTCAGTAGGAAAATAATCAAAAGATAGGAACAGTTTTCCAAAAGTATTGCAAACTATAATGACCTTATAGAACATGCTTCAAATTACTAATGCAAATTAAAACAGTTCTGAAGTTTCTTTTCACATCCTGAAAATTATTCAATATTATTTAAAGAAAAAAACATGAATGGTTGATGATGAATTAGTCTGTGGGAAGACTAATATACAATTGATAGAACTGAGAATTGCTCCAACTTTTCTGGATATCACTTTGGAATGTTATATGTAAAGTGACTAAATGTTCACACTCTTTGATCCCACTACTGTACTCCAGGTCAAAGAAGCAAATTTTCCATATATCCTCAAATAATCATTTCTACACTTTTGTGGAAATGTAGGGCTGGGACATGGCTGAAGAAGTACCACAGGAATTCAAAGAAATGTTTTTCTCCTTTAAGAAATGTCAAATGGAAGAATTCAGAGAAATATGGGGAAACTTGCAGGAGCTGATATAGAGGGAAGTAAGGAGGACAAAAAAAAAACAGTGTGCAAAATGCAACAATGTAAATGAAAAAATGGCTTAAAGGAAGCCCCACTTAGTAACTGAAAAACTAGTGATGCCCTCAGAAAATAGGTTACAAAATGTAACTCCTTTCAGGGAGACTACTAGGATGGAATGTCAGTTGAGGTTACTCTATCAGTTGTCTTCGTTTAAATGTTTTTTTTTTGTTTCAAGAGGGAAGAAGAAGGGGACAGTATTTACAAAAAAGCATAATGTTGAAACAAAAACAAAAATCATCATTACAATTTAAAAAACATTTTTTTCAGGTTAGATTGGAACAAGATTGTGAAAAGCCTTGAATTCCAGGCTAAGATATTTGTATTTTTTTTTAAGCAGAGAGTCCACTTTGGTTAGATCTGCATGTCAGGGAGATCATTTTGAAAGATGTTTGAAGGACAGATGATAGACATGAGAGGCAAGGAAGTCAATCAGAACGATATCACAATCATCCAGGCACAAGAGGTCTTGTGGACTTAACTAGAGAGGAAGATGTGTGAGTGGAGAAGAGGAGGCAGATTAAAAAAATATATTGTAAAAGTAGAATGGACAGAACTTGGCTCCTAATTGGAATGGGGGGGGGGGGAGGAGGAGAAGTGAAGGTTGATGGGGAGGGAAGAGTCAGTTATGACTTTGAAGGGTTGAGGCTGAGTGACTAAGAAGATGTTAGTGTTCTCATCAAAAATAGAGAAGTTTGGGGGAAGGGCAGGTCTAAGAGAGATGATGATGGGTTCAGTTTGGGATTTCTTGAGTCTAAATGGTCTAGCAGACATTCAACTAGACATATCCAACATTCAATTGGATACTGAGAAGTAGAGGTTGTAAGAAAGCTCTTGAGACTAGAAATATTAGTTTGGGAGCTATCTACAACAAACGAGTCAAACGTGCTGCCAGCAATGCTCCAATGTACAAAGAAACTAGGTTAAACTGTAATTAATAAATATTTAATAAAATTAATAAAAATGAAATAGAATATAGATAATATTAATATGTGGTTTTCTAAGTCAATATGAGTAAGTGGGGATCCTACATGAGGTTTAGGGACCACAAGTTCTATTTGAGCTGGATCCCGCTGGTCTATAACTCCCCAATCTTGTAAATGCCATACCCCAAATCTGTTCTAGCACAAAGCTCCATATGTACCAGTATGTGATAAATGTTCTTTTTTATTTCTTGGCATAAAGGTGTTAATTGAAGCAGTGAGACTGGATGAGAGAGATCTCCATGCAGTCTTGTGGCATGTGTTTAATGGCAATCCTTCACATTATTTCCCTTTGGAGTGTCTTGTCTCCCCAGCCTTGCTACTCCTTGCCCCAAGGTCAAGGACCAAGTCTTCTCTTCCCATTAATCCTGTAGCAGAACCAGGCAAAGAGTGGGGCTTAAAGGCAGCATGGCACCATGGAAACTGCATTGCATATAGATCCCCTTGTGATCCCACCTGTATGATTTTGAGCAAGTCTCCTTTTTCTTCTCTGGGACTCAGGTCCCTCCTCAGTAAAAGGAAGGGATTGAAATAAATGATCCCCAAAGTGCCTTTAAGTGTGTGAGTCAGAGGCAGCAAGGATATAGTGTGATATGAGCTAGATTTGGAGTCAGAGGCCTGGGTTCAAATCTCAGCCCTGCCACTTAATCTCTGGTGTGGCCTTGGACAAATTACAGATCCTATGTATAATTCTATTTACCCTATCAGAATTTTGAGCAGGGGAGAAAGGATCAGATTTGTTCAATAGGTTAATGAATCTGGCCGAGTCCAGGCAGGATTGAAGGGGAAAGACTGGAGGCCGAGACAGAAAGGAGGTTGGTGCAGAAAGTCCAGGCCTGAGGGTCTTTCCCCATAGTTAGCCCCTCCCCCATTCCTGGAGCTTCATTTCCACCCCCCCTCCAACCGGATGGGGGAGGGAGAGAGGGTCAGGGGTTGGGACTGAGAGCCCCAAGGGTCTTGGTGGAGCCTGGGAATGATCTGGGGATGCCCCTTCCTCTCCTGGCTTCCCTCCCTCCCTCCTGTCACTTCCCAAGGAGAATCAAATGAAGTCATTGCTCAGAGGGTCGATTTTAGACAGTTCCCACATCTCCAACACTCCCCTCCTCCTCCCGCAGGCTTTCTGGAGCCTGGCCTCAATCCTCTCCTGACAGAGGGGAATGCTTCAGGGAAGTGGCTGCCTTCCCTTTCTCTCTGGGCTTTGGTTTTTGGAGGGAAGTTTGAGTTTTTCTGGATGGGAACAGGACATATTGGGTTGGGATTTGGGTGCCTGGAGTAGCCCTGGATGTGCCATGTTCTCATTTCCCCCACCCCCATCATTTTGCTAGTTACCTCTCCTTGGTTAGGGCTGATATCTCTCTGCCATGGGCCTCCAGGATTTTTATCGAGTTTTTCTGCCTTTTCCTCTCTTTGACTCTCCCCAGCTCTCTTGGGTTCTCTGTATGTGTTTCTTTTTTCCTCTGCTCAGTTAAAGCCCCTGGGGATTAGGGGAAGGATACATTCTTCCTGCCAGATGTAGACATTGGAGTTGGAAAGTCATTTAGGAGAAGGGCTCAGACTCTCCTGGTGTATCTTACCCACACCTCCCTGGTGCCCTGCCCCCTTACCCATCAACGTACTTGGAAGGGCAAGGGAGGGAAGTACATGTAAAACTGAAACCGTTGTGGTTAGGGAGTGAGTAGTAAGGCCCCTGGGGTTCTACAGGTTTGTTATCACCTGGGGAATTTTTATTATATCAGTTCCTGTTTATCAGAAGACAGATCTGAATACATTAGTGTCACAAAAAAGTCAATCTCTATATAGAATCAGAACACAGAATGTCAGAGCTGGGAAGAACCTTAATAATCTACAATTTAGTATATATCATGGACCCCATTTGGCAGAATGGGGAAGCCTATAGACCCTTTTGCAAAATAATGTTGTTAAATGCATAAAATGTGTAGCATTATAAAGGAAATAAATGGTTAATTGTTCATTTAAATTATTAAAATATTGTTGTTATTATTAAAATTATAAAAATCACAACCAAGTTCATGGTGTAAGCTCCTTGAGGGCAGGAATTGTCTTTTGTTTCTTTTTGTAGGTCTGGTTCTTAGCACAGTGCCTGGCACATAGTTTATTGAAAGACTGAAATCTATCCATGGACCCCCTAGTGAGCCCGGATTAAGGAATTCTAGTCAAATTTAACTCCTTCATTTTAAAGAGAAAGAGACTGAGACCAAGAGAACAGAGAGACCTGTCCAAGACTATTCAGCTGTTTCAGCCCTTTCCTACTCTTTGTGACCCTGTTTGGGGTCTTCTTGGCAAAGTTACTGGAGCTATTTGTCATTTCCTTCCCCAGCTCCTTTTACAGATGAGGAAACTGAGGCAAACAGGGTTAGATGACTGGCCCAAGGTCACAAAGATAGTAAGTATCAGTAGTCAGATGTGAACTTCCTTGCCTCCAGGACTGGTGCTCTATCCACTTTGCCACCTAACTGCCCATGCCCAAAGTTACACAACTTATTTGTTATGGGCAGAAGTAGAATTGGAATCCAGGGCTCTGATCTCCCAGTCTAGGGCTTATTTTAAGCCACCATGCATGTTACATACTCCAATTATGTTGAGTCTGAGTTAGATAATAACAAAAACAATCATAACCATGACGATCACTCAGATCTTTTCCATCTCTTCTCTTATATGATTCTCATACAAGCTCTAGGAGGAGGGAAGACAGGGTTTATTATAACCTTACCCATATTAGAGAGGGGGTAAACTGAGGCTCAGAGGGGAAAGATTACAGGTACCACAGTGAGTTAGAGGTAGAGTAGGTTCTTTTCCCTACTGGGAAGCACCATGACCATTGGGTCCATCTTGAGGCCTCACATAATGTGTGTGTGTGGGGGGGGGCTTCCTGAATCCTTCTTCCCCAGGGGGCAGACATTAGCAGAGACACTAGGGACCCCTCTTGGGCTGAACACAGAGAGATTATCATTAAAATAAGAATGCCTTTAGGACTAGAGGGGAAGCTCAGGTTCCTGCATGGAGGAGGTGCTCAGGAAGTGGAGTGATGTAAGTCAGTCCCCTGTAACCGTCTTGTTCTACCTGCTTCCCTTCTTTTCTGTCTTGGTCACTCTTCCTGGACTCTGCTATGATTCCTTCCTTAGTGTGCTTGGCTTTTTTCTTGGCACATTCTCTGTATCTCACTTTGCCCTGCTCACATTCTGCCTGAAATTATACTTGGGTCTATGTCATAGGACTTCTGCCCTCCCAATCCTTTCCCTTGTCATATTATAAACTCCTCCTGGCAACCTCTCCACACTTCCCTACAATTCTCTTGCATTCATTTACTATGCCTCCTAAATAGACTTGTTTTGGTCATGTTGTCTCCCTGGTTAGACAGTAAGCTCCTTGAGGGGAGGCACATCTCTGCTTTTGCTGTGTAGCCCCCAGGGCCTAGCACAATGCCTTGTGCAGACATAATGAGCATTTAGTAAAAGCTTGTTGATTGATTGGTGCTTCTTTAAGAAGGGAATTGTGGGGAAAAAAAGAAGGGAACTGTGCCATTTTCCATTCCCATTGCTGCAGTTCAAATGTTTGTTGAATTGAATCAAATTCTTCCCAATCTCTAATCTCTTCCCTGCCTCATCCTTTCCTTATCTCAGATTGGATGGGGAACAGCAGACCTTCCCAAAATCTTTCCCCTCCTTATTCCTTTCTATGAACTCTGATGCCCTCTCCTGGATCTTGTGCTTGGCCTGCCCCTGACACCTCTGAGAGGAGAGGCTTTGGACAATTCATTTCCACATTTTTTAATTGTGAAAAATAATGGATAAGAAATTGATCTCAGAAAGACCTGGATTCGAGTCCCACCTTACATACACGCTGGCTCTGTGACCTGGGGCAAATTGCTTAACTCCGCACTGCTCCGGGAAACTCTTTGCTGCTATAATTCAGAGAACAGTGGGCTGCTGATCTGCTTGGGTCGAGTTCCTTATGCTGGTGAAATCCTCATCCCTGGACCACATACAAGGCATGGGCTCAGGGTTTGGAATACAAAAAACAAAAACACTCTGCCTTCAAGGAACACACACCAAATAAGGGCAACAGGAGTTGGAGACCAATTAGCGTGATCCGATGTAGAAGTGATAGGGGCCAAGTGTGTGTGTGCAGAGGGATGGGGGGAATCAAGGACAGCTTCATTTTTGTTTCTTCCATGCCTAGCATAGTGCCAAATGCTTGCTTTTGAAGGTATGCAATGGGTGTACTTAACCTTCTCCCCTCTCCCTCTGCCCCCTAAAACACACACTCACACACAAACACACTCACACACACACCCCTGGGCTCTGGCTAGAACACACTCCACTGAGGGTATCTGGAGCTGCCTTCATAGAGGAGGTGGGAACAGAGTCTTGGGGGAAGTGAAAGATTTTGACAGATGGAGATTCAGGATTTGGGGTAAGGGGGGAAGTCCATTACAGTATGGGGGATGGTGATGCAGACACTGAAATAAGAGAGGGTAAAACCATAACAGGAGATGAAGGGTCATTTCCTTTGGTTGAAACACAGAAGGTATGAAGGAGAGCAGTGTGTGTTAAGGCTAAAAAGTCAGAGAGGAGTCTTGACTGCAGACATTCTTGACCATCAGGGTGAAGGTTTTCTGCTTTCTTTGGTGGGTAGTGGGGGTGATTTTGAGCGAGGGAGTGACTGGGTCCAATTAGTGCAGTGTATTTTGGAGAGGGGAGAAGGGACAAGGGACCAGTTAGGAGGCTATTATAAAAACATAAGTGGAAAGGGCCTGGTGTAAGGCCACCTGCCCACCACAGTCCCTTCCTTTGGGGGTTAAAATGACAAGGGGTTAGTAAGAGAAATAGAGCTCTTTGTAAGAGGATAAGGGATCAGTGAGAGAGGGTGGGGGTTCAGTAAGAGGATAGGGACTTGGTAAGGGGATCACGGCTTACTGAGGTGCTGTCTCAATGAGAAGATAGGGGCTCAATGAAAAGGAGAGGGGTTCAGTAAGGACGTTAGATTAAGTAAGAGGATTGGGGTTCAGTGAAATGGTGGGGGCTTAGGGAGAAGAATGGGGAATCAGGGTTTAGCTGAGGAGAAGGTGGGGTCAGGAAACCTGAGCCTCAGTCTTGCTGAGGCCAATCCTCACCACTAGCCCACCCTCCCCCATTTCCTTTTCTGTTCTGCATACTGAGATCTGGGAGACACCAGGGATGTAGGTGGGGAGGGGCTTCAGACTGAGTATTGCTCTGAGTTCCTTCTTTAAGGAGATGAGGTTATGGGGGAAGGGAACAGCCACAGAGCCTTGGACTCAACTCTAGGAGTTTTATGAGTTTCCTGTGTGAGAACCAGGCAGTTGATGTGAGGAGATAACCTGAGGCAACCTCAGAATTTATTTTGTCCAAGAAGCCTGGTTTGAATCAACCCCATATGCCCAAGGTGGGTGGGGCAGCTCCCCTCCTTCCTTCGGTTTTGAGCTGTGAGGTTTGTGCCCTAGAGAACTAGGGAGCAACCTAGGAAAAGATAAAGAAGCAAATAACCTACTTGCACATGAGGGAAGGAAGTAACCCTTCCAATCAGGGAAATCTTCCTGGAAGTGGGGACTTTCTAGGAGGTTTCTAGATATATGAGGGATGGTGCCATTTGGGTGACAGAGTTGGGATGGGAAAAAAGTTGAACAAGCCACTGAAAACTGACAAGAGTAATTTCCCTATGACCCTTTTCTCAACCCCACTTTCCCTCCTAAAAAGCCTCCCAGGATGGCCCCAATCCTCAAGAAAGTCCATCTGAGTGACTATGGTCTGGTCAGTGTGGTTCTGGGTACTATGGACATTTCCCTTCAGGTCACCATCTGGATGCCAGGATGCCATTCTTCCTGGAGGCCACTTCTAGTAACTCAGAACCCAGAGAGGGTCTAATATACCAGACAGGATACTAGACTTGACTGTGTTATTTCTACGTCTTGAATGCAGTTTAATATCCCAAAGATTCTAGTCACTAGGACACTTTCCTGGACAATTGGATGAATTTCCTCCTGCTTCCATTGTAGGACACAGGCACTTTGGTCTTGACTTGGTAGTCATAGGGACATTATGGAAGATGTACCTCATTTCTAGGTACCTAGGAGGACCAGGGACAGATTGCTAGAGGCTTAGGAGACACTGACATAGGCATGTTTTGCTACCTCGAAAGTGAGTGCTCTGGCTGTGTTGAGTCGGAGATCCCTTTGGGACATTCAGTTCAAAATGTCACCAGTTGGTCATGAAAGACTGGAGCTCAAGTGAGAGAATGGGACTGGGTATGTAGACGTGAATGTCATCTAGACAGAGATGATATTTGAAATAGTGGCTGCTAATGGGGCCACCGAGTGAGAGTTCAGAGAAGAGAGGGCTCAGTCTTATGGCCCCCACGATAAGGAGCTATGATCTGGATGGTGAGCCAGCAAAGCAGACTGAGGGGTTATGGTCAGACATGGAGGAGAACCAAGAGAGGGAGGTGTCACGGAAACCAAGAAAGAAGAGGGTACCTAAGAATAGAACGTGGTCTGCAGAGTCAAATACTGTAGAAGACTCTTTCTACCACACCCACCTCCTCTACTGGCTTTTTGTCTCAAGCTGGATGCTGGACTGCCAGCCAGGCATCATGGCATTCAAGACCCCATCAGGCTCTGTGGGTCAGTGGGAGGCCTCAGATGAATAGAGGTTTAGCTGGTGGAGTTTAGAGAGGCAAAACCAAAGAGGGTGAGGATTCCAGGCATTTTGGCCTGGTGAGTAACTTCCTTTCTCCTGTGATTCACCAGGAACCCTTTTAGCTTACTTTTCTTCCCCTCCCCCCCAACTGAAGAAGGGTCTAGGCCTGATCCCCGCTTTCTCTCAGATGATGACACAGACTCCTAGGCTATAAACAACTTGGGGAGGGGAAGTGAGAGGCACAAAAGGGAATTAAAAGCCATAGAGACTCCTCCTCCATCCACATCTGGAGCAGCAGCTGCTTCCCCTGGGGAGGAGGGGTAAGCCAGCTTGGTCTAGGGTGGAGGAGGGCTGGGCTTGGGGCTTGGGTGGGGCTGAGGTGTGGAAGCAAGGGGATGCTAGGCTTTCCTTCCCTTTGGGCCTCCATTCCTAACCCCTCCCCCTTTCAGGGGTATCCCTATCTGGGTCCGGGTCTTTTTCTGCATTTCTGTCTCATTCAACTTGTCTCTGTTTCTCTTTCCTTCTCCATTTATTTCTGCATGTCTCTGTCTTCCCTTTTCTGTGAATTTCTCCATGTCTCTCTGTGTCTCTGTCTCTGTCTCTGTGTCTGTCTCTGTCTCTGATTTCCCCATGTCTGGGACTGTTTCTGTATATGTGTATCTCTGTCTCCTAGTATCTCTGTTCCCCTTTTTGTCTGTCCCTCACTGTCTCATCGGCTCCTCCTCCCTCAGTGTCTCCTTGTTTCTTGCACAGACTTTCCGTACTTGTATCCCTAGTGTCTCTTGTCCCTCCATCAGTGTTTCTGTCTCCCTCACAGTGTCTCTGTCTCTGTGACACCTCAGGCCAAGACTCAGAGTCAGGACTGTTGATCAGTTTTCTCTTATGAGAGAATTGGGACTAAAAATGCTTGTTGGCCCTTGTCCCTTTCTTCCCATTCCCTCTCCTGTCCACCAAGTGGCCTGTGCTAGCCTTCATCAAGATTCTTCCTCCAGAGTCATGGGAGGGATATCCCAGAGCCCTGAGGCTGTCCCTTCTCCCAAACTTCATCCATTCATTCATCCATTCAAACAAACAAACATGAAATAAGCACATTTGTACGGCATCTGATCATAGGCAATGATTGTGGTATTTTCTCTCCTTTTTCTTAATTTCTTTCTATTTCCTCTTTCTATACCTTTCTCCTGTTTTCATCAGACACACAGACACACAGACACAGACAGAAAGACAGACAGACAGACACACACACACACACACACACACTGGAAGGATACAACACTCCCTTTCTTTCTGGGCTTTTCCCCCTCCCCCACCATCCCTAGACACCTTCTTCCAGTGGAGAAATCTTTCTTGGCATCAGACCTCAGTCCTTCTTGCTGCAAAATGGGCCTTTGTACTTTCACCACAGCCCTGATCATCTCTCAGGAATCCCCCCTCACCCTTTGCTCTGTATCCCCCTCCCAGGACTTCCCCTTGGAGAGCCAGTCACCCCCCACTGGGTGCTGGGCAGCCGGAGCCGTCGGGAGATCACCACAGAAGAGACGGTCAGTGCCACAGCAGGGTCCCCCCAAAGGAGCCATTTGGGAGGCAGGGAGCTGGTTGGAATGACTTCTGCCCGCATTTCTTGGGGGCCCACGAGGGCAGCAGCTGTCTTCTCTCACCGTCAGTGGGCACTATGCCCATAGCCATCACTTCCTTCATTCTTGGGCTCCAGCTGTCTTGTATAGTCCTGAAAGCCCTGTTTCCACAACACTCCCAGCATTCTGCATTCATCAAAGCCATGATGCTGTGATGCCCCATGGGGAGGGCAAACCCCAGATTCTGTTCTCTCAGTCACCTCTTTTTCTTTTGTCTTCTCTCCTTCATCTTCTGTCATAGTTTCTTAGGAAGCTCCAAAACCTTCTCTTCTCTTAGCTTTCCTTGGCCTCTTCTTCTGTTTCCTCTTCTCTGTCTCAGTTTCCCCTTTTCTTCCTCAGTTTTCCTGAGGTCTTCCATCTGGCTACCCAATACTATGATCTCCTTGGTCTCCAGACATGCACCATCCCAGAGAAAAGTGATGTGTGTGTGTGCCCATCTTGATTGTAGTCTTGTCCCTCCTTCAGGTTATTCATCTCCCCTTGGGGGTGCTTGGCTCAGTGTCATCTGTCCCCACCTCAGAGCAGAGTCCCTGGTGGGAAACTGAGCCACAATCACCTCGGTCTCTGTAGGAGCTAGAGCCAAGAAGGGCGGGGACTCAAGCAGCCAGAAACATGTGGATTTCATTATCCTGGGCCACCGATACACACACATGGAAGTCATTTCTGTTCTCCCCCCCACCCACAACTCCCAGCCAGATCAGGTTCTCCCACCCACCACCCCTCCTTTCCCTTCCAGGAACTCGGCCCAGCCCTGACCCTGGCTGCTGCCGTCCCCCCATTCCCCCCCCACATACCCCTTTAGGGCAGGAGAATGTTTAGTCTCTCAAACAAAACTCCCAAGAATTCTACCCTGG
>CM053601.1:145068012-145119823 GCA_028646575.1 Pseudocheirus occidentalis
GTCCAGTTTTTCAAAATTGGTCATCACACATATGATGTATCTGTGACTGTGTACAAATTTTTCCTGGTTCCGCTCTTCTCACTCAGCATCAATTCATATAAGCCTCTCCAGGTAAGTATGAAGTCAATCTCCTTCCCATTTCTTATAGCACAATAATATTCCATCATATTCATATACCATAACTTGTTCAGCCATTCCCCAATTGATGGGCATTCCTTAAATTTCCAGTTTTTTGCCACCACAAAGAGAGCTGCAATAAATACTTTTGTACATATGGGACCCTTTCCCACTTCTGTGATCTCTTTGGGATACAACCCCAAAAGTGGTATTATTGGGTCAAAGGGTATGCTATTATTTATAGCCCTTTGGGCATAGTTCCAGATTGCCCTCCAGAATGGTTGTATCAGTTCACAGTTCCACCAACAATGCGTTAGAGTTCCAATTTTTCCACAACTTCCCCAGCACTTGTCATTTTCCTGTTTTGTCATCTTAGCCAATCTGACTGGTGAGATGTGGTATCCAGGTTCTATATCAATTTGCTCATTATTGGAATTCATGGAGAACCCAACTGTCAGATCGAACAACACTTCTCCAGATGTCCTACCACACGCAGGACACAACCAAATACTCCCAAGTCTCTGGGGGGAAAACCCCAACCACAGTGTATTCTAATATTGCAGGAATTCACAGGAGGAAAGTGATTATTTTTAAAAATTTAGACTCTAACTGAAGTCCATTTTCCAATGTGTTTCATTTACAAGTGCCTTTGAGATAACTCCTGCTTATTTGAAAGCATATATAATGATATATGTTGTGTTACTGTGTTGTTTTTTTCAAAATCATTCAACTACTTAGTCATTCATTGTAGCTACTGTGGCCAAATGGATTTCGCATCACTAAAATACTGGTGTCCAGAAGTTGACCTAGACCATGCCCACAAATATGGCCCACAAATTTTTTCTTTTTTGTCTTTAAGTACACCTACATTGCTTACCTTAGTGATTGGTTGCTGTAGTCTTCATACTTACTTCTGGCCTAGAAGCACCAAGTAGTCAATTCCAAATGCTCATCCCTTTTGGGAACCTCATATATGTTCGAAGCTTACCTGATCCTAATTTCTTTCTTTTAGAACTGAGCCTGCTTATCCTAGTGAGGGAGAGTTCAGATCTACTGTTAGAAGTCTCTAAGCATCACAGTGATCTCTGGTGAAATTTTGTCTCCCCTGTGTTTTTTGAGGAATTCGTAGGCTTTTTGTGTGTCTTGTATGTGTGATGGGATATTCAGATATGCTTCACCTCAACCTACAGTTGGATTCTCTATGTGTTTCAAGGATCCCAAGGGAAATTTTGTGTGGTTATGCTACTGCTGGGAGCCAGGAGAATTTGCAAATGAAAGCTGCTTGATTTCTCACCTGAAAGGTTAACAGGTAACTTCTAGTGGACTTCCACCCACCTCTCCCCCCATTCCTAATCCCTCTGGGGAGAGCCCCACCTGGTCTGAGAAGCTCTGTAGGAACCAGGGTTTTCTTATGAGATAGAAAGCTTGGTTTTCTTTTGAGGAATGTCTTTGCAAGCCCCCAAACAGACCCTTTTTGAGTACTAAGCAAAAAAGTAATCTCTGATAAATTTTTAAAAATATTCTTTGTCTAGTTGTGTGACCCTGGACAAGTCACTTACCCCCAATAGCCTCACAAAAAAATCCCAAAAAACAAAAATAAAATTCTCTGTTTGTTGAATCTGCATAACTTTTAGGGCAATTATAATTCCTTTCTCTAAGTCTGAGATTGTATAAAATTTATGCCACATGAACTTCTCTGAGATTCTTTAGTAAAAGGCCCTGGGAAAGAGATCTAAAAAGGACAACACAGGAGCTTCTCTGTGACTCCCTCCAGAGAATGATTCAGTATTAGGAACACGGACAAGGAGTTCAAAAGCAGCCTAGCCAAATGGCTGAGGACAGTAACTTTTTGATGTAGGGAGATCTGGGAATGGAGGGGAAAAACACCTGGTGCCTGGCATTTCCATGCATGGTGCCAAGACGGAGGATGCCACATAAATCCTGATCCTGCTTTATTGCTCTTCTCTCTCTGGCTAGCATTTTTCTACCAGAATCCTCTGTGAAACTCTTCCCAGCAGTCCTAATTTCAATCCTCCAGGAGCTGATGGATGCTTGATGATGTCTTTACTCCCTCCTCATATTTTCTCATAGTCCTGTAAATGGAACCCTCGCTTTGTCTTTATCACATTCTGTCTTGTATCATATTTGGGTGTATCTATCTTATACCCACCCTCCTTAGAGTGTAAGTTTCTTCAGTGGATGAACCAAGAGGCAGTGTCATGTAGTAGAAAGGGCACTGAATTTGGTCTGAGGCCATGGCTCCTCGGTTTCCCCACCTCCAAAATAATTGGTTTGAAGTAGATGACCTCTGAGGCCTTTTCCAGCTCTAACTTCCATGAAGCTAGTCTGTATTTTCATTGCTGAGTTCCCAGCACTGCTTCACACAGTAGGCATGTAATTACTTTTTTGTTGTATTGAGTGAATGGTCATGTGATGCTGTCAATCACCTAGGAACCAGAATTTGGAGAGCTAAAGTCCAGTCTCTGACACATACTAGCTGTGGGACCCTGAGCAAGTCATTTAATCTCTTGGTGCCTTAGGCAATTTTCTTTTTAAATTGCAACAACAATTTTTTTGTTTATTTTTAGTTTTCAACATTCATTTCCACAAAGTTTTGAGTTACAAGTTTTCTCACATCTTTCCCCTACCCACCACCCCAAAGTAGCAAGCCTACTGAATACCCCTTCCCCTAATCTGCTCCCTCTTATATCCTCTCCCATTTCTCCTCTGACTTTCTAGTAGGGCAAGATGGATTTCTATACCCCAGAACCTGTATATCTTATTTCCCAGCTGCATGTAAAAATGATAATAATAATAATAATTTTTTTAACATTTGATTTTAAAACTTTGATTTCCAGATTCTTTCCCTTCTTCCCTCATTACCCACCCCTACTGGGAAGATAAGATTTTTGTCCCCCCAAAAAGAATCTAAGGTTTGATCACTCTGCTTGCTTTGCTTTCTCTGCTTGCTCATATTGCCAGTTAATTACTTGACTTTTGAGCTCTTTGCCATGGTAGAACTCCACTTACAGAATGGAGTGAGATTTGTCCAAAATCACTGGGGGTTTTCACAGCTGCTGGAGCTATTTATGCAGAAACTATCTCTGCAGCCCCCACAGGCTCTGGCCCACTGGCCACACACCCGAGGACCTCCACCCAAGACAGCAATCCAGATCCAAGAAGGTTAAAGCAAGAGCAATTATCCTCTGAATGGTCACTTGGTCCCCTTACTATCTGCAAGCCAGGAGCTTTGGAGGCAGACTGGTGGTGAAGTAGCTGCAGTTGCTGGGACTCCACCACCTCTCACCCTGAGGACAGGGGCCAGACTGTGCCCTTCCTTTCCAAAAGAGTTCCAGACTGACCTTTTACTTGCTCTTTGACGTTTATGGCTTGAGGAGTCTGGAAACCTCCACAGCTACTCATGTTTCATGCTCCTGAAGTCTGCTCTGGCTGCTGCTGGTTGGGGCCACCCTGAGGCCAAAAATGATCAGCTCACTGGTGACTGTACTCAACTCCCAGTGTGCTGTGATAGACCCTTCCTGTCAGCCTGGCAGATGCCTTCAGCAGGAGATTTGTTTGTCTCTGTCACTTTGTGGGTTCTGTAGCTCTAAAATTAGTTTAGAGTCATATTTTACAGGTATTTGAGGTGGTTGTTGGGGGAGCTCATGGAATTTCCTGCTTCTATGCTGCCATCTTGTCTCTGCCCACCTTAGGCAATTTTCTAAAACAATTAAATGGCAGAGAAAGTACTGAAATGCATTGGTGGGAATGGTAGATGGTTTCCTTAGCTAGATGTTCTCTATGCTAATGAAATCACAAATGCAGTCCCTATCCTATTAACTGTGCTACAAAGTATACAGATTGCTATTTACACTGTGAGCTTGCCACTGGACCCTGAAAGCTCCGGAGGAGAGAGTGGGGCTGCCCTCCCCTCACTTAAATCCAATTCACCTTCAAGTCATAGCATTGCCTTCCTGATGTCATTGTCCAAGGACAAACAACAAAGTATACAGATAGCACCAAAAATGTTCCTATCCACTGTGCTATAAACATAAGGTTAAATCTGACACAAACATGTGGGCTGCTGTCAGCATTTAACACTTTTTAACACTGAATTCAGAAGACTGTGGAGATAGAACAGGAAGAAAATAATAAGGCAAAGAACATACTTCTAACTGAAAAACAAGTGAGAAAAAACCATTAGAAACACAAAGAAATAGCACTCTCATCAACACACACACACACACACACACACACACACACACAATTAACAATAAACTTCAACAAGATGAACTTCAAAACCAAGAAGAAAACAGACTCTAACAGTATTTGTTATTCAGTTGTAAGTGACCCTTTGTGACCCCATTTTGAGTTTTCTTGGCAAGGATGCTGGAGTGATTTGCCATTTCCTTCTCCAGGTCATTTTACAGATGAAGAAATTGAGGCAAATAGGGTTAATATGACACTTGACCAGGGTCATACATCTAGTAAGGGTCTGAGCCCAGATTTGAACTCAGGAAGATGAGTCTTCCTGCCTTCAGGAGGGGCACTCTGTGCACTGTGGTGCTACCTAGCTCTCCGTTTAGGTGCAATTATAGTTGCCTTATGAATACCAGAAGTAAAGAACCAGTAGTCAGGAGTCTCTAACTCTATACTGTCTTGCTTGGTGATCTCAGCTAGCATGCATCCTGTTATCATCACCATTCAGGAATTCTCAGTTCTGTTTATCCAGCCCTGATCTCTTCTCGGAGTTCCAGTCTCACTCATATCACCATCTATTAGGCATTTCCAACCAAATATAGACATCTCCAAAGTAGCATGTCTCTCAAGGAACTCACTTTCTTTCCTTACAAACTTTCACCTCTCCCAGATGTTCCTACGACTGTTAAGGGCAGCACCATGCTCATGGACACCTGGGATTTTAACCTGGATGTGATCCTCTGCATTCATTGACACTCACACTCACCCTACGTACACAACCTGTCACCTAGTCTTTTGTCTTGACCTTTACAATCTCTTCTATATACACTTCCTTCCCTCCACTCAAACAACCACCACCCTGCTGCAGGTTCTAATCAGCTCCTGCCTGGACTATTGCAAAAATCTCCTGATTAGTCTCCCTGCCCCAAGTCTCTCCCTGCTCCAGTCCATCCTCCGTTCAGTTGCCAAAGCAATCTTCTCAAAGCCCATGTCACTCTTATACTCAATAAATACCAATGGTTCCCTATTGCCTCCAGAGTCAATAATTCAGAGTCAATATAAAATCCTGTTTGGCTATTAAAGCTTTTCAGAAGCTGGTTTCTTCCTACCTATCCCATCTTCTCACTCTTTACCCCATTCCACATGCTCTATGTTAACTGTTCTCCTGGCAGTCCTCTCACTTGTCATTTCACCTTCAGATTCCATGCTGTCCCCATTCCTGGAATATTCTCTCTCTTCACCTTTGTCCCCACTTTTGGTCTCCATCTACCCACCCTTTTAAAAATTTTCCTGATGCATTTTGTTTTTATATTTCAAACACTTATAGATTACTCCCTCTTTGTGATATGTCTATTGTAACAAAGTAAATAAGTTAATTAATAAAAACTAATAATACAGTGACTTCATCTGAAAGTGCATTCAACTTTTAACATCTTTTCACCCAGAGGCAGCTAGGTGGTATAGAGGATAGAGCACTGGGTCTGGGGTTAGGATAGACCTGAGTTCAAATTCAGCCTCAGACACTTACTAACTGTGTGACTCTGGACAAATCACTTAGCTTCTGTTTGCCTTAATGCACTGGAGAAGGAAATGGCAAACCATTCCTGTATCTTAGCCAAGAAAATCCCATGGACATTATACTCCATTGTGTCCAGTCAGACACACTGAATAACAAAGCACTCAGCCACCTCTCTGTTTTTAAAATTAAAAAAATTATTTTCTCTCCTTCCCTATCCCACAGGGAAAAAAGAAAAGAAAAATAAATTTCTTGTAACACTTAGGCACAGTGAAACAAAACAAATTCTCTCAATGGCTGGATGCAAATATACATGTATACATACACATATATATCTACACATAACTACACATACATATATACTCATAATCTATACTTATATACATACTGTAATGTTAATGAGAGTTGAAAATCTCCTACCTATTAATAGGCCTCAGGTGGAGCCCAACAAGAGAAGCTTGATTAGGGGAGGCTTGTTTGTCAAGAAGTCCCACACCTTTTGTTACTTTGTAATTAGGGTCAGGAGGGTTGTGATGCCCTCTGGCTCTGAAGGTATATATATACCCTGAGGTGAGGTTTTACTTTGGACCTTACTCATTGGAAGAGTGATGTGATCAGAGGAGACTCTGGGTAACTGTTAAGGAGCCCCCCGGCTTTGAAAACCCAAATGTTGGTGCTTCTCTCCCTGGTAACAGTATGTATAGCTTTGGTCAGACAGCTAGAAGTCTTGTCTGTTGATTTGTATTATTTTCTCCATCTGTATTTTTTCTGTTTGTAATTTCTGTTTGTATTGTCTCTGAAGTTCAGAGTCCTGACTTTTTCCCTGAACTAAGTGAATTATATATATATAAATTACTTTTGTTTAGAAAAGCAGATCAAAAAACCCATGCTAGCAGCCATCCTGGCTATGCTAGGGTGTTTGTTACACATAAACATATACATACACATACATAAACACATCCCATTCTGCACCCTCAATCCATCATTCCTTTGTAATGAATACCATGTTTCATTATCAGTCTTCTGAAATTATAAATGGTCATTGTATTAATCATAATTCTCATAGCTTTCCAAGTTATGTGTTTTTACAGTGTGGTTACATATTCAGTTCATTTTATTCATCAGTTGATAAAAGTCCTCACAAGTGTTCATTTACATAATATTGACATTATAATATGAATTTTTTCTTCTGGTTCTTCTCACTTTACTGTGTATCAGTTCACATAAGTTTTTCCATTTTTAAAAAATAATCTATTTGGGGCAGCTAGGTGGTACAGTGAACAGAGCACCGGCCCTGGAGTCAGGAAGACCTGAGTTCAAATTTGACCTCAGACACTCAACACAAAAACTAGCCATGTGACCTTGGGCAAGTCAACCCCAATTGCCCTCCAAAAAAAAAAGATTAAAAAAATCTACTTACATCTTTTCTTACAGCACAACAGTATTCTCTCACCTTCCTATACCATAACTTATTCATCCATTCCTCAATTGATAGGAATCTCATAAATTTCCAGTTGTTGTTTTTTTGCCACCACCGAAAGAAATACTATAATTGTTTTTGTACAAATAGAACCTTCTGCTTTGTCTTTGGTCTCTTTTGGGTATTGGCCTCCCAGTGATAGAGCTGGTCAAAGGCCCACCCTGTTTGGTAACTTTTTGTGTATAATTCCAAGTTGCTTTCCAGAATGGTTGTGCCCATCTACCAATATTGGAGGCTTTTCTTTTTTTATTTTTTTTAAATCTTTACAGGTAAAATACCTTTATTTTTGCTCATTTTTAGTTTCTGGATTTTCAGGGAGTTGCTCACAGAGCAATAAGTACATGTTACATTTCCTTTTTCCTTATAAGGAAATAATTGGTCCATTGATTCAAGTTTTATGCAGGAGCTCCAAAATAGAACTTTTCCCTAAAAATTCCCTAAATCTTTACTGTAGCCTTGAAATATTTGTACAATCTACACCAATAATCTTAGAATTACCATCTTTGACTGTTTTTCATATGGAAACAATTTCTGGGTGTGACTACGAAGTTTCTGCCATTCAATCCTCACTCTACTGAGTTCTGTTTTGAACAGCTAGCTAAGTGTCTGGGTTCCGTATAGTGGAGGCAATGTATACCTCTGCAGATCTCTGCTCTGCCTGGCAAGCAGAGAGCTTTTGAGGCACTCCAGTGAGGGAGAGGATGATCTCTGGATCATATAGCACATCTGCTGCAATGATGACATCTGGTTGGAAGGCAGAGAGCTGTTCTGTAGTAACGAGATCCCAGTCCAACTGAACAGCCATCACATTTGGTGAGACCAATGTACTGACTGAGGGTTGCAGGGGTGCTGTGGAATCTGGCTTTAGCAAGAAGCCATTTAGGAGGATATTTCCTTTGAGTTGCTGAAGAACCTGAATGTGACAATCACTGGAGATATGTGCTTTGTGAGAGCACATCTTGCAAATAGCCAGGCCTATAAAACCAACTCCACTTCCAAGTTCTAAGAGTGTTCTGTTAGTGAAGGTTGCTGGGTTTTCTATGGCCCATTCTGCGAGGTAGAGAGCAGTATCTCATGTGACCAGGCCTGTGGTCCCCTGAGAAATGATGGCTGTACTTTCAGAGAGTGATCCTGAATTTCCAGAGGGCAGCAAATAATTCCGGTGGCACTGGATAGATTCCTCAGCAGAAAGAATTTCAGCTAATACTTCATAGAGTTCATCCAAAGGCTCTGTGTGAGCAGCCTCATGCTTCTTAATTAGCTCAGAGAGGAAGCACCAAGTATATTTCACTGATGGTGGATGTTTCACACACAGTGGATGCAGGACAGTCTTCTGCAAAATATTCAGCAGCAACTCAGAATCCAATGAATTTTTTAATTTTTCTTCAAGGCTCCGCCAGGGGAAGGATGGCAGAGGCTGTGTCGCCAGGAAGCAGCGCTTGAAACCCTCAATCAAGCTCGCCTAGGACATGCTGCCTTCTGCCACCACCATGCTGGAGGCAGCTGCACAGTCTCCTGGTCTTCTTCCTTCCCTGATCCCATTTTCTTTCCTCTGAAAATCCCTTCCATCTACTCTGTATGCACATGATTGCTTTCATGTTGTCTCCCTCCTCCCTTTCCCCCATTAGAATGTGTACGTGTATGAGTCCATGGGGAGAGAGGGTATTAGTTAGAAGAGAGGAAGTGGAGGAGGTGAGTGTAGACAGCCTTTTCAAGGAGTTTGGCAGAAAAGGGGAGGAGAGATATAGAACAATAGTTTTGGTGTCTAGTTAAGTCAGTTGGGTGGTACAGTGGATAGAGGGCCAGCCTTGGTGCTAAGAGGACCTCTGTTCAAATCTGGCCTCAGACACTTACTAGCTGTATGACCCTGGGCAAGTCACTTGACCCTGTTTGCCTCAGTTTCCTCATTTGAAAAATGAACTGGAGAAGGAAATGGCAAACCACTCCAATATCTTTGCCAAGAAAACCCCAAATGGGGTCACAAAGAGTCAGACAAAACTAATTGACAAAGGGTCTAGTTAAAGATTTTTTTTAAAAGATGGGAGAACTTGGGGATATTTGAAGACAGGAGAGAAGGAATCAGTCAGTAGGGAAAGGATGGAGACTCAAGATTGAGCAGGGATTTTTGAGGGGGCAACCTACTAGAGAATGAAGATGCTATCCTGGCAGAGCAGAAAAAAAGCTCTCATCCAAGCTCAAGTAGTTCTAAGAAAATACTGGTGGAAAGACACTGATCAGATGTTTCTGCTCACAAGGAGCTAGCCCTATTTTTTCACTGGGAACTCCAGTTGATGGCTTTAGAATCATCAACCGAAAGGTGGGATGGGATGTGAGAAATCCTACATTTCTGTGGTTACTTTTGATTATAACTATTCTAATCTCATAGTGGCTGGCAGAGACTAGAACAGAGAAGGGAGAACATTTAAAACTTCCCAGCTACAACCAGAGAGGACCCAGTACAGCAGGAAATCATTGCCTCATTCTTCACCTAGGCTTCCCACTTACCTTATTGCTGCACATAGCGGTGTGCTGGCAAATATTGACAACCAGCTCTCGGAAAAGCATGACATACTTTTAATTTTATCTGCATTATTAACTTTTCTCAATAATTTTTCTTAACTCTGGGCAATCAACAAAACAATATATCAAGCCCTGATTTCTAACTTGCCAATTTCTTAGGTGAAAATGCTCACAGTAAAAATTTAGCAATAGTCTCTCTAGCTCTAGGAACTGTTTCCCTTGTGTCTCTGGCACAAGTAGATCTATCCCTTTAGAATTCTGATTAATGTAATGATAAACTATAATTCCAGAGGACAGACAATTAAACTGCTATCCACGTCCTGCCAGATTAGCGATAGCCTTAAAATACAGAATGAGTCATATTTTGGGTCATGGCCAATGTGGGAATTTGTTTTGTTTCACAAGAATATTAACTATGCAGACTTCCTTCATCCCTTCCTTCCTTCCTTTCTTAGTTCTTTCCTTCCCTCCTTCCTTCTTCCTCTTCCTTTTTCTCTTTCCTTTCTTCTCTCTTTCCCTCTTCCTTCTTTCCATCCCTCCTTTCTTCCAACCTCCTTCCTTCTTTTCTTCTTTCTATCCTTCCTTCCTTCCCTCCTTCTTTCTTTCCTTTCTTCTCTCCACTTCCTTCCTTCCTTCTACCCCTTCCTTCCCTCTTTCTTTACCTCCCTCCCTCCTTTCCTTCCTTGTTTTGAATTAAGAAGGTAGAGAAAAGATAGAGAAAGAGAGAGAAAGAGAGAGAGAGAAAGAGAGAGAGAGAAAGTGTGTGTGAGAGAGAGAGAGAGGGAGATAAAAAGAGAGAGAGAGAGAGAGAGAGAGAGAGAGAGAGAGAGAGAGAGAGAGAATAAATGCTTGTTAATTGGGGAGAGAAGGAAATTGGTGTGACTTCATCATCACACCATATTGTTATTCTGTAGCTAGGCAAGGCTCTGATTCCTAGAGGGGAAGAGGTTGGTAGGGTGGTAGAGAGCTGAGCTCTTTTTGAAGTGCTGATGTCTTTACTTTTCAGTGCTAATATTTATTCAAGCAAAGATACTTAAAGCAGGCAGGTGATAACAGTAGCCTCTCATTTGCTGTCTGACATGCAATTTCCCAACTCTCTATCCCTCTCCCAGAAACACAAGGGATTTTAATCCAGGTCCTCAGAATCCAGAATAAATGGTCTTTCTTCTATGCCCTGTCCAAACATCTTGGAATTCTGTGGTCAATCTCTTCCTATTCAGTCTTCCTCTAAAACTTTATCTAAGCTGGCTAATTTTGCTTTAAAAACTTCCCAGAACTGGGAAAATTGGGAATCAATGCAAGGAAGCAGACTTCAGTTAACTCTAAGGAAAGCAATAGAATCATAGAATTTCAGAGCTAGGAACAGACCTTAAAACGCAGAATATTAGAGCCTGGAGAGTCTTTAGAGCACAGAATGTAAGACGTGACAAAGCTCTTAGATCACAGAACACAGAAAGTCAGAGCTAGGAGGACCATTAGAAATGACATAGTCCAAAGCCCTCTCCATTTCATTTTATAGATGAGAAAGCTGAGCGACAGACAAGGGGGTTTACCTCAGATCTCCAACTGCCTGTTGGACATCTCAAACTGGAGGTGCCATAGACATGTTATACTCAACACATCCCAAACCAAACTTGTTATCTTTACCATCCACCCACAAATACAACCCTTCCCCCTTCCAAAATTCCCTAATATTGTTGAGGGTGCCCCATCCTCCCAGTCCCCCAGGGCTGACAAGCTAGCTGTCTTCCCTCACTCCTCATTCTTCCTAACCCCCCAAATTCAATCTGTTGCCCAAGTCTGTTGATTTTATTTTCATCACTTGTCTGTCATGTCATGTTGTCAACTTATGTTGAACATGTAGTTCACCAAAATTCCCATATTTCTGGATAGGAAGAATACATAGGACCTAGCAACTGACTGTTGAATTGAAGGAGGGAGGATAAATGATACTGGGGTTAAAAGCTTAAGCGACTGGGAGGATGGTTCCATAAAAAGAAATAAGAAGAGAGGATGGGAACTGGATTGAGATTTGGGGGAAGAGGAGGAGTTAATTTTGGGGGCTGGTGAGTGTGAGGTATCAGGAAAACTTCTGGTTAGGACAGAGTCAGAGGCAGAGTCTTTTATATGTTCAGCAGGCAGATGGACACGTGATACTGGAGTTCAAACTCTTACCTAGCCAAGAAAATACTCTAAGAGGAAATGAAAAGGGCCCAGGAACCAAGAAAAAAACCACATAGTGGAACCCACTTCCCTATTGGCTGTTGCATAGGAGTGTTTTAGAAAGGACGGTGACCAGGGGAAGGAAATCAAGTGGCCCTGGAGGGTCTGAGCTACTGTCTTTGGGCTTCAAAGCCTTCAGTGAACTTTGTATTCTTGAGAACTCTTTGACAGCCAACATTATCCTATCCCAGAGAAATGTGCTGAAGGTTCCTAAGGTCAAACACCCAATCACATCCTCTACTTCCTCAATTCCCGACTCACCAAAACCCCTCTGTCTTCATTCAGACAGGTCCTGAAATTTCTCCTTCAGTAATGATCATAGATTCCCCCACCCCGTTTTACAGATGAGGAAACTGATGCTCAAAGAAGGGAAATTACTCATCTAAGGTCATACATTTAGCAAATTGGCAGACTTGGACTTCAAACCCACATGCTCTGACTCTCCAGCTCAAATGTTCTTGCTATTGCACTCCCTCCATCCTCGTTGTTTCTCAACAGGTGCCTCTCATATCTCTTCCCCACCCTCTTCTTTCTGATCTTTCTTCTATGCCATATCCAACCATTGTGCACTGCATTATGCACTGACCCGGTCAACTACACAGTGTGTTAATATTAAGTATATCTCTGACTGATCTTTACCTTAATATATATCTTCAAATTTACACACATGCCCCTCCCAAGGCAGGCTTGTTTCAAAAGTCAGACTCTCTGATATTGCTGCCACTATTCCCAGGATTACAACTCCTTCCTGTGGCTATAGACTGGCCCCCATATCACTTATCACTTATAGCCTTGCTAGAAGCATCAGTGCCATGGTCACTGAAAGGCAGGAAACCAACAGAAGTAAGCTGTAGGGGAAGGTGTTGGGCTTACCACGGCAGAGCTGTGCTGCTTACATCTTGTTTATGCACTTATATGTCTTGTCTCTTGTATGAAGCTGTGAGGTCCTAGAGGAGATCAGGCATTATCTCTTCCTCATCATGCTCATTTTGGGGAGATCTGCACACAGTAATCACCACTAAATGTTTTCTGATGTGTACATCTGTTAACACTGTTGTTAGCAGGGAAGTTGTTAGCACTCCAACTAGTGGCAAAGGTCGGGGTTGCTATCTGGGTTCAACACTGAGGTAGCGGACAGTACTGAGTCATTTCACTTAACAGGCTGGAGTACTAGGACTGTGTAATCAACTAGAGGGACATTCAAATGACTAACCTAATACCTCTTAAACTTATTTTGTGACTGGTACATTTTCTTTTCCGAACGTATATCTCTTAGACAATTTTTTTTGTGTGCAGTCTCTCCCATCTGAATCATCACTTAGCACAGCCTATCTATAGCCTTAAGTAAGCTAATAAGCATTTTAAGTGCCTACTATGTGCCAGGCACTGTGTACTTTGTATCCACCGGGGATACAAAGAAAGGCAAAAAAAAAAAAACCAACCCCAATACTTGTTCACAATGAACAGACAGTCTAATTGGAGAGACATCATTTAAACAACTATGTACAAACAAGAAATATACAGGTTAAATTAGAAACAGTCAACAGAAGGAAGGCATTATTTGCCCACCCACAATACTGTAGCACTTCTTCCTTTTCCACAATTGCTCAAAGATCACTGACAGTAGTTCAGGAAGAACAAGAAGTGAAACCTTCAAGATGATTAAACTTTACTGCTGCAAAAATACTACAGAAATCAGGACAAGATACATGTGCAAGAATCCAGAAGACACAAAACACTAACAGGAATTCAAAAGAGATATGGTTATTGTTCTACACCACAAAATCCCTGGGCAGATGTATAAAATGAACAGATGTTTTTGCTCACAAAGTTCCATGAAATGGAAGCACAAGAAAGGGTGAAATTATGGCTTACCCCTTGATATTTCTTGAAAGTCCTGTCTTCCTTTGGGATCTTGTTCAGATGTGCCTCCTCCATGAAGGTCTCCTCAAGTGCTCCCAGAAAAAAAGTGCTCTTCTTCTCTAGATGCTCTTAGAATGCTTGACCTCTGTTTTATCCTATCACATACTTCCTTGTATCTTGTTTTTGTAATTCACGTGTCAATTAAGCCTTCTCCTTTAACAGATGGACTTGGTTCAATATTGAGGGTTTCGATACAATCATAATCTGCACATCTCATGATTATTTCCACCCAGGGCTCAGACCCAAAGCACATCTCAAACTGGCACCTTTCTAGTTCTCCCCTGGGGATATTCCCTTCCATGTTCAAGCATCAAACTCCTATTAAACATTTGAATGCCAAGTAATTCATGCTTGCAAAGAACAGAGAAGTGAGTTGTTTCTGAGCTCATTTAACAAGAAAATGGTGCTGTTTCTCTCCTTGGGAAATGTAAAAATAAAATATTTACTATTTAATCAGAATATTAAATTAAATCAATCATTCAATTAAATATTATTTAATATTTCACATTAAAATAGGAAATATTTATTAAAGACTATGCCAAATCATTAATGATAAAGAAAATTCACATCAAAATTACTAAAAATTATAAGGAGGCTTTTCCTTATACCCAGAAAATTGGCAAAGATGGCAAAAGAGGGAAATAGTGTGGAAAGGATTACAAAAAGATAGACACATTAATGTACTGTTGGTGGAACTGTGGTCCAACTATTCTAGACAGCAATTTGGAATTATGCTAAGAAAATAATTAAAATGTCCACACCTTTTGATCCAAAGATCTCTCTTCTAGGCTTGGCCAAAGGCAGAAAAGAATAATAATAACTAGCATTTATATAGATATTTATGGTTTTCAAAGCACTTTACATATATTATCTCATTTTATTCCCCCTACAATTCTGGGAGGTAGATGGTATTATTATTCTTGTTTGACAGAGGAGGAAACTGAGGTAGACAGGTTAAGTGATTTACCCAGGGTCACAGATAGTAAGTGTCTGAAGCTAGATTGGAACTCAGGTCTTCCTGAGACTATATGCAGCAAAATATTCACAGCAACACTTTTTGTGGCTGCACATTCTGGGGGAGGAAAGGAGATGCACATCTCTGAGAACACCTAAACAAATTGCCACATGTGAATGTAATGGACTTTGATGTAAGAAATGAGAAACATGAAGAAATTTAGAGAAGCATAGAAAAGCTTATATGAACTGATACAAAGTTAAGACAAAAGAACCCCCCAAAAAGCATTATGTGTGGACTACAATGATGTGAATGGAAAGAATAAAAGCAAGAGAAAATGAAACTGAGTGCTGTGTGATTATAATAACCAAGAGAAGAGATGAGGAAATGTGTCTCCTTCCCTTCCCTTCCCTTCCCTTCCCTTCCCTTCCCTTCCCTTCCCTTCCCTTCCCTTCCCTCTAGAAGTTATGGGAAATAACACATATTCACTTGATGTGCCATTTAGTTTTTGCTGAATTATTTATTTTTCTTTTTCTCTTATTTTTTTTTTTTGTTGCAATAGACAGCTTGATTGGCTGCAGAGGAGGAAGGACATGTTTGGAAAAGAAGGTGGTGCAAAAATGAAAGATAACAAGAAACATCAAAATTAACACTAAAATTCAGAAGTGGGGGAGGGACTAGGGAGCCAAAGCTAAATGTGGCAAGTTTAGCCCAGATCATGCCAGTCACAGCTGTGTGAGCAACCTCTTTTCAGATCAGAATCTGTCTAAATGCTGGGGCACTGGATTGGAGCAGGGAGAAGAAAGCCATCCAGAGAGGGAAAGTGATGAGGACGATATGGGGAGAAAGGAGACTGACATCCATACCTTCTAACTTGAATGAGCCAGGCTGTCCTTTGTTAAACCCTGGGCTTTTAGCTTAGAAGACTCCCCAGAACTAGGAGCAAAAAGAATCATTACAAGGAGACAGATTTCAGTCCAATGTAAGGAAACAATAAGAGAATCACAGAATTTCACAGTCAGGAGAGAGCCTTATAACCTAGAATATTAGAACCTGGAGGGTCTTTAGAACATAGGATGTCCAAGTTAGGAAGGTTCTTAGAACAACAGAACAGAGAATATTAGAATGAGAGGGCTGTTAGAGGTCACCTGGTCTAACCTCCCCCTCACCTCACCCTCATTTTATAGATGAGTAAACTGAGTCCCAGAAAAGGAAAATTTTGCCAGGTCTACAGAAAAATTAGCAGCAAAATCAAGATCTCTTAATGCCCAGTTCTGAGTTCTTTCCACTGCACTCAGCTGGGAACTAAGAGGCAGGAATACAGAAGTGAAAAACCTTATGAGTAACCTTGGACCAGATCACAGACCTGAATGGAAGGTGGGTGAGCATTTGGGGACATTTCAGAGACCCAGCAAAGAGCAGCCCAACATAAACAGGAGACTCAGCAGTGATTGGACAATTTCCTCCCTCTATACTGTTTTCCCTCACACACTCCCAACATGTGTAATTGGATACTTTTGGTTGCATTGAAGACAAGTAGTCTGAGAGTGGTCACCATCACATAATTCACATGACACTTTTGCTAAGTTGTGGGGTGACATTTTGGAAGCTGTGACTCTCAGGAAGATCCTTAGCTTAGAGAGGTAACAGGCAAGCAAAGAACCAGCTGAATGCAGTTGGGGCTAGTGAGGTAGCTAAGTGAGTCCATGTTTCTGCTATTGCACTACAGATCTACCTGGGCAGAGTCAGCCGACTCTCAGAGCCCTTCTGGGCCACCCCCTGGCCCTCACTTGTGCTGCCCAGTTTTATTCTCACTTTGTAGCATAGTCCTATCATGCTGTAGACCAACTTTTCTTAACTGGGGGTCCACAGATATCTGTGGGTAGATTTCAAGGGATCTCTGAACTTGAATGGGAAAAAGTGACACCTTATTTTTTTACTATTCTTTGGTTTCCTCTGTAACCATAAGTATTTTATTTTATGTATTTAGCAACATGATTCTAAGAAGGATTCACTTCACCCAGATTGCAAAAGGGCCAAAGAGCCACTGTTAAAAATTGCTATAGAATAGCAATACCTTCTACTCTAAGATTTACAAAGTACTATCCTCATAACAACTCTATGAAAAAAGTAGTAGTATAAGTATTATTATTTCGATTTTACTGTTGTTCACTTGTGTCTAATTCCTTGTGACCCCATGGACCATACTATCCATGGGGTTTTCATAATAAAATACTGGAGTGGTTTGCCATTTCCTTCTCCAGTGAATTAGGGCAAATAGAGGTTAAGTGACTTGTCCAGGGTCAAACAGATAGTAAGTGTCTGCAACCAGATTTGATTTGAGTCTTCCTGAATTCAGGCCCAGCACTCAATCCACTGGGCCACCTAGCTGCCTCCTTATCTCCATTCTGCAGATGAACAAAGCAAGACTCAGAGAGGGAGCAACTTGGGATGATCATACAGCAAGCGTCAGCATCAAGATTCAAAGCCATGTGTCTCCCAGCTCTAAGCATCTTCTTGGCTTTGTGCTATATCACCTATGTCTTTCTAGTGATGGCTATCAAAGAGGCTGGATGATTCTTTCAGTTAGGGAGAAGACTGCCGGAGGGATTCATGAACTGGGAAGGTAATCGACATGATGCCTTCTGTGGGCCCTTCCAGCTTTAAGATACAACAGAGGGTGTTAAAAATTTTTTTAAAAAAGGAATAGGGATCTTGAGCCCAGCATTTAAAAGATGGGAAGGGTGTGAAGGACTGTTGTCTTTAAGTATTTTCAGGGTGGTCATGTGGAAAAAGCTTGGCTCTTTAGGGCAAAATTGAGTAATGGATAGATGTGGCAGTTTTCACCTCCATATAAGGAAAAATTTCTTGACAATGACAGTATTCCAAAAATGGAATGGACTGCCTTAGGAGGTGGTCAGCTCCCCAACCCTGAAATGTTTTGTGTAGAGCCTGAGTCACCACAAGAAGAAAGTCTTGTTCAGGTACAGGCTGGATTCCATGACCTCTGATATCCCTTCCACCGCTGTGCCAAAGGCTAAGGGGACTGAAGTTAGAACTGCAGAAGCCAGACTTCTGAGTTAAACTGTGCCCAGCTGGAATTAGTGGTCGAACTGTGTTCCTGGAATATTCCTCCTTATATGGAGCTTGAACCTTCAAATCTCTTCACACATTGGTAGAGAAATCATTTTTTTGCTCAAGCTCACTAATTAGGTATGCATTGTACTGGTGACATGGGGAGGGACTGGATTTAGCTTCTGTCTCAGTTCCATTTCATTAGAGGCAGCTATGTGGCACAGTGGATAGAATGCTGGATCTAGAATCAGAAAAACCTGATTTCAAATTCAGCCTTAGGCACTAGTTCTGTGACCCTGGGCAAGTCACTTAACCTCTATCTGCCTCAGTTTCCTCAATTACAAAATTGAAAAACAGCTTCTAACAGAGGATAATGACAGCTCCTAACACAGGGTTGTGAAAATCAGCTGAAATATTTGTCAAATGCACACAATAGGGGATTACTAAATGCTTGTTTTCTTCCATTTCAATCCCGAGATTTTTCTAATTGGATCAATAATGAGAAGTATAGAACCTCATGGTGGCAGTTAGGGTGGAGTCATTGGGTGTTGGGGAGAGCACTGCAATCATCTGATAATCCAAAGATTCTTGGGTTTGAGATTGTGAATTCCCTAGCTCTTTCTCAGTGAGTGAATCAGACAAGTCAGGTGCCAAATAAAGATAAGGCACAGAATCCATCTCTCTCTCTACAATCAGTCCTTCACACAGCTGCCAAAAATGCTTTCCCTAAGCTTCGGGTCTAATTAGGTCGCTCCACTGCACTGTTTGTAGAAAACAAACAAACAAAACAATTTGAGTGGCTCCCTTTTTCCTCTAGGAAAAAATACAAACTCCCTGCCTGGCATTTAAAGCCATTCATAGTCTGGATCTATCCTTATTACTCCTCCCAGCACAGGTTTATGTTTCAGACAAAATGGCCTATTCGCTGTTCCCAAAGACAGCATGCAGTCTCCTAGCTCTGTGCACGCACACCAATCATGTCTCATGTCTGGAATTTGCGCTTTCCTCATCTCCACCAATCAGAAACCTTATCTTCCTGTGAGCCACAGCTCAGATGCCACCACCCCTGCATAGCCTTCCCAGATCCCTGCAGATGTCAATGCTCTCCACCTCCTAAAATATTCCTAGACTATGCTGATCTTACTTGAGCATCCTTCACTACATCCTCTGTGTTCAGGAGAACATCCTACTCCTAAAGAATGTAAGCTCCAATGCAAGCTTAAGGAAAGGGACTTTTTGTATTTTGTCTTTATGTGTTCCATATCTAGCATAGTACTTTGTACCTAGTAGGGACTGTCAGAGGGGGAAAATATAATACTACTATTGTACTCTGAATTTTAGGCTCAAGATTGTCAGAAACAATTCAATTTAATTTAGTATTAATTTATGTCTAAAGTGATTCCTAGCCTGGAAAGAGGAAGATATCCAAAATGGACGAGTATGACTTGACTCTTAATCATTTCCCCAAGAAAATTTTAGATATCATTTGTAGAAATCTTGAAATAAATGGAAAAAGACATATTAAAATACAGTCTGAATTAATATTCCAACATTCGTTGAGCAATCAAGTCTCTATGGCTTCTTCTGGGAAGCACTTTGTTGGAGGAAACATTGGGGATATAGATAGAGACGCAGACATAGACGTAGACGTAGACATAAACATAGATATAGATATAGATTTGGGCTCCTCTCGGAGATCTCTGTTTGAGAGTCTAAGGTAAATGAGAAGCTGAGAGGGTGCCTACTTTTCAATGGAAAGGGCACTTCCCTTTGACTGGGAAGGAAATGACCTAATCTAGATAAGCGTTAATTTTGGTTATCACCTTAATCCATTTCCTAAGAAAAACCTTAACTTTAGTTCTACCCACTTTCCTAAAGGAATGGTCTGGGGAGAATTTTCGACTGGAGAAATGTTATTTCTTAATATTTCTAGAGGAACCAAAAAGGAAGGTTTTAATGCATGTTGAAGAGATTAATACATACCTGTTGAAACGAAATGGAATTAGATCACAGAAAGCCAAACTTGGAAGAGATCTTAAAAGGCCATAAGGTCCAGGCTGGTTTTGAACATCACTCCTTTCTAAAATATCCCCAACTGGTTATCCAGTCTCTGGTCAAAAACCTCCAGTGATGGGGAACTCCCTACCTTACGTCTATGTCTTAGGATAGAGACTCAAGGATATTCCTCGAGACACTGAGTTCCCCATCATTTTTGGACAGCTCCGAACTTTGTCACTTACTACCTGTTGTGACCTTGGGCACATTCTTTCACTTCTTCAGGACACATTTTCATCATCCGTATGTGACATTTATATGTGGTTTGGTTTGGTTTGGTTCATACTGCCTTCTTTCGTCATAGAAGATGATTGCTGTCACATAAGTCAAAAATCCAGTCAAAGGTTACAAAGTAACTCATTCAATCAACAAGTATTTCTTACATGTTTTATATAAGCCAGGCACTGTGCACAATCTAAGACAGACACCAGGTGGCAGTCAAGGCCTGTGTTGGTGCCCTTAGACACATTAGCTATGTTCCCCCCTCCCCCCTTTTCATTTCTGGGGCATACTTTTTTTGCAGTGCATATCCACTGTGCAGACTACCTCTTCCCAAATACTAATCTAGGGTATGAAAATATTAAAATTCCTACAATAATATTGGCTCCATCCCCTCCCCCAAAATGGTTTGTTCTCTCAGTGACCTCTGTACCCAACTAGTTGAGATTACAGCTCTGACATTCTTTGTTCTGGGTTCTAAGTTTCCTTCCACTTCTTACTAAAGCCCAGACTAAACCTGGACCAGGTTCTGCTGCATCTAAGACCTTTCCTATTTTTTTTTTTGCTTGTATTTGCACACAGTAAGTTCTCAATAAGTGCTTTGCTGCCCTGTCTGTCTTCTCTGTTTCTTGAAAATAAGAGCTGCCCCACTGAAACTAGAACGCTTTCTTTCTTTCTTTCTTTCTTTCTTTCTTTCTTTCTTTCTTTCTTTCTTTCTTTCTTTCTTTCTTTCTTTCTTTCTTTCTTTCTTTCTTTCTTTCTTTCTTTCTTTCTTTCTCTCTTTCTCTTTCTCTCTTTCTTCTTTTCTTTTCTTCCTTCCTTCCTTCTTTCCTTCCTTCCTTCCTTCTTTCCTTCTTTACCCCTCCCTCCCCCCTTCTCTCCCCTCCCCCCCCTCTCCTTCTGTTTGTCTGTCTTGCTTTCCCCTCAGTCCACATAGGGTATCATACCTTTACCTGAGAGTGCTCTGCCAAAAGCCATGTAAATTTTCATCCTGAAACTTTTTTTTCCTTAAGGACCCTACCTTAAATTCAAATTACTCTGGCTCTCATCAAGCGAGAGGCCAAGCCCTACTTGGTCATTGCTTGGATCCTGATTGAGTCAGAGTGAATATAAATAGCAATTGTTTCTGTTTTGTCCAGAAACCAGTCTTTCTGTTCCAAATTGATTTTTTTGTTGTTGTTGTTAAAGAGGCCTCCTTTCTTACCTAGGCTAAAACACTGAATGGGTGTTGCCTCAGTCATACTGAGGCCTGTTAAAAACTTGAGCTTAAAAAGGTCAAAACCTTCCACTGGGTCAGGCACCATCTCCAGTCTTCCTGATCTCTGTCTTGCCACTGGACCCAGATAGCTCAGGAGGAGAAAGTGAGGCTGGTGACTCTGCACAGCCCTCCCTCACTTGAACCCAATTCACTTGCATGTCATGGCATCACCTCCCTGATATCATAATGATATCATATATTCTCTTTGAGAATGAAAGACAAACAACAATAACAACCTGTTTCCTGAATGCCTGGGTTTCACTTCAGTAGTTCATTCTCTCAAGCACAAAGTCACTTGGTGTCTCAGGCAAGAGTTATGGGGGCAGTCTTTGCTTCCCCATTACCAACAGCTCTTTGACTCATACAAAGAAGACAGGGGTGTGATCAGTATCAAATAATGCTGCATAGAAGGCCAGAGACCAGACACGGATGTGGAGAGTGATTTGCTGCACTCTTATCCATGATCACACACTCATCCTTTGAAGATAAAATGCTCAGGCCCCTCTTAGCACAAGTCTCTCTTCAATAAGTATGTTATTACTCACTCATACATACTAATCTCACTGTTCTCTGCTCTGATAAGACTCTATCTAGCGTATTGGGTTCGGTTCAAGGTAGCACATTTTTGGAGGGACATAGAAAATTGGAGCATGTCCTGAGGAAGGCAACCAGAATGAGAACATGGGAAGACAGTACCATGTGAGGATCTGCTTTAGGAACTAGAGTGTTCAGCCTGGGATTGTGTGAGCTGATTTCAAGTGTTTGAAGGTTACAAGGTAAGAAACAGATTATACTTTTACTATTTAGCTCCAGATGAGAGAACTGGAATCATCAGTGGGAGATTATCAAGTGAAATCATGCGTGGAAAATGTTGTATAAACTGTAAAGAAGACTACAGATGTTAGCCATTATTGGAAGGGTAACTGTGTAGAGAAGTGATTCTCAAACTTTTTGGTCTCAGGATCACTTTACATTCCTAAAAATTACTAGGGACTCCCAAAGACCTTTTGTTTGTGTGAATATATTTGTTGATATTTACCATATTAGAAATTAAAACTAATCAATTTTTAAAATATTTTATTTCATTAATCATAACAGTAAACCCATTGTGCATTTGCATCAATTACATTTTATGAAAAAAAAACGTATATTTTCTAAAGCAAAAAATGAGTGAGGAGCAGCATTCTTTTATATATTTTTGCAGATCTCTTTAATGTCTGGCTTAATAGAAGATAGCTAGATTCTCTTATTGACTTTTGTACTCAACGTGTGAAATGTTATTTTGGTTGAAGTACATCATGCAAATCCAACCTCACACAGATCAGTAGTTGGAAAAGGGAAGAGCATTTTAACAGGTGAATGACATCTTGGTATCATTATGAGAAGAGTTTTGATCTTGCGGGCCCTCTGAAAAAGTCTCAAGAATCCCCAGGGGATAGTGCATCACATTTTGAGAACATCTAGTATAGTGGAAAGTGTAGTGAACCTGAGGTCAAGAGATCTGGGTTTAAATCTCACCTCAGGATGGTTACCAGAGATGGTACAAATATTTGCTTTGGTACTACTGCCACTCCCTCTCCTTCTTCTTCTTGTTATCACCAACCTGGAGGTCTGTAGCTCAGGATATGTTGTAGCCAGCCTCAACGCAGAATCCAAAATCAGCTTCATTCATGCCCGTGATTTTCTAGGACACTTATAGGGGACATTCTCTGTTCCCACTCTCTGGACTCTACCATAGTTTACAAACAGAGCTAGGCTGAGTTGTAAAACTGGCACCAGTACTGGTCAAGAAAAAATATCCAGAGGATTTCCCTTTCCATAGACTATGTCTAGAATAATGTTGCCTGGAATACAGATATCAATGCACATAACAGAAGTAGACCCACAGAAAAGCTATCTCCCAGCACCACCACTGATGACACAAACAAGGCCTTGCCATCAAGTTAGGGGTGTTGGACCTGGATGTGTTGAGGTATGAAGGTATGCCTGTGACAACTACCGAGGTACTGATTTTTGCTCCAAATAAGAAACCAAGACATCCTATCCTCTACTCAGCAACTCCTGGTAGGACCTTTGACTCAGAGTGGTTGATTCCATTTGGTTGAGAACATAAAAGAAATTTGCTAGTACTCCTGTTTACTGGAAAGTTGGAGCTAATGTTGTGGTGCTTCCTAAGTGTTCCTGGAAAGAAGGCCAAAAAGTTGCTTCCTAAAGGAGTGTCCACGAAAGTGTCCACTTTAGGCAAGTAATCCCTAAACTACATTCCCCATTCTTAAGTCCCTCCATCAATACAATGGTGGGACAAGAACAGAAATCCTGTCTTACAACAATTGACACAAACTTCCTGGTGTAACTAAAGTCTTCGGTCAGTTCTGCAAAGAACTTGTTAAATTAAAAGAACAGTAAAAGCAATCTCTGATTCCTTTCTTGATGTCTTTATCAGCATTCTCTCCCGGTGGCTGAACCACCATGGTGCTCTGCTGACTGTCTTTGGAATGTGCTATTTAGGGCATAAATCCTTGCTAGATGTGTGGCAAACACCATCATTGACCAACTAGTATTTTTGGCTTTTGAGAGGGGTTACATAGTAGTTTTGCAGGAGTATGATTTCTTTAACTATCCTGAACAAGTCCCTTTTTCTAATTACTTGTGTGGGAGTGGTGGAGAGAGGACAGTTGAGCATGTCAAGTTTTGAGCTTCACTTGGATTCTTAGACTTTCTAAGTTTGTGACCAATAATGTAATTCAAATGTTTCAGGCAGTATTTTTTCTCAGTACTGAGTATTCTAAACCTAGTTAGTAAAAACTTGGAAACTCCATATTCTTTTAGTAGTTAGGCAGTAAGTAGAAGACAGCCTTAAAATATTTTGTCATGTTGGGCAGAGAACTTTCTAAGAATGTTAGCGTATGGCTGAGGCTACCCAGTAGCCTCCCAGTGACTGCCAATGAAGTATAGAATAGTAGAGAAGGTTATGAATGCCTTTTTGAAAATTAAGCTTTTTTTCCAGTGAACACAAATGGATTTTTCTCTCCCATTTGGTCCCCCCCATGTTGTAAAAAGAAAAAAAAAGGAAAAGAAAAAACCCTTTGTCACAAATAAGGGAGGGGACATGGGTATGAAATACTACATATGTCAATTTTTTGATATATTAGTTAATTTTGCGGTACTTTCCCCTCCTTTCTCTTTCAAAATTCTTTGTTATGCCTTTTTGTCAGACATCTTAGCTTGGAGGCAGCAGCAGCAGGAGTTCCTAAAGCCTCACCATGCCTCCCAAGTACAATAAGAAGAAGAAAGATGCCGGCAAGTCAGCCAAGAAGGACAAAGATCCTGTGAACAAGTCTGGGGGCAGGGCTAAGAAGTGGTCCAAGGGAAAAGTTCAAGACAAGCTCAACAATCTGGTTCTATTATACAAAACAACATATGACAAACTCTGCAAGGAGGTCCCCAACTATAAACTTATCAGTCCTGTAGTAGTCTCAGAGAGACTGAAGATCCAGGATTCTCTAGCCTAAATAGCCATCCAGGAACTGCTTAGTAAAAGTCTGATTAAGCTGGTTTCCAGACACAGAGCACAAGTGATATATATATATACCAGGGACACCAAAGGTGGAGATGTTCCACCTGCTGAAGATGCATGAAATGGTTCAACATTTTTGTGTAGATTTTCAAAAATAAACTTATTGGACCAAGACCAAGATTCCATATTACACCTATGTTTGTGTCTCTCTCACTATTAGCACTATACTTTATCTACACTTTATTTCTTCCAGTACCAGAAGTCTTTGCTCCTCTTTGCTCCTAATAACCATTGGCCCTAGTTCTTCATTCTGGAGCAAAGAAAAAGTCTAATCCCTCTTCCATATAAGAGCCCTTCAAACTCCCCATCAGCCATCTTAATCCAATAAAGCAGTGGTTCTCAACTTTCCTAATACCACACCCTTTAATACTTATATGTGGGCATATCTGCATGTGGGCGGACCAACCTGGAGACAGAGGAGTCCCATCTTGGTTCCTAAGACCATCACAAATATGTGTTTTCCAATGGTCTTAGGCAACTCCTGCAAAAGGGTGGCGACCCACAGGTTGAGAATCACTGCAATAAAGGAAGTGAAGGCAAGAGACTTTGAACATAGACAGTGGTATAAGCAAAGGCACAGAGAGCCAGGTGAACACAGAGCATTTGGGGACAGAGAGTTTGCTAGTTTGACTGCTTAGACTACAAGGAGCAATATTAGATAAGACATTAAAGATAGAAGGGTGCCAGTTTATGGGGGGCATATCGTGAATGCAAGATATTTGATGTTTATTCAGGAGGCAATAAGGAATCATTGAAGAATTTATTAGGTGCCTACTTTAGGTAAGGTAGAACAGCAAAATGACTCAATTTATGCCAAAGAAAGATTGCTAGGGAAATGGTACAAATAACGATTAGAAAGGGGGAAATTAGAGGAGATAAAAAGCCAGTCAGAAGGCTATTGTAAGGCTCTAAACGGGTATTGATGAGGGCCTCTACTTTATTGGTTCAGGTGGTAGCAAAGGGTATAGGGAGGAAGGTGAAGACAGAAGAGATATTAAGGGAGTTGGAAATTAATTGTACTGAGTAACTGCCTGGACATAGAGAGGTGATTAAGAGACAAGAGTCAATAATAATCACATGAGTTTGAACATGGGAGCTTGGTGAATGGCAGTGCCACTGGGGGAAATAGTGAAACCTTAAGTAGGAGACACATGAGGACCTTCTCCGGACAACCCAGCCCAGTTTCTGCAAAGTCCTTCTCTCTCCATTCTCTTCCTCTATTTTCCCCCTCTCCAGCTTGGTGAGGCAATGTGAGTCCCAGGTGATGTATGCATGTCCTGGAATGTCTTGATATGACATTAAAACATGATAATCTAAGGAGAAATTTCCCTGTGGGTTTTGGAGGGATAGACATCATCCTTATGTTGAGTTTGGGAGTTGCTGAGAGAATGCGGTAGAATTCCATCATGGAACTGCTCAGTCTCCAATGGCTTTGGCTTCTTCTTACAAATGAATTGGACCTCACGGTCACAGGTTACATCATTCCAGGACATCAGAGAGGACTTTACTAGAGATACACAGCGTTCATTTTCACCCACATCATTGGGTTCCCCCTTTATCCAGAACCTGATGAGAAAAGAGCACATCATAGCACATGCCCTTCCATTTCTTGCCTTTGGTCTCAAAACCAAATCCAAGATGGGGAAGCAGCAGCCTAGATCCCAGGAGGCCCTAGGTCTCTTGACCTCAAATTCTGTCCCCTTTTAAGAATTGTTTAGAAAGACCATGTCCACTGAGGCTACAGCTAGGAGTAGGAGATACTCAAAAGAAATTTAGCCCTGAGTCCACCAAACCTGCTAAAATCAAGCCTGAGCTGGGACTGCAATTTTCAGGCCTCCATGTTAAACACAAATACATACACATGTGTACACACACACACACACACACTTACACACCACACATACAAACAAGATATAGACTGTCAGAAATGAAAGGCACCTTAAAACCCTGAGCATAGAACTTCAGAGCCAGAAAGGACCATCTACTCCAAAACCTTCATTTTTTGCAAATGAGGAAGTGAAGGCCTAGAACAGTGGTTCTCAACCTGTGGGTCATGACCCCTTTGGGGGGGGTGTTGCCTAAGACCATCAGAAAACACATATTTCTGATGATCTTAGGAACCAATACACCACTCCTCTATCTGTCTCCAGGCAGGTCTGCCCACACGCAGATACACCCCATATGAGTATTAAAGGGTCAGGGCATTAGGAAGATTGAGAACCACTGGCCTAGAGAAAGGAGGAGACTTGGCAAGACCCAGAGTCAGTGAGGGCTCTAAATCTAGGCCTAAAGTCTTTGTTTCCTGACTCACAAGCCAGGGCCCTGCCTTCCAAAAGCCTACGCACATTAGACAGGACAAGATGGGGTCACTCTTTCTCTGGCCCTGCCTCCAGCATCCAGACATCTACCAGGGGCCATGGAAAGAGAAAGGACCAGGGAGAGAACAGGCATGATTATGGACTCACCGAACGTTTTCCCTCTCTATATACACAGTTCCATCAATCCAGTGCCAGGTGCCAGAGGGTCCTGTTTTTGTCAGACCAATCCAATAAGGAACTCCTTTGGCTACCTTATAAAGAAATTCCTACAAAATGAAATTAACAGAGGTGTCATTAACCAAGTGAGGGACATTGGGGTTGGGTGGAGAGTAACATAACGTGTCTCTCTTTCTGTTTGGATGTGTGTCCGTGTTTCTATGTAAATGCCTCCAAAGGGGACCTCCAGGTAACACTTTTTTGGCACCTCTTCAATGCACTTATCATGCCACATTGTGTATCTCAATTACCTTGCTTGTGTCTTAGCCCCACTGATGCTGTGAGCTCCCTGGAGGCAAGCTGTCTATCTCACCTAAGCTCAGGATCTCTTTTTGTGACCTGCTCAAGCTTCTAAACACAAGTGAATTGAATTCCCAAGGACCAAAGGGAAGCAGACTTAATATTCTCTAGTCTTGCCCATGCTAAGGCTCTAACCTGGCATAGGACCAAGAGGACCAACACAGGACTTAGCCCCTATTTCCAGGTGACATGCAGGCTCTTGCAGATCAGGGATCATCCTGGCCCTTGATCATGACCCTGATCCTGTTTTTTTTCCCACTGGACCAGAGCTCAGAGACTACAGTTACCCCTTCCACATGGTTGGGGTCCTAGAGGCACAGCACCCCCATGATATGGAAATCCATGTAAAATTTTTTGACCCTCCCTTTGTACTAGGGAAGAAGTCTGAATTTCTTCATTTAATTTTATAGAATGTTTACAGCACCTTATTGTAAAATTTGAATTAAGTATTTGGTCCTAGGCTCTGTGTTGTCTGCTGGCTTCTGCGTGTTATCTGCAGCTTTCACAGAACTCCCCCCCCACCCCACTAAATTCCCATTTAATTTTTATGCTAACCCCTTGATACTTGAAACTTTGATGGGGAAAGTCATGATGGGAAGGGATAACTGTAGAGCCCAAAGTCCCTTTTATGATAAAACAGCTCCAGTATTGAGATGGAGATTTGGTTGGAGGAATAGAAGGAGGATTAGGGGTAAGTGACCTGTGCAGCAGACTAGGACATATAATTTATTGGAGGAAAGAGTCAATGAGAGGCGCTTTACAGTAGAACTTGTTATAAGGCTCCACATTACTAAATGTTAGGAAAACCCATTCTCCAAGGCCTAGAAGTCAAATAACAAAAGCTCAGAGCCTCCTGCGGTCAGGGACACCCAGGGCTTAATTTTGTTATCTTGCTCAGGTCCTTCTCCTATGCTCTGGCCCCGAGTCAGAAGAATCTCTCCCCTGGATAGATGTTGCTATAGGTGCTTATAAGGAAGGGTCTGTTTTCCCAATAGGAATAGATGGGACATTCCCCGCCCCCCTACTTCCCTCTCACTTCCCAGTACTGATAATAATCCATTCTTCTACAGGATTTAAAATTTTCAAAATGGCTCTCTCACAACAACCCCTAGACTCGCCAAGTATTGTCCTAGGTCATGCAGCTAATGAGTTTTAGAGTCAAGATTCTACCTCAAATCTCCTGATTCTAAATTCAGCACTAGTTTCCCTATACCATACTACCTTTCATTATCCTCTGTGTCAAATACTCCTTTGGTCACCGACCTGTTCTTTTGCTGAAGTCACGGAGGTCAGATGAGAATCTCGAGTAGTACAGAGCTGCTCAGCACTGTACCAAGACTTTTTCATGGTAGAAAAGTAGTAAAAGTTCCCTTCAAAGTATTTCCAGTCTTGAGAGGCCATCTCCAGAATGTAACCTGGGGAACAAGGTTGAAGTGGAATATTACAGTAAACCTTAAAGGTACCTCAGGGGACACAGAGTCCAACCCATACCTGAAGTATTCCCAAGAAGATCTCCAGAGATGGGGAACTCACTACTTGCAAGGAATATTATCCTTATAGGGACTGACCCAAGTGGTCCTCAGGACTTCAACAAGCTCCAGAACTTTCCCACAGGTCCAACATGAGGGTAATGGAAAAATCTCTTAAGGACCTTTAGTTTTGTGCCATGATACTACAAGAAGCAAGGAGGGTGAGGAGGATCCTCTTTCTAAGGGAGGCTAATCATAGAATGTCAGAACTGGAAAGTTCCTAAATTATCACCTAGTCTAGAGGTTCTTAACATTTGTAAGTGTGATAGATCCCTTTGGCAATCTGATCAAACCTATGGACCCCTTCTCGGGCTTGTATTTTAAAATGCATGTTAAAAAGTTGAATTGCAAAGGAAACCAATTATATTAAAATATGGTTATCAATTTTTTTTAAACAAGCTCATGGATCCCACATTAGGATCCTTTTTGGGATGGAAAGACTTTGGGGGATAGAAAATTGGGGAGAACTTGAAGAGAGGTTGAAGAAAATTCCTACTGAAGAAAGTTTAGAATTAGAGAGGAGAAAGTCTTCAACTTAAGTAGAAGGAAGTGAAGCAGCAGAACTAGGGGAGCCAAAGAGGAGAACAGGAAGAGAATTAGGAAGTTTGCAAGCCACGTTAGCAAAACTCAGTTAAGAAAAAGGAAGTTGGATGTGGTGACAATGTCACTGGGGTCAGGAGTCAGGAGGCGCTAATGGGGAGAGAAGAAAGTTTTGGAGCTGAAGATGCCCTCAAGCAGGCTGCTACCATGCTCCGAAGGGGAGAAAAAGGTGGGGATGGGGAGGAATGAGGATATCAATTCCAGAAAGTATGGAGAGCAGGGTGAATTTCACAGTTCCCTGTAATGAGTATATGATATTTGTATTTCTTATTTGTCCATACTCAAAGAGCAGGCTGGTCTCCCTCCAAGAAGAATAAGATCAAGACTCTCAAAGAATGTTCCTACCTTCTCCAGGTTATCAAGGAGAATGAAGTTCTGTTAAAAAGTGGGGAAAGGAAGAGGGGACACAATGAGAAAACAAAGAAGAAAAATCTGAAAAGGCCAAAGGAAGTTGTGAATTGTGTCAGGAGATTGGATAGTGGGAGAACAGGGCACAGAGTAGAAGTTCAAGAAGGGCTACTGAACACTGAGAGTTAAACAACAGATAGGAGTATATCTTCCCCCCCAAAAAAGGTGGCTGAATCCTTGAGAAGGAAGAAGCTGCTGCTCCCCCTCCAATGAATGGTGACTTAAAGCCCCAGGATTTGACAAGTGAAAAACAATTCTATCAGGATCAGAGAAGAAGAGACAAACAGTGGTGGTTGATGACACCCTACTGAAGGCTACTAAAGTGGCTTTTTGCTCACATGATAATAAGAAACGAGGTCTAATATCTTGTTGGAGCAGATATCCAAGATGTAACAGAGAACCTCCTAAGACTCATTAGACCTAATGACTACAACCACTTGTGATGGTTCACATGGATACAAATGATGCCACCAGAAGGAATCTAGAAAATGGAGATCTACTCTACAAACAGGCAATACTGGCCTTCTTGCTGTTCCCTCTATAAGACACCCCATCTTCCAACTGCACACCTTTGTACTGGATGTCCCTCACTCTTGGAATGCTCTCCCCCTTCAACCTCCTTCTCCTCCTGGCTTTCCTTGCATCCTTCAATACTCAGTCTAGCCCACCAAGTCACTCACACCACCATGTTTCACCAGCCCCTTCCCTCTGAGACTACTTCTAAGTCCATAATTGTCTGCATGTTGTCTCTCCAACTAGAATGTGAGCTTCTTGAGGGCAGAGGCATTGTTTTGCCTTTCCTTGTATCCCCAGCACTTACCACAGTACCTGGCACTTAAATGCTCATTGACTGATAGACTGACCTTGGAGATCTAAGTAGTGCTTTGAATATTGTTATTGATCAAAAGCAAAGCTTTCTTTTCGAAGGAAAAAGGCAGACTGAACAAAGTCAACAGCTGGTTTAAAAGATTGTTTCTGAGAATGGGATTTAGGTTTCTGGACAATGGCTTAGAATATAGGAGAGCATGCTCCTGGAGAGAGATGAAATGTATTTAACAAAGGCTGATAAGAATGTCTTTTCCTGGCATCTTGCAAATCTAATCAAAAAGGCTTTAAATTGAAAAAAGAAGAGGGTCCAAGGAGAACACCGTCTTCATAAACCCACTAAGCTGGAAAGGAGGTACAGTGTGGGAAGAACAGCCGAAGAAACCCTAACTAATTCATAGCAGACCAATACAACTCATGGCCTCAAATATACAAATAACAGGCAACAAAACAGTTTAAGTTGATAAAGAACTTAGTGCAAGGAGGCAAAATTGATCCCATGTTTATCATTGAACTTTGGTACAATGAAAACTATGACTGGAACATGAGTCTAGAAGAGTATACTTTATTCAGAATGAATAGGATATGAAAGAATCCCAAGAGCCAGAGGAATGGGGAAGCGTGTCAGAGGACATCTAGGTGAAGACCAATTGTGGCAAGAATAGAAGTACTTTTGTCATTGGAATCTTCTATAGACTACCTGGACAGAAAAAAGAAATGAATGATGCATTCCAGAAACTGGCACAATTGCCTGATATGTGGAGGACTTCAATGATCCTGCCATCTGCCTTAATAATTAGATCTTTCAAAAGGTGTAGAAATGAATAATGGGAACTTCTACTCCTTTTATCTCATTCTCGTCAACAAGAAGGAACAAATTGCTGGGGGTGGAAATGATGGGAACCCTGAGGAGAAATGACTGTTCAATGTGGAATTTGTGACAGAGAATCAAAGAAAAGGTGATACAGTCTGATATTCACTGTAGGAAGATCACATCTCAAAGGGCTCAGAGGAAGTATAGTTAAGCATCCTATGACCTAAATTCTACAGGGAAAGTCATCCCAGAAAGGATGAGAAGTTCTCAAAAATGAAAGCTGGAAATATGGAAGAACAATTCTGATGGTATAGAAAAGGAAGGCTTGCCTAAAGAGAGCTTTGTACATTCATTGTTAGCCAACCTAAGCTTGAAAAAATACATGAGTAGCAGGAAGCAGAGGCAGGAAGCAAGAAATGAATGTACTGAGACTGAGTTGAGACTGGCAAGAAAATCTAAGGACAGTCAAAAGAGATGTTTCTAAACTATTTTCTGGGGAAAGAGTAGGCTCAAAGAAAGGCTGGGACCATGATTTGTAAGGGGTAGATAGGGTGATGATAACTAATTATAAATAGAAGACAAAGCTGCCCAATTCATATTTTCTTTTTTTGTTTTCCTCGTCAAGGAAAATGATCTTTGGACTGGAATGGACAGAACAAAAAATGACTACTAGGAAATTGATACTCAGATAAAAGCACTTCGTAAATGCTAGCTACTGTTATTACTTTACAGATGAAAGAACTGAGGCTTAGGGTCATTCAGTCGGTAAGTAGCTAAGACAAGATTCAAACCCAAGTCTTGCTGATTCTAAAGTCAATGCATAATTTACTGATCCTGCTGTATTTTGCCTTGGTCAATCAAACCATGTCAGAGTTTTGTGCTTGATCATGGGCACCAAATTTTAGGAAAAATCTTGATAAACTGAAAAGTATTGAGAAGAAGACAGCTAGGAAAAATCTTGAGACTGTATCCTTTGAGGATTGGTTAAAGAAGCTAGGGAAGGTTAGTTGGAGAAGAGAAGACTTCATTTGAAGGATCCCGGAGCCTTCTTCAACACCCCAGTGGGGAGTCTTCTTCCCCATAGCAGGGCTCTATAGCCCTTGTGTTGGGGTCCTTTTCTCCACCCTGGAATTCCTGCCTGAGCTCTAGACCCAACCTCCCCAGTCTCCTTAGTGTTCAAAGCTTCAGGAACAGCATCTCCCACCCTGCACTCCCCCACAGGGACGTTGAGCACTCACGCTGCTGTGATAGTGACACCCCCAGGGTCTGCAGATCTTTCTTGAGCTGCTCAATCTTAGCATTTAGCTCCCCAGTTTTCTTCAAATCCTCTTTCAGCATTGGAATCTGGCCATTTAAATCCTCGAGCTCCTCCCAACTGCTCATCAATCTCTGAAGCTGCTCAGCATCCTGCCTCAGTCTGGCACTTAACAGCCGTAGCTGAACATTCGTATACCCTAGGCTGTGATTTAGCATCTGGACCTGGGTGCGGGAATCCTCCAACCTGCTTCTCAGCTTCCTGATCTCAGAACTGAGAAGGATACTGGTGTTCTCAGCACGGCCTTGGAGCATGTGAACGGAGGTCTTGACATCATCTATCCTTCCCAGTAACTGGGAATCTAGGGAGGAGGAAATTAAAAAGTCACCTGGAGATTCAACTCATCTATTCCAACCCCTTTATTCTATAGATGAGGAACTTGCAGCTCTTAGAGACTGACTTGGCCAGAGCCACACAGGTGGGTTCCAAAACCCAACTCCTTTGACCTCAAAAAGGGCTTTTCCATTGTGCCCCACTTATGCCTGTGCCCAAGTTATACGGTAGAAAGGCTCATACAAAGGAGCAATTAATAGTGTGACTGCTAAGAGAAGGGAACCAGTGGGTCACAGACAAGTCCCCAAATGCAGAGAGGACAAGGGGAGGATCTAGGGAGCCATGAGAATGGGGTGCAGGACACATGCATGGGATAGGAACCAAAGATGGGGGTATATGAGAACAGTGAAAGAGAAATAGGGAGAGCAGGGCAAGGGACTGAGGAAGAGTCTGGAGCCAGAGGACAAGGATAGGTAACTTAACCTCTCTGGGCCTCAGTTTCCTCATCTGTAAAATGAGGGATGGGATTGGATAGTCACTAATGACCCTTCTAGCTCTGGATCTTCTTGTCTATTCTTCAGTGGGAGGTCAAAGATGAGCAGAACTGGGAAAAAAACCCAGAGGAGATGTGGGCTTACAGGGAAGAGAAACAAGCCTGGGAAAAGGCGGCCACCGAGAACAGGGCAAAGTCTCAGTGGGGTGAGGAGTAATTTCATCTGTGATCGTGCACCCTCCCCCAAGCTGGGGAAAGACCAAGAATCAGAGTTATTCAAAGCCATTCACTTACAGAGAATAATCATGGCCAGGAAGAAGGCAACAAGGCCCACTGCCAACAGAATAATAGCCACATAGACAGAAGGTAAGGTCCTTGGGACTGAAGGTGACTCCTTCTTTGGAGGAGGGTCTGTTGGGGGAAGAAAATAAAAGAAAGCAAGTCTGTGAAAGAACGAGGTCCAAATATGTGTGAATCAATCAATGAACATTTACTAAATGCTTTCTTTGTGGCAGGTGCTATGCTACTTTCTGGGATTACAAATATAAAGGACAGAACCATCTTTACTCTCAAGAAGCTGGCATTCTGGGGCAGTTAGGTGGCTCAGTGGATAGAGCACTAGCCCTGGCATCAGGAGGCCGTGAATTCAAATCTGGCCTCAGGTACTGACTAGCTGTGTAACCCTGGGCAAGTTACTTAGCCCTGATTGCCTCAAAAAAGAAGAAACTGGCATTCTACTGGGAGATTAGTTGCCTTTTAAAAATATGCCTAGTGTTTGACACATAATAAGCACTTAATACCTTCTTAACTGATTAAACAAAAAGTACATATGTAAGATTATCTTATTCTATTATTTCTATATTCTACATTTATTCTATATTCTACAGGATATATATAGATATCCTATATTATTATTATTTCTATATCCTATATTATCTATATTCAGAATATACAGAATAAAGGCAAATACATACAAGTTAGCTAGGGAAGAAGTTCAAATATAGGAATGGACAAGAAAGAGGGAATGAGGAGGGTCTGCATGTTAAGGAGAAAAAAGCAGGGACCCCTTTCCCCCCCCGGGACTCACCTCGGGGCCACAGGGAGATGTCCTGGTTGTCGACTGTGAAATGGGCCACTTGAACTTCCTTCTCACTTTCCTTCATCCTGGCATAGGCTACACCGTGCCCTTACTCAGTCACCGCTCACGACTGTCGCTTCAAGGGCATTTATCTAGAAATAGAAGAGGGAAGTGACCTTGTACAATACCCTGCCTACCTCAACCCCAAAAGTCCACGTTACATTCATGAGACCTGGTCTGGACCACAGCTCCACCCTTTGCCTCCAGACTAGGGCCTCAAGGACGTCAGCATGAATCTTTTGGAATCCATACAACCAAAGAGTCCGTCATAGAAAGATTCCATAAATCATATCCCTACCCACTTTTCTCTTCTCTTCCCTCAAGAAGGTTACTCAGAGTCTTCTTTGCAGCAGCAAAATAAATAAATAAGCAAACAAACAAATAAATACATAAATAAATGAAATGGCAACTCGGGGAGTGTCCGCCTATTGAAGTATGGCTGAACAAATTATGGTATAGGACTGTAATGGAAAATTATTGTGCCATAAGAAATTGCGAAATATATGGTCTAAGAAAAAACTAGGAGGGAGCTAGGTGGCACAGTGAATAGAACACTGGCCCTGGAGTCAGGAGGACCTGAATTCAAATCCAACCTCAGACACGACACTTAACTAGCTGTGTGACCATGCGTAAGTCACTTACCCTCAATTGCCCTGCCCCACCCCAGTCTAGGAAGATCTTCGTGGACTGGCAGGGAATGAAATGAATAGAACCAAGAACATAATTTATAAAATAATGATACTATTAATAAAACGTTGCAAAAGAGGAGAAGTCTGATCAGTGTACCAACAAGCTATAATTCTAGAGTACCAAGATGAAGCATCACCTCCTGACAGAGGAGACAGACTCAAAACACAGAATGGTTTAGGACATGGCCAATGAGGGAATTTGCTTTGCTTGACTTTCTATATTTGTTATGAGGGTTTTGTGTTTTTCCTTCCTTTTTTCTTTCTCTTTATTTTGTTCAAGGGGAGGGGGTAAGAGGGAGAGAATATAAATGGTCATCAATTGGGAAAAATTGATTTCAAGGTTTCTCAGATTCATGTTCCCTGTGCTCATTGCCAGCTAACCTTTCTCCTTCCTAAGCAGCTCTTCTCCCACCCCCCTATACTCACCAGCATCCTGCAGGGGAAGATGTCTCGAAGATGAATTTATACCTGGAAGGGACCGTAGAGCTAATTTTATGTTCCCATTTTACAAATGAAGAAACTGAGATCTAGATGAGGTTAAGTGACTTGTCCAAGGACACTCAGCGAGTAGGAGAGCCAGGATTTGGTTTTCTGACTCCACATTTAAGACCCTCTACTATACCATGCTGCCTCTCTGTTAATATACTTCCATTTTGTGTCTAAAAGCAGTGTGTTCTCCTTCCATTAGTGCTGGGCTCTCTAAGGGTAGGGTTATTGTCTGATTCTCTGACTGGATTCCCCAAGGGTGAGAGCGTCAACAATCACACCAGAGGCTGCCAGAACATGGGAGTTCTGTGTCCCTTCATTAAAATAGGCAATTTCTTTTTCCTATCTTTTCATCTAGTGTCTAATACAAAGTTCCACGTTCATTAGTTGCTCAAGACAGAGGAGACAAATAGAGAATATCCAAGTGCCCTTTGAGCTGAATGAAGGACTATTTTCTCCAGACAGCTTCTTATGCTGTTGTCCAAGGTGTGTGTAGTAAAGAGGGAGATGGAGGAGTATGTCCATGGAGGAGTTGCTCTGACAGCTGCCTTGGGGCTTCTGCTGCCTTTAAACGAAAGTAACTCATGCCATTGCATGAACCTGACTGGGTTGGATGCATTTAAAGGGCCATTGTTGGTCTTTGATAAGGCTTTTCCATGGTCAGTGTGATTTGGTAAGGACATCTGAAGAGGATGAAGCCTAATGGAATGTCAAGACCACCACACCTCTAGACTTGAGGTCAAAAGACATGAGTTCAAATCCTGATTATCACTTGCTACTTGTATAATTTTAGACCAGTCACTTCCTCTCTCTAAACCTTGGTTTATCTATAAAATGGATGAGTTGGTCAACTATTCTCTAAGTGTCTTTTCAGTCTTAATAATTTATGATTTCATTATTTCAGACCAGAGGGATTAGGCCACACCCCAAAGCAGCCAGCCACCAGTAAAGAGCTGAGTGAATAAGTCCTGGCCTTAGCTCTGCTACAGCCCTTCATTTTTCTCAGTTAATCCTGCTTTGGACCCGTATTAACTTCCTGGATTATCCTTGGATTGTTTGTCATTTTATCTCTCTTCTACTTACCCAGACTGAACTTCTGGGTAAAATATCCCGCTTTGAAATTGGCCACCAGCCTGGTGCTTTACCTATATAAAAACTACGTTAATTCATTGCTGTAGCCCTGAATTTACCAGAAACATAACAGATACTCCGAAGTACCTTGTGACCTGGGATTTTTTGCTTGGGTTCCTGATCCGTGAAGCCCAGAATGTCTCCTTGTTCTGACTTTGCATACCCTGCTGATGTTTCTAACCTTACCTTGCTCTGGCTTTTGATCCCTGTGTTCACTGGGTGTCCACCTGGCCCACCAGGTTCACTTTGACATCAGGGTTTGTCTGCTTCATATGTGTGTGTGTTCATAAGAGTATGAGTCTTAGAAATAAATTGCCCAGTTTTAGGGAGGAAGAGATGGTTTTAGTGTCTTTCCTTCCCCCATTCACTCCTTCCTCCCTTCCTTCTTTCATTCATCATTTATTCAACCTCAATTATATGCATTCTCTTGGGGCCCCCATCTGCAGGAGGATATCGAAGAAAAGAATAAGGAGGCAGAGGAGAGGCTCATAGGAGGATGTAGAGCTAGAAGCAATTTTAAACACCCCCTAGCCTACTTCCTTCACTTTAGAGATGAAGAGAATGAGGCTCAGAGAAGAAAAGGCAAGTTTCCTAAGATTGCGTAGATAGCAAATATCAAAACTAAAATTTCAAACCAGATCCTCCAAATCAAAATCCATTGCTGTCCCCACTATATGAGAAGGAAGAAAAAAAGAGAGAGAGAGAGAGAGAGAGAGAGAGAGAGAGAGAGAGAGAGAGAAAGAAAGAAAGAAATAAGAAGAGTCACATTCCTTTATAATTTACAAGCCTATGACCAGGTTGAGTTTATTTCAGGAAAAGAAGGATAGTTCAATATTAGAACAGCTACAAACATAACTGATCATATTCATAGTAAAAACAATTTAAATCACATTATTATTTTATCAATAGACAAAGGAAAAGCCTTTGACAAAAAGTAGCATTCATTTGTTTTATTAAAAGCAGTAAAAATCATACAAATAAATGGAACTTTCCTAATAAAATTAGCAGTATTTTTCTAAAGCCAAGAACTATCACAATTTTTTATACTAAAATCTTTCCAGTAATATGGAAGTCAATTTTTTAAATGCCCATTTTTACCACTATCGCTTGATATCATTCTAAAAATGCTAACTATGGTAATAATACAAGAAAAGAAGTTTTTGAAATAGGCTAAGAGAAGGAAAATTATCTCTATCTTCAGATGACATGATAATTTTTTAGAGAATCCCAAAAATTCTACAAAAAAATAATCAGAGGAATTAAAAACTTCAATAGTGTTATGACACAAGCCCACAAAATCTTACTATATATTAGTCATGAAAGTTTTCAGGAAGAGATTTTTTTTTTAATTCCATTCAAAATAGTCATAAAATGCATAAAATTTCTGAACCCATCAAGACACGCTCAGGATTTATATGACTACAAGTGCAAAACATTCTTTATAGAAATTTAAAAAGATGTCGATAAATGAGCAGATAGTCATTACGCATGTTCAGGTCATGCCAAAATAATAAAAATAACTATGCTACCCAAATTAATTTACCAAAGAAATAGGTAAATCAGACCCAGAAGCAATTAAGTATACTAGCTGATAAACAACTATCTGATTAAATGCTAATATGCAAACAGCTGTGTTAAGGATTCCTTATTTGATAAGAAATTGCTAGAATTAGTTTGGCTCCAAATGTATGACTTAAAATATAAAAGATCATACTATAAAAGAGACATATGGGAAATATGCTTTTTATAATGACAAATTCTTGATCAAAGAAGGAATAGAAATATTCATACAAAATGAAAGAAACAACTTTCGTTACATAAAATTGGAAAGTTTCACATGGAAAAAACAAATTCAGAATAAATGAGAAGCTATAAATTGGGGAATGAAAAACTTCAAAGCAAATATCTCTGATGAAGGCCTATTATTCAAGATACATAGAGAATTAATGCAAATACAGGTGAACAAGAACTATATCCCAATAGGTATATAGCGATCACAGGGAAAGAATGTTCCAAATCACCAATTACACATAAATATTGTGGGCATATAATATACGTACAGAAATATTTATAGTAGTGTTTTTGTGGCAGCAAAGAACTGCAAGCAAATGGTGTGCCTGTTGATTAGGGAAAGGCTGGACAAATCATGGCATATGACTCTAATTGAAAATTATTTTCACCATGAAAATGACAAATGAAAAGAATTCAGGAAAACAGGAAAACTTGTATGAATTATTGGCAAGTGAAATGAGCAGAACCAGGGGACAATTTACACAGTGAGCACAAAAATAGAAAGAAAAACCACATGGAGACATATTGGAACTCTCGCAATGCAATGACTTCAAAGAACTCTTCCTGAAGCGTGTCTCCTCTGCAGAGAGGTGGAAGACTGTAGTTACAGAAAGTAGCATATATGTCAGATGTGCCCAAGGTGTTGATTGTTATGCTTAGCTATCCAACTCTGTTGTGAAGAAAGGAACTTTAAACTTTAAGGTTTAACGAGTTACTTGGAAATGACTGTGGCGTTAAAAAAAAAGGCATCGACAAAATATTTTTTAATAAAACTTGTGAAGGACTTTATTCATAACAGTCTTGTGAGGGAGACAGTTCAAGTGTTGTCATTACATTTCATAGATGGGGAAGTAGGTTCAGAAAGGTGGAATGACAAGCCAGAAGGAGACAACATGGAGAGACAATCTGTTCCAACCACAACCTCCCACATTCTCTTCCTGTCGTGTTCATGAGAGGACCAGTTCCTTCTAGTGGAAGGGCAACTTTGGGCCTGGGGTTGACTGTTTAAAAGACAGTCATTGAAGGGAGGGAAAAAGAAGGAAATGCCAATAGAAAGATTGGGAATCTGTTTCTTCCTACTCATGGTCTTGGATGAGTCTCTGGGGAGGAAACAAGGAGAGAAGACAAGGCTTCTTTATTTGTCTGACCTTATGGTTGAAGAACAGCAGTAGGCACATAAGTGTCCTCTCATACTAAAAGGGTCCTCAACTTGATATAATCACCAGAGCAAGGGAGAACTAGAACTCAACTCCAGAGTCTTCAGGAGTAAAAAGGAGTAAACAACAAAAAAGTTGTTTATGATACCAGAGATGATCAAGATACAAACCTAGGAGAGAAAAATAATTCAAAAACACCTATAACAAAAACTTCAAAGCACAAAGCAGCTTGTCCACAAGAACAATTAGAGTTCATTGAAGACAATGATACAAGATTTTCTAAAAATTTATTATAAAATAAATAATAACTTTGGAAGAGAGAAATGGAAAATGATCAATAGCTTAACAGAAGAGATACAAAACCTCACTCTTGTAATGAACTCCCTAAAAATCAGAATGGAACAAATGGAAATTAGTGACTCCAGGAGACAAGAATCTTTAAAACAAAATCAAAAGAATGAGAAAATAGAGGAAAATGTAAGATATTTCATATTTTAAAATTGACTTGGAAAATAGATCAAAGACAAACAAGAATCATAGGATTACCTGAAATCCATGACTTAAAAATAAGAACCTGGGGGGTGGCTAGATGGTGTAGTGAATAGAGCACCAGCCCTGAAGTCAGGAGGACCTGAGTTCAAATCCAGCCTCAGACACTTAACACAAAAACTAGCTGTGTGACCTTGAGCAAGTCACTTAACCCCAATTGCCCTCCAAAAAGGAAAAAAAAAGAACCTGGATATGATATTTCAAGATCTTGTTAAAGTAAATTGTCCACAAATATTAGGACAAGAGAGTAATGTGAAAATAGAGAGAATACACTGATCAAATCCTGAAAGAAACCCCCCAATAAAAACTACCATAAATGTCATTGCTAACATCCAGAACTTCTAGACAAATTTGAAAAGAAAACACTACAAGCAGTCAGAAAGAAAAATTTAAATATCAAGGAACCACAATCAAGATTGTGTAAGACTTAGCGGCTATCACTATTAGAAAAAAAAGTGGGGAATGTAGAATGAGATATTAGAAGTACAAGAGACAAAGGTCTATAATAATTTGCCCAGCTAAACTGAATATAGTTCTATAAGGGAAAAAATAAACCTTCAATAAAACAGAAGATTTTTGAATATTTATGATAAAAAACAGAACTAAAAAAGAATTTTGAAATACAATATATGAGTCAAGAGAAAAATTAAAAAGTAATGAAAAGTAAACAATAAGAAAGAATGGTATAAGAATGGACTGTTTATATTCTAATGGAGAGGGGGGTATTAAAAGTTCTTTTAGACTCTTAATATCAGAAGGAATTATGGAGATAAGTCAATTGACACAGAAGATTTACAAATAGTTTTATACTTTGAAGATGTGGTAAGAAAAAAAGGAGGAAGAGAAAGAATATGTTAAGGGGAAATGGGGGCTTTAAAATACAGGAGAAATGATCAATATACATCATCAGCTTGTACAAGTGGAACTCTGCACACATAGGAGTAGGTACAGCAGACATCACTTAAACTTCACTTTCAAAACTGATCAAAAGAGAGAACAGAGAGAGAGAGAGAGAGAGAGAGAGAGAGAGAGAGAGAGAGAGAGAGAGAGAGAGAGAGAGAGAGTCTGGTGTAGAAATACAGTAAGCTCATTGAGATTCAGTAGGAAGCTGAAAAAGGACCTTAAGTTTGGAGAAGGAATTGTGAAGAAAAAGTTAAAAAGAAAAAAAAAGAAAGTAAAATAGTTTGAAATAAACCAGAAAAAAAGGAATATGGAGAAGAAAAGGTATAAAAGAACAGCATGGAGGGAAATAAATAATTAACTGTCTTAACTATGAATGTAAATGGTGAAAGGGATGAACTTCTACATAAATGGAAGAGGTTAGCAGAAGAGACTGGAAAGCTAAATCCAACAATATGTTGTTTAGAAACACACTTAAAACATAAAGACCCATGCTGAATTACAATAAGAGGTTGGAGCAAAATCTATTACATCTCAGGTGAGCACAAAAAAACAGGGATAACATGATTTCAAACAAAGCAATAGCAAAAATAGATTTGAACAATGCAAGTATTATTGTTCCTATTTTGCTAATGAAGAAACTGAATCTTAGAGAGAAGTGAGTTGATCTGAGTCACATAGATCACATAGCTAGCAAGTGTGAGAAGCAAGAACTCAACCCAATCTCTCTCGATTCTAAGCCCAGCACTCATAAGCACATGTTTCAGGGGTCACTGAGACAGTAGCTACACTTAGTGAAACTGTAACCAAAGAAAGGATGAAAAGTACTGGCCTCCTGGTCTAGAGAAAGTATTATATACTAAGGGAACCTCAATAGGCAGGGATTTTATCATAATAATCAGGCTCTAGACCAGAGTTCCAGATCTCTCACTAAAAGTGTCCATCATTTGGGGAATGGGTGAACAAGTTGTATATTTCTATTAAAGAAACTTTTAATTACCCAGGTATGCAACCTTGGCTTTTCCCTCTCCTTCATACCCTCACATATTATAGATACTTAGTTATTCTCTTTTTCTTTTATTCACTTTGTTTACTCCTTAAAACATTTATTTATTTTTATTTTTTGAATTTATTTTTCTAATCAACAAAAATCTACCCTCCCTCCCTCCCCTCCTTCTCATCCCTCCCCAAACAGAGAAAAAAATGAAAAACAAAACCTCCATGATAAACATGTAGAATCAAGGAAAACAAATGTCTACATTGGTCATCTCTAAAAGAAAGGGTGCATTCATGTGTGTGTCTGTGTATGTCTGTGTCTGTGTCTGTGTGTGTATAGAATGTCTCATTCTGCACTCTCTAATAGATAGTACGTGCCATCATTATACTTCTGGAATCATATACACCCAGTTATTTTCACAATATAATGTGAGCTCTTTAAGAACAGGGACTTTTTTTTTTTTTGCTTTTCCTTGTGCTCCCATCATTTAGCCCAATGCCTGACCCATGGTCAGCACTAAACTAATGTTTGATTAGAAAGACAAAGAAAATACAGAAAAGCCTGAAGGAAACACTGAAAGTGATCATAAGATTTAGAGTTAGAAAGGAGTTTAGACGTGACCTATTCTATTCTCCTTATCTTATAAATAAGGAAACTATTTTGTTCCAATGGTCCAGAGAAATGAAATAATTTGTCCCAGATCACACAGCTAGTAACTGTTCAAAATGAGACCCCAAATCACCAGGTAGTCTGGTACAGACCACCACGGTTAGAGACTAAGGTTTCGACAATAGGAGAGATGAGATTCTGATGTCTTTGCCCAGAGAAGTATCAAGTAGTTTCACTGTGCTAAAAGCCAAGCAGCAAAAAAATACTATTTTTGAAAAATAATTTTCTTGCTAACAATTATATCTCTCATATTGCAGAGGAAGTGATAAAGGAAACTATTTCTTTGGGTTTTTCTTGTCCTACAGGGAAGGAGTTGGTAGAAAATATGGGAATCTTGGAAGATCACACGTCATTCTATGGTTTGTGATAGCCATGGAGGGGAATACCAAGCATTACGTGTGTGTGTGTGTGTGTGTGTGTGTGTGTGACATATACCCAGGACTTTAGGGAAGTTAGCAGCAAATTTTCATAGAAATGAGATATATGTTTTCCCTGGAATCAGGTATATAACAAGGGTGTCCTTTTCACCATTTGCATTTGAAATAATATTAGAAATGGTAGCAATCACAATAAGACACATTAAAATTACATCCTATCAATAAATAAATATTTACTAAATAACTACTAGGTGCCTGGATTTGTTCTAAGTGCTGGGGCTACAAACAAAACGGAAACACACTTGGACCACAAGGAGTTTACATTTTAAGCAGGAAGACAATGTATACATTTATATACCAAACAAATATAAAGCAGATATTAGGTAACCTTGGTATGAAGAAGGCATTAGCCTGGAGGACCAGGAGAAACTTCATGCAGGAAATATTACAGAAGAAAAGAAGGAAGGGAAGGAAGGAAAGAAATAAAGGAGGGAAGGAAGGAGAGAAGAAAGGAAGAAGAATGTTACCGAAGGAAGGACAGAAGGATGAATGGAAGGAAAGAAGAATTTATCAAGCACTATGTGCCAGCACCAAGCTAATGGTTGAGCACTTGAGCTGAGTCTCAATGGAAACCAGAGGTTCCCAGAGGCAAAGGTGAGGAGTGAGTTCATTCCAGACTTGGGAATGGGGGTGGTGTTGTGAGAAGTCAATATAATGGACATAGGAAACAAATATTGTTTGTGAGGAAAAGCAAGTAGTCTAATTTGATCCGATTATAGGATATTTGTGGTGGAGGGGAGAGTTGTATATGTAATAATACTAGAAAAGAAAGATGGGACCATATTGGAAAGAGCTTGAAATGCCAAATGAATACATATTTCACCTTGAGTTAATAAGAAGAGACTTAAGAACTCAGGAGGGAAGGAGATCTAGAAAGAACAGAGTTTAAATGGAGACTGAAGCAAACTACCTGCTCTCTTTCTTTTTCATGTTTGGTTTTGTTTCCTCTTTCCCATTGTTCACTCCATTGGTTACAAGCCTTCTACACAACCAGACTAATGTACAGTGTGAAAGTATTTGCAGATCCTACACTTGATTACAAGCCGTCATGGTGGGGGAGGGGGAGAAGAAAATTTGAAACTCAAGGGATTGTGGGACTGAATCTTGTAAACTAAAAGTAAATAAACAAATCAATTTTTTAAAAAGAGAAAAAAAAGAAGAGACTTAAGAAGGGAAGAAGGAAGCCACATTGCTAGACTTGAACTTAAGGAAAATAATTCTGGCAGCAGTAAGTCAGATGTCTCCAGTGGAGAGACACTTGAATCAGGGACACCAATTGGTCAATAAGCTTTTATTAAGTACCTACTTCATGCCAGGTATTATAGTAGACCCTGGGGATGCAAATACAGACTGAAGTAACCATAGCCCTCAAGATGCTTACATTCTGTCCTGGAGGCGTGTACATACAGAGAATGAAGGTAATGTATTTAGGGAAGGTAGTAGTAATTGGGGGGGGGGGTAAAGAAAGGCCACATAGAAAATGCTGCTTGAACTGTGTCTCTAAGAAAAAGAGGGACTCTTAAGAGTCAAAGGTGACCAGGAAATGCATTCCAGACATGGGAGACAGCCAGCCAAAGGTTTGAAGAGATGATGTGCCGTGTGAAGAACAGAAAGGCAGCCTCTTTGATGGATTGTAGAGTCCGGGAAGAGTAAGAATGTATAATGAGGCTGGAAAGGGAGATTGTGACAAGGCTGTCAAAGATTTTAAAAACCAAACAGAAGAATATGTATTTTGTACTATAGGCAATAGGGAGCCACTGGAATTTATTGAATATGTGAATGACATGTTAAGGCCAATGTTTTAGGAAAATCACTTTGGCAACTTTGTGGAAGATGGAATAGAGTGTGAGACTTGAGTCAAAGAGACCAATTAGAACAGCCGTTCTCAACCTGTGGGTTATGTTCAATTTAAATACATTCTGCATATCAGATATTTACATTACGATTCATAAGAGCAGTAAAATTACGAAGTAGCAAAAAAAAAACAGTTTTATGGTTGGGGGTCACCATAACATGAGGAACTATATTAAATGGTTGAGGCATTAGGAAGGTTGAGAACCACTTAATTAGAAGACTATTATAATAATATAAAGAGAATGAAAAGTCAAGGATAACACAGAGGTTGCAAACTTGAGTGACTGGAAAGATGGTGGTATCTTCAAGAGAAATAGAGAAGTTTGGAAGAGGGGTAGGAGAGTCTTATTTTGAACATGTTGATTTGAGTTTGCTACAGAACAGTCTGAAATATCCAGTAGGCAATTAGTGATATGGTACTGAAGGTTGAGGGAGAAATTAGGCAGTGCTAGAAATTCTTATGTGGGAGTCATCTGCAAGGAAACAACGAATAAACTTATTGAAGCTGATGAGGCCACCCATAGAAAAAAAAGTCTAGAAAAGAAGTAGGCCCAGGATATAACCTTGTAGAATTCCCCCTGTTAGGGGGCATGATATAGATGATTAGCCCACGAAGAAGATGGAGAAGAACCAGAATAGAAAAATCCTATTAAAGTCTATAGAATAGAAAATACCCAGGAGGAAGGGGTGACCAACAGTATCAAATTCAGCAGGACTCAACCAACAATAACTACTATCTCCCTAATGATTTGAATCTGTCTTTATTTCCACAAAGCATTTTGCAGCTAAATTCATATAAAAAGCTTCCAAGTCCTTTATTCTGTTAAGGTTCTAACCTCTCCTCCATAAGATTATACTGTTTTTCAGAATAAACTATTCTTTTTTTAAATTTATTTTTGCTTTTTGCAGGGCAATTGGGGTTAAGTGACTTGCCCAAAGTCACACGGCTAGTAAGTGCGTCAAGTGTCTGAGGCCAGATTTGAACTCAGGTCCTCCCGACTCCGGAACCCATGCTCTATTCACTGCACCACCTAACCACTCCCAAACCTTACTTTTTAGTTTAGGAGTTGCAACATAGTCTTTTGTTATCCTGACTGACTCCTTTATACTTGATCTTTTTCTTTCTGGGTATTTGTGGTATTTTTTCCTTTGACCTTGAAATAACCACTTTGCTCTCTTGTCCTAACAGTTTGGGGAAGTTTTCTTTTATGATTTCTTGAAGTTTTCTGGTTGGTCATGGTCTTTTCTACAGTACTTGAGATCGTATTGTACCTCACCCCTGATGCTGGTAACAGCAGCAAAAGCAATGGCATTGCTCAGTCCCAGGACCTGCTCTCATCTCTTTCTTGGCTGCACCTCAGGGAAGCAGATGAGCTGTCAGCCTCTAAGTTATTCCCATGAGTAAAGCCACTTGGGTATGGAAGCACCTTTCTTCCAGACACCATCCTGGCCACAATTTTTTCCTATTCATTATGGGACCTGTCAAGCCCTTGACCACTCTTCAATGCCCTTGCATATACATTTTTCCTTTTTTGAGATTTCAGCTCTTCTCTTCCTCAAGGATGGAAAGTGAAAGAAACTGGTCTTTTCGGAAAAAAGTCAGAGTCCCATGGTTCCCAGAGGCCTGCATAAACAGGCATTGGAAACCTTACATCATCTGGTAGACAGTGATCTCCAGTACCATGCTACACTGTGAATATGGTGGTATCAGTGGCAGAAAGGGAGGAGCTAGAGAAGGAGGTTTGTATTGACCTCACATCTATGCCTACCTTCACCCTGTGGCTACAACCTTCATTCAGTTTCTAGAAGGGACCTTTCATCAAGTACATCTTCCTGCTCTCAGCTCTCAACTCAGCAGTATTGACCCTTCCCACTGCATTCCGAGATCACTTTCAGGTACTATGAGTCTTTTTAGTGGGACCATGCCTGAATGAAAGCAGGCACATATAACTAAATATTTTGCAATCATTCCAGCCTAATTGCTGACTCCAGTCAATTCCCCTGGACTCAGGATGAGCCTGCTTATTTTCAGGATGGTTGTTGCCCTTTCTCATAAGGGTGTGGCTCCTTCCTTAAATCTTGACTTACAATTTTTCTTGCACCTTCCATCCTTGAGGGAAAGAGGAGCTAGAATCTCAGAAGGCTAAATGTTTGTACAATTTCCCAATTCCAGCATTTTACATAGATGATAGTAATAGTCTACTAGTAGTAGAGGAAGATTCAGCAGATTCAATTGTGAATCAGAAGACCTTCATTTGTTTCTTGACAGTCCCTTACCAGCTGTAAGATTTTGAACAAATTGGACTCAAGTCCCACTTGGTTGTATGAACCTGGACAAAACACTTAAGCTCTCAGTGTCCCCAAGCAACTCACCAAGAAAACCAATTGCAGAGAAGGTGTAGACCAGCCCTGGTAAAAATTAAAAAGAAAAAAAAGCCAAAACATGTCACAATTACCCGCCAATATTGTGAGCTCAACTATTTTTAGACAGGAAAATGATCAAGCAATGGGATTTCAGATATTATCATTTCATGTCACACACTCTATGGAAAGTGCTTTATTTATCATTGACACATATGGAGGGCTTTGAATACCAAGTTAAGAAGTCTGGGCTTTATTCTATAGGCAATGGGGATCCAATGAAGGTTTTTGAGCAAGGGAAGAATATGAAAAAAGAAGAGTTTTAAGGCCTCAGTTTGTCTGTTTTTGTTTCCTTTTCTGAATAATGATAAAACATTAATTTTGAGAGAGACATGTCCAAGTTGAGAGTCAGCCTTCTGAGTTCAAGGGGTCTGAAAGTCCTGGGTTCTAGCAGTCAATCAGTGACAAATGAGCATTTAAGCATTTTCTATGTGCCAAGATTGGTGAAAAGTGCTGGGGATACAAAAAGAGGCAAGAATATGATCCCCCTGCTCAAGGAAACTCACATTCTAATGAGGGAGAAAACATGTTTGCAATTAAAGTACACTTTGTATACAGAGTATCCCAAAAGTCTTAGTAAAATTTAATGTCATATACATAAGTATGTATGTGCACTTACACACAATTGTATACAGAGTAGATAAGATGTGATTTAAGGGTAGAAAATACTAGCAGCCAGGAAAGGCGGTGAATAGGAAAGGAGTCCCACAGGAGAGATTTGAACTGAGTCTTGAGGGAAGTTAAAGAGACTACAGGGTGGAAGTGAGGCATGATGGCATTCCAGGCATGGGGGATGGTCCACACAAAGACTGCAAAGGAGAAATTAGACAGAGGAGAACCAGGAGAGAAGATTGTCATGAAAAAAACTTGAGATAAGAGATGATCCCAGAGAAGAAAATCAGCGAAGTCAAATGATGCGGAGGTCAGAAAGGATGAGAATTAGAAAGGGGTCATTGTATTCCCTAACCACACACACACACACACACACACACACACACACACACACACACACTTCTGTCCTGGATCTCCTGTCTTGTTTGCACATCTATTATAGCTGGAAACCAAACAGTTCTGAATCCCTCCCTCCCCACCCTTAACCACACTTGAAAGTCAATTTCAGTTCCTCAGATTTCTCCATCTCCTAGCCCAATCCCATTCCCAACAAAGGGCTGTTAAGGACAAAAGCTGCTAGAGAGGTTGGCCAGGGCATAGACTGGGGAGAAGAACCTTAGAAGAGGAGGAGATTTTAGAACCCAGAATGTCAGAACTTAAAGGACTCTTAGAACACAGATCACAGATCATCCCAGCTTGAAGATCCCATTTTGTTCAAATTCTTCATTTTACATAGGAAGAAAATGAGGTAGAAAGAGAAGAGAGTCCTCCCTGGGGGCACACAGAGACTCAATGGAAGAGCTGAGCTGCCTCTAATCCCCCTACACCTGTTCTGCTAGCTTGGGAGCCTTGACCTACTCTGTTCCTCAACTATTCCCATCCTGGATCTCAAAGAATGTCCTGCCGTGCTGAGCACATCTGGTATTGCTAGAAATGAAGCAGCCCTGAATCCCTCTGTCCCCACCCACTCTTGGCTATACTTGGAGGTCAGTTCCTCCAGGCTCTTAAGACTGCTCCTCCCTCACTGGAACCCTTCTTTCTGGAACTGGCCCTTCTTGGACCAATTCACCATTTCCTGTCACAGCCCCACCCCAATAAAGTTCTAACCAAGGACTGAAGCTGCTAGGGAGTTTGGCTGGGGCATGATCTAGGCTAGGGAGAAGGACTTCACCCCCATTGACCTTTCTTTGTCCTGCTCTGATAGGACTGTAGCAGAGGAAGGTGTAGAGCTGACTAAGAGGGGTATCCCGGATCAAAGTGAGTTATCTTAGACTGGGCATCTGGGCACCTGGCTTCTGGGAACTCAGCTGTCTCCACACATCATCCATTAGCTTCTTCTTGTCACCCAAAGAACTTCCAATCTTTCCTCACTCATTCAGAAAGGGAAACTGGGGCTCAGAAAGGGAAGAGAAGGTTCATGTTCAGAGAAGGTTCATGTTCAGAGAAGGTTCAGAGTTACCCAGAGAGCTGAGACCTGGGAATAATAGTCAGCCCCATTTCAAATAACCGTTTGAAGCGCCTATGCTCACAGCAACCCAAGAGGGAGGTTGGTTCCTCTACAAATGTGTTAACTAGAACCTCAGTGCTACTTTACAGTCCTTTTATATTTCCCTGGTTTACTCACAAGCTTACACCCCATATTGTCTTTTTCAAAATTTCTCATCTGTTCACACACACACACACACACACACACACACACACACACACACACACACCCTGCAGAGTCAGCAAAGAAGCTTGCCTCTTACTCTCCTGAGAAAATAGAAGCCTTTTGCATATCTTCCCTGCTCCACATCTCATCCCTCTACCCCATCCTTCTTTTGTTTCTGGCTCTAAAGAAAAGGTGGCCTCCTCTGTCTAGGCTAAGGCTAGCCCTTAATCCTATCCCCTCAGTCTCTGCAGCAGAAGAGAGTTGGCGGCTAGGTGGCACAGTCAATAGAGCACCGGCCTCAAATCCAGCCTCAGACACTCTACCCCCCCCCAAAAAAAAACTAGCCATGTGACCTCGGGCAAGTCACTTAACCACAATTTCCCTCCAAAAAAAAATTTTTTTTTAAAAAGAAGAGAGTTGGTACAGTACACTAGCCACTGTGTGCCCGTCAATGATTCCTCAAAGTTAGATATGGGTGCTCCTCCAGGATTGCTTCATCATTTCAAAATGCCAAAGTCATTCAATGCTGATCTACAATGCAACCAGAAGTTGCCAGGGAGTTCTGCCCCTCCTCGGTTCTTAAATGATGAGTCATCATGTTTTAGGAGTCTAAAGAAGTTTCCTAGAATGTCCCCAAAAGCCTACATCAAGCTGATGACCTAGTATGACTCAAGATTTTTGAGTAAAGGAATGACATGGTCAAATTAAAGAAATTCATGGATTTCTAACAGGTCACCAAAGAGTATCTGAGGAGATGGGATACTAGTCCTAACTTCTAAGTATAGTGCCAGGATGAGTACATCCCTTTAAAAAAAATAGTATTTTATTTTTTCCAATTACATGTAAAAACAATTTTAACATACTTTTAAAAAACTATAGTTCTAAATTCTACCCCCCTCCCTTTCCCCTTCCCCTGAGATGGTAAGCAATTTGTTATACATGTGCAATTAAATAAAACATTTCCATGTTAGTCACTTTGGGGGGGGCAGAGAAAGAGAGAGAGAAAAAAAGGAAGGGAGGAAGGGAGGGAGGAAGGAAGGAAGGAAGGAAGGAAGGAAGGAAGGAAGGAAGGAAGGAAGGAAGGAAGAAAGGAAGGAAGGGAGGGAGGAAGGAAGGGAGG
>CM053601.1:145120323-145227331 GCA_028646575.1 Pseudocheirus occidentalis
ACTACTCTTGTTTTCCAGGAATCTAGGTAGCACAATGGACAGAAAACCAAGCCTAGAGTCAAGAAGTCCAGACTCTGACACTTGGCAGTTGTATTACCCTGGGCAAGTCACTTAACCTCTGTTTGCCTCAGTTTCTTATCTGAGAATAGGGATAATAATAGCACCTATCTCCAGGATTGCTTTGAGGATCAAACGAGATAATAGTATAAATTACATATATACATATAGGGCATAAATTAAAGCACTTAGCACAGTGTCTGGCACATAGTAAGTTATTATTACTTGTTATCACATAATAGACAGTATTATTCACATTCCACATGATTACTAAATTAACAGAAACCCAATCAAACAGTGTCACGGAATCAATTAAAAAGATAATTTAGTTGAAATAGAAGAGAAATCCAAAAACTACAAACATTTTCAGCACCCACTCCCCAAATAACAGTCTCCAAGTTTAATGCCTAGAAATGGGGGAAAAGATTCTCTCCTCTCTCTCTCTCTTTCTTTCTCTTTCTTTCTCTCTCCCTCTCTCTGTCTCTCTATCTCTCTCTGTCTCTCTGTCTGTCTCTCTCTCCCTCTCTGTCTCTGTCTCTCTCTGTCTCTGTCTCTCTCTCTGGAGTAAGACAGGGTGTGTCCTTTGTTAACAAGCAGACATAAGTTCTAAGACTTATCCTGCCGCTTTTGCAGTTTCATGGGAAAAATCTGGGGAAGCAATCGCTGGTAAAATTCATCTCTAGGATTGGGAAAGGTCTGATAAAGCTTCTGACATAGCCAACCCTACATTGCCAAGCAATGAATGAAGTTGGAGTGCATCTCCACCTCAAGCATTCCCCATGCTAGCCACTTGTCTGCAATCTCCTTAAGTCTAGGAAGGTCCCGACACCTTCCTCTTCCCTCCAGGAGCATCCTCCACCACCGGCCTTGCCTCTTGGTGTAATTGCCCTATATCATGTGTACTCAGGTTGATGGGAAGTGTAATTTGGAAGTTTCTTCCAATGAGGGATTGCTACCTGGGCTCAAATATCATGAGAGTGCAGTCAGATGAAAATGGCCTTACTCTATCCTGTTTTTTGCAAATAAACTCTCAATGACCCCACTCATGTGGTCAGTGGAGGGGGAAAGAGGGAAGTGAGTGCAGTCTTCTGAGCTACAGGGATGAGTGGACCAGCAGGAAGAGAATGGAGACAATAGGGAAACAGGGGGACAGGCCTCTGAATTGAGGGACCTATTTTATAGGTGCTATTATTATTAGGGATCTCTCTTTAGACAGCCCTTCAGGTAATTTAGGGATCATTTCAACTCTCTCAGCCTCTAAAGTCTTGTCCATCAAATGAGGAGAATAATATTTGCACCAGTACTTCATTGGGGTTTTTTTGAGGAAAGCACTTGGTGTGAGAGAGAGAGACCAAGGCCTCGAAGCTCTTGTATGAGGTGGAGATACAGCCCCTTCACATAATCTGAGAGGGCAGACGCAGCATTAGAGTTCCAGCTTAAGGGTGGAGTCATGTTCATACTTCCCATTTCTACCAATAAATAAATGGGTCATGGGATCACAGATTCAGAGCCAGAAGGGACCTCAGACACCAGAATTCAACCCGCTCGTTTACAGATATGGAAACTGAGGATCAGAGAGGGAGGTGATCAGCCTGATGTCACCCAGCTAGTAAGTGTGAGAGGCAGGGTTTGAAATGAGATCTTCAGACTTCAGATCCAGAGCTCTTTCCACTGGGATGCACTGCCCGAACTGGTAGAGAATCCATATTGACAGCATCTATTCAGGGGGCCCAGAGCCCTGTGTGACTGAAAGAACAGATGGATGATGAAACTACTGATTCCATTGCAGATGATCAGCAAATCTTCTGGTCCCAAGGTGAGCCCCCTGCAACTGTACCCACCTTCCTGCAGCCTGGCTGCCCTTTTTCTTTTTTTTTTTTTGGAGGAGGGAAGGCAGGTCAATTGGGGTTAAGTGACTTGCCCAAGGTCACACGGCTAGTAAGTGTTACATATCTGAGGCCAAATTTGAACTCAGGTCCTCCTCACTCCAAGGCTGGTGCTCTATTTACTGTGCCACCCAGCTACCACCCAGCTTCCATTTCTCATCACTCTCCCCAGATGCTGGGGTTCCCCAGCTATCTGTTGCTTTGAGACAAGAACTTTTCCATATCATTGTTAAATCACTTCTCTAGCAAGTTTCAATGCCAAAAGCTTGGCAGGTCCAGAATCATAAAGTCAGGAGGAATCCCACATGGGATCCCTATGTGGGGATCATTAAGGTGGCATGGGATTCTACATCTCTGACAAATTGTCAGATAGCTTCTTTTAGGAGACCTCCGCTGCCTTCCGAGGCAACTCATTATTTGGCTTTGGGATGGCTTGGAACAGTAAGAAGTTCTTCCTAATATTGAGCCCAGATCTATCTCTGCAATTTCCATTGATGGTTTCTAGTTCTTCTTTCTAGGGCCAGGCAGAATAAGACAAATCCTTCTACATGGCAGCCTTTCTGGTAATTGAAGACAATTACAATATCCAAGCCCAGATCTCCTCTTCTCCAGGCAAAAATAATATTCCCACTTTCTTTAATATAGTCTTTTCTACCCTCACTTGGTTGCTTTCTTTTGGACACATTTCATTTTGCTGATGTCCTTTCCAAAATGTGAGTCCTTCCACAGTGTGGTCCCACTGTACCTTTCCAGTTGTACTTCCCACTCTGGGTGATAGAGGCATGTGGAAGCCAAGGGTCTTGGGTTCTTCCCCCTATGTCCTCCTCATTTTAAAGACAGAGAGCAGTAGCCTTCTTCTTTGGCCAGATTTCCTGGAAGATTTCAAGGCACTCTTGGTTCTATGCTTGGTTTGTGGGGAAGAGAAAAGTTGGACTTGTGTTCCCTGTTCTCAACATACTCTGCCTGAAGTGCTCAGTGTCCCCTGAGATCCCTCACATCCCAGCCTACAAGTCCCAGAACCTCATTGATCCAAGTACAATGCCAGGTCTTCAGCTTTCTCATCAGGAGGCAAAGCTCTCTCCTACTGAGGGGAAGGAGGTGGGAATTGGTGTGGGAGGGAAGAGGAGAAAAGAAATGGCTTGTTAAAGCTACTATGAGGAGCTCAGTAGGGAGACTTTCAGAGAAGAATAAAATGATTCCTATACAGCGGTGATGGCCCAGTTGAGATTAGATAACATAGATTATAGCGTCTGATGGCTTCAGAGTAGGACCATAGAAAAGTAGATGGTGGAAGCCCAGAGCTGGTGTTTAGCAAGGTGTGAGAGGTCATAGGGCAACGGAGCAAGATAATCAAGGTATAGGAAAGAGGCTGATTGAACTTCTTCTTAGGGATAATAATATTTGGACAAGACAGAACATGGGCTCTTCACCTTGTGTGTGTGTGTGTGTGTGTGTGTGTGTGTGTGTTGGGTGATAGAGTGAAGCCTCTGGAATACTCAGAATTGTAGTTCAGAGTAAAGATGTAATTCTTTCCTACCCAAGTTCATAAATGCCATGAAATCTACTCACAGGCCCCTTAGATCTCAGGTTAAGAAGCCCTGAGTTAAAGGCCATGTGGAAAGAGCTCTAGACTTAGAATTAGAAAAGACTTGGGTTTGAATTCTCCTTTCAATCATTTTTAAATTTTGTATTTGTTAGTTATTAGAATTATTAAATTAAAAATATTACATTTAATTTTTTTTAATTTACTAATGAAACATATCAGTGAATATAAGCATTTGCATATACAAAAAAATGCATGGAGTGGGAGGGTGAATTGTATATGAGGTCATGAGTCCCTACAATGTTCTGCTTGAAGGGAGGGAGGAAGCAGATAATAAATTTAACCCAATAGTAAAAACAGCAACAACTTAGAATGCCAGGGCTATAAGCTGTTTCAGTGAATATTGCTGAGTTGTTCTCCTCCTATAAGGCCTCTTCTCCAAGGCAAAGATACGGTTAAGCCCTGGGATGCAGCGATTGGTCCATGGAGCCCTCATCCTCCTGTCCTTGGTCTTGGTTCTATCCCTTGTGATTGTGACAGCTCAATGTGAGTAATTCCAAGAATTTATATCTGTGGTTCCATAGGGCTGACCCTATTTCAGATTGGGAGAAGTTTTGCTTTTCTCTGGGAGAGAGGAGTATAGCTGTGGTAGCAGAAATGGGCAGGGAAGCACAGAACCCAGAAGAGTTAGAAGAGGTCCCAGTAGGAACTTGGAACTTGACCTGGGCCTTGGTTCTCGACTGGTGCAGGTAAAGGATAGAGGGGAAACTTACACCTAGGGACCCAAGACTGAGAACCGAGAAACTCGAACCATCTCTATCTCTATCTCTGTCCCTTATCTTTCTCTCACACATACACGCCATGTTAAGTTATGTCACATCCATTGTGTTGTTACACCCATTGGGGAGGTGGGCCTACAAAAGGAGACCCAAGGTCTTTTCCTGAATAGGAATCATATCTCCATCCCTTCCTAAAGTCCCAACCAAGGAGGGGGTTAGGTCATTACTTTTAAACTATTTCTCTTTAAAGACAAGAATTTCCCTGACTGACCCCTGGGGATCTTCTTCCCTTCACATCACTACCCTCAGAATGTGATTCCAGGTTTTCAGGCAAAAAAGAATATGAGCCTGGAAAACAAGACCCTGAAGGACTCTTTGGAGAAGATCAATATCACCTACAATGTTCTGAGTCAGAAACATGGTAAGTCCCCCTTTTATGATCCCTAGTGGGAAAACATCACCCAGAATTCCCTAGGCCCATCTTTGATTGTTCTTGCTGCTACAATTCCTCCCTACCCCCAAAATAACTATGGCTACTTGTATATGCCTCCATGCTCTCTCAGGTAAGTCATTTTCATGCGAATAAAGTTCCTACATAATTATACAGACCACCTGGGTCACCTCAACTTGCACAGGGACTATTCACCCAGATAAGTTTCCTCAAGTTCAAAGTATTTCTGCATACATTTGAAAATTATATCTGATAAACCCCCACCATTATGTTTATCTTTACTAATCAGCCAGAGGACACAAGTGATTAAAAAAAAAGGTATTTTAATGAAACAGTAGAAAGATCAGCAATAGAACATTTTCTCCTAGGGTACATCTCCCACAAATATACAAACCATCCATGGGAACGCAAATTCATTTAGGGAATATGCATGGAAGGACATACCCACAAGGAACATATGTATCTAAGGTCCATTTGTATACAAGCAAGTCACACTTATGACAATGCAAGGCCATCCATATCTCCTGGTGATGCATCTTGTTGATGCTGCTTGAACCTGCTACAAATTGGATCTCACACACAGTGCTCCGGAGATCTCATGGTGACTGCTGTCTTATCACTAACACTAGTGATCGGTTTCTTGGTGTTACTAGGCACTGAACTGCTGGATTTGTGGCTGCAGGGCTTCTCTGTTCTACCAGCTTGTAGTTTTCAACTGGAGTTCCCATCTGAGAATTTTGTGGTTTTTCTTCCAATTGCCTCCTGTCTTTAGGTTTACGAAGTTTCAGTTTCAGTAAGGAACTGAATGGGAGAGTCCTCAGCTATTTTCTTTCATAAGGAAATGAAGCTGTTAGACCCTAGAGGTATATAATATGAAAAAAAAGTACTGATTATAATAGACAGCACTAGGCTGAGGTGGGGGTGGGAAATGTTACCTATATTAGTGCCAATATGGTACGTGAAGATTTCTCAAATTGTAATAAATTTTTACACTCTAAAGAGACCTAAAGCCTCTTTCAGTCTGAAATCCTGTGAACTTCTTACCCTCTCTCTGCTAAGAATTCACTCCCCTTCTCTCCTTTCTCCTCCTTCTCCCAAGGGAGTCTCATAAAGAGAGTCTCTAAGAGCTGGAAAACGTACAATGGGAGTGTTTACTACTTCTCCTGTGATAGCAAATCCTGGGAAGAGGCTGAGAAATTCTGTGTATCTCAGAATTCACACCTGGCATCTGTGACTTCTGTGGGAGAACAGGTAGGTGTATCCTCATAATTCATAATCTTCTTGTTAGGTGAGGGACCAGGACAAATAGCTTTTAAATGCCTAAAAACTCCCCAATCCTAGTACAGGACAGAGAAACAGACTCCTGTCCCCAGGGATCATTTACCTGGGATCATTACCTGGGGTCCTCAGTGACCCTCCTCAGGGCACCAGCTCAATCTCTGTGCTTCTCATCTTCACTCCTGTCGTATTGTTCTTCCTTGTTCCAGGGCAGGGGCAGCAGTCATAAGTGATGTCAGCCCTAGATAGGAGAATACTATGTCCTATCAGCCCCACCTATACTCCCTTCCCCACACTCACCACTGGGAATACTCAGAGACAAACACAGATGGGCCAGCAGATGCACACATATACATACATGCACATATTAATAGCACATTTTCTATCAAATTGTTCTGAAGGAATTTCTTTACAAGACAGTGAAGGGAGAGAGACATTGGATTGGGCTGAATGACAGACACACAGAAGACATGTGGACCTGGGTGGATGGGACCATTTATGATGCAGTCCAGAGCAAAGGGTGAGTCTAACATTTCTGGTCCTCCCCAGTCCTTCATTCTCCAGTCAATTAAACTGAGATTCCAGGGACTTGCCCCACTCTTACCCTCTAAGAACAAGCCAGAGGTAATGAGGGGAGTTGGAGTCCAGTCCTGACTATACTATAACAATGGCTGGTTAGATCAGTGTGTGTGTGTGTGTGTGTGTGTGTGTGTGTGTTGCTTCTTTATTCAGAATAGACAATAAAGCACTTATGAAAGTTGTTTGTGTCTGAGGTTCTCACTCTCCAGCACTGATGGGGCAGAGTCTCAGGTGGTTGCATCTCAGAAACACAGCCCTAGACTATTTCAGAAAGAGTTAATATTACATCACAGACACATATAGTCCTTCCCAGAAATTTAACCCACTCACTGGGGAGGCACCAAGAACATATACAACTGTTCTCTCCAGGGGATTAAAGAAACCAACATGGCTCCCTTAGCCACCTTGCCAAGGGTAAGAAAAACATAAACCAAAGGGAAGACTTATAGGAATCCCAGCAATGCAGCTATGGGATCCCTGGACTCTCTAGGCCTCCCTGGGTCTGAATCTCCCTCACTCTCCACAAGCATCCAAGCCTTCCCCCAAAATGACCAATCTACTAACTAGTAAAAGCAGGCTCAACTCTTCCTCACCAATAACCGATCAATCAACAAGCATTTATTAAGTACCTACCACATTCCAGACACTGTGCTACTGGCTGAAGATTAAATATAAAAAAGGAAACAATCCCTACTCAAAAGGACTTACATTCTCATGGGTGGGGACAGAGACAAGTACATATGTGCATACATATATATGTATACATACATATGCACACACACATACATGTTTACATGCATACTCACAGACATATATGGCATAAGTATAATGTTAGCAAATACAAATATATATACATAAATGTGTGTATATGTGTGTGTGTGTATGAAAATAAGTTAAATGCAGGGTAGTTTAGGAAGAAATTGGAGAAAAGCTTCATCAGACGATGGAGCCTGGGCTGCTTCTTAAAGGAAGAGAAGGATTTAATGAGCCAGAGGTAAAGAGGAAGTACATCCCAGGAATGAAGGATAGCCAGTTTAAAAGGCATAGAGATAGGAAATGGAGGGGGAGCTAGGTGGCACAGTGAATAGAACCCTGGCCCTGGAGTCAGGAGGACCTGAGTTCAAATCCAGCCTCAGACACTTAACACAAAAAGCTAGCAAGTCACTTAACCCCAATTGCCCTACCTTCCCCCTTCCAAAAAGCAAAGAAAAAGAAAAGAGGATCCCATGAGGTCCTCAGTGGAGATAGGAAATGAAATGTCATAAATGAGGATCAGAGAAAAGGTCATTTTGACTAAATCAAAGATTATGGAAGGGGGGGAGCTTACATCCAGTAAGACTGGAAAGGTCCACTAGACCCCTGTTGTGATGAACCTTAGAAGCTAAACAGAGGAGTTATATTTGATCCTAGGGGAAATAAGGGCAGCTAAGTGGTGTAGTGGATAGAGTGCCATGGCCTGGAGTCAGGAAGACTCATCTTTGTGAGTTCAAAACTGGCCACAGACACTTACTAGCTGTGTGACCCTGGGCAAGTCACTTAAACCTGTTTGCCTCATTTTCCATATCTGCAAAATGAGCTGGAGAAGGAAATGGCAAACCATTCCAGTATCTTTGGGTTAAAATACTCAGTCACAACAACAGAGAAATAGGAAACCACTGGACTTGGTTGAGTAGGGGAGTCACATGGTAAGACCTAGACATAAGGCAAATTACTTTCACAGCAGTGTGTAGGAGAAACTTGAGTCAGGGAGAGTAGTTAGGAGGTTGTTTCAATAATCCAGGGATGAGGTAATGAGGGTCGACACCAGGGTGGCAGCTATGTGAGTGGAGAGGAAGATGCTGGAGATGTTGTAAGGTGGCAAGGTATGGCAACTGCTTATCTGCCACAACACACAGTTCTGATACTCTAATAATGGCAGCTCAACTCAGGTGCAAATGGTTACGCGCACACACACACACACACACACACACACACACATACACACACACATGCACATGCACTAACTCAATGTTTCAAAGTTTGCTGCTATCACTGGCCATGATTCTGGCTCAAGTAGCAAGTATAATCAGATTTAGAATCAGAGAATCTGCATTTGAATCCAAATCATGAGCTGGTGTGACTTTAGACAAGTCACCTTCCTTTCCTGGGCATCAAATTCCTTAGTCTGTAAAACGAAAGGGTTGGGTTAGAGGATATGTAAGCTCCCTCCATCCCTCTAACCCTTCCTGCTCCTAGCATTCTGTCAATCTGCTCCAGGTCTAATTCCTGTCTTCCTTGGCTAGCTTGTGTTTACTCTTGAGGTCTTCTTCTAGGCATCTTTTTTTAAAAATATGTTTATTTTTAGTTTTTAACATTCATTTCCACAAGATTTTGAGTCACAAATTTTCTTCTCATCTTTCCCCTGCCCTCCACCCCAAGATAAAGAGCCTACTGAATACCCCTTACCCCAATCTGCTCTCTCTTATATCCTCCCCGTCCCCCCTCTAATTTTCTAGTAGGGTAGTGCCTGTATATATTATTTCCCAGGTGCATGTAAAAAAAGATTTTTTTAACATTTGTTTTTAAAACTTTGGTTTCCAGATTGTTTCCCTTCTTCCCTCCTCACCCACCCCGCTGGGAAGACAAGCAATTCAGTATAGGTTGTACATGTTGTAGTTACGCAAAACATTTCCATAGTGAATATATTGGGAAAGATTAACATTTCTCTCCATCCTATCCCTCCCCCACTTATTCCATTTTCTACTTTGATCTGTCCCTTTCAAAAGTGTGTGCTTCTAACTACCCTCTCCCCCAATCTGCCCTCCGTTCTATCATCCCCCCTCTTATACTGTTCCCCCTACTTTCCTGTAGGGTAAGATACCCAAATGAGTGTGTATGTTATTCCTTCCTTAAGCCAAATTCAATGAGAGTAAGGATGACCCATTCCCTTTCACCTTCCTGTTCTTCCCCTCCATTGTAACAGTTTTCTCTTGCCTCTTTTATATGAGATTATTTTATATGAGATTATTATATTACTCTCTCACCTCTTAATTTTATTTTTTAGATATCATCCCTTCCTATTCAACTGATCCTGTCTCCTCTATCTATGCATACATGTACATACATATACACACACTCATATATGTATTTGTACACCATACAGTCTCCTATACATACATATATATGTGTATATATGTACATATATATACACATATATATTCCCTTCAACTATCCTCATACTTATAAAAGTTTCATGAGTTAATTATCATTTTTCTATGTAGGAATGTAAATAGTTCAGCATTAATAAGTTCTTTATGATATCTTTTTCTTGTTTACCTTCTCATGCTTCTCTTGCTTCTTGTATTTGAAAGTCAAGTTTTCTGTTCAGTTTTGGATTTTTTCATCAAGAATGCTTAGAAGTCCTCTGTTTCATTGAATGACCATACTGAATGACCATTTGAATGACCTGGAAGCATTATACTCAGTTTTGCTGGGTAGATGATTCTTGGTTTTAATCCTAGCTTCTTTGACCTCCAGAATATCATATTCCAAGCCCTTTGATCCCTTAATATAGAAGTTTCTAGATCTTGTGTTAACCCGATTGTGTTTCCACAATACTCAAATTGTTTCTTCCTGGCTGCTTATGATATTTTCTCCTTGATCTAGGAATTCTGGGATTTGGCTATAATATTCCTAGGAGTTTTCTTTTTGGGATCTTTTTCAAGAGGTGATCAGTGAATTCTTTCAATTTCTGTTTTGCCCTCTGGTTCTAAAATATCAGGGCAATTTTCCTTGAGAATTTCATGAAGGATGATTTCTATGCTCTTTTTTTATTCAGGCTTTCAGGTAGTTCAATAATTTTTAAATTATCTCTCCTGGATCTATTTTCCAAGTCAGTAGTTTTTCCAATGAGATATTTCACATTGCCTTCTATTTTTTCATTTGTTTGGATCTGTTTTATAGTATCTTGATTTCTCATAAAGTCATAAGCTTCCATTTGTTCCAATCTAATTTTGAAGGAATTATTCTCTTCAGTGAGCTTTTGAAATTCCTTTTCCATCTGGGCAATTTGGCTATTTAAGGCATTCTTCTCCTCATTGGCTTTTTGGGCCTCTGTTGCCATGTGAGTTAGTCTATTTTTTAAGGTGTTATTTTCTTCAGTGTTTTTTGGGGGGGAGTCTCCTTTAGCAGGCTGTTGATTTGCTTTTCATTATTTTCTTGCATCATTCTCATTTCTCTTCCCAATTTTTCCTTCACTTCTCTTACTCGGTTTAAAAAATCCTTCTAGAGCTCCTCCATGGCCTATAACCAATTAATATTTTTCTTGGAAGCTTTTGACGCAGGGGTTTTGACGTTGTTGACTTCTTCCGGTTCCATGTTTTGACCCTTTTTGTCCCCAAAAAAGGATTCTATGGTCTGATTTTGCTTCCTCTGCTTGCTCATCTTGCCAATTATTTTACTTTGGAGCTCTTTGCTATGGTAGAACTCTGCTTCCAGAGTGGAGAGAGCTTTGTCCCAAATCACTGGAGCTTTTTCAAATGTTATCAGAGGTCTGAGGAGGGTACCCCCTCTGCAGCCACCACCAGCTCTGGCATACTGGAATTTCTCACCCCAGGACCACCACCCAAAGACAGCAACCCAGATCCAAGCAGGTCAAAGCAAGAGCAATTACCCTTTGAATGGTCACTTGGTCCCCCTATGATCCACAGGCAGCCACACAACAGTAGCTGTGCCTCCCCACCACTTCTCACCCTGGTGGTAGGGGCTGGACCATGCTCTTCTGTCACTCAGTTCCAGCGGAGTTCCCCACTGACCTTTTACTTTCTCTTTGGTACTTATGGGTTGAGAAGTCTGGAAACCACCACAGCTGTTGGTGATTCACTCTCCTGAAGTCTGCTCCACCTGGTCTGGGCCACTGGTCAGGGCCATCCCAGACTGGCGTGGCTCACGCGGGACTGCACTCAGCTCCCAGTCCTGTGTGATAGACCCTCCCTGTTGGCCTGCCAGGATGCCTTCAGCAGGAGATTTATTTTTCTCTGTCACTTTGTGGGTTCTGTAGCTCTAAAATTTTTTTAGAGTCATATTTTACAGGTATTGGATGGGGTTGGGGTGAAAGCTCACACAATTTCCTGCTTCTACTCCACCATCTTGGCTCCGCCTCCTTCTTCTAGGCATCTTAGAAATACAAAATGAGTTGGAAGGAATCTCAAGTAAATGAATCCACTGTCCATGAACGGCAATTGTTGCACACAACATCCCCAATAAGTGATGATCTATTTTCCATTTAAAGATTCCCAGTGATGGGAATTCACTTTTTCTAGAGGCAATCCATCCCATCCTGGGGCCACTTTCATCGTTAAAGAGTTTTGTTCTTAATAATAATAATAATAATATCTATTTAATGCTTCAAGGTTTACAAAGTAATTTATGCAAGCTATCAAATTTTACCCTCACAACTACTCTGTCATGGAGGTGCTATTATTATTCTCATTTTACAGATGTAGAAACAGGCTGACAAGATTGTGACTTGCCCAAAGTCACACACTTAATAAGTGTCTGAGGCTGGATTTAAATTCAGCTCTTCTTGACTCCAAGTGCTCTATCCACTATGCCACCTACTTTCACCAACTGCTCCTAGTTCTGTTGTGTAAGGTCAAGCAAAACAAATTTAATCCCTTGCCCATATTAAGAATTTCAAACACCAGAAAATAGATATCAGGTTATCCTAACAAAACAACAAGATTGCCAGCCAGATATTGAAAGAGTTCATTAATCTCAGTCTCTAGAATGACTCCCTGTCTACCATCCATTATCTAGATTCTGGATTCCAGGACAACCTACCAACTACCGGGGGAACGAGCACTGTGTGGAGATGAAGATGGAGGCTCTCGCTGCCTGGAATGATGAGAACTGTGAATTAACATACAAATTCATCTGTAAGAGTCCTCTTGGGGGATCAGACCTGGACTTCTATGGGGGTATCTTCCAACCTGAAACAGAGCTCTGAGGATTCCAGTTCTGTACCTAGAACCTCTTCTGAGATTCAGCCTCATCAGGTACTCATAGGTTTTCCCCCTATGACACTGTTGTTAGTCAGCCTTGAGAAGCTGCAGGGATTTCAGAACTTGGAACAGAACTTGGACCCAGGAGGACTTCTGCCCCCAATCCTTAGGTTTATCCATTATCAGTCCTCCAACCTCCCACCCTCAGTCATAAACTCACCTGACATCAGAGTTGTAAAAGACCTCAAAGATGAAACCCAAGCCAGTAAGATACCTCTCTACAAAACTTCCTCATCATCTCCTTCTCCTAGAATCCCTAGCATCCTTCAAAGCACAGCTGGCCTCATATCTACTCCTTGAGACCTTTCTGGATCCTCCAATTGCTAGAATTCTCTTCCCCTGGGAAGTACTTTGAATTGTTTTGCATACACTTTTTATTTACTTTTTTACATGTTGTATCTCCCCTTTTCAATATAAGTTCCCAGTACTCAAAAGGCTATAAAACTGTATGATGTAGCAATACCACTACTAGGTCTGTATCCAAAAGAGATTTTTTAAAAGGAGGAAAGAACTTATTTGCACAAAAATATTTATAGCAGCTCTTCGTGGTGGCAAAGAATTGGAAATTGAGGGGAATGCCCATCAATTGGGGAATGGCTGAACAAGTTGTGGTATATGATTGTAATGGAATGTTTGTTACTGTGCTATAAGAAAGAACGAGCAGGTAGATTTCAGAAAAACTTGTAAAGACTTATATGAACTGATGCAAAATGAAGTGAGCAAAACCAGGAGAACATTATACACAGTAACAGTAATACTATACAGTGATCAACAGTAAATAACTTAGCTGTTCTCAGCAGTACAATGCTCCAAGACAATTCCAAAGGACTCATGATGAAAAATACCATCTACCTCCAGAGAAAGATCTGATGGAGTCTGAATGCAGGGCAAAGCATACTATTTTTCACTTTCTGTATTTTTTCTTGTTTTTTTTCTTTCGGTCTGTGTCTTCTTTCACAACAGAATCAATACAATAATGTTTTTCATGATTGAACACTTTTACCTATATCAAATTGTTTCCTGTCTCAGGGAGAAGGGAGGTAAGGGACAAAGAGAGAAAATTTGCAAGTCAAAATTTTAAATGAATGTTTAAATGCTAAATGTTTAAATGTTAAAAATGCTGATGGCAGCACCTATTTCATTTTGCCTTTGTATCCCAGCACCAAATATGCCTTGCACATGGTAAATGCTCTTACTAGTTGTTTATTGAGTTGAACATCCCCGACTTATTAATCATACATCGTCTATATAGAGAAATTACCTTCCAAAGTAACCCATTCAATTTTGTACAGCATTAACTGTTGAGAAATGTTTCATTACATTGCTCCTAAATCTGCCTCTGGAACTTCTCCCCCTCCCCCCATTGTTTCCAATTCTGCCCTTCAAGGCCAGGCCAATGAGAATGAATCTAGTCCCTTTCTTCCCATGAAGACTGATAAGAAAGGAACAGTTGCCCTACCCTCTAGCCCTACCGCCAAGTGCCCTTGGTCTACTCACTTCTCCTTCTTACAGCCTCTGGTCCTTTGGTCCCTTTTCCCATACCCCAGCCCCCACAACCCTCCAGTATTGGTCCTTGGGGCTACTTCAGCAGCTTCATATACTACTGACCTTATCTGCCCTTTCCCTGAGGAGGTGTGTTTAAACTGCCCTCAGGGGCAGATACTTTTGCTCTCTTCATGTTTCTGAAGGGCACAGGTGAAAGGTTAGATCTTTTGCTTGACTGCAAGGGTTAGACATAGAACCGTTGGGAAGAAATGACAGGGAGGCTAGCTTGGGCTCTGTGTAAGGAAAATCTTCCTCAGTCAATAATAGTTAATAAAGAAACATCTAAGCGCCTACTATGTGCCAGATATTCTGATAAGTACTGGGATCCAAAAAGAGGCAAAGGATAGTCTTTGCCCTCAAAGAGCTCAGTCAAATGGGGGAGAGAAAAAGCAAACGAATATATACAAGCAAATTATATACGGTATAAATAGGAAATAATTGACTGAGGGAAGGCATTGGGATTAGGAGAGTTTGGGGAAAGCTTCCTATGGAAAATGGAATTTTAGTTGGGACTTCAAGGAAGCCAGGATCAGCAGATGGAGTGGTAGAGAAAGAGAGATTTAGAGAAAATGCCTGGAGCTGACAGAGGAGGATCTTGTTTTTGCAATAGCTGGTAGGCCAGTGTCACTGGATCAAAGAGTATGGCAGGGAATAAGGTAGAAGAAGACTAGAAAGGTGGGAAGGGGCTAGGTGGTGCAGGGCATCAAATGTCAAATAGAAGGTCATTTGAATAGGGCACAGGTGGCATGAGCTTTGTCATGAGGTAGGCAGGCAGCCCACAGAGGCTCTGAGGATCTGGAGGCCAAGGCCAGGGAGCCACCTGAGGAACATAATTTAAAGAGGTTTACCTAGTGGATGGATGGACCCTGTGACATCTGATGTTACAATTCTGGGATGCCTGTCTGTGAGGTAGCTTCTAGATCATTATCACACTCGGATCCAGAGACCTTTGTGTATGTTACAGACCCCTCTGGTAGTCTGGGGAGCCCTAGGGATCTCTTCTCAGAAGTACACATTTAAATGCATAAAATAAAATACACACAGTTACAAAGGAAACCAATTATACTGAATGACAGTTATCAAAATACCATTTAAAAGGCAAGCCTACCGTCCTCAGGTTAAAAAACCTTTGTCCAGGAGGATATGCAGATCATTTGGGAGATCTGAAGAAGCAAACACCTCCTGGGCATTTCGTACCTGACTTTACATGTATGAAGAGCTGACATGTGAAGGGAGATTCCATTTTTTCTGTTTAGCTCCAGAGGGCAGCACTTAGCAGGTACTTTAGTTCTAGAGTAGAACTGGATGGAATTTGCAGGAAGGCAGATTTTAAGTTCTTTCTAAAAAATGAGAGCTGCTGGAAAGAGCAATGGATTTCCTCATAAGGTAGTGAGCACACCCACAGGTCCACGTGTTCAAGCACAGTGTGGAAGAATCTTTGTCTGGGGTGTCAGATCAGGTTAAGGTTAGACTAGATGAGATGGCTCCTAGAGCTCACTTTTAGCTCTGAAGTCTGTGGAGATTTCTGTTAAATCTGTTCGTGGTCACCTGACTTTCCTGACTTGCATTTGGCAACCAAGCAGCTTAATAAGGAGTTTCAATCCCCCACTGTCTTTTCCTGGGACAGACAAACCTCCTTTTCAAGGGAGGGAACAGGGAACTCTGGACCTGAAATGAAGGGAGCTGAGTTCTATTCCCGGCTTTGACCCTACCTAGCTAAATAATTTGGCAAAGAGAAAGAATCCAACCATAGTAGTAGTGTCTCTGGGTCCTCCAGAATTGTAATCACATGCAGCATGGCATAGGGGGAAAGGACTGGACTTGGAAACAAGAGAGCTAGGTTTGAGTTTCTAATCTACAATTGATTAGGTTTGTGGCCTTAGGAAAGTCACTTCCCTTGTCTAGGTCTCAGTTTTCTCAATGGTAAAATTAGCATGTTAAGGGCAGGCCTGACTCAGGCCCTGTTCATTCAAGTCCCATGTTGTAATTCTAGGTCATCCAACAGTTAATGAAAAGTAGATTTGCTTAGCCATAGCAAAGAAAGGATATTCAACAACAATGCGGTAACACTAAGCTTGGGTACACACACACACACACACACACACACACACACACACACACACACGATTTCCATTTGTAATTGGTCTGGTCAGCAGGGCAGGATGTAGTGATTTGCATAGTCTTGGGACATCCACCTCAGCTCCACATAGATGGGCCTTTTAATGCCCTTCCGTGATCAGTGTGACCAAAAGCTCCCAGGAAGCTGTCAAAGGAGGCTTGAAGCTAGGCCCCATGGGCCAATTAAGTCCAAGGGATACCTTTGTCACCTTTCAGGAAAATGCTAGCTTAGCCCGTGTTGCAAGAGGAGGGAAGAATCCTTTGGTCCTTTCACACAGAACGCTGGATTTAATGAATTCTAAGTCCTTTAACATTTAGGGGATAATAGAGCTCTGTCTTCAACCCATAGCTTTCCTGGTTTTTACCTTTTTTGGAGGCAGAAAGAAGCTAATTAGCAAAATCTTCCATTAAAAGAACTGGATCCCAAAGACTTTCTGATATGGAGGGACTAGACATTCAGATAAACAACCGTTTGGGGGTTTGGGAGGGGGGATTCTCCTTTTTGGAGGGCAATTGGGGTTAAGTCACTTGCCCAAGGTCACACAGCTAGTTTTTGTGTTAAGAGTCTGAGGTCATATTTGAACTCAGATCCTCCTGACTCCATGGCTGGTGCTCTGCTCACTGCACAACCATTTGTTTAAACAAATCACTTGCTGTGTATAGAGCATGGCACTAGGTATTGAAGGAAATTCAGGTTGAGGTGGGTGTGATCTGTCAACATGGAGCTCACAGAGTAGGGGATCTGAAGGGAGTGGTGTTAAGGCACAAATAGCTAATAATTAAGAATAACAGCCAACATTTGTATGACACTTTGAGGTTTACAAAACATATTACACATTTATCTCATTTGAGTTAGCTATAATAGACAATATTGCATGATAAGCATATCAGAGAGATGCAAACAGAGTAAAATGTAAAGTCTGAGGATAATAGTATTTACTAATTAGAGTGATGAAAGACTTTCTGGAGATGGTGGGAGTTGAACTGGTCTTTAAAAACTGGTTAGGAGCTTAACAGGCAACAGGTAGAAGAAAGGAAATTCCAAGGATGGAGAAAGGCATCAAGAGGGAAGAGTATAAACAAATGGAGGGACGGAAGGCATGAGAGAAGAAAAGTGTCTACTTTAACTAGAGGGGAGATCTAACAAGTAGAAGGAAGCAATATAAGGCAATTCTGGAAAGCCGAAGCAGCACCAGAGCATAGAAGCTCTTCTAAATTGGAGAATGACAGCTTCACTCAGCTGCCAACAAGGAGTCTTTTATTATTTTTTGAGAAAGGGAATGCAGAAGAGGATTCTGAGAAGATGGTGGAGTAGGTCAGGAAATTTCAAGCTCTCAAGATTTTCCCCCACAAAAGAGTTAAAATAGCACCTTTAGGCCAACAAAGTGTGGGTGAGACAAATAAGAACAGGGGCATAACCGAGGTCCTCCTGGAACAATTTGAGAACATCAGAAGAAAAATCCCAAGAGGAAGTTTGGTCCCTGTGAAAAGTAAACACCTTCAGACAAGGATCTGCTTTAACTACAGGCAGCAAGACCTGGGGTTAGTTGGTTTGAGAGGCTGCCTGGGTCCCAGCCACAGGAACTTTTACCCCCGATAGTGAGGGGAGTTGGGCATCTGAGCCAGAGAAGATCGAGGGAACTTCTACTGATAAGGAACGGCAGACCCAGCTGAGCTGCAAAGAGCAGTGGGGTTGAGAAGGAACCAGCACATGGCTGCCTGGTAAATGAAGAAGCAGTGGGGCAGAAAGCCCCTGGCTGTGGGCACTTACAAGAGGTTGGAGGTTTGGCTTTGGCTTCAGGCTAGAGGAAGAACTGAAGGTCTTGGACAAAAGGCACCATTTCCCAAAACCCAGGGCTAGAGATTATTACAAATAATTAACCTGTTACCACACAAAAAAAATGCATAGGCAAAGGAGAAAGAATCCAACCATAGAAAACTATTATGGGAATAGAGATGACCATGATTCATCTTCAGAGGAGAATATTGAATAAAGAAACCCCCAAAGAGTAATGTCAAATGGATATCTGCCCAAAAAGAATTCATGGAATAGCTTTTAAAAGGCTTTAAAAATCAAATGACAGAGATGGAGTGAAAACTAAAAAAAAAGAAAAGAATAAGAATAAGAATAATACAAGAAAGATAACAAGAGTATTAAGGGAAAGTCAACCAGCTAGAAAAGGAGACCCTGAATTTTAAGAAAGAAAATAACACCTTGAAAATTAGAATTGGGCAAAGGGAAGCCAGTGAAATTATAACAAATCAAGAAATAGTTAAACAAAATGTGAATAATGAAAATGAGAAAGGGAGTGATATGACCAAATTTATGTATAACACAGGTTATTCTGTAGCAGCATAATGGATAGATTTGGGGGGTAAGAGAAAGAGAGAGTGAAGGCAGAAAGACCCCAAAAGGAAGCTGTTTCCAAGCAGTTATTAATAAGATCTGATAGTGACAGTGCAAGACAAGAAGAGGAAATAAATTTAACAGAAGTCATGTAAGTAGAATCAATAGGTCTTCATGTATTGGCCTATCTTTGAACAACCTTTTGAGCCAAGAATCTCCCCTTCCAAAAATGAATATAGAAAGCACATAATGGAGTTATTTTGCTGATGAGTCTCAAGCCAAATCTTCACAGATTGCAGTGCCAAAAGGAAATTACGGAAGCTGTTTCATCTAATTCAAATTTAACCTGGCCTGAAAACCCTTCTGCAACGTCTCTGACAAATTGGCATCCAGTCTGTTTCAACATTTCCACTTATGGGGAGCTCACTACTTTATGAAACAACCCATTTCACTTTGGGGCAGTTCTCATTTTTAGGAAGGTTTTCCTTTTATAGCATTAAAGTCTGCCTCCCATGACTTCCACCCAGTCCTACTAGTGCTGCCCTCTGGGGCTAAGTAGAACAAATTGAATCCTTTTTACATGTTGTAGCTCTTCGAATATATAAAGTCAGGTATGAAATGCCCAGGAATTGCTCTTTTCTTCAGATCAACTAATCCTTTTATCGACTCCTCAGAGAGGAGGCTAGGCTGGGAGTCACTTCACCTTGGGTGGGCCAGAGGTGAGTGGAGAATGGGGGAGAAAAGAATCCATACATTTTCCATATTTCAGCTTTGTGTGGGTAGAGAGCATCACCAGATGCAGCTGGATGTCTGGGTTCAGCATGTACTCAATCCAGGAGTTGACTTATCCTAATCACTTGGAAGACAAAATGGACCTGTTTCAAGTTCTAGGAGTGGAAGTGGGGGATGTAGGTAGGAGAAGAAAAAATTCATACTCTTTCACTCAGAGATTCACAACACATTCAACAAGTCAAGTCAACAAGCATTTATTAAGTACCGCTTAGGTCCCTGGCAAGGTGCTAAGCCCTGAGGACACAAAGACAGAAACAGTCCCTGCTTTCAAGGAGCTTACAGTGTAATGAGGAAGACAAAATGCAAAACAATGATGTACAAACAAGATGGATACAGGATAAACGGGAAATAATCAAAAGAAAGTACTAAAATGAAAGGAAATCGGGTAAGAACCCCTATAGAAGATGGAATTTTAGCTGGAATTTGAAAGAAGACATTGAAGCCAGAAGGTGGAGATGAGGTGAGAGAGAATTACAGGGTATAGTCAGTGCAAATGCACAGAATCGGAAGATTGAGAGGCATGTGTGAAGAATAACAAGGAAGCAAGGGTCCCTCTATCCCAGAGTATGGGGAGGGGAGCAGGGTGTAAGAAGGCTAGAAAGATAGGGAGGGTCCTGGTTGTAAAGGGCCTTAAAAGTCAGCTGAAGGATTTAACACTTAATCCTGCAGGTGACAGGAAGCCACCAGAATTTATTTAGTAAGGGAGTGGGTGACATGGGCAAGTATATACATTAGTTAGATCACTTTGACAGCTAAGTGGAGGATAGATTGTAGTAGGGATAAACCTTAGAAACAAGCATTTAAACACCTACTATGTGAAAGGCACTGTGTACTTTACAAACCTTATTTTATCCTCACAACCAGTCTAGGAGTCAGGTGTGATTATTATCCCATTTTATAGATAAGTAAGCTGAGGCAAACAGAGGTTAAGTGACTTTGCCCAGTGTCACACAACTGGTAAGTATCTAAGGCTTGAAGGAGAGGGTTCAAACTGACTCACTGAACAATAAGAAGGCTATTGCAATATTCTAGGCAAGTGGTGATGAGAATCTGTACCAGGATGATGACTGTATCAGAGAAGAGAAGGGAGTGTAGGTGAGAGATGGGAAGACAGAATTGACAAGACTTGATAACAGATTAGATTGGGGAAGGAGTGAGAGAAAGAGAGAATGTTACCTAGATTGTGAAGCTGAGTGACTGGAGGATGGTGGCACCTTTGAGAGTAAGTCAGGAAGAAAGGAGGGTTTGGGGAGGGGCACAGCAGAATGAGTTTAGTTTGGGACATGATGAGTTGAAGAGGTCTATGAGACATCCAGTTTGAGGTGCGTAATAGGGAGTTGAAGATAGAAGGCTGGAGGTAAGCAGAAAGGTTAGGGTGGAATAAATTGATCTGAGGATCATAGCATAGAGATGATAACTGAATCCATGGGAGCTGATAAGACCACCAAGTGAAATAGAACAGAAGAAAAAGATAAGACATCCCAGAACACAGCCTTGGGGAACACCCACAGTTATCTGAAATAATCTGGATGAAGATCTAGCAAAAGAAAATGAGAAACATCCATCATTCAGGTAGGAGGAGAATGAAAAGAAAGCAGTGTCATAAAAACTTAGAGAGAAGATACTCTTTTTTTTCTTTTTTTAAAATGTACTTATATACTTTTAGTTTACAACATGCAGTTCCACAATCCCTTGATTTCCACATTCTCTCTCCCTTCCCCTTTATCCCCCCTCTCCTCCATGGCGGCATGCAATCCAATATGCATTCTACCTATATACCTTTGCATTAAACATTAGTCAAGTTGTGGGGTGGCTAGATGGCACAGTGACTAGAGCACAGGCCCTGAAGTCAGAAGGACCTGAGTTCAAAGCCAACCTCAGACACTTAACACTTACTAGCCGTGTGACCTCAGACAAGTTGTTTAACCCCAACTGTCCTCCAAAAAAAAAAAGCAAAAAAAAAAATTAGTCAAGTTGTAAAGGAGAGTTATAACCAATGGAGTGAACAATGAGAAAGAAGGAATGAAACAAAACAAAACATAGAGAGTATTCTTCAATAACTAATTCTTCAATCTGCGTTCAGACTCTGTTGTTCTTTTCTCTGGGTATGGATATCCCTTTCCATTATGAGTCTTTTGGAATTGTCTTATAGTGTTGCATTGCTGAGAGGAGCCCAGTCTCTCAAAGTTAGTCATCACACATAGTATGTGTCTGTAATTACGTACAAAGGTCTCCTGGTTCTATTCTCCTCATTCAGCATCAGTTTATACAAGTCTCTCCAGGTTATTATGAAGTCTATCTGTTCCTCATTTCCTATAGTACAATAGTATTTCATTACATTCAGATACCACAACTTGTTTAGCCATTCCCCAACTGATGGGCATCCCCTTGATTTCCAGTTCTTTGCCACTACAAAAAAGAGCTGCTATAAATTATCTCTCTGGGATACAGACTTAGAAATGGTATTACTGGGTCAAAGGGTATGCACATTTTTATAGCTCTTTGGAAATAGTTCCAAATTGCTCTACAGAATGGTTGAATCAGTTCACAACTCCACCAACAATACGTTAGTGTTCCAATTTTTCCATATCTTCTCCAGCATTTATCATTTTCCTCTTTTGTCATCTTAGTTAATCTGACTGGTGAGATGTGGTACCTCAGAGTTGTTTTGATTTGCATGAGAGAAGATATTCTCAACAAGAAAGAGGTGATCAACAATATAGAGGTCATAAAAAGTGAGGATTGAGAAACAGTCATAAGATTTAGCAACTGAGATCATTAGTAACTTTAGAGAGACCAGTTTCAATTGAATGATGACATTGGACACCAGACTGCAGAGAGTTAAGAGAGTGAAAGGGAAGATGGCAGCATAGAAGCAATAAAACTCCATGAGCTCCCCCCCATAACCACCTCAAATACCTATAAAATATGACTCTAAACAAATGTTAGAGCTACAGAACCCACAAAGTGACAGAGAGAGATAAATCTTCTGCTGAAAGCAGCCTGGCAGGGAGACAGGAAGGATCCATCACAGTGTGCTGGGAGCTGACCCCAGCCCCAGGTGAGCCCTGGGTTTTAGCCCCAGGGCAGCCCCCAATTAGCAGTGGCTAGAGCAGACTTCAGGAAAGTGTATCACCAGAAGCTGTGGTGGTCTGCAGAAATATCAATCCATAAATGCCAAAGACAAAATAAAAGGTCAGTGTGGAACTCTGTTGGAACTGGAGGGGATGGAGTGCGGTCTGGCCTCTACCCCTGGAGTGAAAAGCAGTGGAGGTGCTGCAGCCATGTAGCCACCTCCATGTGGCTGCTTCAGAGCTTCTGGCCTATAGATCATAGGGGGACAGAGTGACCATTCAGAGGGTAATTGCTCTTGCTTTTACCTGTTCAGATCTGGATTGCTGTCTTGGGTGATGGTCCTGAGGTGTATGACCAGTGAGCCAGAGCTTGTGGGGGCAACAGAGAGGGCACCTAACTAATAGCTCCAGCAGCTGCAAGAACCCCAGTGGTTTCCTCTCTGGAAGCAGAGTTCCACTGTGGCAAAGAGCTCAAAAGTCAAGTAATTGAGTGGCAACATGAGCAAGCAAAGGAAGCAAAGCAAGCACAGCAATCAAACCTTAGATTCATTTTGGGGGGACAAAAAGGATCAAAGCATGGAACGGGAGGAACACAACAAAGTCAGAACTCCCACACCAAAAGCTTCCAATAAAAATATGAATTGGTTACAAGTCATGTAGGAGCTCAAGAAGGATTTCAAAAATCAAGTGAGAGAAGTGGAGGAAAAATTGGGAAGAGAAATGAGAATGATGCAACAAAATCATGAAAAATGAGTCACCAGTCTGCTAAAGGAAGCCCGAAAAAAATACTGAAGAAAATAACATCTTAAAAAGTAGATTAGCTCAAATGGCAAAAGAGGCCCAAAAAGCCACCTTAAAAAACCAAATTTGCCAGATGGAAAAAGAATTTCAAAAGCTCACTGAAGAGAATAATTTCTTGAGAATTAGATTAGAACAAATGGAAGCTAGGACTTTATGAGAAATCAAGATACTGTTAAACAGATCCAAACAGATGAAAAAATAGAAGACAATGTGAAATATCTCATTTGTAAAACCACTGACCTGGAAAATAGATCCAGGAGAGATCATTTTAAAATTATTGGACTATCTGAAAGCCATGATCAAAAAAAGAACCTAGAGATCATCCCTCAAGAAATTCTCAAGGAAAATTGCCCTGATATTTTAGAACCAGAAGGCAAAATAGAAATTGAAAGAATTCACCAATCACCTCTTGAAAAAGATCCTAAAAAGAAAACTCCTAGGAATATTATAGCCAGGTTCTGGAGTTCCCAGATCAAAGAGAAAATGTTACAAGCAGGCAAGAAGAAACAATTGGAATATTGTGGAAACACAATCAGGATAGCATATATGTATATATACATATATATGTCTATGTAGGAGGGTATATAGGCATATAAGTACATGTGTGTGTCTATATATGTGTACAGGTATACATAGACAGAGGGAACAGGATAAATTGAATAGGAAGAGATGATATTTTAAAAATAAAATTAAGAGGTAAGAGAGGAATATAATGACAGGAGATAGGGAAAGACAAAATAGGGTAAATTATTTCATGTAAAGAGGCAAAGGAAAACTGTTACAATGGAGGGGAAGAACAGGAAGGCAAAAGGGAGTGGATCAACCTTACTCTCATTGAATTTGACTAAAGGAGGGAATAACATACACAATAAATTGGGTATCTTACCCTACAAGAAAGTAGGAGGGAAGGGGATAAGAGGGAAGATGATAGAAGGGAGGGTAGATTGGGAGGGAGGGTAGTTAGAAGCACACACTTTTGAAAAGGGACAGGGTCAAAGTAGAAAATAGAACAAGTGTGGGGCAGGATAGGATGCAGGAAAATACAGTCAGTCTTTCACAACATATCCACTATGGAAATGTTTTGCATAACTACACATGTACAACCTATATTGAATTGTCTTCCCAGTAAGGGTGGGTGACAAAGGAAGAACGGGAAAAATCTGGAATTCAAAGTTTTTAAATAAAATGATTTTTAAAAACTATTATTATTGTTATTATTTTTACATGCAACTGGGAAATAAGATATACAGGCACGGGGGTATGGAGATCCGTCTTGCCCTACTGGAAAGTTGGGATGAGGGAGGATATAGAAAAGAGCAGATTGGGGGAGGGGGTATTCAGTGGGATCACTGTTTTGGGGTGGTGGGTAGGGGAAAGACAGGGAGAAGACTTGTAACTCAAAATCTTGTGGAAATGAAGTTGTAAACTAAAAATAAACATAAATTTTAATTTTTTTTAAAAAAAAGAGAGAGTGAAAGGACAGAAAGTCAAGGCACTGATTGTGGATGGCTTTCTCAAGTTTAGCCATGAAAGGGAGAAGAGATTTAGGGTAATGGAAAGGGCAGATCAAGCGAAAAATTTTTAAGAATGAAGGAGATGGGGCGGCTAGGTGGCGCAGTGAATAGAGCACCAGCCCTGGAGTCAGGAGTACCTGAGTTCAAATCTGGCCTCAGACACTTAAAACAAAAACTAGCCGTGTGACCTTGGGCAAGTCACTTAACCCCAACTGCCCTCCAAAAAGAAAAAAAAAGAATGAAGGAGATGTCTAGAAAGAACAGAGTTTAAATGGAGACTGAAGCAAACTACATGCTATTGTTCTTTTCTATATTTGGATTTGTTTCTTTTTGCCTGTTGTTCACTCCATTGTTTACAACCCTTCTATACAACCAGACTGATGTCTAATGTGAAAGTATTTGCAGATCCTATACTTGATTGCATGCCTCTATGGGAACCATGGGGGGGGGGGCAGGGAGGAAGGGAGAGGGAGAGGAGAAAATTTGAAACTCAAGGGATTCTGGAACTAAATCTTGTAAATTAAAGATAAATAAACAAATCAATTTTTAAAAAGTTTTTTATTTAAAAAAAGAATGAAGGAGATGAGCATGTTTGTAGGGAAGCAACTAGTAGATAAGAAGAGACTGAAGATAAGTGAGAGAGTAGGTATGAGAGTGGGCAGTCTGCTAGAGAAGTCTGGATGGAATGTTTCACATGTGCATGTGGAGGGGTTTGCCTTGGCAAGGAGAAGGATCACCTCTTCATGTGAGACAGAGGTTAAGGAGGAAATACTGGCAGGTGGCATCCAAGTGATGTGAAATAAGATGGAGAGAAAGAACTTTTAAAATACTAAATAACAGTCATATCCTCATATACATTTTAAAAGGAGTAGAGTAACTACAAATCAGACATGATGCAGTAAGTTGTCACAGTCAAAATTTATCTATAACTACCACATTTAAACAATAGTTCACATTTTTAAAAACCCTGTAGGGTTTTAGTTAGCAGTGTTACATAGCAACCAAAAAAGCTAACACAATCTCAGCCTACATTAAGAGAAGTATAGCAACCAGAATCAGCAAGATAATAATCCCAAAGTATTCCACCCTCATCAGAACACATCTGGAGGGTTGTGTTCAGTTCTAGGCACTCTCTTTTAGGAAATACTAACAAAGTACAGAGCATCCAGGGGGTGGAGACCAGGATGATAAGGAGATGCAAGATCACCACCTCTGAAGATCTGGTGAAGGAATTGGGAACATTCAACCTGCAGAAGAAAATAATTGGCAGATGGGATGGGATGTTGTTGTTTTCAAATATTTGTAAGGCTGTCATAACAAAGAGTAGAAGTTGGAGAGGGAGGGAGAGAGAGAGAGAGAGAGAGAGAGAGAGAGAGAGAGAGAGAGAGAGAGAGAGAGAGAGAGAGAGAGAGAGAGAGAGAGAGAATTTATTAAGTGCTTGTTATATACCAAGCACTGCAATAAGTACTAGGAATACAAATGTAAGCACACAACATAATCACTGTCCTCAAGGAGCTTACATTCTAATTGGGGAAAGCAACACACAAGGGGACCTAGAAAGGGAAGTAACTACTGTGCAGTGGCAAGGTATAGAACTCTGGTTCTCGGCAAGACAAGATGAAAGGTCATCTATCTGAGTCCAATGTCCCAGAGGCAAAGTCCAACTGTCCAGAGGAGGGAGGCAATTGTGGACGACAGTTGGAATGAAGTATAGTTCAACTCAAACTGAGTAAAAAAAAAATGGTTAACATTTAGAGCTATCCAAAAGTGGAATGTGCTCTCTGGATTTAAAATGGTGGAGATGGTAGTGGCAGCAGTGAGAATTCACTGTGATATAGAAATGTATTGTTTAAAGAACACTTCACATGTATTATTTAATTTAATCAGTGAATTTTCTACCATTGGAGTTCTCCAAGTACAAACTGACTAGTAACCTGTCAAAAATGAGGTAAAAGAAGATACCACCTTGTTCATATTGAACTAAAATGTCCTCTGAAGCCACTTTCAACTCTGAGTGTCTATGATTCAGGACATAAAAGGTCAAAGCTGAAAGGGACTTTAAAATGTAGAATATCAAGGACAAGGCCTAAGCCAGAATTCAGAGCTAATATGTACTTTCCTTTTAAATGAAGGGTTTTTGAATTAAAAAAAATATTGTGATAATTTTCTTCCAATGTAATTAGTTTCCTTTAAAATCCTATGTATTTTATTTTATGCATTTAAAATAATTATTATGAGAAAAAGTCCATAGGCTACTCTAGACTGCCAGAAGAGTTGAAAACATAAAAAATGGTAAGAACGGTGGCTTTGGACATGTTTCTGTGCTCACCTGTGAGAGACAGGGGGAGTTAGAGGAGGCAGATACTATGAGATAACAGGAGCATCGTCTAGGATATTTGATGGAAAGGGAGACACTGGCCGTGGTGCTAAGCCCCAGGTATTCAGTGTCCATTTGGGATGGAAGAAACCATTTGGTAAAGATTTAACTGGGCTTGGGAACTTTCCCTGGTTCTATGGTGGGGTGTGTGAATAATGAGATGGAGTGGAGCACTACCACTTCGTTATTCTGTAATGAAAGCAAAAACATTTCCTATGTGCAGTCAGTCAGGAATTGGAGGAACAATCCATGGACCTAGTATGAAAGTATCTGACCTTGGTGCTGAAATAAAATTAGTGCATAAAGTGGAAAATTCTGACCAAGGTTCTAGGACTAGGGGTGGAGAGGAATTGTACTTGATGTAGAGATGTGCGCATTATCTGCTCAATGAATATTTATTGATTGACTGTGCTGATATGAAGTGGGATAGGCATCCGTGTGCTAAGATATAGCAGATCTTTCACCAAAATGTTTAGATTTGGGTGTGTTCCATGATGCTGAAAGGTGTGCAGAGTCTATTCTTGGTCCTATATAAGTGAAGGGCTAACTGTAGTGCTGTGTTATGTCTGGGTGTGACAACCTTGTCTTTGTGTCTGCCATAATTGTGGAGGTGCTGTCCAAGGTATTTTAATGGAAAGAAAGTTTTCTCTCTCTCCCCACCCCCAACCTCTTCTCTTTCCTCTTTCTCCTCCTCCTTTCTCCTCCTCTCTTTCTGTCTCTGTCTCTACCTTTCTCTCTCTGTCTCTCTCTCTCTCTGTCTCTCTCTCTCTCTGTCTCTCTCTCTCTCTCTCTCTCACACACACACACACACACACACACACACACACACACAAGGACACCAGGCACTGAGCACACTGAGGACCTTCTTATGTCTCACTTCTCCCCCTTCCCCCACAGAGAATAGAGTTGACTTCTGGGTTCAGAAAGTTAAGAATAGACTATATGGTACAGTTGAAAGGACCCTGGAACTGGAATCAGGGGAGAGGTGAAAGGGTTGAAGCCACTTAAACAAGCCACTTATCTTTCTAGATCTCAGTTTCTGCATCTGTAAGAATAAGAGAATTTAACTGGAGGGTCTAGGTACTGCCACATATGCCCATGAACCTTAGCTTCTACTCCAAAGAATTCAACTCATTCATCTCCAGGGCCCTGAAATACTGAGCCTTGCTGCTAAATGAAGTGTAGGAACCTGAGGTCCTGGTCAAAGTCTGACCATGGTAGATATGAAGAAGTAATACTAGCAATAGATGGAATGGTTCTTATGGTATGTGCTCATAGAGTCAGGTGGAGCCTGCAAGCAGATTCACCTTGCCTAAGTTCTTTGTTTACATAGTTCTATGTAAGGAATGGTATCATACTTTGATTTCCTATTTCTGTATGGATAGTTTAGTTGTATTTTCCTATGAGGTGGAGAAACAACAAAGTCATTTTGGTTGCACTATAGAGTACAGGAAAGGAAGTAGTACATAATAAGGCTAGAAAGGAAATTGCCTTATAAAGGGCCTTCAATACCACAAGAACAGATGTTTAATTCTAGAATCTGTAGGAAACACTCAAGTGGGGGGAGGTGACATGGTCAAACCTGAACTTTAGGAAAAGTCACTTTGGCAGGTATGTGGGCGATGGTTTAAGGCAAGGGAGATTTGAAGTAGAGGGACAAATTCATGAGCTTCTGCCTCCCCAGTAGGAAGGATTGTAGGCATGTGCCTCCACATCCAATTCTTTGCCCTTTTTTTATAAGTACTTAATACAGTGCCTGGCACATAGTAAGCACTTAATGAATGTTTCTTGATTGATTGAGGAGACAGAAACAACAAGATTTGGCAAGTGTTGAATGTGTGAGCTGGATAATGGCAAGGAATCAAAGAAGACACTTAGGTTGGGAAGCTGGACAACTGGAAGGGTAGTAATTCCCTTGACAGAAATAATGAAGTTGCATGGAAGGATGGGTTTGGGGGAAAAGCTTATGCAATGAGATTTGCAGTAGAGTTAGCAAGTCATTCACACCTGATCATTCTGCATGACTTATTTTGTCCCACCCAAAATGAAAAGGAGAAGAGTTCATCTTACCACCCAGAATCTAGAACCTGCCTCAGCCACAAGGTCATCAGGGGTGAGGGTTGGGATTACAAATGCCAAGTATTATAACTATAGCACTTGAAGGGAGCTCATGACTATCTAGTCTAACCCTCCTATTTTACAGTCAAAGAAGTTGAGGACCAAAGAGGTTAAGTGATTTCCTCAAAAATCACACAGAAAGCTTGAATTTGAATGAATGTTTTCTGTCTCTATAGTCAGTGCTCTTTTGGTAGAGTAGGGAAATAATAAATAATCAGTGTTCTTCAGAAGAGGCAAATGAAAAATAGCAAAAATGAAAATTATGAGTGATCGAGCTTAAAGATCACAGAGCACAAATCAGAGGTAGAAGTTAGGTCAGCTTTGTCTCCAACACTTTCCTACAAAAGGTAGGGTTGGATTTTTGAAATAGTACCTATGCAGTTGCTGTTGTGGGTACCTCTGTAATGATTATATCTTCACAGATGGGCTGCTGCCCAGTTGAACTATGTTGGGTATAGGGTAGGTGTGGTTGTGTTGAAGACAAGCCCCTTGGATGGCAACTGAGGGAAAAGTGAGATATAACCCACTTTTTCAACATCCCATTCTTTATCTAACTCTTGGGGTTCACATCATAACCTGTTGGGAGGCCATAGCCCCCACATAGCCCACAACTATGGATTGGATGACTGAATGAGTGAACAAGGATAAAAATAGGAACTCTATTTGAAGAAGGTCTTAGTATTTTCATCACAACTTTTTTCCTCATCCCCTCCCAATTAGGACTAGAAACAATAGGTATATCCCAAAGGTCCAAGAGCAGAAATCAGTTGAAAAATCAGCAGAAAAAATTGAATCTACAGGTAACAGGGTAAAGTGTCTAGCCCAAGGAATACTGAGTACTAGTCATGTGTAATAAGGCACATAAGACCAGTGTTCCCTACCCAATCTCTAGGCCAGGGGTGGAGAACCCTCAGCCTAGAGGCCACCTATAACTCTCTATGTCCTCAAGTGTGGCCCTTTGATGGAATTTATTCTGTGAAATTTAGGACCTAGAGGTCCACATGTGACCTTAAGGCCAAAGGTCCCCCACCCCTGCTCTAGGTTATCTTAGAATGAACCAGTTCTCCCAGGGATTAGGGCCTAAGTGATATTCTTTCTTCATTCAGAAGGTTCATTCTAACATAGCCTAGTGATTGGGAAGAGAACACTGGGTTTTTTATAGTTCATTTGTGCTATTACAGAGGTTAAAATCTAGTCGAGGGGGTTGAATTAACTTGAGTAGAGTATCTGAGTTAGCCACCAGAGGTACTGGACTAAAGCTGTTCCTCCTTGTCAGCTGTTTATGAGCTATGAGCCTATATGCTCATAGGCTGAGTCTTTAACAGGTTGTGATGTACAGATGGCTGCTAAGACTAAAAATTCCTAGATTGTCTCTCTCCCCATCCCACTCTTCAAAATATAGTGCCAGTTTCACTTTGGCTCAGAAACCTCTTCACTATTTTCCCCTCCTCCTGTCGACATCTAGGGGAATGAAATGAAATAAAATATTAAATTATGGAATTTAGTATGATTATATTTCACTCCCTCCACCCCCTCTCTCTATTTCCATATTGATTCAGACACACAGCATTTGATGAATGAAACTTTAATGTACATAAAATGCCTAGAAAAGTAGAACTCTTTCATAATGTGAAAATAGATACTGTTAACCACCTCTTCCATCCATACCTTCATCCCTCCAGGATCTTCCCTTCAGGCAGAAACTTCCCAGCCACAACAAGGCTCATAGGGGGGGGAGGGGGGGAGGGTTAAGAAAAGGAAGGGAGGGAAGGGCAGAGCTTCTGTTTCCAGTCTCAGAAACAATTAAATTCAGGGAAAGTTCTCCCCTGTTCATCAGTCCAGTCCCTACCAGGCCATCATAGTAGTTCTAAGCCCTCACAGGACTCTAGAACATAGTATGACATCTGTCCTCCCTAAGTTACTCTAACGTCACTCAGCATCCCTTGTCTTTCAATTCCTTAGAAGTCTCAGTTAGAAGAAAAGGCTATAGATAGAGCTGTGTTTGTCCTCAGAGACCTCCATGCCTAATTCCATGCCTAATGCAGATGCTGCCACTACCAATACCATTTTGGTGGACTCCTTGACCACCATTTTGTTATGACCATAGGTAGGGCTTCTGATGAACCTCAGAACATTCTGAACTCACTAGCAACCTGGGCACTCCTATCTCTTTCACCTAAAGATTAGGAAGAACAAAAAACAAGAGCAACAGAGGTTACCATTGACCCAGTAAAGAAAGGTGCCAGCTAGCTACTCCTTACCCCAATTCACTCAAGAGATCCAACTGAAGCTTTTCTAAGCACACTCAGATCCAGCTCACAAATCATGAATCATCCGTCCATCTGCTTTTGAAGCCAGTTAGAAGGTTTTTCATTACACATAGTACCAACTTTGAGTCATCACGGTTGAAACCTGATTCCCCAAAGTTACGCATCTTGAACTGGAGCCAGCCAAGAATTGTCTGGTACAAATATACTACAAGGACTGGGCATCTCATAGGCTAGTTCTCTTATTACATTAGGTTGAAATGTTATAAATGCATTCATTTATTAAGCACCTACTGTGTGCACAGTACTGCTAAGTGTGGAGGGTGAGACAAAAGTAAGACAATCCCTCCACTCCAGAAGGAGAATAAAACACATATTCTCCACAAAGATCAATTAATGAATTATTTTATTAAATATCTACTATGGGCCTGGTATTATGCTAGCCACTAGGGATGCAAATACAAAAATGAGACAGCCCCCCCTCTTGAGAGCTGGAGGGGAGGAGGAGGATATTGATTCATAAATAGGATATGAGATGTCCAAAAGTCTTAGTGCAGTTTTAAGCTCTAATATTTAAGACTGCACTAAAACTTTGGGGATCACCTGTATACAAGATCCCCATAAAACAGATGCAAGATAACCTTAAAGGGAACATCCTGAAAGACTGGGGAAAACCTCCCACTGAAGGTGCCATTGGAACTGAGTCTTGAAGGAAATCAGGGATCCAAAAAAATGAGGAGAGCATTACAAGCATGAAGGACAGTCAGTGCCTTCAGCCCAAAGTCAGGAGATGGAGTGATTTGTGTGAGGAACTGCTAATAGGCCGGCATAGCGGGATTGTAAAGGTGTATGAAGGGCAGCAACGCATAAAGAACCGGAAAGGTAGACGTGATAGGGTTTGAATGGCAAACAGAAGTGTACATCGGGAGCCAGTGGAGGAGGCTGACACCGCCAAAGTAGTGGCTGGAATGTCGTTGCCAAAATGGACATCTGCCTATATCTGCGTGCATGCCGCCATGATGGGAGGGGGAGGGCGGCGAGGGAGGGGGAGAAAATCTGAAACTCAAGGGACTGTGGAACTAAATGTTGTAAACTAAAAGTAAATAAATCAATTTAAAATTTTTAAAAATGTGAACAGATCTAGTTCAGAAATGGAGCAGGTAAAAGCTTCTGTGCTGATTCAAAAACCAACTTAAAGAAGACTGAAAAACCCAGCAAACACACACACACAAAAACTCATTGGGAGTTCAATTGGAACAGGAAACATATTTCATCACTGGCACGTGATGTTATCAATAGATTAGGAATCGTATCCCAATAAACCAACTTTGCTGTTCAAGTCATTTTCAATGTTTTTTAACGCTACACATTAAATTTTATGAATTTGTTAAAGGCTATAAAAAAAAAAGTGGAGATGTGGAGATGCGGAAAGGTTTCCTGGAGGAGGTCGTGTCTGAGTAATGCTTTAGAAGGGAGGGGTTGGGTGCCCAGAGATGGACCTGGATCACTAGGAGCCTGCTGCTGCTGCTGCTGCTGCTGCTGCTGCTGTCGGGGGAGGGATTTGGCAACGGATCCTTCAGCCTGAAAGGTAAGAAAAAGGGCCGTATGGCTGCGGGCAATGCTTTCCTCCGAATCCTCAGAGATCAGGCCCGTTCGCTCCACAAGCTCAGCTCCTGGGAGCTGAACGTGATTCGCCGGGGCCACTAGGTCCCCCCACTACGTCCTCCAGCGGTCCAGGAACCTCAAGGCGCCTGCGCACATGACGCTCCGAACTATATTATCTACAATTCCCGGGACAGACCATTCAGCTCCTGGACGGACTCCCAGCGATCACTGCGGTCTTGGTTGCCCCTCCCGCGGGCTGGAGCGGAGAGAGTTCTTACAACAGGCTAGGGAGGGGCAGCTTTAACCTTGATCCCGCCCCCAGAAGAGAGCAAAGAATAGCTGCTTTGTTTTGAGAGAGGACACTCTCCGAGGTCTAGGAGAAAGCACTGGCCCCGGAGAGGCGTGGGGTAGGTGTTAAAGTAGGTGATGTGAAAACACACGATCCCCATAAAAACGTGGGGTTTGTTTTTTTTTTTTTTTCCAAAAAGAATTGCTCCCGTTGCTACTGTGTTCTGTGGCTAACAAAGAGAGTTCCCCACATCTTTCCAGATGAACATGCCAGGATTATTAGACCCAGGTGAGGAGAAATTGTGGTAGAATTCGGCTTCAGTCAGAAATGATTTGAGTTGTCTATATGTCTTAGGGTTCCATCAGTTCTCTTGGGATTCTAACGAAGAGAGTCTCTACAACACATTTCATTTGTGGGGAACCCTGGAAATCTTTTTTTGGAGCGGGGAAGGCAAGGCAGTTGGGGTTGTGACTTGCCCAAGGTCACACAGCTAGTAAATGTTAAGTGTCTGAGGGTGGATTTGAACTCAGGTTCTCCTGACTCTAGGGCCGGTGCTCTATTCACTGCGCCCCCTAGCTGCTCTGGAACACTGGAAATCTTGGAGGGGAACCCACTAAAAGAGACCTGAGCAATGCCAAAATCTGAGCCCAGGTGTGAATTTCAGAAGTTCATAGAGATGGAGTCAGCTGACATCTAGTCCAACCTTTTATTGGCATCATCACCATCATCAGACTGGATCTCCCATCTCCCACAGACTAAAGATACACTAGGTGGGGCTACTCATGGTCTTAATCCCACCACTAAACCACACTGGAGTTTTGACCCGCTCTCTTTCTGACCCAGTACTGATGTTGGACTGAGTGAGGACGCCTGATTGGCTTAGACCACTGCTAAGAATTCCCAAATTCAAGATCTATCTGCCTCAACCTCTCCAGTAGCTGAGATTAGAGATGTGTGCCACTAACTCCATCTCAACTTTTTCCTTTCACAGATGAGGAAATTGAGATCCTTAGAATCTAAGTGATGTGCCCATGATCACACTGATCACATATATGTTGAAGATGAGATTCAAACCAACCATCTCCAACATCAATGCTCTTTCAACTGTACCACACTAGTTCCTTTTTTCCTTCCTTGCCCTAGTGAGGGATTCTTGGTCAGCATCGAAAGGCACAAAGACAGAATCCTTCAGCGTGTCCAGGGAAATGCCTGCCCAGCATTTCACCACTCAGTGGAATGGCCTTTGACTCTGCGTCTAGGGCTCCTGGGTTCCCCGTGTCAGAGACAGCCTGCCCTTGGAGCATGTTACAACAGGCTTTGGGAAATATGCTTCTTGGATGATTCAGTCTACTGTGTGCCCTAAGCTACTAGGGCAGCTTTGCAAAAGTGCTGAAATCCAGACTTGTAGATGCCCAGTAAGATTGCTGAGAGCATCTACACAGAGGCAAACTCCTGAGTGCTGGGGACTACCAGTATAAGAGTGCAGAGGAATGTGAACTGGGGAAGAAGAAATGGAGCTTTCTCACCAGCCACTTTTCTTTCCTGTTTAAACTCCAGTGGTCCATTGGGATTAGGGTCCAGAACCCCCATACACATAAGCACACATACCCTCCCTCCCTCCCCACAATCCAAGGAAGTCAGAAAGATTTGCTAGAGGCACCTGGGGAGAGAAGTAGTGATCTCACCAGTACCTGGCATAGAGTGTATAGTTAATGTTTGTTGATTGATTGACTTATTGGAGTGGGGAGAGAATAGAAATAAAGAGATCAACTAAGGAAGCCAGTGCCGTAGTCCACAGTGCCGTAGTCCATAGTGCCATAGAGAGGTAACAAGGATTTGTAACAAGGGTAGTGGCTTTACGAGTAGAGAGAAAGGGATAGATATGAGAGCGTGCAAGAAGAATCAACAAGACCGGACAAGTGCATCCTTGCCTCACTTGAGACTTTGATCTGGCTCCTTATGTTTCCTAGTGTCTCAAGTTAGGCTCTATACATTCCTTGGACAGGAAAACCTGAATTCAAATCCAGATTCAAATACTAGGTTACGATGTAGGGTCTGTAATTTAAATGCTTTCTGCCTCAGTTTCCTGAACTGTAAGACAGGGATAATAATAGGCCTACCTCCCAGGGTTATTGTGAAGATAGATGAAATGATCATTGTAAAGTGTTTAGCACAGTGCCTGGTACATGGTACTCATTTCCTTCCTTCCTTTGTGTTTATGAATAAAGTCCTATTGCTCTGTTATTGCTGGCTGTCTCTTCTAGGTGTAACTCATGGCCCCACATGCACAAGCTCTGGTTTTACACAGACTAGGGCCAGTCTTGGGCATGAACCCCAAAATGTGAGAAACTCTTTGGCTCGTTATGCCACTGTGAAGAATCTGCAGATATATGTAATAAGCTCACCAGCTCCCAGGGTAACAATGCAAATATCTCTTATGGGATGGGTTTTTTCCACCCCCTATAAAATGCAAAACACATAGGAGATTCACAATAGCCTGTAAACAATCTCCTGATTTTCCCTGATGCCAGCTTCCTCCCAGAGTCCTAAAGCACTCCAAACTCTAAAGGCCACCCTGTAGGTTATATCCCTTTAGAAGTAAACTAAACTTAGAGTTGCCAGCAGGGCAACCTCCCCTGCCCCCACTATTCTGGTAAGTCCCACTTTCTACAATGACAGCCATCCAAAAATGTAGTGGGCTGCCTTGAAAAGTAGTAGGTTACCCTCTCTGGAGGTCTTCAAAGCAAAATAACCACATTGTTGGGGATGTCTAATCCTTTCTCCACAGAACAACATGGCACTGTGTTTCTTCTCAATGCCAAACATCTCTGGTTCCCACAGGTATGACCAGAAGGAATTGTGAGATGGCCACAAAGCAGTGTCCTCAGTTGAGTACAGTTGCTCCAGGAAAGGAAAAAGTGTCCAGTCTAGCTGCTGAGGCACGGATGAAGACCACTGACCCTGGGGGGCAGGTGTCAGGCAGGAGGCAGAACAGTAGGACACTGGCAAAGACTGGTCCCTCAAGAGACTACTGCAAGTCACAAGTGCCAGCAGGAGATTCAGATATCCAAGACAGTAAACCAGAAGACTGTCATGGGAAGAATGCCTGTCCCTCCATATTGGCACCCTAGGGGCAAAAGCCTGGTCACTTGGCCCCAGTTAGAGCTCTGCCAGAACCTGCAACTGTCCCCCTTATGGGATAATAACATTCTTCATCATTCCTCTTGAGCTTCATTCCTGCATCACCAACTAGAAATGCTCACTGGAAATGTCCATCTATATACTCCACAGCCATCTCAAGCTCAACATATTCAAAATAGAACTCTTTTACCCTAAGGCCACTCTTCCTCATAACTCCACTAATTCAATAGAGGGCACTACCATCCTTCTAATCTCTCAGGTTTCTCAACTTTTGACTTCTCAACTCTTTATTCTCAAAACAGAACTCTTTTACCCTAAAGCCACTCTTCCTCCTAACTCCACTAAATCAATAGAGGGCATTACCATCCTTCCAATCTCTCAGGTTTCTCAACTTCTGACTTCTCAACTCTTTATTCTCCTCCCTCCTTCAAAGTAAACAAGTTGCCAAGTTTTGTTGATATTTTTCCTCCTACATTTCTCAAATCTGTCCCCTTCTTTCACTCACACAGCAACTGCATTAGTTCAGGAGCTCATCAGCTCTCACTGGGACTATTGCAATAATCCACCTAATTGGTCTTCCTCACTCCAGTCTCTTCCAACTCCAATTTATCTTCCATGCAGCTACCACACTAATAGTCTGACCATGTCACTGTTCAAGAAGCTTTAACTGCCTCCCTATTGCCTCTAGGATCAAATAGAAACTTGTTTACTTGGCATTTAAAGCCCTTTATAATCTGACTCCAAACCAGGTTGATTTTATCTGGCTCTCCTTTACAAACTTTCTATTCTTGTCCAACCAGCCTTCTGGCTGTTCTCCACACATGCCATTCCATCTGCCACCTCTGTCTTCATGCCCAGATTGTCCCTGCCTCTTGAAATCAAATCCTTTCTCATCCTCATCCCTTAACTCTTGGAATCGCCAGTTCCCTTCAAGTGACATCTCCTTCTATTAAAAAGTGTCTTCCTGATTCTCCCAGTTGTTAAAGGGGGGAAAAATGTATTTGCATTAGTATTTATTTACTTATTCATGTTGTAAGCTCCCTGGGGTCAGCGAGGTGGCACAGTACATCCAGTACTGGACCTGGAGTCAGGAAGACCTGAGGTCAAATCCTGCCTCAGACACTGCTTCATAAAGTCTCTTAACATCTCTTAACCTCAGCTTCCTCCTCATCAAAATGAGAATAATAATAACACTTACCTCACTGGGTAGTCAGCTACTAGTAGTCAGTAGTCAGGAGGAAAAAATGAGGACGTTTGTACAATGCTTGTAAACCTCAATGCACTAGATAAATGCTACTTATGTTTTGGTATTTGTGTTTCTAGGGCCTATCAGTGCCTGGTACGAAGAAGAAGGTGCCCCTAGATGCCTTGGCTAAGGTGACAATGAGTAACTGCTCACATTTTGAGTTCTTTTAAGATTTCCAAAGTTCTTTCTTCACCATCACCCTCTGAGGTAGCTCTTACAAGTATCCCAGTTTACAGATAACTTCTCTAAGCCTATTTCCTTAAGCTACTTTCCCAACATACACATAAGGTAGAGCATGTCAGAACCAGGTCTTCTGACTCAGGACAAGAGGTCAAACAGCTGCCACCACTGACAGGGTGATCAGAACCTTTCTGTGGGTAGGGGCCCAGAAAAGAGAAGCGTGAATTCTGGAGGCTGACAAAGATGCTTTGGAGCTTGGCTGCCCCTCCAGGCAAGGGTTGTCAAACCAGTCTGGGGTTGAACAAGGACAGGGGCCCCAAGCAAAGACTGTGAGTTCATGTGTCCCCCTCTGCACACAATAGTCACTTATTGTTTGCTGAAGTGTGTTTATGGGGGGAGGAGACTCCTGCTTGGTGAAGGAGCCATACATCTGGTTCTCCCCCTCCTCCCTCCTTATCCAAGTATGCTCTCCCCAGAGAGCCCCATCCTTCAATCTTCTCCTCCACACAATTCCACTATACATAGGACAGAGTGATTAGAAGTCCTCAAAGTGTTTCACTCACTTCACTCATTATCACTCACTAGCAGTGAGATCAAGGCTCACTTACACACCCTCTCTGCTGTCTGTATGTCTCTTCTCTCTCTCTCTCTCTCTCTCTCTCTCTCTCTCTCTCTCTCTCTCTCTCTCTCTCTTTCTCTCTTTCTCTCCCTCCCTCCCTCTCCCTTCTCTTTCTCTCTCTTCCTCCCTCTCTCTTCCTCCCACCCCCCTCACACACATAGCAGGACACCTTCAGATTTCTCAGACCATTTTAATCAATCAATAAAGTTAAATATTCCATAAAAAATATAAAACTTCACATTCACTTTAGATCATGATGACCGACAAACACACCCATATCCTGCTCACCCTATCCTGTTTTCTCCATATTCCCAGCCCATTCTCTCTATCTACTCCCCCCACCCTGCCCTCACCCCTCCTTTTCCCTCTCATTCTTCTCCCACCCTTAGACATCCAGTTTATTCCCATTATCTCCTTCCTTCACATCATAGAGTTGCAAGTTACCTTAGAGGTCACTGAATCCAACACCTTCATTTTACAGATGACGCAGAAAGGAGACTCGATTTGCCCAGAGTTGGGATTTAAATCAAGATCCAAATCCTCAGACTCAAACTCTCACCCTCATTCTACCCCAGTCCTTCCGCTCCCCTTCCCATGCTGCATATTTTCCTTACTCCCGGATCCCCACCCTCACTCCCAGTTCCCCCTTCGTTCATATTCATCCACATGCCCACCCCATTCCCTTCCCCATTGGGGGTCAGCGGGTCACCACAATCATATACACAGAAGGTTTATAAAAACATGAAACTAAGCGGACACAAAGGTTGCCCACCCCACCCCCAGAACAGCTGCCAGCCACTAGCTTCCCAAGCACAGTGGGCTGGGGAAATCAGCCCAGAGGTAACAGAGTAGAGGCAGGGGGGCAGAGCCCAGAGTTAGGCAGACGTCTCCTTAAGCACACAAACACATACATCCACATATGCCAGGCAGACACACATAGCCAGGCTCTTCCATGCATTCTCAAACACATATGTGTGGTCTAGGGAGCATATCAGGAATCAGACTCTCAGAGCCCCCATGGCTCAGCACATAGGGGTTCCTTCCACCAGGGAGGCAGATAGCACCCTGCCTGTAAGTATCTCCCTCCATCAGTATTTTACTCACACCTCTCAGGGACAGCTCCTTCTTCCTGGTGCCTGATCTCAGGGCCCTGATCTGTAGCTTACACAAAGCCCGGGCCATTGAGGTCACAGAAAGCTCCTGTGTCCACCATTCCCTTCCTAGGAAAGACAAAAACCTACAGATCCCAAGATGAGGGATCAGGTTGGGGGACGGGACAGTCAATTTGTACATTCATACCCCCACCCCACCCCTTGATGGATGCTGTCAGGTGAGCTCAAGACACCTGCCAACTTCTCAATGTCATTGGTCACTGGGGATCATAGGATCAGACTCACTGAATATCAGAGCTGGAAGAGACATTACCAACCAGCTGGCCCACCCTCCCCCACCATCATAAAGGAGGGAAGTCTAGAAAGGGGAAATGACTTGCCCTAGATCATTGAGGGAAGGCATAGCAGAGTTAATGCTCAAACCTAAGTCTTTCAACTCCATCCAGGGCACATTCCACTATGCCATGCTGGACTGACCCCAGCAGGCATCTGTGACTAGAGGCTATTCAGTCCCCAGTGGTCACTCAGGCCTGGTGGTTACTTGGGTCCCAAATAACCTGATGTAATGCAGTAACACATCCCAGCAGCCACCCAAACCAGGCCCCCACAGTCTCTTGAGCCAAGTAGTCCCTCAGCACATCTCTATATGGATGTCTCATCACATGTGGCCAGCGGTGCTGTGGTCAGCAGAATGTGAGCTTGGTTTGGGCCTGGGTGGGAGTCCCGTAAGAAGGATGGTGGGAAGCCGTTGAGGCTGCTGCCCTTTTTGGCCACAGCCAAGGCCAATGGGAGCCGCTCATCTTCTGGGGAGGGTGATGGGGAGGGGGGATCATGGCTGCAGCTCGTGGTCCCGGATGGAGGGGCCCCCAAGTCCAGTCCCACCTTGTTTCTTGCCAAGAGCTCCTGTTGCCGGTGTCGCTGACGTTGCCGGCCAAGCAGGAGCAGGATCAGAGTAGAAGCCACTGCCCCCAGGATAAAGCCAGCCAGCCCGTAGCCCACAATTCGGCCACGGCCCTGGGGTTCCCCCCAGAACAAGTAGTAAGTAGCCACTGTTTGAGTAGTGCCGCCCTCCTGGCATTTACAGGCATAGGTTCCCAAAGCTCCCTGTGTCACCAACACCTCCAGCCCGTCCAGCCGAGGAATCACTGCATCTTCAATGAGACCCCCTGGCCGATGCCACACACAGGTCGCCCAGGCCGATCGTGGGGAACACGGCAAGACCACATGTGCAGCTGGAACCACAGGAACCTCAAGAATGAGAGGATGTGCTGGAGATAAGGGAACAGGTGGGGCCAATTAGGTGCCAAATCTATAGCTACTACCTTAACTTCTCCCCAGAGTTACAACCCCACCATTTCCAAATGTCCACATCCTCCCTGGATCTCACAGTGGCTCAACGTGTTCAAATTCAACATGTTCAAAAGTGAACTCTTCATCCTCCCTAATGGAGTCCCTCAGTCTCAATTTCCCCCTTTCAGTAGGTAGTGCCACCATCTTTCTAGGCACCAGGGCTCAAACCCCAGTTAGCTTTGAGTCTTCTCTCTCTCACCCCATCCCTTCACATCACTTGTTAAGTCCTACTGATCTTACTTCCACAATCTATCTCATGTCTGTCTCCTCTCCACTCATACTTCTATTACCCCTTACCTGGACTATTATAACCCCCTCCTAAAAGGTTTCCCTCCCTCTATGTCTCCTTTACACATACTTTCCAAGTAATCTTTCTAAAGCACATGAACTATCTCTACCTTCAATGTCTCTTAGCTACCTACCAAAAAGAGTATAAACTTTGGATACCGGAATTTGAGAATCTCCACAACCTGGATCAGAGCCAGCCTCCTCTCAAATTATTACCCCCCCCCTTCCAGACAAACTAGACTACTTTTGGTCCCCTGTTCTTATAGATCTTCTCCATTTCCCTACTTTTGTTTGTGTTGTCCCCAAACCTCCAATGGACTCTTTGGGTTAGAAGAGTCTACAGAAACTCCATTGGTTAAGGTTCCCTTTTCATTTAAGCCCAACTCAGATGTCACTTCCTCCAGGAAGCCTTCTGGGGCCCTTTCCTCCCATTTCCAGTAAGAGTGATCTCCCCTTCCTCTAAACCTCATAGTCCTTTGCTTGGACCCCTCGCTACCCACTCTCTCTTATATCAGTCACTTGGGTACTTGTCTTTCTCCCTATTGTACTGTAAGATGCTTCAGATCTGAATCTATGTAATAGTCCATTTTGTATCTCTTAGTGCTGAACACAGCTTTAAAATGTTTGTTGAACTGCACTGAGAGAACTGGGCCAAAGAAAGCTGAGGACTAGCAATAAGACCAAGATAAAAACAAAGGGAGGCAAATAAAAAGGTCCCTAAGGAGGTCATTTCCAGAGGTGGCATGAGTCCATGGGTTCATAAGTGGCCCTAGTAGGCCCTTCAAATAGGTCCAAAACTAAGGGTGTACCTCTTCCCTTTCTGCCTTCCTTCAGCCATACATACCTCCAGGTTCTTTGGGGCAAAGAGAGGATGCATTTCCCAACTCGATGTCTTGGAGCAGCCTAGAATCAGGATGAAACTAAGTTTAAAAAAAAAGACCATGGACCACCCCCTGCCTTTGTTCCCATCATCTCCTTCGTCACTCCCACTACTCCATCAGGCCCTCAAACTCCCAAATACCTCCCACTACTTCTCACCATCCTCTAGCATTATTCCCCATCATTATCTTGGAATATTTCCCTATCATACTATCACCAGCTTCTAATGCTCTTCTATTGTCCCCATCACTCCAACATCCCTCAACTTTGTCCTATCATCACTCATAAACTTCATTACCTCATCCCATCTTCATCCCTCATCACCTCTCAAATTCCATCACTCTATAGATCACCTTGACTATTCCCCATAATTTTTCCACCACAGCACCCCTCACAATTCTCCCACTACCACCACTCATATCACCCTTCTTATTACCCTATGACGCCATCATCATCTTTCAATAATCTATCACTCATCTCACAATCACCATCTCTTTTGTTCCTATTACTCCCCCAATCACCCTTGAGAATTCCTCCATCATCCACTAATCTTGCCCTGATAATTACCCCTCATTACTCAATCATTCCCTATCTTCTTTCCAGGCCCCCAAATCACATACTTCTCTCTCCCCATGGCAGCCCCAATTTTTCCCCACATTCCCCAATAACTAATATCACACACACACATACACATGCATGCACACACACATACGTTCCCACAGAACACTGCTACCTTTGTGAACTCCATGTAAAAAATCACTATTAGATAGAAGATGAACAGACCCACACTTTGCCTAGGAAAAGCTTAAATCTGATATGGAAAGTACAGCTGTGGGAAGGGAATGACAGACATACAGACTTAAAGGAACTAAGACAACAGACAGACGGACTAACCAATATAGGAGATGTGAGACGAAGAACTTGGCTGACAGACTGAGCAGAGAAAAGAGACATCATACTGGAAGGCAGAGGTGACGGATAGAGACATGCTGAGAGTATAGAAAAACTCAGAATTCAGGTCACGCTCACCCCTCGCCTGCCCCAATGTGGCTAACACAAGCCTTGAGCCGGGAGCTCCAAGCACAGGCTGGGTCTCGGGCCAGGATGCACTCTCTGCAGCTCTGGAGACGGCCGCAGTCTGTGATGTTTACCTGGGTCACTTCAGAGCCAGAGCCAATCAGGAGCCAGCCCTGAGGAAGCCAGGAAAATGGAAAATGGTCCAGTCCCAATTAGTCATGAGCCAAGATGCCTCCCCCATCACAGGCACCAAACAACTTCCCCTGGGTTCATGGGCACCACCCATCCCCCTAAAGTCTGCTGAGTATGATAGACAACTCACATCATGCAGCTGGAGAGTTTCAACTGGTTGAGGCTCCAGGAATAAAGTCAGGTCCTCAAGGATGCTGAGCTGAGAGCCAATCCGTACTGCCCGATGCAGATGTCCATCCCCTGGGGAACAGGAGGAGGCTAGAACACCACCATGTGTGTTGTGTGCATGTACAATTACATCTGTGACATTGTGTGGTACTGTGTAGGTATACACATGTCATTGTGTGTGACCATGCCACTGTTGGGGCATCACCATGCTACAGGTGACCATGTACCTTCCCACAAGAGTTCGCCCTCTCCCTCATCAATAAACAGCCATGTCCTGTAGAAGCGTGATCAGGCTTCGATTATTGCAATGACCTCCTTGTCCAGTCCCTCCCTGTACCAATCCATCTGCCATGTATCCAGCAAACTGACCATTCATAATGCACAGGTTTGACCATGCCACTCATACTGCTCAAGAAGCTCTAGGGGCTCCCTGTTGCCTCTACGTCCAGAGACAATTCATCTTTTTGGTATTTCAAGCTTATCCCAGTCTGACTCCAGCTGACCTTTCTAGGAATATGATGCATTTACTCTATGGCAGAGTCAGACAGGTGTGCTCCATGTTCCTCACCCAAGATACTCCACTCAGCTCTCAGCTCTCTGCCTCTGCACAGGCTAATCCCTCACAGCCCACATGAAGCCTTTCCTGGTTCCCCTGATTCCCCTTGTCAGCTCTCCTCATGATATGACCTTTCATTGACTTTGCACGTATTCTATATCTATTATGTGTGTACATGTAGTTTCCTCCTGTAGAATATAAGCTCATTGAGGTCAGGGACTATTGCTTTCATCTTTGTACCTCCAGCACTGGACATATGGGATGAACCCAAGAAATGTTTAACTGTAGGATCTAGAACAATGACCAGTGGGGTAGAGGGTGGGCAGAGGAGCTGCAGAGAGGCAGATTTCAGCTGATCTTAAGGACAAACTTTCTAATGACTTGGGCTAACAGTGACTCACAAGTCACTGAGTTGCTTGTTATCATAGATATTCAAACAGATGAATGACCTCTTCTTAGGGGTGTCCTAAAGGGGATTCCTCCTCAAGTGGAGGACAGATTAGATGCTCTCTGAAGCCCCTTCCAAGCCTGAGATTCTAGCATTCCAGGATTCACCTGTCCCCAGGTAGAGTACATCATACTCTTCTCCCAACAAGCTTGGCACTCTGTGGGCTGCAATCCGGTGATAGATTGTGTTGGAGGTAACCAGTAGGGGTTGGCCATCAGCAGGGGACACGGGCTGGTCCATAAGAGGGTGGTCCCGTACAAAGGTAAGAACGCGGTCAGGCAGGGAAAGTGATGAGCCAAAGCCTAGTATCTTCATTTGTTTGGTAATGCACTGGAGGTGTGGAGAGAGAAAAGTAAAAAGTATGAGGAGGGACTAGAAGGGGATGGGTACTAGGGGTGAGGAAAGGCCTGGGAGGAATTCCCTGTGGAACGTACAGGGATGTTCCCTGGGGAAGTCCCTGTCTTCCCCCACCTCTGCTCCTGCCCTCCACCTCCTTCTAGGCTCACCATTCCAGGTCTGGGCTGGGGGACATCACTGTCCATCACAGGCATTCCCCGATTGCAGTCATGCTTGAACTCCCTAAAAGGGCCATTCATTGATGAGCGGATGTCTTGGGGGTGGAAGGCACAGATGGCAGAAATGGAAACTCCATCCCTGGGGAACAAGAGGTCAAGAAAGCCAGATGTTAGGGTGCTGAGTGAGGATGAACTATCCCTGGGGTAAAGTAGTTGGACTGGGAAGTTGGATGGGATAAGGAGGGACCCTGGGGACTCTGCAGGACAAAATCTGAAATGAAGTGCTAGAGCCAGGAGAGCACCAAATTATCTTTCCATAAAAACATACTTAGACCTAGAAAAGTTCTTTGAGATCGCTTAGTTTAACCTTCACATTTTTCAGAGGATGAAACTGGGGCCCAGAAGGGTTAAGCAGCCTGCCCAAGGTCACATGAAGTAAATGGCAGAATTAGGATTCAAACCCAGGTTCTTTCATTCCAAATTCAGGATTCTTTCTACTGTACCCTGCTGCTTCCCCCTCAGTACCTCCCTCCTCACCACTGGGAGGAGAAGACCCCATAGAAGAGGGGGACCCCTGTGCCAGGCTTCAGTTGTAGGGTGGCTACATCCTGCAGGATGCTGGAAGTTCGGCCATGTGTGGGCCCTGGACACAGCAGCTCTGCTTTCAGAAATGTTGTCCACCGCCGTTGGAGGGTCTTTAGGCCCCCAAGGTCTCCCTAGGGGCACAGAGATCATTATTTGGAGTCATCAGAATTGGGGGTTGGTACCCCCCAGATTCCCTCATCTCAAGACAAAGACAAAGATACATATAGGGGGAGAGAGACAGGTAGATGGGAGGACCGATAGATGTTGAGCCACAAAGATGTGGAGACACATAGGGTCTCCATACATGGGGAAGTTAGCTCTCCAACACCCCTACCCAGACTTCCCACTTTCAGAACTGGGACAGCAAAAATGGAGAAAGGCAACATGGTAAAGGCATAATGAGGGGGCAACAATGCCAGGGATCAGGGCAAGGGCATCAGGTAATTATGGCGGAGGAAGAACAATGCCCCACACAGACTCTGCACTCCCAGTATGGACAGAGACAGGACAAAGCAAGAGGAAGAGATAACTGGTGGAAATGCTGAAGCAGAGGGTGAGAGCAGATGGGATGGAAGAGAAGCCTCACCGCGCAAACACGAGCCACACGGGGAACCTTTATTGGTTGGTACATGTCAGAGTCTCGAGCCGTCTCCGTGAAGAAGAAATAAATTTCAGTATCTCCATCCTCCTCCCCCCAGTCAGTTGGACTCAGGGCTACAGCTGCCACAAACACTGGAGCTAGGGAGACAAAGAGACTTTAGATACCAGACCAGGAGACACCAACCCCTTCACCACTTCTGGTTCCCCTCAGTTTTCCTTCCTAGGGCCGTCCCTCTTCTCCAAACCAAAGATACTCCCCTCTTCTTCCACAGCAAAGGTCCCCTCCATCTCCCTCTGTTGTCCCCTACCATTTAGCCAGGCTGGCGTGACCTCTGTCCGAATCCGCTCCTCAGCAGGAGGGCCATAGGCCCGAGAGATAATTGGTTCTGTCCCCAGAAAATTATTCATGCTGGCAGCATATAAGACACCCCCTAAAGAGAGACAAATAGGGAGGTTTTAAGTAAAGATGCTCTGGGGAAATAGTTTGAGGACAAAGATACTGTATGGAGAGTGAGTAGGGACAGACACTCTGACAAGAGCAGTGGGGGCAGACATTTCTTCAGCAGAATAGTGGGAGAGACAAATAAATTCTTGGAGCACTCTGCCCCCCACTTACCAGTCATTACAGCAGCCGACCGCTGGGTTGGCTCAAAAGGGCATTTCCCTCGGCCACTTTCTAGCCTTTCAACCTGATGGAAACTGGATACATCCTATGGCCCAGAGAGCAGTGACAAGATCACATTGGAATCAGTGTGTGGGTCAACACAGGAGATCAGCACAGGGGTCAAAGAAAGCAGGTCAATGTCCAGTCAAGGCATAGTGACAGAGCAGGTCAATGTTAGGTTAGGAAAGGTCACAAGGAAAGGTTAGTCTGGGGGTGGAGGGGCTCAAAGGCAAGGGAGTCAGTATAAAGGTCACACAAAAAGGCCAATTTGGGATGATGGAGCATCCGTCAACAAAGGCAAGGATCACAGGGAAAGGGAGGTCAGTGTAGGAAGAATTAATAGAGAGGTCATCAGGAAAAATCAGTGGAGATATCAGATGGGGTCACAGGGAGAGCTCAGGTGATGGAAGACACCATCTTCCCACATACCACCCTTTGTCCCTATGTCCCTAATTTTCTCAGTTCTTCCCATCCTTGAGTATTCACTTTATCCCTGCCCTGCCCACCATGTCCATTAGGAGGTCCTACCCAGGTAACTTTTGTCTACATAAGACAAAGGGCTACAGAGATGCAGACATGAAGTCTGGGGCTTTCTTCTGAACACCATCATGAATAAAGTCCCTCCATTGGCCCCTCCATGAGCCTTCTTCTTCAACATGGGTTTCCTGCACAAAGGGAATGGGGAAAGATCCAAGGTAGATAGATGGGGGAGGGGAGACCAAGAAGACCAGGAACTTTAACCCCAAGGTTAACAAATGTGAAGCTGGGAGGTCAGGGGATCAGGTAGTCTCCCAAGAACCAAGAAAGAGAAATTGAAGTTGGGCTGAGCTGAGAAGGATAAGACAGGACCAACTTACTGAAAGTCCAAGGCATTCCAGGGACTCTTTTTGAAAATAATCTTCCTAACAAATATTTCTGGCCATGCTCAAAAATCTTTAGGGATTCCCTGTTGCATATATGATAATATACAAACTTCTTGGCCTGGCATTCAAGGCTTTCTACAATCTGGCTCATTTACCTCCCTGGAAATCTCATACGTCTCGTTCTTTAGCCAAATTGAACTCCATGCCAACCCCTCATATCATCCTGCCTTCTCCTCCCTATGAATATTAGCACTGGCTGCCCTCCACATCTATAAAGTACTTTGTCATCTCTACTTGTTCAAATCTTCCTCTTCAAGGGCTAGCTTGAGTATGACCTCTCCCATGAAGCTTTCCCTAAACCCCCTCCTCCACCCACACATTTTGTATGAGACTCTGCTTTGCACCGTCAGTCTACCTTCAGTCTCATCTGTGGTACACTTCTCTGTGTATGTTAGATTTCCCTCATTTGATTGTAAGCTCCTTGAGAGTAGTGACTTTTTTTTCCAACCTCTAGATCTCACATAAGGGGCTCTTAATAAATGTCTTGCATAATTAGATTAAAGCCCCTTATAGTTCTAAGCCACTCTTGGCTTGTTATTTTGGCCCTCTCTGTGAAGTCCTCAGGAACTCTGAGGCAATGTGGTATAGTGGAGAGCATAAGGGCCTCGGAGTCTGGATAGCCCTGGATTCAAATCCTGCCTCATACACTTACTAGCTGTGTGACCCTGGCCAAATCTCTTAATTGCCACCTGCCTCAGTCTCTTCATCTGTAAAATGAGGGGGTTGGACTCTGATCTCTGAAGCCCCTTTCTGGGTCTAAACCCATGACCCTACAATCCCTTCAGGGACAGTAGTCTTACTTTGGGATAGAAGAAAGGATAGGAGCAGAAGTTTCAATATCCAGCTTCCATTGCACAGTGATCAGAAACAAGATGTTAGAATCCTTTGGGTTTGGGGGTCAAGCACCCGTGCTTTCATTTGCTCCCACAACTGTTACCTTAGTCCTCCTGTCCTTTGTCCAGTTCATTGTTTAGAACTACCTTACACTAGAACTCTTAGTCTCCTAACAAGTCTTCCTAAAAGATCAGGCTCTTCCCCCTCCAATTCTGCACAGCGCTAGAGGAAAAACATGGGTTCCTATCCTGCCATTGATACTAGCTGTTTGATCTTGAATAAATCATTTTATCTCTCTAAGTCTCAATTTTCTCATTTGTAAAACTTCACTAGCTACCTCATGAGGTGCTTGTGACCACACCTTTAATGTTATAGAAATGCATTATTATTCCTAAATCACAGCTCTGATCATGGTCCATTCCTGCTCTAAAACCTTCAGGAGCTCACTAGTACCCTCCCCATAAAGCCTTACATGCTTTAGCTTGACCTTTGAGGCCCTTGCTTCCTAATCCAGCTCCAGTCCACCTGTCTAGGCTTATCTTCCACTAGTCTCCAACACAAGCTCAATGTATACTCAACCATTCTGGGCATCTTCTGGTTCTCCTGTACATTCTCCTCTTTTCCATATCCAGACTTCTACTGGGAATACCCTGACACCATGCAAAGCAGCCTTAGAGGACAGCCAGGCTAACCCTTCCTGGTAGCACATACCTCCTTCTCTACAAGAGCTCCAATATGATGTCACATAGGAGATAGATGAAAATATCCAGTAGACAGAAATTCACCATCTTGTCAAGCAACCTGTTCTACCCAGAGATAACACTAATTGTGAGGATTTTTTCCTGATGCCAAACTTAAATTTGCCTCCTTGTAATTCCCATACTGTTTTGCTCCTAGTTCTTGCCCTCTGTGGTCAAGCAAAACAAGCTTTACTCATCACCCACATCACAGCCTTCTAGACATTTAAAACAAGAATCACATTTTCCCAATCTCAAGTCTTCTCTCCTCCAGGTTAAGTCATTTTAATACCTTCAACTAGCTTCCACTCTCCTTCCCATCCTACCTCCTTTCCTTGAGGTGAACCCCGGCTTATCAGGGTCCCAAAACATGGCATCAGAACTGGCCACAATATTCCAGATAGTCCAACTCTCCTTTGCCTTGGTCAGAGCCTATTACTATGTCTCTGTGCTGACTCACATTGAGCTTAACGGTTACTAAGAACCCAGAATTTTGTTCATATGAACTGCTATCGAGCCACACTTCCTTCACCTTGTCCTTACATGGTTGTTAGGGTTTTTTAAAGCCCACATGTAAAACTTTACAAGCTTCAGCTCATTCTAGTATTTAAGCTTCCATACTATTCTACTAGGGCTGGAAAGTTCTCTTCTCAGACTTCACTGGTTATGTGACCCTATATCCATCTTTTATAAATGTCCTTTTCATAGCTGGGCTCATCCAAGAGCTGCTTATGCAGCCAAATCCATCTCCTTGGATACCATCCCACCATCTTCCTCCTCATGAACATTTGTCATTATATCATCAACATTTCAGTTTTAAGAACTTCCTATGCCTCTTGAGTCAACTTCCCTTGCAGTCTCTAGTCACAGGCTCATAAAACCCTGCATAAAAACACAGGTAGGTGGCATCCAATAAAAGGAGCAGGTAGACCAGTCCCCAGAGTGGGCTGAACAATGGGAGTGACCTGAAGGCTTTCCCAAGCCCAGAAGTAAACCTAGAAGAATGTGTGGTCACAAGTGACTCCTCAATTCATGGTGGCAATGATGGGGTACCAGGTCACTTGGACATGCTAGTAGCCCCACCCCGAGACTCAAAACAAAAAACAGCAAAGAGATAAGAGTAAAAAAAGAAATTGGGAATACCAGGTGACAGGGGAGTGACTGTCCAAGTGTGCTGCTGAGAGGACACTGACAACCTGCTCAAGATGGGGCTGTTTGCAAGACAAGGAGAGTTAGTGTTTTCAAAGATACAAGCCCTAGTTAGGCATGGGAAAGAGAAGAACCTTCCAGCCAAAAGATGATTCTTTCTTTACCTGCCATGGCTAGTACTATACAAAAGCTAACACCATTTTACTATAAGAAGACCGAAGCTCTCAAAAGGGTCATGACTGGCCCAAGATGACACAGCTAATGTCAGAGCTGGGATTCAGACTGAGGTCTCCTAGCTCCAAGTTCAGTATATAACCAGGAGTTAAGACCAACTAAAATGGGCACAGGTGGAAAAGATGATATGGTTCCTAACAGAATTGTATTTGTGTATGTATGTATGCATCCATGCATTTACATTCATTAACATTACTATTCTCTTTTCCATCCCAAAGATATTAAGTCAAGTAACTAGGAGACATAATGGATGGAACACTATACTTGGAGCTCATGGACTGAGGTTCAAATTTAGCCTCTGCTACTGAAAATCTGTATTATCTTAGGCAGCTCCCTTTTCTCTGTCCTACATTTTCCCCTGCTGAAGAAGGACAGAACTCCGAACTCCCTTCTAGCTCTAAATCACATGATCTGAACTAGCTAGAGTACCAGCAGGTGCTTTTGTAGTCAGCCAAGAAGGACCTAAGAAAACCTACCTACTTAGCAGAACAGAACAGATATAACCCTAAATACATCAAGCAATGCACTAGAAGCTAGGAAGTAAAGTCTAAGAGTAACAGTAAACAATGAGGTTGAAAATGGATGGGTAGGTAATGGAAAAAGGAAGCCACAGCATTTTTTTATCTGAGGGGCCCTTTCAGATAACCCTCCCCATCTAGATCTCATGAAGGTTAAAAAAAAAAGACAACACTGATTTAGGGGGAAAAGAGTAGCGACTGGAAGGATGGACAAGCCAGGATGCTGCTGGTAAGGACTGAGAATCTTCCCAGAGCTGGAAGAATGGCCAAATGCAAACCATCCTAGAGCAAGACTCCCTTCTGATCATATTTGCTAAACTACTACACATTCAGACACCCTTTACTCAAGAAAGCTTTTCTTCCTCCCTTATGCCATCATCACACAGGGTGACTGATCTCTCTCCTTTGAGGGATTGTGTTGGTTCTGCCTGAACCCAGGAAACAGAATGAGGAACAAAATAGGAGGTATATGATACAATATCAGATTTAGGCTCAAATCAAAGGAAATCCCCCTAAAAAGAAATCTGTCCAAAGGTGGAATGGGATGTTAGAGAGAGGAAATGCTCACATACAAGTCTAACTCGACATTTCTCAGTTGTCTTCCAGTACTGAGAGGCTATGATTCTGATTTCTTTGTTTTCTTTTACCTGAGCACTGGAAGTCTGGGATAATGGACAGAACACTCCTCCTTGGAGTGAGAAAACCTGGAATCAAGCTTGGATTTAGACATATACTAGTTTAGACATATGTCTTATATATATATCTAAGTTCACACATAAGACATATACTTGAGTATATAACTACAGATAAGTCCATTAAGCTCTTTGACTGAACTGGGAATTGACTCCTCTGAGCCACAGAAAGGAGATATGAGCAAGGGCGAGGGGGCATGGCATGGGCATGGACCATAAGAGTGAAATGAAGATGGAAGCAAGACTTGGTAAATGGGGGTGAGAAAAGGATGCAGGCATAGATGGATGGTGATACAAGGCATAAGTCACTGACCTTCAATAGCCTACCCTATTGTTAACTCTATATACCCTGTAACCCTAACCTCTATGATTATAGCTACAATACCATCCCATCCCTGTTTGTCTCTGTGTCTCCTCCCACATTTCTCCCAGGTGCTCCATATTCTAGTTACACCACCACCCCTTTCCCATGCATTCCTCCCGTCCACATATCCCCTCTATATCCAGTCACTCACAATGATCCCGCACTGTGGGTCGAAGGCAAAGGTACCACATATGAGAAGGTGTGAGGCATTGACCATGGCAAGAATCCGAATGTAATTATGACAGTCAGCCTGGGAATCAAATTTTCAAACAAAGACAGGGTATCAGAGATGTCAGAATCAACCAGAAGCACCAGGGACAGAGATTTTGAAGCGTCAATAATGGTGAGAGACAGCTAGGGGTCAGAAAGAGTGAGTGATGGAAAGGGGTACTCAAGGCATCAGTGTTAGGTGAGATTGGTCAATGACTGAGTCCACTGGGGCAAGGTCCATTGTGGAAGGGTAAAGTGTGATCAAGCCAAGATTTAGGGTTAGGGCTTAAGTTTATACTTACCTCCTTCTTGCCCTTCTTTCTACAGCTCTGTCTGTGGGTCTCAGGCACTGGCCAGTCGATCTGAGGAAGATTTAGGAGTAACTACCCTCTTCCCTAGGCTTCCTAACATCCCTGTATGTGGCCTTTTGGGACCAGGACCAAAGTAGGGGAGATAACCAAAAGGTCTTGGAGTTTGGACTCCTCAGAGTCCCCCAAGGGAGCAGGGTGTTATGGTTTCCATGGCTTCCTGGTAACCATGATCTAACACTGTCCAGAGTCCCTGTGAGTTTCCTCCAAGTTAGCAGTATGTTCTTAACACCCTACCTTTGGAAATCTATAACTCTTATTCCCCACACACCTCCATCCCCCTGAGTTTGCCAAAGTCTTTTCTCAGTCCAGTCATCTTTATCTAATGCCAAATTGATCAGCAGGAATCTCCCTGTTACACTGACCCCTCCCTCCACCATGATCCCTTGGACAAATAGGAAGCCCCACCACACAACTCTACACCCAGAAGCTTTTACATGCCCTGAGGGCTGGGTTCTCCCTCATGCCCGTCTCTCACCTTTTGGACTCTCCCCTCTGTGAGAGGTAGGGGCAGAGCAAAAATGGCATCCCGGGCACCCACATAAAGCGTGTTGGAAACAGGATCCACAAGGAGGATAGAGTAATTTTGGGTCAGAGGGGCAGAGAACCGGGTGAGGAAAGGGTCCGCCTCTAGGGAGGAAAGAGGAATTAGGCAGTAGAGGAAACCCCTTTGGTCATTTAGCAAGGCCAGCCCCATCCTGTCTGATTGATACACCTACAACAGCCTGACGTCCAGCAGAGGTCTTAATTACCATTTATTATTACAATTACTATTATTATTATGGTGTTTTTACACCTTCACTCTTTTCTCTACCTCCATTCCTTCCTTTACACTGCCTAAATAATCATGCATTGATTTGCCAACGTCATGCCTCTTTTCAAAAAATCCTCCCTGGCTTCCCATTTCCTACCAATTATAGCTCAAATACCTCTGCCTAGAATTTAAGGACCTCCACAATCTACCTTACCACTTCAGCCTAATCCCATGGTACTCTTCCCCAGGAACTGTATTGTATACTCTAGGTAAACTGGACTCTGTCCCCGAAACACACTTTGCATTTCTTCTCTCACACCATTCTTTATGGCTGGAATCTCCCCACCTTCGCCTCTTTAGATAATATTTGTAAAGCACTTAGCCCAGTGCCCAGCATATAGTAGGCATTATACGTTTGTTCCCTTCCCTTCTTCCCCTTTGAATTCCTACCCAGCCTTTAAAGCCCAATTAAAAAACCTTCCCTGTTGGCCATGACTTTCCCCTTCAGATCTCACACAGCATTTTCATTTTGCTTCTCTGATATCCTTGTCACGTAAAGCTGTGTACTGTATGTCTCCAATCCTATTACATTGTAAACTCCACAAGATGGGAACATGGATTACTCACAATAGCCTGGATACAGTAGGCACTAAATGAATATTTATTGAATTAACACATTTGTTGAATGAAGGTTAACTGCCTGTGGAGTCCTTAGGTCTGATTGAGTATGTATGTTATTCTCAGGTGTCGAGAGCAGAGCAGCAAAGATATCAGCACACAAGCTAGCCAGTTACTTTTTTTCTACACAACTATAGCTCTTCATTAGAAATAAAAGCACAAATACTCATTCATCTCTAATTTCTCCTCCTAAGCAGTGTGGTACACCATAGGAAGAAAGATTTAAACAAATGCACTAAGATAATGTTAGATGCCTTCTCTCATTAAATCATCCAGTAGGATTAATTACTATTTAGTCTAACTCCAAAGAGTTCGCTGAGCACAATGCTTGTTCCCTGGAACTTCCCATAGCACTGTTTTGCAGTTCTCCAGTATCTCAGGCAGGTAACATTGGGGATTACAGATAATGTTCATTTCTTCTCCCCCTATAGTATAAATCCCTTGAGGGAAGGGACTGTATTTTACCTAAAGTACCCTAATTTGCCCTAGTGCTGAGCACAAGTACTAAGCACACCGTAGGAAATTAAATGTTTATTGAGTGGTTGTGAATGAAAAGAACCCTTTTAACTTTCTCCCACCGATTTTTGAGGATAGTTCCCTCCCCCACACCAGGGTCTCGTAATTGGGCAGTGCTTTGGGCTGCTCCAGGCATTAATGCCTTAAGGCAACATCCAAGGCTCACTAATCCTTCCCCTTATACTTGAATTAAGCTCCTGCCTGTGGCTTCTTGATTTATCTGGACCTCTAGGCACTGACTGTGGCCCATCTCCCCAGGTGCCATATCTTGCTTTCCTTCTGGTTTAGTCTAAAACTGCAGCCTTACCCTATGAATTCACCGTACCTGCATACCCGCCTACACAAAGTGATGCCAAGATTATAGGCCCTTGTTTACATATTCCATTCTGTCAGCCTAGCACAGCTCCCAGTCCTGGCCCCATCTGTTCAGCCCTGTCCTACTGCCACCTTTGACCTAGTGCTAACACTAAAAATGGTAAAGAAAGACTGCACCTATGTTCTGTGTGTACACATTCATAATTCTGCAATTGCCTTCCCCCTCCCCCACTCTCAAATCAGAGGAAAGATTTTCTCTAGAAATTAGCTTGCCTTACTCTAATACCCCTTTCCCCATTAATCTTTGGAACTCAGAATGGCTGGAAAACTTATTTTGCTTAAGATTATGTAAGAGGCTTCATTAATAAGCCTTGCACCTCCCAGTCCTTTCCAACATCTGAAAAGAGGTCTTGTTTTTTTCTCTAAACACTTTAAAATACTGCTGCATAATGGGTGGGATTAGGGAATAGAAGGTTTGCAGGGCAGAAATAGGCTTTAGACTGGGGTCGTGGAGACTTGGAGGAAATAAATAGGGGAGAGTTCAGCATGCCCAGGGACAAGAGTGCTATGGGAATAATGCAGGAAAAGGAAAAGCAGAGGCACAGAAATGAGTGGGAGGGGAAGGATTCTGGGCTCAGAAGAGGGAGAGGTGGGATCTCATACACAGGGATTAGAGATATGAGAGACACAGCTATCATGGGTATGTGGTTGGGGGAACACACGGATGGAAGATTTCCAGATTCAAGAGAGATGGGCGTTGGGGGAAGGAGCTCTGAGCAACACAGGGATGTGGGAGACACAGGGATGGGGGAACTCTGGACAGCACAGGGATGGGGGGGGGCAGGTGGCAAAGGCAATTTCCTGCTCAAGAGAAAAGGGTTTCAAGAATAGGGACGGGAAGCTCCAGGCTCAGGGGAGAAAAAAAGGTTGGAAACATAAGGACGAGGGAGTTTCCTGATCAAGAGAAAAAGGATGCGAACATAGAAACCTGTGAGTTCTCTGCTCATGAAAAAAAAAATATGGCTTAAGAACATGGGGACAGGGGAGTTCCCAGCTCACTAGAAAAGGGTGATAAGAATAGGGACAGAGACACTCCCGGCTCAAGAAAAAAAAAATGGTTGCGAACATACGGACCCAGGAGTTCCCTGTTTAGGAGAATAGGATTGCAAGCACAGAGGGGACCAAAGGATTGAGATGGGGGGGGAGGGGAGAAGGGAGCTCCCTGATCCGTTGCAAAGGGAGGCAGAGGCAGGGCGGGCTAAGGAGAAAAGGGGAGGCGCAGGACTAAGAAGGATCAGGGAATTGCGAGGGACCGGGGACTAACCACCGAGGGGCTAGGCTGGGCCGGGGAGTAAGGGCGGCGGCGCACCACCTGCTCTTACCAGAGGCTGTCAGCGAAGTCCTGGGCACCGAGTATAGCACGCGTCCGAGCCGGGGTCCGCTCCAGGCTCTAGCTGAGGCGCAGCTCACCAGCAGGACCAGCACCTGGACCCGCAGCGCAGGGCAGGGAGCGGCCCAGATGGAGGAGGGAGCAGAGACGGAGGAAGGAATAGAGGCAGAGGTAGGAGCAGGAGGCAGCTGGCGGCCCGGGCGGGGCCGGGCGGGGGACACCCGCATCCTCATCGGCAGTCGGCCAGAGGTGGGTTCTACCCGTGGTGGCTGCAGCGGGTCCCGTAGCGCCGCCTCCCGGCCTAAACCTCGGGCTCCGCCCTGCGCCAGGTCCTACTTGGCCCGGTTCGGCAGTCCCCGGCCCCGCCCGCGCCCCTGATCGTGGCCGTGGTCGCCAGACAGAGCTCGGCCCGCAGGCGGCGCTTGGGGCAGATACCGGGTGGGAGCCCAGGCTGAATCCTGAGTCCCAGCCCTGGCCCCACCCCCGCAGGTGGCGCAGTGGACACGCCCCTGGAATACGGCCAATAACAAAGCGCCTTCCCTGCGCCAGCCAATTAAGGCCCGGCGGAGGAAGGCGGGGCTCTCTGTGGGCGGAGATGGAGGCCAGGTAGAAGCTGGGAGCAGTCCAGGTGGAGGCCGGGATGGACTAACTCCAGGGATGCTCTTGGAAGGGAGCCTGGACTACGCGCCGCTCTAGGCGGGAGAGCTACAGCCTGAGGAGATAAGGGAGCCCAGCCTGGGCTATTCAGGAAAGAAAATCTGCTGGAATTCTGACTGCGAGGCCGGACACAGGCTAGGAAAGAGGAGGGAAGGGGAGCAGTTTCTACTGACCACTGGCAGGGTGCGCGGCAGGAGAAAGGGAAGGAGACTGAGAGCAGGGTTCCTGAAGTCAGGTTTATGGAGTCCCATAGACTTCATGGGATTCTGGAGTTCCCCATGCTTATGAAATTATAGATCCCTTTCCTATCCCCGTCCTATGCTTTTTAAACCAAGATATGTGTTTCTTAATTGTGTTCTGTATTTTCACTCTGAGAGGAAGCTCGAGAGCAGATTGTGGGGTTCAAAAGTCAGGAATACTATCCCCAGACCATCTTTCCTCCAATCAGAACCAAGGAACACAGGAACTACCAGAATTCCTTAATGCTAGTGCCTTCCCTCTGTTATCTCCAGTTTATTCCGTATAAGTTTTGTTTGTACATAGATGTTTGCATGTTGTCTCCTCTGTTAGAAAGTAGAGTTTTGCTTTGGTTTGGTTTTGTATTTCTTTGTTATCTTCATAGTGTGTGGCACATTGTTGTAGGTGCTTAATATTATTTGTTGACTTCCTGACAAAAAGAGCATAGCATGGTAGAAATTAAAAGTCAGAGGACTCTTATTCTACCAACGCCTAAATAGGAATCTCCCCTATAATAACACCAAATGGTCATTTTAGCTCCTAGTTGTAAATCTCCACTGAGGAAGGCCCCAAGCACATTCCATTTTTTTTTAACAACTCATAATCTACCTCTCTGCAATATCTACTCTTGACTCCTAATCCAGCCGTCTGGGACCAAGCCAAAGAAGTATAATCCTTCTTCCATATTCCAGTCCTTCCTGTCAAGTCATGTCATCATTTCCCTGATGCCATAGTCCTCTTGGAAAATGAAGGACAAACACAACCATCTTCCTGTATTTGAAGATAACTATCGAATCTCCTCTGAGTCTTCTCTTCTCCAGGCCAAATATTTCAGCTATTTCATACCCTATACATAAGTCCATCCAGGTTATACTATTTCAAAGTTTGCATCTGTAAAATAAAATAAAAAAATTTTAAAGAATATAGGACTCATATTCTTGCCTGGTGGGACAAAGAAGGAGAATTCAGTTTAACTCAGCTGGGTTAGAGGCCCAGAGACAGGCTTCTGGGAGACACAGTATATGGACTCTGTCATAGTGGCGGGAAGGGGTAGAAAGCAGGAAAGTGGATGGTGAATACATGGAAAGAGAGGGCAGAATTCCATGAGTACAGGGGTCTTAAATTGCCCAGAGGGAGTCCTGGAACTGGTGTAGAGGCTTTATGAGAAGGGGGAAGAATTAAAGAGCCAGACTGGTTAAACACCAAGTCTTTAGTGGAGCACTGCAAGGATCTGTCTCTGACTCTCTTCTATTTAACAATTTAATCAACAATCTTCCAGAAGGCAAAATCTGATTTGCTGATGACAAAAAGTTTGGATGAAAGGCAGAATCCAGAAAAATCTTGACAGGTGAAAATAGTGTGAAAATTTTCATAAGATGGAAGCTTGTTTGATTTTTTCTTTTTGAACCAGTCCTGTGATTTCATCATCAGAGGAAACTCCCAGTGGGGAACCTCCCCTCTCCAATGCAGATTGACAACTACTTTGAAACTTAAAGCTTTAAAGAGTTGCCTGGGGAACTCCCCATAAGTAATAAGATGAAAGATAATAGGTAGTTAATGCACTGTTGGTAGAGCTGTGAATTGGTCCAGCCATTCTGGAAAGCAAATTGGAATTATACAAAGAAAGTGACTAATATGTCCATATCCTTTGCCCCATATATCCCACTACTAGGAATAGACTCCAAGGAGGTCACTGAGAAAAGGAGAGATGATAGATAGATAAATAGATAGATAGATAGATAGATAGATAGATAGATAGATACACAGAGCATTAATTAAGTATTTACTTTGTGTCTGGTCCTATGCTAGGGACACAAATACAAGCATGCAACACAATTCTTACTCTGTTACTCTCAAGAGGCTTACATTCTAAAGGGGGAGGAAAAGACAGAGCATAGAGGGAATAAAATGGGACTAAACAGTAGAATAAGGGGGAAAAGGCAGGTTTCCCAAGCAGGAACAAGGTGGTTAAAAAGGAAGAGGAGTAGAAGAATTCCCAAGAACAGAATTGTGAATGAAAATAGTCTGGGTTCCTTCTGAAATAGTGGTCCAAGCAGGCAACCACAATTCATTTGAACAGGGTCTCAGGTGGAAATTTCTCCAGAGTGGCAAAGTGAGAAGTAGGGTGAGAATAAAAAGAAGTCAGGAGAGTCCGGCATAATAAAAGAAAGATCCCATACACACCAGCATATCAATTGCAGCATGTTTTGTGGTAGCAAAGAACTGGGAACAAAGTAGGTGATCATGACTAAATGAGTTGTGTTACCTGAATGTCATGGAAGATTACTGAGGAGTAAGAAATGAGAAATATGAGGAATACAGAGAAGCATAGGAAATTTATGTGAACCAATGCAAAGAAAAGCAAACAGAAACAAAGAAACAATGACTACACTTAGATAAATGGAAATAACAACAAAACAAACTGATGATGTGAAATTATAGTGATCCAAGTTTGGCTCCCCCAAAAAAGTTAAGAGAAAATGTCCCCACACACACTTCTTTATAGAGGCAAGGATCTGTGGTTGTGCAACATTGCATGTAATGTCAGACTTTTTTAATGTGATGATTAGTTTTGTTGAATTATTTTTTCCTCTTTTTTATTCTTTCTCATAAGCAGGTGGCAGCCTGGGTTGGTGACAGGAGGGAAATGCCAGTGGTGAAAAAATGAAAGCTATCAATAACATTGTTTAAAAATCTGGATGATTTTATCAGTTTGTTATGAGTCAGCAATGTGACAATCCAGCCAAAAAAAGTTAATAAAGTTTTAGGTTGCTTTAATATAAGCATACTGTCCAAAACAAGGAAGGTGATTGTCCCACTGTCATCTGACCTGATTGGATGCCATCTGATATATTGTGTTCAGTTCAGAGCACTACATTTTAGGCAGGATACTGACAAACTGGAGTGTATCCAGAGGGTGACAGCCAGCATGGTGAGAAGGCTGGAGACAGTGCCATACAAGGTTTGGTTGAAGGAACTGAGGGTATATAGCCTAGAAAGGAGAAAACAGGAGAAACACAATAGCTTTCTTCAAGTTTTTGAAGGGCTGCCTTGTGAAAGAAAGATTACGCTTTCTCTGCTTGGCCCCTGAAGGCAGAATGGGAAGCAGTAAAGGAGATTTGTAGGAAAGATAGAAAGAAAACATTTCAAAGGATTGAGTAGGAATAAAGACTAGACCTGTGATCTCACCAATATAGGGGACTTCCAAATGAGGAAATTCCTTCTACCAAGGTGAATGAACAACACTATAACCTGCAGTCTCAGAGACCAGTTGCTCAGAGCAGTGAGAGATTAAGTGACTTGCTCAGGGTCAGGGATGCGTCAGAGCTAGATTACCGTTCTATTCATTTACCAAGAGGTGTTCTTACCGGATAAAGGTATCACCACTAGAGTTAGTTTCTTTCAGTGGGATAAGAGATATAGAGGATAGTGTGTTAAAACTGAAGTCAGGGGGCGGCTAGATGGCGCAGTGAATAGAGCACCAGCCTTGGAGTCAGGAGTACCTGAGTTCAAATCTGGCCTCAGACACTTAACACGCACACACACAAAAACTAGCCCTGTGACCTTGGGCAAGTCACTTAACCCCAACTGCCCTCCAAAAACAAAAACTGAAGTCAGGATATATATGTATATATAGCATACATACTAGCTGTATGACGCTGAATAAATCCTTGAACCTCTCTGAGCCTCAGTTTCCTCATATGTCTCTGGCACATAAACTGGGCTGTATCCTCTGAGTGTAGCTAATGCTTCTCCCCTAAGGATTCTAGGAAGCCTCATGGAAGGGAAGGGTGTTACTCTAATACTACAGCTCATCTCCCCCAGCCCCACACTGATGTGTTTCTCTCATCGATTTTCGGTTGATATCAATTAATAAGTCAGACTTATTAGCTTTTAGTAAATAGAATTAACTAAGATGAGAGAAGGATGGTTGGTATAAAATGTCCCTCCAAAAGTCTGTGACACGCTCTCTCATAAATACATATAGAGTCCAGGAGAAAGCAGGCCCCAGCTTAGAGCACATATAACAAAAGGACTAATTAGAAGTTCTTTTCTCTCCTTTCTTGTGTCTTCATATTGTTCCCCATGGGTATAGTTTGGTTGTTGTTGTTGTTTTCCTGGATTCCTCGTAGACTCTTAAAGCTGTTTCCTAGTTTGCCCTGATCTCCCAATGCAAATACTTCCACCAACTGAGATTGTCCCCAGTAATGACGTTAGATGCCATCAGAAAGTCTAAATCCTCTGAACCTCTGAAATCTCATTGGGGGAAGAGGCAGAGGCTCTTCTGCACCTTTAATTCCCTCTCAGGCGATTGGCTGGAATTGCTCTCTCCTTTAAGCAGCCAAATGCTCAAATGACTGGTTTTGGAGGTTGCTTGCTCTTTTATATATTTACCCACTGGGCTTGACTGGGTTCAAATTAATTTAATATCTTTGATTGATGGATCAACTGATTGAATAGAGGTATTTTCACCTGATAAATGTATCAGAGCTAGGGTTAGTTACTTTAAGTAGGATATTGTGGTTAATCAACTCAATTGACCTACCTAAAGGTAAAATAGAAGTAATAATAAAATATAGTTTAGAGGCCTATTGTGAGGCTCAGTGAAGCAACAATCATTTATTAAGTGCCTTCTATTTACTAGACACTGTGTTTAAAGTGTTTTATAAGCATTTAAGTGCTACATAAACGTAAACAAATTCTGCTGATGGAATCCTAATAAAGCCATCCCAGCCCCAATATTCTAGCTTCCTTATACGCCCCACTAAACAGTAGGCCCACTGCCCCTACCTAACCACTCACCTGCCTCCACTCAATATCTTAACTTCTTCATATATGCCTCACTGCTCACCAGAACAACAGGTGTGTCCATGAACTCATATTTCTTATAGAAACAGCAGGTGTGTCCATGTGATAAGATCCTAGCCACTGCCTCTAGCTAGCCACTGCCCCCAGCTAGCCACTGCCCCCAGATCCATTCCTCGTATTTCCCACAGAAACAGCAAGCGTGTTCATGGACTCAGCCACAACCACAACCATCTAGACAGGACCACTATATACAGTCAATCAGAAAGCAGCACCACCAGGATACCCAAGCTGGATGTGGACCCCAAAACAACAGAAGGGACTTTCCCTAAGTAGGCCCCTGTGCAGTCATAGCAAAAGCTGTCCTTTAGGTGAATTTATAATAATTTTATAAACCCATATTATTATAAACCCATATTATTATGAAAGAACCCAAGGACCCCTCCCCTATTACCTAATTCCTTAACAAAACCCTCTGCCTTTTTAAATATTCATAAGTTCTGTTACATAATTGCATCTTTACCCTATAAAAAGTCATTTTGCTTTCTCTGAAGTGGCTGGTTCCTCTTAGAACCTAGCCTGCTTCATGAGAGCTGTCAATCTCAGTTCTTGCCTATTCTTACATTAGAGGTGGTCTGACTCTGAGCGTTTGACATGGTTCCACCACAACACATCAAGAAACCCCAATGCTGCTATAGAAAGGATTCCTGCTCACTTTGGGTTGGACTGATGACCTCTGATGTCACTGAAGAGATAGACATTTAAAGCCTTTCATAATTAGTCTGCAAGCTATTTTTCTGGGCTAATTACCTATTAGCCCCCCCCCCCTTGGGTAAACTCAAGAAGACTCATCTTCCTGAGCTCAAATTCTTACTAACTGTGTTACCCCGGGCAAGTCACTTAACCCTGTTTGCCTCAGTTCCTCATCTGTACATTGAGCTGGAGAAGGAAATGGTAAAAACCACTCCAGTATCTTTGGCAAGAAAATCCCAGATAGAGTCGAGAAGAGTCAGACGTGACTGAGCAACAAAATTACTCATTATTTTCCCAAAGCACTCCAGATTCCAGCTAAACTGGCCTACTTGCCATTTCCTGTAAAGGGCATCCTACCTTCTGCTTCCATGCCCTTGCACATGCTATCTTTGGTGACTAAAATGCAGTTCTTCCTCATCTCCAACACTTGGAAGTCCTAGCTCCCCTCTAGGCCCAGTTCAAGTACCAACTCCTTCCTTCCAGTTGCTAATACCCTTCCCCACCCCCATTACTGTGTATTTATTTTGTAACCACTCTATGAACACATTATAGTACTGTATGGAAATTTGTTAAATGTTAAATTTATTGTTTTTTATAAAAATTTGTTAATATGTTAAATTATAACATTTGTAGAATGTAAACTCCTTGAAGGCAAGGCACTGACTCATTTTCGTAATTATAACCCTAGCAGAAAGCCCAGCCCATCTAGTGGTGCTTAATTAATGCTCGTTGATTGACAGATTGACGCACGGAGGGGCACAAAGGGTTAAAGTCTAGAGCCCTCCTAGGTGTGTGGGGGAAGGGGTTTGATGGAATGTTCTACTCGCCCAAGGTGGGGGAGAAACTGCTCAGGAAGCAGCTCTTGTTTAAAGTAAGCTCCCCAACAGAGCCTTTTGAAGGTCAAGTTCGGTCCTGTGAACAGCTTCATCTGGACTTCATAGACCAGAAGAAGCCCGGAAGAGAAGCTGTTCGTTCTCAGCCTGAGAATGAGTTCCCCTGTTCCCCACTCCCCCAGGGGTTTGTTGGAGCAGCCCTAGCGCCCCCTGGAGGCGGGGCGGAGGTTGTCACGTGGCTTGCCTCACTCTGGCCTGCGGCTGCCTCTGCAGAACGGACTTCATAGTCTCTTACCTCAGGTAAGGAGGAGGGGAAAGAGTCGGGGAATGCTTCCGCTTCTAGACCGTCCCACCACCTTTCAACTACGCCCGGGGGCCAGACATGGAGTCAGCGGCCCCTGGTTCTGATCCCACTTAATGGGGGAGGGGAGGAAGACTGGGGTCGCGGGTTGGAGGCCTTTTCTTTTCTAGGCCTCAGTTTTCTCCTCTGTCCAAAGGGTGTTGTATTCGATGACCACCAAGGCCCGTTCCAGCCCCAATTATGATAATCCGATGACTGTTCCCTTTCTATTGCTTCTCCTAACCTTCTAACTGATGTGAATTATTTCAAAATATATTTATTTTCGTTCAGAATCTCACAAACGTCAAATAAAAGTGGCACTTATGTATCCCAGGTAGAACGGGAGGGGAAAAAAAAAAGGGATTGTGCATGACACTGCGGAGCCCCAACTTGTGCAGCTGGCTTTTCTTTTGTAAGGGTGAGGGCAGCTTGTAACTGTCAAAGCTATCCTGCTCGTCTGGGCTCCTTCCTGCCCTGCCTTCTCCTCCCTTCTCAGCATTTGTAAAAAGATGCAGCCAGGGGCTGCAGTGTCTCAGCTGGAGGCATGCTCCTTTTTTAAAAAAAAAAAAAAAATTATTTATTTTTAGATTTCAACATTCACTTCCAGAATTTTAAATTTTCTTTCCTTCCCCCCTCCCCAAGATGGTGTGTATTCTGATACAGGCTCTATGGGTACATTCTTATTAAGCATTATTTTACATTAGTCATGTTGTACAGAAGAATTAGAACGCATGAGAGGAACCATGAGAAAGAAAAGAACAAATAGGAAGTATGCTTTGATCTGCTGGAGACACAACACTTTGCCTCTCTCTATCACACTTTCTTCATCTGTAAGATGGGCATGGTCATGCTTCCCACTTGACGGAGTTGTTGTGACACTTGGTACTACATAAATACTAGTTATTGTTATTTTTAAAAAATATCTCAATGACTGTCTTTTTTTTCTTCTTATATTTTTGCTGCCCTATTCCTATCTTCCCTTGCCCTTTATGTAACTATTTCTTAAGTTTTATCAGTGATTTTTGTTCCTGCCTGTCCTTTCCTAATACACCACAAGCAAAGAGAAAAAAGCTTATCTGTCACTTTTTTACCCCGTGTTATCTGCCCTAGATCTTCACCCTCCCTCCCTTTCTCTCTCCCTCTCTCTTTAACTTGCTGCCTTTTTACCACTCTCCTTCTCTCTCCCACTTTTCCTCTCCTTTGTCTCTGTCTTCCTTCCTTTTTTCTTTTTTCTTCCTTCCCTGTCTCTCTCTCCCTCCTTCCTTCCCTTATATTCTCTTTCTCTCTTTCCCTCCTTCCCTCTCCTCCCCTTTTCTGTCTTTATCTTCCTTCTTCCCTCACTTGTTCTCTCTGTTTCTCTACCCTCCCTCTTTCTTTTAGTGATCTCTTTGGCTTCTATGGATTGTGATCCTCCTTATCCAGATGACTCACAAATCTCTCATCTTGACCTCTCTCCTAACCTCCAGTCCCTTATTTCACAGAATCATAGAATTTAGAATTGGAAGAAACCTTAAAGATCATTTAATCCAATTCTTTCATTTACCCCTTGACTGTCTCACCATTTCCCAAGGGATTTTGTTTCCAAATCTAATTGACTCCTAAACCTATCACTCTCCCAGCATTCTTTCTCTAAACTCCAATTCCTTCTTTGTGACACTTTGGACTCAATATGTGAAAAACTGATGGATTTGGAAGGGACCTGAAAGTTCATCTGTTTCAGCCATCTTCTCAAGGGATGAAACTAACTGATGGACACACATTTTGGTTTACCACAAAAAGGTGATACGTGCACATATACCAGTATATACACGTAGGTATACATATATACACACATAGGCATACATATATACATACACGTATGTATATGCACACATGTAGATATACATATAAATGTAAGTATATATACACATATGTAGGTGTGTGTGTGTGTATATATATATATATATATATACCCTTTTTGTCTTGGACCTTCTTGGGCCCATGTGTCTAGGATCTTTGTGTCAAAGGATGTGATTGAGCATTTTAGTCATTTATTTGCATAATTTCAATTTTTATCCCAGAATGATTGAACCAATTCATAACCCTGCCAGCAGTATATTAGAGTGCCTATCTTCCTCCAGCCCTTTCCAACATTATTTCTGTCTTTTTGTGATCTTTGCCAATTTTCTGAGAGTGAGGTGAAACCTTAGAATTATTTTGAATTGAATTTCTCTTATTATCTTATTATTTGGGGCATTCTTTCATGTGGTTATTGGTCATTTGTACCCTTTATGAGAATTGTTTAGAGCCTTCAACTTCTTACCTTTCAGAGGTTGGCTCTTTATTTGTCTTAATTCTTTACATATAATTTCTTTATCAGAGCTGTTTGGTGCAAAGATGTCCCCCTCCTCTCCAGGTAAACACAATAACTTTAGCTGAGAAACAAAGCAGGAATCATGGTCCAGTAGAGCTGAGGCTATGTATGTGATAAGGATTTAGGCTGGGTCCTGGGTCATCAACCAGGCAGGTAGCCAGAATTTCAGAAGTACAGATGGATCAAAGGTCAGAGTGGAGCAGTGAGTCAGAAAGCATCAGACATGGGTTCACGGAAAGGGTGAGCTAGACCTTTAGCAGGTTATTTCGCTTTGTTTCTGTTTGCTGAGCTTTAAAATGAGGAAATGGGACTGGATTATCGCTTAAGGTTTCTTCCACCTCTAAACTGAGGCTGATGTTCTGGACAGGGCATCAAGAAAAGAAAAATCAATTCACCAAAGAGAACAGATACAGGCTGCAGGAACAAGAAGAGCTGATTCAATCTGTGGTAAACCAGTTTCAGGCAAGAATCATCTAAATCTGTTCTCTGCTGGGGTAGGAAGTTTAGGACTGGTTAAGGGCTTGCAAGTGAAAGCAGGTAAACACATCCAGCCAACTTGTGAGGATAACAGGTTAGCAAGAGTAGGATGTGTTTTATATCATCTCATGGATCATGCTGGAGGAAGCAACAAGAAAGTTGTTTTTCAATCTCTATTTAATGTGTCCTTAAAAATAAGTATTATACCAAAGCTCAGAGAGATTTACCAGTGTCAAGGAAGGTGGGGGAGGTGAGGAATGTCCCCTGGGCCCACTGCATGTCTGTCTGTGCCACAGCCCTGGCCCCAGCATTCCACAGGTCGCCGTGTGGGAGCTGGCCCCACACAGTTACTGAGAGTGCATGTGAGGCATAAGGCATTAATGGCATGTGTTTGCCTGGTAAGGACATTGGATTCATTGTTAGGAGTTTATTATTCACAATTAACTCTCAGTGTTGCTGGTTTATCACTGTCATTTGCCTTTTGTTTTAAACTGTAGTTTTCTTAGTGTTTGCTATGGGGAGTGTCTCATTTGAAATGCCCCAGTGTGTTCTAGGGGGATACCTCTCCCTATTGGGAATAGCAACTGAAGTATTGGTCATTTGTCCACTCTATTATCTAAACACTGGATTGCTTGGAAGGAAATGCCTGTCAGATAGACAGAGGTCCTTCGCCAGCTTTTACCTTAACTGCTGGGGAACAGTGATGCATCCGAATACAATGAAAGTTGTATTTGGAGGCCTAAGCCTAACAATGGCTGGTGAAGCACATAAGCTTAATGAAAGGCACTCGTGAGGAATTGTGATCCAGTGCTGAGATTCAGGATCCCTGAGTGTAAGTCCTACATACCTCTGCAACTCACTAGCTGTTTGGTCATGGGCTGGTCACTAAGGGAAACCAAGGCTCTGTTTTCCTCTTTAAGAAGGGAAGATGACAATATTTGCAGTACCTGTGTCACAGAATTGTGTCTAGTGAGATAATATATGTAAGGTATTGTAAACTTCAAAGAGCTCTATAAGTGTAAGCTATTAGCATGTCTGTTCCATAGCATTTATTGAGAACTTGTGAATGTAACCCTGTCCTTGGTACTGTGTTGGCAATGCCCCATTAACAGAGAGGGCACATTCTACCAGTAAGTATAATTTGTTATCAGACACTGAATTAAGGTAGGAGGCATAGAAATGCATTCCATGGAATGTAAATCACCTCTTTAGCATAACCCAGCATAGCCCCTCCTTTCTCTCCTCTCTCAAGACAGTCCCCTACTTAAGGACATACAGCAGTGGTTCTCAACCTGTGGGTTGCGACCCCTTTAGGGGTTGAATGACCCTTTCACAGGGGTCGCCAAAGACCATTGGAAAACACGTATTTCCAATGGTCTTAGGAACTGAGACACGGCTCCTCTATCTGTCTCCAGGCCGTCTGCGCACATGCAGACATGCCTACATACAAGTATTAAAGGTTGCATATACGAGGCATTAAGGAGGTTGAGAACCACTGATGTAGAGGCTGCCTATGGCCATGGTTAAGGCCGCATCTCTGCCATTCACAGCTGTCACTAAACCATTTGGGTCCAGGGAGGATTGCCATTGCATTAGTCACGCTTAAGTGTTGGCATTTCTTAGAGAAGCCTTTACCTGAGATGGTGACCTAGAACCAATGGGACCATCACTCATCCCTACACCCTCAATGCCCAGACAAGTTCTGTGACAAATTAGTGTTATTCATGGAGAATGTTAATCAGGGCATCATTATATGAGAATTACTTCATCTGAAATAAAATTTAGTCTCTGCACTGTCATTCAGAATTTTCAAAGATAGCCTTAACAAAATATGCAAACCCAAGAATACCACTATTAACAAGCACCTTTTTTATGGAATAATGTAGAAGGGAGATTTGTCAACTGTCAGGCACAAGGAGACAGATTTTAAGTAGAGGTTTAGGAAATAGAAGATTAAGATTAGATATTAGGTACATTTCATATAAGTGATCTTAAATTTAGGTTTAGGATCAGGGATGAGAAAGGGATGAATTGTTCTCTTGGAAAGGATGAGAACGTTTTAGTACAGTGCCTCATCCTACATAGGTGAACATTTAATAAATACTATACATTTAAAATACATCAAAAGAAAGTAGGATAGGGGCGGCTAGGTGGCTCAGTGAATAGAGCGCCGGCCCTGGAGTCAGGAGTACCTGGGTTCAAATCAGGCCTCAGACACTTAACACACACACACACACACACACACACACACACACAAACTAGCTGTGTGACCTTGGGCAAGTCACTTAGCCCCAACTGCCCTCCAAAAAAAAAAAAAAGAAAGTAGGATAGCATTCCTATAGGAAAGGTGTTTTGTTACAATGCAGGTATTTCATAAAGTTAAACATACCTTGTGTGTGAAGGGAAAAGACAATCTGTCTCTCCCTGCAGTCTCTCTGCAATAGGAAAATATTAGGTTTGGTTTTTTGGGTTTTTTTTTTAATTACCATCTCATATTGAACTAAAACCCCCATATCTTTTTCACAGAAATTGTTGTCTAGCTACAACTTCCCTATTTGATTGAACCCCAGTGTGGAACTTTACATCAAACCATTATATTCCATCTTATTTTATACAAACCATTGTTCTAGCTTGTCAGCAACTGTTGGGTCTTGCCTATAAATTTCCCGAATCCTTTGAAATTTGTTCTCTCAAAATCTTGCTTGCCAGATTATTCCTTATCTATCACAAACTCCATTGTTGAATAGTCACTGTGCTTCAAGGTTCCTGTCTGTGGTTTCTACTTCAGCTACTAGTTTTTCCTTGTTCATCACAATTGGGTCTAGAATAGCAATTCCCTTTGTTGCTTCCTCTATTTTTTGAAAGAAGTCACCAGTGTGTCAGCTGCTCTGCTTTTGGAAGGGGGAGACCCCCAACAGAATTCTAGATACTTGAGGTCCTCCATCACTATAATATCATGCTTTCATACTGAGTTTATGTTTCTTCATCTGATTCTTCTTTCTGTCCAGATGGTCTGTAGAGAAGTCCTCCATTGATTATCTCCCAAATCCTCATCACAATGTACCCTGTCCCTCCTCAGGTTCCTGAATTCCCTTACCTGAGTATATCACCATAATCTACTAGGCTCCTCTGCTTCTTTTCAATGTGAAATCCATTTTGAATCCTTTCAGCCGTGAGTCATAATCCACTATCAGTAAGACCCACATCCAACTTGTCTCCTTGTGGTAGAATCTATAGTTCTTCCAATTTATTACCTAGACTTTATGCATTTGTATATGGACATATGAAACCATGGATTTTGTTGTTTGCTTATTTCTCAAATACTATCTTTCATGAATTACTAGGCCTCTCTTCTGCTATTGTTTCCTCCTGGGTTGTAGGAACTCTATTTAGTACCTGGTTTGGCAGATCTTTGTGGGCAATTTCTTCCCTCTCTTTTCAACCCTCTTGGTTATATTTGTAAGCTCTGGGAAAAAATAAAGTCTTATTGGCCCTTGCCAGGTTCCTGGCCAAGTGCCCATCATTCCTGTATTTTTAGCTGTGGACCAGAGATCTAAATCCCATTCTCAGACAATATTATGATAGCTAATTCTTCAGTTCCTTAGTCTGCCTTTCTCTTATGAACACTCTGCCTTAAGTCATTAGTAATGAAGAAAATACCACCTATTCCCATAAAGTCTTCATTTTTTTCCCCAGGACTTTATAACCTTTCCGGTGGGACCATTTATCCCAGAATCACCAGAAGTGGATAGTTGGTCATCACGTTTTACAGATCTCAGAAGTTATCTGTCACTTCCCAGATCAGTTCCCTGAGAAGACAGTAGAAGTTGAGGTTGTTTGTGTCAGACTGACCCAGAGCTATATGACCACCCCTCAGCAGGCAGTCATCAACGATCTCTAGTCATCTCTTCTTCCTCCGACCCTTACTGGATGACTTCTCATATCATCATTCCCAGCCCAAGAAATTCCTCAGATAGAGGCAGCTAGGTGGAACAGTGAATAGAACACAGGCCCTGGAGTCAGGAGGATCTGAGTTCAAATACAGTCTCAGATACTTAACACTTACTAGCTGTGTGACCTTGGGCAAGTCACTTAAGCCCAATTGCCCTGCCTTCCCCATTCCAAAAAAGAAAGAAGTCCTTAGATGGTCCCCTCACTCCTGTTACTTTTCATTCCAGATGTTCAATGGCCCTTCTTCCCTTCCGTCTTTTGTACATTCTCTTATCTTTCAGCCTCCAAGGATGGAATTTCCTTCTGCTTTGTTTCTTCCTTGAAGCACTTCTTCCCTTTTCTTCTAGAGGCACTTTATCCTTGATAACTTGAAGGGTAGAGTCCTGTTCCTTTGGCCCTTTCACTTTCACTGTGATGTAGACCAACTTGAATTTTGTGCAATGCTTGGTAGTTAAGGAAAAGTAAACACAGCAAATTCCACAGGTCATCGCAAAATGCCTCCATTCTCCTTACTTGCACAGGCAGTTCATTGTCTCATTTTGGGTAGTTCTCTTGACTGATCCTCATAGCCAGTGGACATCCTTGATGGCAGCTTTTATGCTGTTTCTTTTATAAGAGTCTTTTACCATGACCTACTAACAAGAATTTCCCTTGTCCTTTACAACATGTGAGATTGTGAGCCTTCTGAGATTTTGCATGATAAGGATGGAAGGAAACAAGCATTTATTAAGCACCTACTGTATGCCAGATGCTGTATTAAGTACTTCACAAAGATCTCAATTGATCCTCAGAATGACCTTGGGAGGTAGTTGCTTTATCATTCCCTTTTTATAGTAGAAGAATCTGATGCAAAAAGGTTAAGTTAATTGACAAAGTCACGCAGTGTGTAACCATCTGAGACTAGATTTTAATTTGGATCTTCCTGACTCTGGGCCCAATGCTCTATCCCACTGTACCACCTTGTGCTTTTTTTAAGGACCAAATGAAGAGCATTAACAGCTTAACTAAACTGAACGGTTTGGAATTGAAAAAACCTTTATCATCTTTCCCTTCTCTCAAGATTCAGGAGAACAAACAGCCCCCTTCTTGATGGCCTAGGTCCTGTTCCAGCTGCTGGAATTTTAGAAGTGGAACATGCCTAGAAACATAGACCAGGAATTAGTTGAGAAGGCAGAGTTCACAAAGAGTGAGAACATAGAGCCTGAAACACTGTCCTGAGAAGACCCAAAACATTTTTAGATCTTTTATTTGTTTATGACACACAGTGCTTATGCAGAATGCCCATATGTCAAAGTATAGAATAATAACTCATTTTGGTAATGCTCTTTGAAGGTTTACAAAGCACTCTCCATAGAACAGCCTTTGTGTGAGGAATAGCGTAGGACTATTCCCATTTTACAGATGAATCTAGGGCACCAAAAGGTTGAGACCTGCCTCAAGTCACCCAGTATCAGAGATAAGAATCAAATTCAGGTCTTCTGACTTAGAGTTCAGTGCTCTCTCCACCACGCAGACTGTCCTAATTTACATGCCAAATCTGACTGTTGCCTGCCAGGCCGGTCTTTTCCACTGTCCTTGATTACGTTTTGTAGCAATCCTGAGCTTTATCACATTCATTGTCCTTAGAATGATTATGTCCACACTGTTGGTGAGTGCCCCATTTCAGATCACGAGACAGTATCCGGTGAGGTTCCCTTTTGTCCGTTTTCCACCTGTATTGAGTCCTGAAAGAGAAACTGCGTTGGAGTAAACATAGACTCAGACCTGGCAGACCAGGACTACATTAGTGGCAGTCTTGTCTTTCTATTTAATATCTTTCAGGAACGTGCTGGAGCCAGCTCTAACTAACCAAGCTGGTTATTAAATTATCAGCGTGAGCATTTGCACCTCAGAAATCAGCATCTGCTACAAATCAGGGCTTGATGTATTGTTTTGTTAATTGTCTAGACTTAAGATGGTATTAATAATGCAGATTAAGCTTAAAAATATGTGTTCACACATCTTTCCAATCAGAGAGCCCAGTTGTTAAACATTTACCAGCTCATTCCTGTATTGTTGTATAAATATTGCTTGAGCTCACCGGGAATGAAGTCATCACTGCACTGGAGGCCTGGAGACGATAGACCAGTAACAATAGCATCAGCAGCAGTTGGCATGTATACAGAACTTTAAGGTTGGCAAAGGGCTAGTTATCTCACGTGAACCTCAGAGGCCTGTGGCTGAGAACTCGTGATGGTTGGTAGAGTCCAGTTCCGTTGAGTACGATGCTGGTAAGGCTGTGGCTGCAGGATCAGTCCCTATTTCTGAGCTTCTTGGTTTCACTCCATAGCCAGATTGTGATTTTTCAGATTGTGATTACCTAGGGCACGCATCCCTTCTTCCTCCAGGCATGCTTCTTTGTGGAAGTTCAGCTCTGCTGTGATATAGGTAAAGTGTTTCCTGTGGGTCTCCAGATTATTCCCCGCCCCCCTTCCTCATAGTCCTCACATCAGATATGGCACAATTCACCCTAGCTATTGATTGTCTTTCCACGCTCAAACGTTCTCAGTTACCAATGCAATCCAAGCGTCTACCGCTTCCCTTTGCTGTACATTGGCAATCCTGTCTCCTTTCTGGCACCCTTAAATATCCACCCAAAATTGAAACCATTTATTGCCCACTTGTACTGCTTTCTAGCCATGAGAGCTATGTGGCCCTGGATAATTTCTGCATACATTTTCCTCCCAGCCCTGCAGTATTCCAATCTCCTGACAGAGGAGGATTGAATGAAAGAGTGTAGATCAAAGGGTCATGATCTGGGGTCCATTAACTTTTTAAAATTTCAATGATTATATTTCAATATAATTGGTTTCCTTTGTAATACTATATATTTTATGTATTTCAAAATATCTTGAGAAGGGGCTTCATGGATTTTTCCAGACTACCAAAGGGAACCACCATGCAAAGAAGGAAAAGAACCATTGGAACCGGTAGCTGGATGAGTGCACATCCCTCCCAGCTATTGGGAGCACAACACAAAGAACATTTCCTGCTGACTGGGAGGAAATGGACCATCTTTATCAGTGATAATCAGTACATTACATCTTACTATGGGGGGTGCGTGATGACTCATAAGAAACTGTTAAAGAAGCTAGATGTCATAGATGTCTGGCAGGTCTGGGAACAGTGGGCATCACCCCTAATCCTTTCAGTTTGATATGCAGGTTGGTGCCGCTTTTGCAATATCCTTTTAACCATAAATATTGCAGGGTACCTATTATGTGTGCAGGTTTTTGTGAGTTTTGGTGGATACAAAGAAGAAGAATACATGGGCCCTGCCCGCATGGAGCTTACAGTCCAGTTTGGGAGATAGATATCCTTTTTTTGTATCTTACACTTCCAAACTTTAATGAATCTTTGACTTACCTCATCAGTGCAAATTCTCCAAAAATGCAGATGGCAAACCATCCATGCCAGCTCATTCTCAGCAACTTCTGTTCATGCGCTCCCATGAATCTTTCACAAGGAGCCCACCCACCATGCTGGAGACCTTTAAAGGCATATAAAAGCCTTCACAACGTGGCTCCAATCTACCCTTCCAGACTGATTGCATATATTGCATGCACTTCGTGTTCCAAAATGACTCGTTTGTTGTTCCCATATGTGACATTCTCTCTCCCAGCTTGGCTCTCTCCTATGCCTTCGTTGAAGTCCCTCCAAACCTCTGCCTTATAATAGCTTCCTTCAGAGTCCAGTTCAGGTATCAACGTTCTGCAGTACTTGAGACTTATGCTGATCTCTCCCACACACACTGCTAGTGTTCTGCCCCCAGAAATTCTTTTATATACATTTTGTATGTAATGTTTATATACGTGCTGTTTTCTCCCAGTAAAATGTAAGCTTCTTGAGGACAAGAACGGTTCACGTTTTTGTCTTTGTATCTGCAGTGCCTAGCATATAGTAGATATTAATGTTTAATAAATGAAGATTAGAATTCTATAACTCATAGCCTCTTTTATCGATAGAAGAGAAATATTGGCATTTAAAAAAAGATGGGCATTTGTTTTAGCGAGAAGCTTGGCTTAATTAAAAGCACAGCACCATTTCCCAAAAGAAAGACACAAAGGTCCATAGTCCTGGCAGGAGAGTGTCTGTTTTTCAAGGACCAGTGTTGCTAAGGATGGAAAAGCTCTTCATCAGTGGGCAGGCCACTTAGTGATGAATTCTTTAGCTATGACAGCCTGTGAAAAAATGACCTAGACACATGAAAAGTTAAGTAACCATAATGATGGAGAGAAGGAATAGAAACTAAGAGCTGAAATTAGCTTGGAAGGCAAAAATAGAGTTAGAATTCTGGATGTAGTATCTAGTTAATCAGGAGACCACAGAAATGAAGGGTTTATAGTTTTTGCAATAAAAAATAATGCTGTCTTTGTATAAAAACTTTGTTTTCTTTTTGATAATATTCTGTAGGTATACAGTTTGTCCCATTGATAGGATTACTGAAGGAAAAGATATACTTTTGTATTGTCAGATTGTTCTCCAAAAAGATCCCACCATTCCCAGAGCTCTTCACCTTGCTCCCTTTACAAAGCCTGAATGATCCCTGTATACCAGCCCAAGGGACCATGTTTCTTGGCCATTCCTGGCTCCTGAACTAACTTGGCTCCTTGAGTTCAGAGTTCTCCCTCATTTGAACCCTGAACTCTATCTGTCTCCTTGCCTTTGATGCTGCTACCCTCCCCAGATCTTATTTCCTAGTGCTTCTACTCCCTACTGTTGTGAACTCCATCTCCCCAAGAGTTCATTTATATGGGTTTGTTAGCAAGGAAAAGTAATATTAAAGTGTTAACAAAAGAAAGATACAGAAACAAGTACAGAAAGAACATAACACAGGCAGATGTATATAAGAAACCATCTTCATCCGAGACAGTAGTTACTCTCAATTTTTTCAGTTTTTCAGGCTGAAGTTGCCTGCTTAATCCCTCCAAGTGCCAGGAGGAGTCAGTAGGTTTGCCCCCATATGACCCTGGAAAAGAATAATGTTTTTTGTCTCAGACATATTCAAACTCAAGTTGTTGTTCACTCTTTTGCGCTTTCAGGAGCTAGTTTGTTGATCTAATTTTCCAATCCCACCAGTTAAGAAACCTGATGGTGGCACTTTGGTGACCATCCTATATGATCATTTACCTAACTAGATACATAACCAAGCCCAAATCAAGTTCAATTAGAGAACAGAGAAGGAAATGGAAGCAGCTAAACAGTCTTTGAAACCAGAATAATTTAACAGTATATGCAGATTATTCCCAAAATTCACAAAACACAACTTTCTTTACAGGAGCTCACTGTATTTTTATCATATTCCTTGCTAGTGTTACCCTGTTGGTTAAATTGGTGGGCCAAAATGCTGGTACAAGGGAGTCTTGATGAAAAAACCAACGAGTCGTGCAGATATTACAGTTAAGAGGATTTAATTATAGAGAGATCCAGGTTGGCTGAGCCTTAAAGGGTGTCATCTCCTTGCTGGGAGTCCACACAAATCTAGGCTCTGGACCTTTATTTTATCACTTCTTCCTTGAGTTATCATATCCTAAAGAATGAATTATTGCTAATGAAACTAAATCAGGGTTGACTGTGTAAACCAGTTTGAGTCCCCCTCACCTGAGAAAGGCCTAAAACCTTGATTAGCCAATCAGGAGAAAGACAGTTTTGGCCCACTCAGAGCTTAACCTACCATAATGCTTTGCATGCTCTGGCATAATGAATATACTTTCCTTTGCTCTCTGAGTGAACTCTCCTACTTGATTTTGCTTACTGGGAACATTCTTCTTCCAGGGACCTGGCCCACCAGACATCACCCTTATTTTGTTGTTTATGACTCTCCCTTGTTACCTACTCTCTTGAGTAATGGTATCCCTCTTCCCTGTTGATTATGAGCACTGGTATGTTATGTATGCTATGTTGTATTATGTTTATGATAGAAGAAACACAGACATCTTGGAACTACAATTTAAATTGATACTTTGGCACCTCTCATATTTTTATTTTGTGAATCTATCCTACTAAGAAATTACTTTCTCATGCTATGTTAATACATACGGAGATTATAATTTTGGCTGACACAGGCATCCTGAGTTGGGAAGGGAGGGAAAATTGCTCTGAGGATATGAGATCCCCTTCAACTGTCCTTTCCTTGAGCTCATTTTCAAATAAACTCCTTTGTATAGACTCAACTTTGAGAGAATAAACATATGCATGCAACCTAATTCTGTTTATTCTTTTTGAACAAGCTTCCTGTTAAGAACCCTATTCTGTTTCTTAGACCAAACCTCTGGCATAGGTTGACAGTTGACAGCTGATAAATTAGAATTATATTAATTTACAGTGAAGGAATCTACCTTTCCATTTCCCAGAATATTCTTGCCTCCTCTCCCAGTCACCTGGTTAGAGACAGAAAAAAGTATTTTTTTCATGTTTGTGCCTGGAACCCAGCTAAAAATGAATTATTAATGACAACTTTGAGTACATTAAGGTCCAGTGTCATGGACCATTTCCTAATGAGCTGAAAGGCTTTTTAGAGTGAGGCATCTCTCCTCCCACCAAATCAGCTGAATTTCTTCAGATAGATTTTGTTTGCTTCCGGTTCCCTATTTCCCTTATCTCTCTCTCCTTAAGTCCATTTAGATCAAGGAATATTAATTTCTTCCTGCGTACAGGACACTGTGGTCGGTAATAAAGATACAAAGATGAAAGATGACATAGCTCCCAGTTCCCCATCAGCCGAGGATCTTATTCTACTGGGAGGATAAGACAAGTACACAGAAGAGTTTACTACGCGGTACAGTGCAGTGGCGGGAAAGAACAGTCAAGGCAAAGTGAGCTAGGAAAACTTACTTTTAGCTTTAGGGGATCACCTGAGCTCAAACTTGAAGGAAGAGAGAGTCTGATTGGTAATGAGGTAGCTTAGACCGAGTGAGTGAGTGTTTATTAAGCATTTACTCTGTACTAGCATGAACTCTTTTTTTTCCTCTTTTTTGCTTTTTGGAGGGCAAATGGGGTTAAGTGACATGCCCAAAGTCACACGGCTAGTAAATGTGTGAAGTGTCTGAGGCTGGATTTGAACTCAGGTCCTCCTGACTCCAGGACCGGTACTTTATTTACTGTGCCACTTGGCCACCCCTAGCATGAACTCTTAACTGCTTAAGATATGGATAAGGACAAGCCAGACAACCCCTGACTCTGTAGAACTTACATTCTGGTGAGAGAATGTAACGCATGAAAGGGAGAGGGAAAAGAAGAGGGATGAAAGTGTCATACCTGGAGATGTTCGGGACATGACAAGGCCAGAGATGGCCCAGTTAAGCTTAGAGTGGTTCCGGGGATGCAGTCTGGCTCTCTAGTGGGGAGGGAGTAGAGGTGATGACAGCAGGACTGGAGATGGCTGCAGGGATGAGGCAGGACATTCCAGGCAAAGGATCAGCCCGCAGAAAAATGCATGAAGGTGGGAGATGATATGTTAAGTTCAGGGAATATTTAGTCATTCTGCTGTGACTCAAAGTAGTCTGAAAATGAGTAATATGAAATAAGGGTAATGGAAACTTAGAGCCACATTACAAAGAGCTATAAATGCTAGGCTGAGAAGCTTTTGTTTTATCCTGTGAGCCATGAGGATCCACTAGAGGTGTTTGAGGATGGGGAAGTGACATGGTCAGACTTGTGCATTAAGAAAATGACTTTGGCAGCTGTTTGAAGGATGTTTTGAAGACTGGATGGACTGGAGGCAGAGAGACCAGTTACGAAGCTCTTGGGATAATCCAGGCAAGAAAAGACTAGGCCTGAACCAGGGTAGTGGCAGTTTGAGTGGAGAAAGATATTGTGGAAATCAAATGAACAGGGTTTGGAAACAATTTGATTGAAAGTAACCAAAGAGAAGGGAAGGAAGAAGGGTCAGAGATAACTGAGAGTTTCTAAACCTGAGTGACCAGGAGGATGGTGGTGCTGTCACAAGAAGGGAAGGAGCTGAAGGGTGGGAAGAGGGTCAGTTCAGTGTTAGATATGTTGAATTTGAGATTCTAATGGGACGTTCAGATAAGATTATTCTGCAGAGATGTAAGACTGAATGAAACTCAGGAGACTTCAGTATGTGGATTTGAGAGTCAGTGGTAGAGGTGGTTGATAATTAAACCATTGGGAGGAAATGAGATGTCTCAAGAAGAGAATATAATATAAAGAAAGAAGAGAAAAGCCCTGGGGGGGGAACAGAAAGGAAGGAAGGAAACAAGTGTTTGCCTAGTGTTTACTGTGCACCAGGTGCTATGCTAAGCATCATATAAAATCAGTATTGGCTTATTTGAGCCTCACAACCACCCGAGAGATAAATGCTGTTGTTATTCCTTCCCCCATTGTACAGTTGAGGAAACGGAGGCAAACAAAAGTTAAGTGACCTGCCCAGGATCACTTAGGGGATAGAGGGATTATAATAAAAACTGCAGAGAGGAATAAGAACAAACTAAATAAATAGTTACACAGAGAACCAGGAGAGAGTAGAGTCCTGGAAAACAAAGCAAGAAAGGGTATCCAGGAAGATTCAAGGGATTGAGGGCAGCAGAAGAGATAACAAGGAATAGAGAAGAGACTGCAGTATTTGAGTTAGAGTTCACTGGTAATCCTTGGAAGCAGTTTACTTCTTTTGCTCTTCATCATCTTCCTCCCATCTTCCCCATTTCCCATTGGTGAGGTGCTCCTGGAACCTCCATTTTGGGGAGGGGCTCAGACTGGCCAATCTTCATCTCCCTCCTCCATCTCCTGACTTTCTGTACTTGGATACAGTGTCCTGCCACAACCCCCTTTTCAGCTCCCTTTTTAAAAAGAATTTAATGCAGTATTCTACCAAGACTCCAAGAGACAGTCTGGCACAATAGAAAAGGCCTGGACTTGGAGTCAGAGGCCCTATGTGACTCCTTCCTTATTTCTTGGACCTTGACCTTAACTATGACCCTGCTCAGGAACTCATTTTTCTCCTCTCTAAAATGAGGGCTGAACTCAGTGTCCAGGACCTTCCCATTTTAAATCGATGAGTGCAGGAAAACAAGATAACAAAAATTCAGAGGTCCAACATCATTGAGAATCATTCAGTTAATGCTGGTTATTTGGTTAACCTGGGAACCAACCTGCTTTCCCACTCTTCACCTGAGATCCCTTCCTTCAGACTTTATTCCTCAGTTCATCCCCCAGCCAGTGTTTGTCCTCGGATGCTCAAATTAATCTGTTTTCATCAATCCAAATACTCCCTCTGTGCAAGCCTATTAAAAACCTCCTTTTTAGTAAAACTCAAAATATCTAAAAATAATCTTTTCTTTGGTCTAAAAGCCCTTGCCAGACTTCACAGTTTGAAGGTAGGGAAAAGGATCAAGGATAATAACCAACACTCAGAACAAAAATCCTTGTGGTATTAAGAGTCTTGCTATCTTCAGCCCCCGGAGTGATTGCTGTTTGAGGGCAGTCTCCTCGTTCCACGTGCTTGTGTGGTGATTGGTGCTATGGGTGCGCCCACTGAGGAGGCATTCAGACATTGACTGCTGGAGAAGGTCACTTTGTTTTCTTCTGGGGAAGACTTGAGGGGAAAGGTCAAGGAAGGAACTGAGGAGTGACTATCTTTGGAATGAATGTTAACTCCAAAATGGTATTTTTTTCATCTTTTATCTGCTCACAATTCCTATGAATGTTACCTCAAATCATCTTGGGGATAGAGACATGTCAGAAATCATGGGAGAACTATGTCATGTTCTTCTCATCTGTTTGATCTAGAAATGATTCACATATTAGATTAATAGTAAAATAAATAAAATCATTTCTGACATTTGTGCCTAAAAGTCTTTTGGGGGGGGTGGAGAGGAGGAGAGGCAATCAGGGTTAAATGACTTGCCGAGGATCACACAGCTAGTACATGTCTGAAACCCAATTTGAACTCAGGTCCCCCTGATTCCAGGACTGGTGCTCTATCCGTTGTGCCGCCTAGCTGCCCCCCCCAAGAGTCAGTATGGTATTAATATTTTACATTTCACAGTGATATAGATCACAACCTTTCACTTGCTTGCCTCTCCTATGTGTCATGTTTTGTTCACATTCTCCCATAAGTTCAACACAAGAATTCCACTCAAAGTTTATATCCCACATTTCTCTCACACTCAGTTCTCCAAAAATTCATTTTACCCTTATGAACCATACTCCCTCACCTTCCCTTCCTACACACAGCAGGAAGGAAAATCCAAAAATTCTTTCATTGTTTTCTCCAAATTTCAGTCTCACAGATAGCCTCTCAGCCCCCAAAGTGGGAAAGCAGGTATAAATTGAACTCTTCAGCCCAGGCCAAATGAATTTACTTCTCAGAAGATCTTTCAGAAGCTAACGTGAGGCCTTGTATAAAAAGAACTTAATAAGAGTTTGTTGAGTGGCCAAGCTTGGATGACCCCTAAAAGTATCTATCTTGGGCTTCTAGATCTGTGCAATTTCAATTTTCAGGAAGGAACTAGGTGAGGAAGTGGCAGTGCTGAGCTTGTAATCAGGAATCTTGCCTCGGATACTTATTTGACTAGGCAAGTCATTTTTTTAGATGTTTGCCTCAGTTTCCCCATGTGTTAAAAATGAGGATAATAATAATACTTCCCAGGGTTGTGAGGATCATGAGATAATGACTGTAAAGTAGTTAGCATAGTTCTGGAACATGGTTACCTAATTTATTAATTAAATTTTAGTAACTATTATGATTTGACTATTTTCTGGAGACTAGAGATTTCTCTTTCCTTCCCTACAGAAGACATCAGAAAACAGCATTTGTTCCACCTATGGTCTGGCCACCATGCATCGGGGATATATTGCCAGCCAAGGATCCCTCAACCCAGCACATTCGTGGCAGCAGCCTCCCCGCCTCCTCATTGTGGATGCTGCATTCCCCTCATGGGCCAGGGTCTGCTCCAATCTCTGTGAGGCTCTGCAGAATTTCTTCTCTCTAGCCTGCAGCCTGGAAGGCCCTAGCCGCATGCCCTTGTTCAGCATGTATGTGGTTCAGAGTCGACATGAGTGCATCCTTCCTTTTGTGGTGAGTAGGCTCCTTGGAGGGCTTGAGAATGGCCAAGCCTGAGCTGGGGTCCACTTGTGCCACAGACAGGAAGTCAGAGCAGCTAGGGCTTAGGAAAGTAAGCTAGTGTGTTCCCACTAAACAGTGAGGAAAGTGAACCAGTTGGAGAGCCAGATAAGCTAGGTTTCTGTACAAAATTCCACTCTGATGGCCCATTATAATCTGGTGATGACTTTGGGCTCTTAAAGGTGATGATAGCAACAGCATCCACTGAGCTGGAAAGGCTTCAAGTACAGTCTCAGTTACAGACTGTTTCCTGAAGGCCAGCCTAGCTAACTATGAAAAAGTTCATCACCATTAGTCTGTCCATTTGGGATTGACTTCTTTGGCTACCACAGCGCATGACGCAAAGAAAAATGCAAAATGGCAGAAGGGCCATCTCTGCTTATGCAACAACAGTAGCAGAGTTACATAAAAAGAAGCAGAAGGGGTTTAGAACCACATTTTTAGATTGTCTAAAACATTAGTTTAACTATTGGTACTCTGAATGTAAAAGCAAAAGACACAGAGAAGGTGTGTGGCATATCAGTCTACCAGGGAGAGGCAAATAAAGGAAGGAATTGTGGAGTTGGTTTACTTGTGTGTCCAGAGACAATAAGAAATATCATTTCATGGAATGCCTGGTCATCGTGCTACAGTGCTTATAAGGAGCATAAAATGAGCTCATTACACAAATGAGCATTGGGTCAAAAAAAAAAAAAAGATCACCATAAAGATGATCGGAGCTTTTACACTGACATCTGTTGAAGAGGTAAAGAAACTCTCCAAAGAACTTATTAAGACCTTCCAAATTAAATTAATATGTGCTTTTAATTCAGCTAGCTTAAAAACAAATGTGGGACATAAGGGAAAGGGGCAAAAAGTATGTTGAAAATATAGTTCAAGAGTAGGAAATGAGAGACCAGCACCTATACATCCTGAGTAAATTCTTCTGAAAGATAGCCCTAGAAACAGTAAACACCAAATACAAACACAAAAATGACATTAATTGTATCTTAAGAGATGAGAAACAGCTGATTACTGATAGGGAAATTATTTCTGAATCAGTCTTCTGTGTACAGTAAAACTATCCACTTGTTAGGGCAAAGATCAAAATCGATGCCAAATTGGAGAAAGAATAAAAGTGAGAAGATACAGTATACAGTTAGATCAGCAGCAACCTTGCTTATACAAGCCATTGACACCAAATTAAAGAACAGACATTCACTAACTCGCCATTTCCTAAGGAATTTTAGCTTGTGTAAACAGAAGCACAGTAGTCCAAAACAGGTCCCCAGAGCCTCGAGTTCTATGGGTAGATTATAGGGAGACAATGGACTTGGACAGGAAAAGGTTATGTCTTTATTCCAATGGAATTTGTATCTTTTGCAATCCTATATATTTTACTTTATGTATTTAAAAACGTTATTCTGAGAAGCAGTCCGTAGGTTTTACTAGACTGCCTAGAAACTCCTTTAGTGATAAAACACTTGATTTCCTTGCTAAGCAGTGACCTGAATTCAAGGGCAAAAGTAATTTAGAATATAAACACAAAAACTTAGGTAGGAGGGGATGGTAGAAAATTATGAGCAATATCATCTCATGAAAGAGCATTAAGCAGTGGAAGGAAAACCAAACTGATGGAAAGCTTGTCAAGAGACCTAGTTAAGCCAGGTCATTCTGAGAGTGTTTAAGGATTGAACTTGGATGAAGAACAGATGAGACAGGTTTATTATAACCAATTACTTCATCATTAATATGGAGCCACCACATTTGGACTCTAGCATTGCAGTTTCCTGTGTTTTTCATGAAACAGTAGAAGGAGAAGATTATTAGCTGGGCCAGACCAGAAACACCGTGGAGGAGGTATGCATTGTAGGCAGCACAGTTGTGAGTACATTGATGGATCTATTCTCAAAGAAAGTGGAAAAGGTACTAAATCTTTGAAAATCATAGATATTATTGTTAACCAAAAAAAAGGAACCAAGAAATTATATCAATAATTATTGACCCTTAAACCTATTTTCCCTGTAGACAAAATCTTTTTGAATATGATATATATAAGAAATGTATCTGAGCAGTAAATAGACATATTTTTGAAAATGAGACTCTACAGTAAACCATATTTTCATAGTCGCTCATTGACTGAAATGTCCAAAGAACACAGCGTTGCACTGTGCTTATTTGTTGACTCTAAAAAAGTGTATGGTTCACTCCACAAAATGTCACCTTACAGGCTTTTCTCCAACAAGGTCCCTCATGCATGTTAAAATCTTTTAAGATTCTTTGAAGGATGCGTAGATGAGATAATTTTGTTCAGAGACCCTCTGATTATGAACTTGCATACTGAGGCATAAACAAGGAGTTATATGTTCCCATAAGATGTTTGCCACTAGCATAGAGTGCATGCCTGGAAGAGATGTTCCCTAGAGAGAGGATGAAGAGCGTTGTGCCATAAATGATATCAAGCCCTAGAACTTCACAAAGCCAAAAAAGCCTAACAAAGCATATCCATAACCATCCACCTCACTGATTAATGAGAGTTCTTCACAATTAGCAACTTTCCCTGTAATAACAATAATAATAGTAATGATTATAATAAAGAATGATATAGGATCTTAGAGGATTTCCCAGGTTAAAAACTTCAAGAAATACTTCTGGAACAAACAGATGTGACTTCACAGAGCAGTAGTAAAGGTTGGCAGTAGGTACACAACACTGTGTTTGTCAAATGTAACTGAAATTGGTTTACTTCTGAATGGAAAGTTTGAAATGGAGAAATTCAGAAGTGGAATCCAAAGGCCCTTCATGAGCAACACTCTTCTGAATTCAATCAATAACAAATGGTCAAAGAAGTGTCAGGAAAGGGAAAATGTTTATAGAAACAAAGGGGTCTGTCCTAGCTATTCAAAACCAAGAGCTTGTCACCAAAAGTTGCAAGAAGGTTATCCTTAAGAAGGCCAGACTTACTCATCAGTAAAGTTTATGTAAGAAAACACAGACTGTGTGACATGCTGCTGCTGCGCACACTCTTTCTGTGATAATCGAAAATTGGAGACTAAGGGAGTGTTCTATAAGGGAAGTGCTAAATAAGTTGTAGTATATGAATGTAATGGAATGTTACTATTCCACAAGAAATTACGAAATTGACGTTTTTAGAGGAAAGTAGGTGGACTTCTGTGAACTGATGCAAAGGGAACTGAGCATAAAGAATAGAAAAATTTATATAATGACAGCATCAAAGAGCAATTTTGAAATACTTTAACTCTGATCAGTGTAATGGTACACCAGGAAGCTGCAAGAATAAAGATGAAACTCACCACTCACTTCCTGATAGGAAGGCGATAAGGCCACTAGATAGCAGACCTCAGGTGAGCAAGACCTAACTTCAAATTCTGCCCTAGACACTTACTATCAGTGTGACCCTGGCCAAGTCACTTAACCAGTGCCTGCCTCAGTTTCCTTATCTTCAAATTGGGGGTAATTGTAGCATCTACTTCCTAAGGATCATACTTGTGAAATACTTCATAAGCCTTCTAACACTTTGTAAATGTTGGCTGTTATCATTATCATATGTTTTCAAACATAGCTGGGCCAGACCAGCGACTCTGTTTTGCCAAACTATGTGACTATATTGTAGATTTTATTTAGATGGAGTTTTGTTTTACTAAAGGTGAGAAGGATAGGAGGGACAGATTAATTTTTAATGCTTGTTAATTGGAAAAAAAACTATTAAAAACATGTCATAGGAGCGTGCAAAAATTCAGAACTTATAAAATAACTAATAAGATATGACCTAGTGACCATAATTATATGTCAGAAGTTTACTCTCTTTCATAAACTAAGACTTGACAAATTCCTTTACTACAAATACAGACCTCAGAATATGCTTGAAAATGCAGCAGATAAACTGTTGGATAGGCAAAAGTATTTCTCACAATCTCCTGAGAATAGTATTTATCCACAGAAAATTAACAACAATGTTTTTGTAACTGCTGCCATGCAGAATACTCATGATCTCCAAGGTACACGGGATGAAGAACTTTTAAAATACAGAGACTTGGGGTGGCTAGGTGGTGCAGTGAATAAAGCACCAGCCCTGGAGTCAGGAGGACCTGAGTTTAAATCTCTTCTCAGACACTTAACACAAAAACTAGCCATGTGACTTTGGGCAAGTCATTTAACCCCAATTGTCCTGCCTTCCTCCAAAAAGCAAAAAGAGAGAGAGAGAGAGAGAGAGAGAGAGAGAGAGAGAGAGAGAGAGAAACTTAGTAGAAGAAATAGAAACTGGGAGGGGAGAATCTAAAGTATGTATCATCCCTGTCTTCCTTTCTCCTCTTGGAGTTGTCCCAGAGATTCATTCAGGAAGCTTGCAGAGAATGAGCTCACCTCCCAGTACTCTCATTTGATTTAAAAAAGCAGTCATTCTAACCGTCTGTGTGGTAGTCTGGAGATCATTAAACATAAAAGCCTCATTGCAGCCTGTCTCTGCACCATTTCTGCCTGAATTCCACCAGACTAGAGGAGAGCAAAATAATAACAAGGATAGTGATAAGAGTTGACACATAACCCTTTTAGGTCTATCAAGTACTTTGTATTACAAATTTGTATTTGTATTACAAATTTGTCATGGATACATGAATGCTTTGCATGTATTATGTGTGTATCATGCACACATGAATGCTTTACATGTATTATGCATGTGTCATGGGTGCTTTACATGTAATACATGTGTGTTGTGGATACATGAATGCTTTGTGTGTATTATTTTATCTTTTCAACAGTCTTTTAAGTTAGGTTCAACAGGACTTGTTAACAAAATAGAACTTTCGCTTCCTCCCAGGTAGCTGGGTGGCACAGGGGATAGAGTGCTGGGCCTGGAGTCAGGAAAGCTCCTCATCTTCCTGAGTTCAAATCTGGCTTCAGATACTCACTATGTCACCCTGGCAAGGCACTTAGCCCTGTTTGCCTCAGTTTCTTCATCTGTAAAAGGAGCTGGGGGAAGAAACGGCAAACCACTCCAGTATCTTTGCCAAGAAAACCCCAAATGGAGTCACTGAGTCAGACATGACTGAAATGATTGAATGACAACACACACCTTTCCTCCGGAGAGGTTCCGAATCCCAGGGTTGAGGAGGACTGCCAGAAGTCATTTAGCCTATACCCCATTAGAAGAATATTGATTTTTTTTTATTCAAGACTTCTGCGATAGAAAATTCCTCTTTTCCCTAGGTGACATACTCATGTACTGTCTGAATAGTCAAGTCATACACTCTGTATTTTTTACAGTGAGTTTTCCTTACTCTGAGAAAGAGGAAACAGTTCCTTTTTTTTGTTATTTATTTCAATATTTCAACAATTTTACTTTTTTGACACGTGAGCTTCTGCAGGACCCTGCCGCGCCTCAGTAAAGTTTCTTGAATTTCTGTGACCAAAAAGTGGCCAGCCTTCTGACAATGACCCTTCCAGGACTTGGCCAGGCTGTTCCTTCAGTGACAAAAAGGCCTCACATCTTTCCAGAATGACAGAACCCGACAGAACTTGCCTCTGTGGGCATTAACTTTGGGAGCCCAGGGTTAACCCCTACCCCACAACATGGCATTAGAAGAAGATGTCAGTAGAGACATTTACCATGAAGAACAAAAGTAACATATAATACATCTTGGAAACTAGTGCTACAAGTGCTCTAGAAATACAGTACTGTATTGTTGTCCTTGGTTGATGTGCCTCAAGCTTGGGGTGTGGTGGGAGAGCCAGAAACAAGTGAAAAAACCTGGGCTCTTTAGCTATCCAGCCCTTGTAGGTTCAGTAATTTAGCACTCCCCTGGGAGCTCTGCCCTACGTTGGGCTTTTCTGTGAAGTACTACTAAATGGGTTGTTGGAGAGGCCTAGAATAAAATGTGTCCCTAATCTGGCATACTCCAGAATCCAGGCCTCAAGGTATGAGACTGGTGCCAAGTGCCCACATTCCATCTGACCAGCCCCCAGGGGTGTCCAAATGACCAGATCCAATTGCTCGTATTATTTCCTTTACCCCAAACAAGGTTAGTCAGGGAGACCCAGTTCCTAGATTGATCTGTTGATCAATCAATATAAATTTATTAAGCCAGGTACTAAGTAAAGACTAACTATGCCTCATGACAGCACACAAATTATAAAAGAGATTGACCTGCTTAGGTACAGGGATACTTTGCTGGAGAGAGGGAGGAGGTCAAAAGAAGAACAGATTCTACTCTTATTGATGGTTAAGAAAAAGGGAAGTGACTTGCCTCCAAGATGTAGGAACTGTTGGCACTCATCCAGCTTTTACGAGCTACATGTTCTTTTCATGTGGTTGATCGTCTGGAATTTAAGGGTGTTTCAGAAATCTCCTTTTATGTTTCTATTTTCTGTGTATTATGGATTTCATGAATGTTAGCTATTTCTAAACTCTGAGTCTCAATACAATTGTTCCCTTGTATCATGAATGGAATGTACTGTTTGGGTGGGATTTGGGGTGGGAGGTGTCAGTGTCAAGAAATGACAGTGCCTCTCTGGAAAAGGATTTGAGTTCCTAGAGAGTTTGTGTCTCACTTAAACTGGATTGTAACAAAAAGAAAAAGTTCAATTAGGTGTCAGTGAAACCATTACAGGAGGAGCCAGGTGACTCATTTGACTGCACCTCTACCAGTAAAACCCACGCTTCTCTGCCCAACCAGCAGCTTCAGTGCTGTACAACCAGTGCCTCATTTTTTACACAAATGTATCCATTCATGGAGTCCTTCTACCCCACAGCTAAAACTAGGCCAGTTTTAACAAATGAATACCCTTAGCTTCAGAAAGTATTTTTCTCCCCTGAAGCCTGTTTGTCATTGTTGGATCAGGAAAGATTGTTACCCAGGATTTACTGGGAAGACCTGCCCTCTTCTGATTACACACTCAAGGAGGAAGGGTGTAGAATAGACCATCCTTCATTTCTGAGGGCATGAACCCCATGTCTTATCTGAAGAATGCGTTTGTCCCAAAGAGAAAGGCAAATTGAGTAGCACCCTCACTCCGCCTAAAAGGCAGCATGTTATATGGAAAAAACAATCAGCTAAAGCCTGGATTCACATCCTAGCCCTGATCTTACCTGTGTGACCCTGGACCATGTAACTCTGGATTTCACCTTCCTCCTCTGCAAACTAGAGATACTGGTACTTACCACTCCCTGGAGCAGAGGAACACTTTGTAAAACACTAGTACCTGAAGGATCTGTTACTTCTTTGGTGAGAATGACTAATATGTGAATACTGTTAGCTAAAAGTATTCACTTCTCTTCTGTCTTAGGGACCTGCTATAGTGGAAACTTACTCATCCTTGTTGAATCAGGAATGATTAATCACTCCCAGGGACTGACCAGGAAAGTCTAATCCCTAAATCCCTCCAGTGATGCATATCACAACTCTTATGACTTAGTAGATGATCTTTCTCTAGTTGAAAATTTAATCACCCTGAAATCATGAATCTCTTTTAGCTTAATTAAGCTGATCTCAGATGACAGATATACAGTCCATCACCAAGTATGTATTTGACACTCCAGCCAAAATTTTCATTTGATGTAGTACAGTAGAGAGAGCCCTGGACAAATCTAAATCTGTTGCATTTCTAATCCCACTTCCAATATTGCCTGATTTTCTCATTTGTAAGACAGGAATAAGACCTTGTAAGGAGGGTTGATTGGGGAGGTTCTTGATCAATTTGATGAGCTTCATAATTTATTCGATAAGGTCACAGTGTATGCACTGTTGTCTATATTAAGTAGGAGGAAGGAAAGCAGAAAGGAGATTCTAATAGTCCCCTTACAGATTATAGACATACCAGTTGGCAGCTTGTTGAGAGTATAGAGAATGAGGTCTTGATTGAGCTTGAGTGACTGGGATTTTCCCAAAATGTTTGGCTGGCAGAGATTCAAGAGGACAAATTCTTCCGAGAACCACCACCTCTGTGATGATCTTCTAAATCAGTCTGTTGAGGTTTCATTCGTGAGAACAACTGACCTATAAAGGAGAACAAGAGACCAGAGCAGGCTTGTGTTCTATGTGCAGGAGTTATTGGGGGAGATAGTGCTTGAATATTTCCTCCTTGCCCCTTCAGTATCTGGTAATGGTTGTCTTGGGACAAAAGTACGTGGGGGCTGTATGACTTGCCCATGCAACCCAAGAGGAGAGATCTTGAGAATGGACTTTCCTGGTCTAAGAGACAGCAGCAGCCAAGACACAGATAGGTTTCCTGAAGAACGTGGAAGAAATAGGCATGTTCTTTTAGAGAAGATTCTTTTCTGACCCCAGACAGAGGTTGTTTTCATTAATGGATTCTCATTGCATTGATTGAGATCATCAAATTGGTCAGGAAACTTCCTACTCCTCACTTACTTCCCCCAGTTAAATATTGGTTGTTCCAGAAATCAAACTGGGATGTCTTCAGGCACATTGCTTCATATCCCAGATTCTGAATTTAGAGAGGAACTAGCAATTGTTCTCTTCTTGACTGCTTTTTCCAGTGCCTTGCATTAAAAAAATCCAGCAATGTGGTAATGTTAATGGAATATAAGATCTTTGCCACCCATTAATAGACCTCACATGGAGCCCATTAAAAGAAACTTGCTTAGGGGAGGAGGCTTGCTTGTAGGAAGGCTTTTACACCTTTTGTTAATTCCTATTAGGCATTGAGTCTCTGTTGTGATGCCCTCTGGCTCTGCTTTGGGGCTCACTCATTGGAAGAGTATTCTTGTGATTTGAGCTGACAGACTCTATATAGCCCATTAAGGAGGGCCCCCCTTTGAAAAATCCAGATGTTGGTGCTTCTTTCTCTTGGTAACTATGTATGGATTGCCTTGGTCAAACAACTGGATCTGTCTTTTGATCTGTGCTAATTTCTCAGACAGAAGCCCTGTCTATTAGTCTTTATTTCTCTACTCATACTTTCTCTGTATTTTCTGTTTGCATTTTCTCTGAATGTCAGGGTGCTGACTTTTCCCCTGAACTAGTGAACGTAATTTTTAAAAGATTGTTGATCTCTTAAATAGCTATCTTTCTTAGTAAAGTAGATCTAAGCCATCCTGGGTATGCCACTGTGGTTGCTGCTACCTATGTTTACAAGGCATGGTTTTTAGATACTCACATAACCAAGTTAATGATTGTTTTTTGGAGTTTATCATCACCACCAATGCCAAATTGTTCGTTTGAAGACTAATTGAAGGCAAGGGCTTCAGAAAAGTAGATTTAGGAAGTGAACAGAAATTGAGGGTCTGACAGCTACAAACAGCAAAAATGTTCAGATAAGATATAATGAACAGCAATAACTAAGAGTTAAAACACATTCCCCTCCTTTGTTTTAACAACTGATAAACTACCTAAGTGTAAGTAGGTTTCCTATTAGTAGTAATCATGTTTATGTTGTCTTGTTTAATTGTTTTGTGAGTTGTTGAGAGAGGTAGTGCCAAGATGGAAGAATAATAGGAAGAAATACAGCCCTACAAGCACTCCATAAAGATCTAGAAAAGGTACCAGATTTTGTCCTTATTGGGAAATCTAAGAAAAAGTCACAGTGAGTCATTTTTCCAGCCTAAATGAGCATAAGGCAATATTGTCATCTGTGATCTAGCTGGGTCTGGTCAAAAACAGCTGCACAGAGCATTTCAACACAAGACCTGAAAGAGGGCCAAGGCTGTGCACTAGGTCAAGAAGAGGTTCCAGAGCAATACAGAAGGGCTGAACTTGTACACAATGCAGAAACAGGTGCTGACTGACAGCTCCATTGCTCACTGCTCAGTTCCAGGTCACAGATCCAGGATGGACTGAGAAGAGGACATGTGCCTAGGGGTAGCAGTCTAGGATAAGGAGCCCTATATTGCCTTCTGAACAGGGAGCAAGCTTAGAAACAAGCAGTAGCTGTGTGGGTCTGACTCTGGGACCAGAGCAGAACAGGAGTTTCAGTTCCATCTTCCAGTCTAGTATGAAACCTGCATCTGATTAACCAGGTGAGGGAGCTCAGACCAAAAAACAGCTTTGCAGTTCTCTTACTTTGTTGTTGTTTTTTAATTTTTAATTTATTTATTTTTCAAATTCTCTTACTTTGAACCAGCAGAGCTTTACAGCTGACTGACAGTGGCTTATTCCAACAGTAGTCTATTGGAATTCCAACCAACAGCAGGCAAGCCCACAACAGAAACTTGCAGAACTTAGACAAAGGTGTCATCCATCAGACTTTATCCTGGATTAGATCATTTTGGGAGCACTGTAAACTTTTAGGTCCCCAGCCTGAGCTGTCCTTGAGATCCTGGAATAGCATAACATTCAATACCCTCAAGAAAGAAGTAGGATGATCAGTCCAGATATTCCCTTGAGAGAGTACACAGAACCTGGCCCTAGCAAGTCCAAAGTTGGGAAGCAGGCTGAAAGAAGGAGCAAACAAAAAAAGAATCCCACTACGTAAAGGTATTATGGTGACAAGGACACGCAAGACTAGAAGAAAAGAATGATTCTGAAACAGCAGCAAACAAAGCCTCAGAGAAAAACACAGCTTGGGCACAAGATCAACTAGAATTCCTGGAAGAGATGAGGCAAGAGTTTTGTTTTGTTTTGTTTTGTTTTAATTGAAAGTTATTCTAAAAATCAAGTGCTAGAGGGAAAAAATACAAAAGAAGTAAGAGCTATGGGGGGAAAATGGAAAGAAAATTTAACAGCTTGGAATAAAAGGTGCAAAATTTTACCTAAGAAACAAACGCCTTGAAAATTATTAAGGGCCAGAAGTTAAGGAAGCACCCAAGTCAAGAGTTGCTGAGTAGTCAGTTTTGGTGGGGCTTGTTTTCTATGCCAAGGCAAAATTTGTCAAAAATAAAAGAAAGATTCTAGTCTCTTCCCTCCAGTCCTTGTACACAGATGGAGAGTATACAGAGTATACTCAGAGTATACAGAGTAGAGTATGATTACACAGGTAGATTGAGGCTGGATTGTGAAGGACTTTAAATACTAGATGAAGGAGTTTGCATTTTTCTCTTGTAGCAATAGAGAACCATTGAAAGTTTTGCTTTGCTTTTGTTTATTTGTTTTGCTTTTTGGAGGGGGGAAAGGAGGGCAGTTGGGGTTAAGTAACTTGCCTAAGGTCATACAGCTAGTAAGTGTTAAGTGTCTGAGGCTGGATTTCAACTCTGGTCCTCCTGACCTCAGGGCCGGTGTTCTACTCACTGCGCCACCTAGCTGCATTGAAAGTTTCTAATGAACAAATAGTATAATCAAAAGTGTAGATTGTACTGGCAGACCTGTGGTTTCACAGATACAAAAAACTGCCTTTATCAGTGCAAATCAGCAGTTGCCCTGTATTTGTAGTTGTAGAGATTACTTCAGAGACTGAGGGTTTAAGTGTGACTGATCAGGGTCACGCAGCTAACATGGTGGGGGCAAGCCTTGAAGCCAGGCTTCCCTGACTCTGTAGCCATTTCTTGATGCATTATATGAATATTTACCTCTCTAGCTATAGAGAGATTACTTCAGGAACTGCTTGTGAGGACAGATTAGAGAGAAGTGAGACAGGAGGCAGGAAAACCAGTCAGGAGACTTTCGAAGCAGTCCAGGGAAGAGGCATTGACAGCCTGAAGAAAGGTGGCAGGAGACAAATGCAAGAGATTCTGTGCAAATGGAATTGACAGAAAGTGACTTGGAAAATAACTCAATTTTAAAAGTGAAGGAGAGGGAAAAGTCAAAAATAAGATAAAACCCAACCCTGGTTACAAGGAAGATGGTAGTGTCAGCAATGGAAAGAGGAAAATTGAGAAGGGCAGAGTTTAGTAGGATCCTATTCTGATGCCTTATCTTGGGGTGGCAGTGACTCTGGGTCTTTGAAGTTTATGGCATCGGAGCACAAGCTCTGTTAGTTACATTTTATTTTATTTTTCCAATTAACAAGAATTTATTTGCTTTCTCTCCCCTCTCTCCCTTCTCCTTCCCCCACTAAAAAGAAAAACCCCTTTAACAAAAATGCATGGTAAAGCAAAATAAATTCCCACATTGGCCATGTCTGAAAGCATGTCTCATTTTGCACATTTAGCCCCTTACCTCTCTGTAAGGAGGTAGGCAGCATTCTTCATTAGCAGTCTTCTAGAATTGTGGTTGGCCATTGCATTGATTAGAGTTGTTCAAGTCTTTCAAAGTGTTCATTTTTACAGTGTTGTCACAGTATAAATTGTGCTTCTAATTCATAGCACAGGTTTTGCCAGCTCCTCCCAAGCTGGAAGGGCATTGAGTATAGGCTGCTTGGCAGAGTGTTACCCAGGAACTAACTGAAGTTTGCAAAGATTCATCTCTAAGTTGGCCCTGGGATGATGAATTTTTCAGCTGCAGCAACACTCAGTGACCACCTCTGAAGTTGTGGAGGATGAAAGCTTGTGTTGTTGGAGGGAATAACCCCCCCGATGAAATCACCAGTCCTTGAAAGAAAAGCCCTGAAGTTTAGTCTGCTCCGTAATTGAGTCCAGTGCTGTTAAATCTGGAAGAGACCTGAAAGATCTAGTTCAGCTCCCTCATTTTACAGAGAAAAACCAAGCCCCAGAGAGATAAAAGCCTTGTCCATTGCCACATGGCACGGAGCAGAACCCAGAGTTGTCCACAGACCTTTGTCTGGAAGCCTGGTGCTTTTCCCATTACATCACCGTCACACGTCCCATAATTTGCCTCTTTCTTGTCTGTTTGTCTTGCCTCTCCAAGATTGCATGCTATTTGTTGCAAAAAACTGTCATGCTTCCCTTCGTTCAACAACTATCTATTAAGCACCAACTTTGTTCAAAGCAGTATTTTTTTCTGTATCTGTCAAATACAGATGGTCACATAGGATGGGCCAGGCACCCACTTGAATGATTTAATTTCAGAGACTGTTATGGTGTTGGCCAACTCCCCAAATAACTTCCTGCCTCCCCATCTGTTGTTAATACTTGGAATTTTTCTAATGGAATCTTTCTTTCCACAATGAGAGCTCACTTTTAGAATGAGAAAATCAGTGTGGTGGAAAAAAAGTCATAAGAGTTAGGTTCAGATTCTGTCTTTAGCATTTACTATTCAGAGGACAGTGAATCTCTGCTTGTGTCTGTTTCCTTATCTATGTAATGGGACAGTACTTATACTGCCTGCCTTTTAGGATGGTAGTTAGGAAAGCATTTTGTAAATATAAATATGCTATATAACTATAAATTATCTCCCTTTGAAGAGTAAAGGCATTCAGTTAAATTCATACTCTTATCTAAATGACACCAGATCCCTTTCTGAGAGGAGGTTTTGGATAAGGGGAAGACTGAGAAAAGAACAGATTTCTGACGGTATTGTATATGCAGCTTGGTTGCCTTCCTGGGTGTGACTGTATAGTAGAATAAGCATCCCCACCTACTTCCTTGCCTTGGTGACTGTGAATGGGACAGATAGAACACTGTGAACTCAAATAAAAAGCCTCATTGTTAAAATTGGAAATGAATAGAATCTCCTTTTTCCAGGAAAACACTTAAGGGAAGGTAAGCAGAGAAAGTCAGCATTTGGCCTGAGAAGAAAGGCAGAGCAACACTTTGATAGGATACCCCTGCAGGTTAGCCAGATCTGTCTGGGCAGGTGCTAAGCAGTCACAACTCAGCTGCTCTGACTAGAGAGTGCATTGGTTTTCCTGTTCTTGGTAACCCTGACCAGTCAGGCCCTGCTGACTGCTTGACTTGCCTTTGGGGCTGGTAGTGGACAATCCCATCCCGGCCAGGTGTGTGGGTCATGATAGAAATGAAGATCAGACATTGCTGGCCCTGTTTTGCAAATGGCTGCTTTTACTTGGTCAGGTAGTCATGGTTTCTAACTTTTATTCCCACTCTACAGCAGGTGAAAGGGAATTTTATCCGGCTTCAGGCCTGCATCTCTGAGTTGCTCCTGGTACCACGAGAAGGGATTTGCCAGCAGAGATCCTGTCTGAATCTGGCGGTGCAGGATGGGCTCCAGCAGTTCAAACAATACAGCAGGCATGTGATGGCGAGCTTGGCTCCAAGCAGCCGTGCACTGGAGGTAAAGGACACAAGGGTCCAGGGCTCCCCACTTAGAGGCACCGTCTCCCCCTGCCAGGTTTTATAGTCAGTTTACATAGAATCACCAAATGTTGCATTATTTTGTTTTTCTCTTTAAATGTTCACCTATATGAATCTCATTTCCCTAGTTAAGCTGTAAACTAAGGGCAGACACTGTCATTTGCTTCCTTCAAAGCCCCACAGCGTAGTCTAGCAGTAGGTACCTGGAAAATACAAATTGAATTGGAATTAAAATATATATAAAACTACAATCAGAGCTGATTTTTTAAAATGCAGTAATGTTCCTGGGCAGATGTCTGGTGCCACCAGATTGATGTATTTGTCCTGATGCCCTGAGGGATTTGTTAATACTCATGGTCAGATCTTGGCATTGGTACCAACAATATGACTTTTAGCATGAACTTAACATTGAAATTGGCAAGGAGCCAATATATGTTCTCCTTTAGCACCCGTGTCTGACTTGATGGTAGAGGTACTCAAGAAGTAGCAGTTTTTCCAGGAAATTAAAAGCAAAAGCAGTCTGATTTCCTCCTCCTTTATTATCTTCCAAAAGTATGTTGAATATCAGGGAGACCTGCACAGACCAGATTCCTCAAGGAGCTTATAGTGTTGAGACACATAGGTGTCGGGGTCCTCTCACCCTGATGACAGGTCTGTCAGGGCCACTTTCCCTAATGACAACTCTGGCAGGGGCAACCAGTTACTTACCACCTCAATTGAGAAGGCGTCAGCACCTTCTCTAGAACAGAAGAGTCTCAAAGGCTCGGAGGTGCAAACAGAAAGTTTATTGAGTCCTCTCCATTGGGGAAGCCTAACAGCAACATTTCAAGACCAATGACTGAACCCGAACTGCCCCAAAACCTGAGTCTTATGTATCCCCCAGATGCACCTACTACCCATGATAAAAAAACAAGGTCCGGCTGTAAGGAGCAGGATATAGCCAAATGTAGGGGTAGGAAGTTGCAGTTTCAGGGGCTTCACGTGGCCTCAGGGTAAGGAGACGTCATCTGGAAAACCTGGTTTCTGCACGCACAAGAACTCCAAGCACCACTGCTCCCCACGGCCTTTAAGAGACCTGGAGAGTCCAGCATGCCCCGAACTCCATGTGACCCAGACTTTTCCAGGGCCTCAGCTCTCCCTGTGCCTCATCCCAACCACCTGCAACCTGCAAGTGTTTCCCAGACCCTCACACATAGGGACAGTAATGAGCATATGCTAGACATACAGACAGCAGAATAAAAGTATTAAAATAAGTCTTGAATGAATAGTGAGATAATTGTGTTATGTACTTGTCTAGGGTGCATACATTTAGGTTAGAAGGGCTGAGGGAAGGACATTGTAAGAGGGGAAGAGCCATTGGATTCCTGGACCTAAATTGAACGGGGTGATCTTCCTATACATCTAGAACCATCTCCATACAACTACTCTTCACCAAAAAAAAAAAAAAAAGTAATTAAGAAATTTTATTTCCAGTGACCTCTTTGGGAGGGGTGGGTGCATCAACCAGCTGTCACTAAGTACTTTTTTATTTGACAGGACTCATTTCAAGGATTGGGTTGCTTCCTGCATGCATGCGCACGCAAACACACACGCTCAAATTCTCTTAAATTTCTACTTAAAACTTAAGTAGAAATGATTCAATGGCATTTTGGGCGGTATCATGAGATTAAAGTGGTCATCTTGTCTCACATAAGCAGCAAGAAAGATGCAGGAAAACAGCATAAATAAAGGTCCCACAGAGAATCAACAGAACTCTGGTCCAGTATAGCAGTCAACATCGTATCATCCTGGAGATTAATGGACAGAGCACTGTCCTGTTAACAGCCAACTCACAGGCTCCTTTTGGAGTGAACTTTGTCAGGGTGTTTGTTGGGAACTGTCTTCTGGGTCAAAAAAAATTGTCACCAATTTTTAAAAAATAAATAATGGTTTAATGGAAAGAGTTTTGGATTGAGGGTCAGTAGATCTAGGTTTGCATCCTGGGGCAAATGCATACTAGCTGAGGGGCAACGGGAAAATTATGTCACCTTTCTGGGACTCAGTTTCCTCATCTGTTAGATGACTAATGACTCCTGCCCTGTCAACATCACAGGATCATTAAGGGGCATGCACTTTAAGTGCTTTAGACTCTTGGGGCAGCAAGGACCTCAGAAGTACACTCCAGCCACCCTGCCCAGTCAGGGAGCTTTTATTACATTGTCAGCATCCTTTATCTCCTTCCCAAACACTTCCACATATACTTGCTCAGGCAGCCCATCCCACTTTTGTACCATTTTGCCTTACATCAACCCAGATTCTGCCCCTTTTTAACTTTTCCTCATCGATATCAGTTCTACGAAGCAGAACAAGGCTAATCCCTCTTCCTGTGACAGCCATCCAGCTATTCAGAGTTCTCTTCCTCCAGCTAAACATCCCCCATTCTTTCAGTTAGTCAAATCAAGTCAACAAGCAATTATTAAACACTTCCTGTGTGCACTATACTCTGGGGATACCAAGAAAGATGAAAATAGTCCCTGCCCTCAAAGAGTTCATAGTCTAATGGGGGAGATAACATGCAAATAACTATGTAAAAACAAGATATCTAGGGTACATTGGAAATAATCAGCAGGGGAACAATTGAGGGGGATCAGGAAAGGCTTGCTGTTGAAGGTGAGGGCCTTGGAGGAAACCTGGGAAGCCAGGAGATAGAGCTGAGGAGGGAGAGGTTGGCAGGCCTGGGCCCAGCCAAGGGAATTGGAGTTGGGAGGTGGAATGTCATGTGCAATGAACAGTAGCAAAGGGGCTGAAAGTCACTGGATCAGAGAGTATATGGAGGGAAGGAAAGTGTTAAGAAGCCTAGAAAGGCAGACTGAAAATCAATTGGATAGTTTGGAGCCCCATCCCCATTACTCTCCCCTGGATGCATCCCAGCTTGTCATAAGACCATAGGATTTAGAGCCATAAAGGAACCTTACAGTCATGTGATCTTACCCTCTCGTTTTACAGGTAGAGAAACTGAGACCCAGAGAGGTGTAGTAACCCATCAGAGGGCACATGAGTATCAAGCAGCAGAGTCCAGAGTCAGACCCAAGTCTGCTGGTTTCTATTCCAGTGTTCTAGGCAGTCTTCTCCCTGTGAGGTCTCAGCTGATCACTGGGATGCCCATTTATCCAACTCACCCTCAGATCTGTGGCTTGCTGCAGGCACCAGCAATAGAAAGAATGACCATGATAGCTTGCATTCATGTAGGGCTTTAAACTTGCAAGCATTTTACTTATTTAATTGGACCTTTACAACAACCCTGTGGGATAGCTATTCTAGTATTATGCCCATTTTACAGATGAAGAAACAGACCCAGAGGTCTTGTCTATGACCACACAGCTGACAGGTCTTACTAACTCCAAGTGTAACAAACATGCTATGTATTACTCCACTCATCTAAGATGGTTGTGAATAGCCCTGGATAGCGTTAATCAGGTGGCACAGGATTATGTAGAGGAGACTGTATCATAAAGCAATTCGAAACCCTTTCCTTAGCACTGTCCTTCATGTCAGTCAAAGAAGCTTTTTGGCCCAGATCTACAACTGTTTTCCAGGCTAAAACAACAGAGGTTAATTTCTAATAATTAATAATAGGAATAAAGGAATAATTCAGGTCAGACAGGGGAGAAGAGAGCCTGAAATCCTCCAGGATGAAGTAAAAACACCCACGTCTAGGTCATAGCAGATAAGCCACCCCCCTCCCCTGCACCCAGACAGAAAGAGCCCAATGGGAACTTCCCACTTCCCCCCAACTCCCAGGCCCTCAGCCCAGAGAATGGAAATTGTACTTATTTCCACTCAGCTTCTTGGGTGGGTTTGACCTGATTGTTCATGTTCAGTTGTTCCTGTAGTCTGCTTATATAGGGTGAAAACTTGAGCCAGTATCCTAACTTCATTCCCCCACTCACCCAGTTACCCTATTTTCTGGCAAACTAAATACTTCCTTCCATGTTCTTCAGAAGTGTTTGGAGCAGAGTAGAGGGAACAGTGAGCCCCTGACGATTTCTGGCTTTCTCTTCAGATTACAGTTCTGACTTGCCAGCCTGGAAAAAAGATTGTTAAACAGCTGGAGGAAGACTTGCAAGACACAGACTTGGTGAGTCTCCGGAGACTACAAGTCACTGAGATCTCGAAGGGATATATGCTGGAGTCACTGGACTCACCGTGGCCCAGCCAAGCCCCTGCTGAAGAACTTAGCACTGATGGTGAGTACAGGAGGAAGAGGTGCCCGTGCTGAGCAACCAGCCTTTCTGGGGAATCACAGTTTGGTTGTGGTCTCTCTACATGTTGGGCGCTGCAGCTTCTGTCAGGATTCAGGCAGGTGTCCTATTTATCAAAAAGACAGGTTTTGATTTTCAACTTTGTTTTTTGTTTTCACTCTTACTTTTTCGTTATTTCAGTGGTGGTAGTCGTTATACTCATAGGAACACAGAAATGTAATGTTTTAGGCTGTAAGTGACCTGAGGTGTGATCTTGTTCAGACCTTTCATATTAATATGAGGAAATTGAGGTGCAGGAATGAGGAAGGCCTTGTCCAAGATAACAAGAGAGAGGGGCCAAGCTGGGACTGCGGCCCCATCTCATGGTTTCCTCTCTAATGTTCCGTTTAAGGATCATGTATTTTTGAGGTCATCTGAGCCAACCCCGTTGTCTTACATTTGAGGAAGCTGAAGAGGACCAGAGAGGTTAGGTAACTGGCTCAAAGTCACACAGGTAGTATTTAGCAGAAGCAGGATACTCAAGCCCTACAATTCCAGATTCAACCACTTTCCACTGTACAACACTATATTAACTCAGTTTTGTTACTCTTGGACTACTTCCTGGTATATTGTCCAATTTCCAACCTTCAAGCAGATATATATCTCTGAATCATCCATGTCCGATGGAATTTTCTTGCTTATCAACTTTGATGATTTCATGCAGCAAAGTGGGGATCATGCCTGCATGTTAAACCACAAGCCGATTATCACTCGCAATGGGGTGGTTCTCAAAATATTTCATCATTTGTGTTTCCTCTTGTTTTGCCGTACAGACAATGAATTTCTTCGTCTCCGTTAGCCTTCTGTGAGAGCTTCTTTATCACAGAAATAGAGATGTGCTCAGACTAAGGTGTTTAACACAAAGCTAGGACCTGTATTCTCACCTAAAGAGCTTGTCGTTGTCTTGGAGAGTATGTCCTTCTTAGAATCAAAACAGAAGAGCGGCTGGCTTTTCCAAATAACCCAGTTCTATTGTAATATTTTAATTGATTGAATCAAGACCCAGAACACTTCAGGGCCTTAATGAAATCCAAAGTTATTCAAAAGAGAGCAACCTAACCATCCACATTGGAAAAATAAACTGAAGAAAAAAAAACACCTGTTACCCAGCTCATGACGCATTAGACAGGCAGCCACTGAAACAGTTTCCCAGTGTATCCGTCTTAGAGAGGTCCTGTCCATGTGCAGGAAAAGGGCAGCTCATTCCTTTGTTATCATCAGTCTTATCTCATGAGTGGTCTCTCTTCCAGTCTCCACATTCAGCAACAGGTTTTATGAGGAAGAAGGTGATGGAGTGACATTTCAGTTGTAATGTTATGATCAATGTAAATTGTTCTGGTTCTGCTCATTTCACTCTGTGTCAGCTCATATAATTTTCCCCAAGTTTCTCTAAATCTGTCTCCTTTGTTATTTCTTGTAGGACAAAAATATTCTATTATATACATACACCAAAATTAGTTCAGTCATTCCCCAGTTGATAAATATCCCCTTAGTTTCAGTTCTCTTCTGCAACAAAAAAGCACATTTATGAATAACAAATAAGATCGCATAAGTTAAGTCTTGAAAAGCTTAAAGTGCCATTTAAATGGTAACTCTGATAATTAATATTGTACCTATGGGTCATTCCTTTTTGCTTTTATTTTTTGAGAATCTAGGTCTAATATCCCCAGGTTAGTGACTTTGGGAATTTAGTTCCCAAATGAGTCCTACAATTGTTGAACCAATTCATAGCACTACAAATAGGTCCTTAGTGACCTTGTCTTCCTTTTTCTCCTCTAACAAATGTCAGTTCCTTTTTTTAGGAGGAACTCATCTTAAAGGTGTGAGATGGAACCTCAGAATTGTTTTATTATGCTTTTCTCATATTAATGATTTAGTGCATTTCTTTTTCATGTGGTTGTTGCTAGCTTGCTTTTTCTTTGAGAATGGTATGCCTATTCATATCTTTTGGCCATATATCTAATGGGGGATGACTTTTGTTCTTATGCATTTGCATTGGTTTCTTATGTGTCTTAAGTATTAGACCTTTATCAGCAAAACTTGCTGCAAAGATATTTTCCTAGTTAACTGTTTCCCTTCTAATTATAACAGTATCAATTTTGTTTGTGCAAAAGCTTTTTGATTGCATGTGATCAAAATTACTGGTTTTATCTCTTGTGGTCTTCTCTTTCCTTTTTTTAGTCAAGAGCTCTACCCCTTCCCCACAGTTGGAAAACGTTATCTCCTTCCTTGGTCCCCTAATTGTTTATCATGTAACCTTTTATATCTAGGTTATGTATCCATTTGAAGTTTATTGTGGAATACAATTTGAGATGTTAATCTAAACCTAATTTCTACCAGACTGCTTTCCAGTTTTCCCAGATGTTTTTATCAAATAGTGATTCCTTAACCTGTATTTGGGATCATTGAGTTTATTGAACACTGGACTACTCTGTACATTTGCTTCTGGATCTCATGTTCCTAATCAGTCCCACTGACCAACTTTTTTCATCTTTAACCAGTAGAAAGAGTTCTGTAGTATAGTATGAGGTCTGGTGTTCTCCTTAAATTTGCTTAGGAGCAAAAGAGACTTCCATAAAAATCTTTCTAATATTTTACCCTAGATCATACTTCCTTGTGTTAGATTGTAAATGACTTGAGAACAGGAGCATTAGGGATGTATCTTGTTTCCTTTTATGCAGTCTCAGCACCTAGCAGAGTGCCCTGTAAGTATTAGGTGCTGAAATAAAGGTTTGTTGAGTTGAATAGAGTTGTATTTACTGGATCAGATCACTAGAAAATGAACAGAAAAAGCCCTGGGGGTAGAGAAGGGGAGTAAATTCCTTCCTCTCATCCCATTCCAATATTTGGATATAGGTGAAATCAGACTACGGAAAATATCAAAGACAGTCTTGATAGGGAAAGGGAATCTTACTAGAAGGTAAGGGTGCAGCTTCAACCCAGAAGCCGTGCTTTGGAGATGGAGGTAGAGGAAGTTTAGAGTAAGAGGGTAAGTGGGTGGGATGTAGGCTGACTGCAAAGATTTTAGTGCCAGTGGGGAGCAGTAGCACCTCCCCTACTACCCAGCTCCCAGCCTTCTTGAGTCAGTGCTCTGAATGAGTCACCTCCCCTGGAAGGCGGCTGTATGTAATTGCCTTTGAAGTAAGGAAGTGATTACAGTACAGCTTTCTCAGAACACTTAACTGAGGGAAAGCTTTTCCCAGTGGCAAGGAAACCAAACCAATTATATCATATTCTGCTGCCATCACCCTGTACCTAGCTGGCTCTGCCCAACTAGTCCTGTAGTCCTAAACTTGCTTTCAGCTTGACATGGGTCTGTTTGCCAGAAACATCTGACCAGGATCTTTGGGTTGTTACCCTGGGTTCCCTGCACCCCCTCCCCAAGGAACTGTGGGCTCACAGCTCATTGTGTTAGATCCTGGGAACTCTTCCCTACCCTCTGAGAGGATCGATGGCTGTTTTTGACTCTGCCTGTGCCCTGGAGTTTGATTCCAGTAAAATCTACCAAGCGTAGATTATACCCAACATTTGTTTTTCCCCCAAGTCACCATTTTCTCCACTTGGGAGAAGAGGAAAGAAGAAAAAAATATTCTTCCTCTTTTTCTGCCTTGCTTTTTGCTACATTTTAATCTGGAAATCCCAGGGTTTGGGGGAGGATATGAAAAAAAGGAGTAAAAATGGTTGTCTGACCATAGCTCATATAGATCGTGAAGAGTTCTTCTAGTACTAGTCCATCCTTCTGTGCCTGAGTCAGCCAGTCATCAGGAAGCAACTCCAGTTCAAAGGGACCAATCAGAGAAGTTCTTTGTGCCCTCCCAAGTAAGCAACTAGTTTGAATGTCTGCAAGGACCTAGAGTGCAGATTTCGTTCTGTAGAAGATGGTGTCATCCAATAAAGGTTCATGTTCCATAATCACATCAAGTAGATTGGGAAATTTATCAGACTGATTCAACAAATCAAGTTCTCATTGCTTCCGCTATGATCAATAAGACCCCAGCTATAGGAGAGAGAATCCAGTCTTGAAACGACCCTGTAGGAAAGGGTGAGAGCTTTCTGCCTCTGGCCCATAGAACTTCCTGCGGAAAATTGAGGCCATGTTCCAGAGCTGGCCTCATCAGTTCCCCTTGCCGCTGTAATTAGCTCCTTGGAAACTAGGTCTGCTTTGTCTCTCTAATTGTATCACCAGCAGTGAGCACAAGACTTTACATATTTGTTGCATTGAAATAAACAGAAATAACTTCTTTAGAGTTAGGTGCTCGACATTTAGAGTAAATACTGATGAGGAAAAATTGAAAAAGAGAGAAGATGATTGAAAGATGAGAGTCACCACTTGAAGAGGGGTGTTGAAACAAAGACTCCAGGTGGTGCAGGTAGAAATTCTGGCCATCCATGGAATGGGCCTTCCAGAAATGTATGATGAGCAGTTCTCCAGCCTCATTACTTGGCTCTGTCTAACTCTCACTCACTCTGTTGCTTTTTATAGTTTTCTTGTGCAGACCAGAGCCCATGCATAATTAACGCCTCTACAAATTGAGTTACTGATATTAAAATCACAGGCTCAGAGATAGCAAGGATCTAGAGGTCATCTAATCTGCCCTGCCACCCTGGGGAAATTTAGGAGCCTGACGACTCAAAACTTTTCTGCAGCAGAAAAGATGGGAAGGAGGTGAGAGATTATTAAATATTCTGGTAAAGGATTTCTTTATGTCTACTAAATTGTATCTAGTCATTGCTTAAGGAAGTTAGGCAGATGGAAGGGAGTAGGAACAGCTAGGTGACCTCAAAGGCCTCCTCAAGTTCTAAGATTCCAGATTCCAAACTAAAAATAATCCTTTTAACAGCACCCCTGACACATCATCTTCATCATTATCAGCCATGATGAGCAGGGGAGAGGAAGAAGAGACTAAGCATTCAGAGAGTACTTGCTATGTGCCAAGCACCTTACAATGATTTCATGTGATCCTCAACAGCCCTTTGAAGTAGGTTATTTGATAAAGGTTATTATCTTCATATTACAGTTGAGGAAACTCTGAGGCAGACAGAGGCAAAGTGATTTGCTCAGGGTCACATAGTTAGTCAGTATCTGAGGGTGGATTTGAACTCAGGTCTTCCTGGCTCCAGGCCCAGCACTCTATCCACTGTGACACCCGGCTGCCAGGATCACAGAATTATCAGTGTGTGAGTTATTAGTTGAATTCAGGTCTTCCTGATGCCTCCTCTGGTGCTCTGTCTGCTGTGCCAACCAGCTGCTAGCTACGATGTACTAACCCCGACTGCCTTGTTTTCTTCATCTGTAAAATGGGAATCCAAAATTTGGATACAAAAGAATAGCCACCTCCCAGAGCTGTTATGAGGAGTAAATGAGATCATCTATGTAAAGCCCTCTGCAAACCTTAAAGTACTACGTAAATGCTAGCTGTTTGTATCACGCTTAATATTTTTAACGTCACTGGTTTTAGAGTGAGTTGGGATCATTTTGAATACTGGTTCCAACCATCTCTGGTGCCTATTTTTCCCCTCAGCAAAATGGAGATAACAATAGTACTTGCATTTCTATATACATTTCTAGTGACAAGCTCCCAGCTTCGGTTGGTGACCAGTTCTATTTTCAGACACCCTTCATTATTCCATTGTGCTCAAATCTGCCTTCTTCTAACTTCTAAACTTTGGCTCTCTTCACTCACAGCAGTTAGAGAGTGTCAGTATGCACATTCTTCCATAGACTAGCCCTTCAGACGCTTAAAGATCATGATTGCCATCTTTGTAAATCTTCTCTTTTCCAGAAGGAACGTTCCTAGTTCCTTTCATCAGCTGTGCTTTGTGTGACATGGTTTCTAGACTTTCCCCATTCTGGTCACCCTCTTTGGGATGCACCCCAGCTGTTGTTGTGCCTTGTAAGACGTGGAACTTGGAGCTGGCCAAAGGGCCAGAGTAGTCTGATCAGGGCTGAGTATGTTGTCTTTATCTCTGATAAAAATGTAGGTAAGCATAGGACAGAGCTACTGAGCACCGTTAGAGATACCCTCTCTCAAGATGACCACAACCCATTAAGATCATAGGATTTTAGAGTTAGAACTCTCAGAGCTCATCCATTTAATGATATTCTTTGATATTCTGACTATCAGCTCCAAATCCAGGCAATGATACTTATTGTATACCTCAGTATCTCTTTAGTCGTATCTCAAGAATATCTGTGAGATTGTCAGATGCCTTCTTGAAATTCAGATACACTGCCTTACAGCCTTTTCTTGATCTCCCAGTCTGGTTACTCTATCAGAAAAGGAAGTGGTACTTCCTAGGAGTTCAAAGAGTCTAGGTAAAGGGGCGGCTAGGTGGCGCAGTGAATAGAGCACCGGCCCTGGAGTCAGGAGTACCTGAGTTCAAATCCGGCCTCAGACACTTAACACAAAAAACTAGCCGTGTGATCTTGGGCAAGTCACTTAACCCCAACTGCCCTC
>CM053601.1:145227831-145246834 GCA_028646575.1 Pseudocheirus occidentalis
GAGTCAGGAGTACCTGAGTTCAAATCCAGCCTCAGACACTTAACACAAAAAACTAGCCATGTGACCTTGGGCAAGTCACTTAACCCCAACTGCCCTCCAAAAAGCAAAAAAAAAAAAAAAAGAGAGTCTAGGTAAAGCAGGTATTATAAATAAATGTAATACTTAATGGACCTATGCTTTTAGGGCCCTTTAGCCTCCAGATGCCCAGCCTTACAGGTGCCACCTCAATAATGGCAGTAGTTATTGCCCCACTTGCTCCACTCAGAGCTTGTGTGGTAGGAAGCCCAGAGTATACGACTCTCTTTGCCTCTGCCAAAGGGCACAGAGTAACATAGTTCTTGAACCGTTGGACAAAACCACACTATGGAGCAATGTCAGGCACTGCTTGGCATGTTGCCTGCCTGTCATTCAATGTTGGACAGAAAAACGGCTTCCTAAGACTGAGGGAAGGCTCTGAGATACTCCAGATCCAAGACTTGGGGGACGGGGTGGCATCTGGTGAGCAGCTCCTTTTTTTCCTTTTGGCAGCTGCAGAGCAGCCCTTCTTGTCTACACAGCAACCCTCTGGTCTTTCCCTTTTGATCTCCCTCACCTCTGCTACTTCCCTTCCTTCCCCCTCATCTGATCTCTTACCTCCTCTTCTTGCCCAAGAACAGGATACATTTTTTTCCTGAGAAATGCTAAGAATACCTTGTTTATTCATAGAGTGTAAAGTTCCATCCTGAGTGGAGATAGGGCCTAGGATTATTTCTTAGGATTGTTTGCCTGGTTATTGGTTTTTTAACCATTGTGACCAATGTGATATATTAGTCAGGTGGCCTTATGGTCAGACTACTGACTTGTTAGTGCAAACATCAAAACTAATGCCAAACTAGAAGAAAAAAATTTTTAAATATTCCTTTCAAGTAAAACAACTCCAGCCTGACCTATTTAAAGGCACCAAGGACACCAAAAATTAGGAAATGGATGTAGGAAAGAACATGGACAGTTATTCCTTACATGAAGATGTAAACATTAGCTATCTAGAGATGGAAACCAAAAGAGCCTAGAAACTGCCTCAGTCAGTAAACATTCAATTTCCTGAAAGATTGCAGCCAAGAACAACACCAACTTAGATCCTGTAAGCCTAAGTCTAGGATGTATTTAGTTTAAAGTTTTATGGAGAAGGATAGTAGAAATGTAGGAACTGCAGCACTTTGTGAAATGAGAAGCAATAAAGAGAAAACATATTTAAATGTATTGTAGGATGAAACTGGAAGGAAAACAAGACACAGACAAAGAATATAAAATATCAGAAAAGATTTTTAATAACCTTGGGGAGCCACAACTGGACCCACAGGAAATAGGGTACTGCACTGCTCTTACCCAGGCATTCAGTTTGATCAGGACTCATTCCAAAAAGTATGCAAGAAGAAGGTCCGTGATAGAGTTGAGATGGTGTGGAAGACATTCAAGGATTGACTCTCAAAGGTATTGAAAAGAGAAGATCCCGAAGGCATGAAAAAAAAATCGTGGATCTTATTACTGCCAAAATAAGGTGACTAAGAGAATATCAATAACTACTGACCTATATACACGCTTTCAGATCTTTATAAAATTTTTATGAGAGCAGTGTACACACACAACAAAGGCATCCTTGATGAGGGCATCTGAATTAAACCAGGAAGCATTCGCAGTTTTATTTCATAGGAGACCTCATCTTTATAGTAGCACAGTTGATAGAACCATGTTTAGAATACCAGATCCTTCTGGGCTTACTATTTATTGACCATAAAAAAAAGCCTTTGATTCAGTAGAGCAGAGATGGCAAACACCAAGACTCCTGAGGGCCCTGAACCAGATTCAAATGTCATTGGGACATATTTAACAAAATAAATAAAAGCACGATAGAATATAGATACTGTTAATATGTGATTTTCTATGGCAATATGTGCCCATATTAGTGTCCTTATTTCTATTTGAGTTTGACGCCACTTCCAGAAAGCAGATCACCACCTTAAAGACTCTTCAACAAAGTATCTCTTGTGGACATGTCAGAATCACACATGATTCATCTTTTAGGACAACAGAGATAACTTCAGTCAGTGACCATATTAAACAGAGATGTTTGCTTACCAAATGTGTTTACCACTGACTCCATTCCATCGTACTTGGGAGTAAGATAAGCTATCTCTGAAAATCACCTCACTCAGTTTGGATGCAGGGTTGAAGTGGTTCCCAGGAGATTGCTCAGTAAAAAATGACTGAGCTTTCACATTACTTCCCCCATACATTCTGTGTTCCAACCAAACTGGGTCATTTGCTCTTCCTCATGTGACATTTTCTCTTCATCTCCAGGCCTTGTACAGTCTGATCACCACTCTTGCAAAGATCTTTCTTCCCCTCTACCTCGGTAGATTCCTATCTCCTTCCAAGACTCATATCTGGGGCTGCCTTCAACATGAGCCTTTCCTGAACCTCCCAGTTGTTAATGTTCTCCCTTCTGAAAATTACTTTGCATTTTCCTGGTATGTATTTTGCAAATGTTATTGTACTAATTGAATCAAGCTCAGGACCATCACAAAGTGTCCTAAGTCAGATTCGTAATTATTCTTGATTATGCTGATGAGTCTGCCTGCCCCAAGTCTCTCCTCACTCTAGTTCGTTCTCCATTCAGCTGCCAAAATGATTTTCCCCAACCACGTCACCTCTATATTCAGTAAATTCCAGGGGCTCCCTATCACCTCCAGGATCAGATACAAAATCCTTTGTTGTTCAGAGCCCTTTGTAACCTATCACACACACTCACACACCCCTTTCCAGAATTCTTGCACCTTCCTCCCCTGCATGCACTCCAGTGGTTCTCAACCTTCCTGATGTCATGACCCTTTAATACAGGTCCTCATGTTGTGGTGACCCCCAACCATAAAATTATTTTGGTTGCTACTTCATAACTGTGATTTTGCTACTGTTATGAATCTATCTGATGTATAGGATGTATTTTCATTGTTACAACTTGAACACAACCCACAAGTTGAGAGCCACTGGTGAGCTCTGTGACATTGGCCATTCTGCAAACAAGACACTCTCTCAACCCTGGGCAGTTTTGCTGGCTGTCCCCTGTACCTAGAAGGCTCTCCCTCCTTATTTCCACCTGACTTCCTTCAAATCCCCATTAAAATTCCATCTTCTCTAGGAAGCTGTTCCCAACTCCTCTTAATTCCAGGGTCCTCCCTCTTTCAGTTGTTTTCTCTTTTTTCTACCTCTAGCTTGTTGGTACATGTTTGTTTACTGTTATCTACCTCATTAGATTCTGAGCTTCCTGAAGGCAGGGCCTGTCTTTTGCTTCTTTTTGTATCCCTCATGCTTAGCACAGGGCCTGGCACATAGTAAACACTTAATGAAGGTTCATCGACTGACCAGTTCAGAAGAGTTTGAGTGGTTGCTCTAACTCTTCACACAACAGTAAACAAGCAATTAAAGAATGCTTTTTGTCCAGACTATGGTATGAAGGGGTATGGGCAACCTACAGGGCTTATCTATTAGTATGTATATTAGAGACAGATAAAGCAGAAGGCTAAGTAGTTAGTAACTAAGGTCCAGAATTGAACAGGAAGAAGAGATTGGGCCAGGCTGCCTTTGGGAAATTGTACCATTCTTTAATGGCTCCAAGCTTAAAACAAGCCCATTTTTAACACTAGTATCCTTCCTAATGTTATATGGTTGTGAGTCATGAAATACCACAGACTCAGAAGAATTAAGGTTACACATTACCCAAAGGGTAATAGAGAAGACCATACTAGGAGTGAGTAGGCAGCAACACATTACCACTGAGGAAGTACATAAGGGAAGTGGTGTGAAGGAAGTCATAATGAAAATGTATGATCAGAAAAAAAAAATGGATTGGTCCTGTAGTAAAAAGTGAAGGTGAAAAACAACCAGTGGACAGCCTGAATGTTCCATTGCTCTCCCTGCAGAGTCAAGAGAATGAGAGGAAGATCTGAGGTCCTGGCATGTTGGGTAGAGCCCCTGTGGCAAATTTGTTGGAGATTGTAGGCAAGCATTGTCCAAGCTGGACAGACACAGATGGATTCTGATCAGTATCATGAAGGGAATACGCATAGTGAAATAATCACTGATCTATTGGAGTTCTAAACTGAGTGAAATATATTTACTCCTCTGAACTCAAGAACAGCTGTGAGCTGATGACATCAGATTTAGAGCTAGGAGGTACCTGACAGATCACCTAGTTCAGTTTCCTTAATAGAATAGAGAACTGAGACCCTTAGAAGTCATAGGATTGGCCTGAGGTCTACGTGTAATGAGATCATACAGGTGATGTAATTTGCCCAAGGTCATAGGTAATCAAGCTAGCATTTGATTCCAAGTCACTTGACTCCAAATCCAGGATTCTTTCCAGTACACCCTTACTGTCACACACCTATCACCTCTCATTCCCCCATTGTTGCCTTTATGGCCAAACATGGAATTTCTGCATTTCTCCCAAGCTGGAACTGTAAGAAAGCAGATCTGGAGAAGCTGAAACCTACAAGGTGGGAGCAGCTGTGGCAATTGGTGTTCAAGCCTGTACCTGGCCAGCCCTTCCTGCTGGGCTTCTCCTTCAGTGACCCCACAAAAGCTGTCTTTCACCAAAGCCTGACACTGGATTATAGGAATGTTTATGCCTACTCTCTACTTCCGACAGTGGGGACTGGCAGAGAACATCTCCATGTGAACCAGCTGTCCAAAGCTCATTTTGATGAATTGACTGATAAGAGATCTACACTAGCCTATGAAGAACCCAAGAGATCCCACCTTCTGACTTTATTACTGCACATGTGGCCTTTGACAAAAAGGTGTTGAAATTTGGTGCCTATTTCTAAGAGTATGTCCTTCTGTCTACTGAGAAGCATGAGATCTGAAAGGTGGTCATCTGTTAACACCTAGAGGATGATAGCATGTCAGTCATGGAGCCTTTTGTAGAAAATTCTGTAATTCCTTGGGGCAAATTCATCAAGTGCCAGAGACTGCCCAAGAATGACCATGGGGATCAGACCATTACCACTAGTAGTGGAGAATCGGATTATCAGCATCACATTTCATGGAAACACATTCCTTGTTACTGACTGTGACCCTTTTACAAAGGTATCTTTAGAGAATCAAGGAACTGAACTAAATCCACCAGAGAAAATGGCTTTGGACCCTTACAGTGAACTCCAGAAAAAGCCCTCCACATGTATGTCACCGCATCAGATTTTGACCAATTTAAATAGTTTTTGACCTTAATAAAAAGGTCCTCCAGTTCAATGCAATTTGGGATAACACAGCATGTTTGGAGAAAGTTGAGTCTATATTATTCATTACTATCTTGCTGATGACACAGTGGAAGTTTGAGATGTCTGTGAATGAAATGATGGGTGAGATCCTTTCCCAGTCCTGATGAAGCCCCAGTGCTTGCCCAAAGTCTTGGTGGAAAATTCAAGGAGAGCTCTACAAAATGAACCAGTGGCAGGTTAAGACTTTACAATGGCTTGGGGGGGAAAAGTTCAAAGAATCAAGGATCTTTCTTCTTTAACTGCCCACTGTTTTTATTTCTCACCATCCCAATCCAACCATCTACCAGAAAACCAGCCCATATCTCTGCTTTTTGCCTTGTTACTGAATCCCACCTAAAATGGAAACCCTCTATCTTGGACCTTTAGAGACTATGTACTTTGTGGGGAAACCAATCATCTTAGCTTTGGAATTGCACTTTTTCCTGAGCTGTGGGCCAGTGAATGTAGCTGGCCAGAAACTATGCTTCACAGACCAACTGGCCATCCATATAAAAACAGTCTGTTCTGGCCTCACCCTGCTTCCTTTCTACCTCCTGCTCTGTCAGCAGTAATCAAGCCAGTATTTTCATTGCTGCTGGAATGTTACTGGAATCAAATGCTCTGTAGGTCCACTCACCATCCCTGTGATCCTTCAGGTCAAAATTCCCTTTTCTACCATCACTCCCCTTTATGTATTTCTTATTAAATAAATGTAAACTTCTTGAGGGCAAAAGAAAAAGAAAGAAGAAAAGAGAGAAGGTCCAGTTAAGCTAGGAGAAGAGAAGTGAAAACCATTCTGGCAGGCTTAAAAGGATGTGAAACCATGGTGGTGGACCAACAGGAGGGAGTCCAATTGGGACATTCCAGGGGGACTTCAGCCCTGGCAGTTGGCTCGTGCTGAAAGATGGGTTTACTTGGGCACTATACTGTGAGGGCAGAGCCCGCCTTCCCCAGTCCTGCCCCTTTGAAAGTCCATATAGGCACCGTCAGTGTAGGACCCTGACAGCCTCACTGTGTCAGTGGCCAGCCATGGCTGTGGCTCAGAGAACCCCTGGCCTACCCAGGTGTCCTTACCTCTCTCCCAAAGACCACAGAGGTATAGGAGCAGTCAGGGCCAGGGACCCATCCTACTTCCTCTTCTTTGCTCTCCTTAAGCCCTGATTAACTATCTGGATCAGGTCTTAACTTTAATTAACTGTGACAGGTAATGGAGTAAATACTGAAACGAAGTAACAGAAGGTACACATTAGCCAAGGGACTACAAATCCTATAAAGATGTTGACTTAGGATCCAGATCCCAATCTGAACCTAGAACTTAGAGGTATCTTAGAGATCATTTCCTCAAATGCCTTGATTTTGTAGAGAAAGAAAATGAGTCCCCCAGAAGGAAAAGGTTTCACAAAGGTGGTAAAGAATATTCCAGGGCTTTAGGGAGGGTTGGTGACAAGGTATATTCAGAGTTCCTCCTCTGGTCTCACATACGCCCCTTGCCAAATCCTGCTGATGTGTGTCTCTGGAATAGCTCTCCTTCCTCTCCATCCCCACAGCTATTGCCCTTGTTGAGACAATCATTACCTCTTTCTATATCTAAACACTCACAGCAGTTTGTTCCTTATGACACTTATCACATTGGCCCATGCCAAAGCACACAATCATCCCCCAGATCAGCTGAAGAACAAATAGGACTTGCAGAGAATCCTGAGGTTTGAAATGTAACTGGTGGGGTGGGCTGTGGTGCTAGGGAATGCCAGGATCTGGAGTACATCTCGAGTGTGGACTCCCTTGCACTCACACCTGCCCACTAGAAGCCCAGCCCTAAGCAGCAGGCTCCTCCTCTTAGAAGCAGGAAGAGTCCTTTTAGACCTCTCACATAGTTCCAGCTTGTCTTCCCCACTCCCCATAGAGCACGAGCATTAGCACTGAATCAGCATTGGAACAGATTACCTACATATAACCACCCCTGCTAACATCCAGCTCTACCCCTCTTAGCTCACTGGTATGTCAGCTGCAATATCCCCACAGGGTATCCAGTACGTAGGCCAAAGCCAGGTTGTCTGGGACCACCAACTCCTTGACCCCATTTCTCTCTAATAACAGTAATAATAATTCACATTTATTTATACTTCAAGGATTGCAAAAGATTTCATCAGCATAAATATACATCTTTGCATTTTTTATTGTAGTTAATGGAAGAATGAAGTTCAATGTAGAGAATTGTGTTTCACAGCTAACTAAACCAGCATGCCATTTCACTTGTCTAGGATGCTCTTCTCGAAGACTCTCTGAATACTACTCATCCTGAAAGCATCTGCTTAAATCTCATATCCTCCCTGAAACCTTCCGTGACCACTGTCACCCACAGGAATCATTCTTCCTCTCCATAGAGCACAGTTGGCACACCTCATATCCTCTTTCCATGTGTATAGAATACTCAACGTTACCTGTTCATATACTTAGCATTCTCACCTAGATTGTGAATGCTTTGAAGAAAGGAATGGGGCCTTCTGGTCTTGTCTCTCCCCCAGACTCCTTGGGCGCAGACCCAGGCCTGAAGTAGACTCTCAGTTAACACTACTGCTGCCTGGCTGGGGACCAAGGACCTGCAAAGACCAGAGTTTTAGTCCTGCCATTTGTACTCATCAATTGTGTGATCTAGAACAAGGCATCTGTACTCTCTGAACTTTAGTTTCCTCATCTATAAAATGGGGGATAATACCATATTTGGTTTTTGAGATTGAGCCTCCCTCTTTCACCAAGGCTGGAAGTACAGTGGCCCCTGCTGGCCTGGCCCCAGTGTTGATCAGTCCATCAGCCTCGATCTCCCCAGAAGCAAGGACTACAAGTATGCACCACCGTACTCAGCCTGCCCACTTTCAGAACCAACACTTGACAAATCCAAAGTCTGGCTCTTTAGAAGGTCTTGCTTCTTCATGTCCTCACACAAAACTTTCATTTTTTGGCTCAGCTGACATTCAGCCAGAACTGCCCTTTTTTATGCTCTGAGAAATGGAGGCTTTGTCTGAGGATGTAGAAAAGCCAGCACTTGCAAAGAGCAAGGATTCAGGCTTAGTGAAGTCTTTGTCCTCACAGTGGGGCATGGGGCTTTGGGTTCTGAAGAGGATCCCTAAGGCAAGAAAATTTGCCGAAGGCAGTGACCAATTATATCATCCTTCTCTACCCACATCTTCTCTGAGATAAGATCTGTTCACACATACTTCCTTCTATCTCTCTCTGATCCTCCTTTCTAGTCTATTAAAAGAACTAGGAAAGAAATGTGGGCAAGTGTGCATCACTATGAACCCCCCAATCTTGGGCTTTTATGGAGGCTGCAACCATGACTAGAGAGACTTAAATTCCCAGATCTGGTCCTTATTTATGCAGAGATAGCTAGTCTTTTCATGAGCATTGCTATAGGGATAATAACATATCAGATTCTTCTCTGTTTTCTAAGTATCAAATATTTATTACATACCAACAACATATAGGACACCACACCAGGTATAGCAATCTACCATGAGTGTCTAGCCTCAGCTTTCAAGGAGAAATTATCTTCTAAAATCATGGTGTATAATGTGACAGATATATGTACAGGACATCGTTTTTCCATTAAATTTAAATTTTTTCTTCTTGAAGGTTGTTCATTTATTTCCCAAGAGAAAACAGATCCTGTAGTTTAAAGTATCAAGCTTTTCTTTCATGTACTTGCAGAAAAATCCAGTCACCATCCTTACATACAACCTACTCACTTAAAACTCTGAGCCATTACTTAAACCCATCTTCCCTTTTCTTCTCTATCAAATCATGGAATCAGAGCATCTCAGAGTTGGGAGAAACCTTGTGATCTCATCTTGTGCAGCTTCCTGAGCCACAGTCCCCTCTCTGTCATCCCTGACATGCGGTCATCTAGCCTTCTATAAGGACTGCAAGTGACAAGGAACTCATCACAGCCTTGTGAAATCCTCATTGTTAGGATGGCTTAGTGGATAGAGTGCTGGGTCTGAAGTCAGGAGGATCTGAGTTCAAATATGGCCTCAGACACTAGATGTGTGACCCTGGGCAAGTCACTTAAACTCCATTAACCTTGAGGGCAAAAAAAAAAAAAAGAAAGAAAGAATGAAAGAAAGCAGGTCCAGCTAAGCTAGGAGAAGAAAAGTGAAAACCATTCTGTGCCATTCTGGCACATTAAAAGGATGTGAAGCCATGGTGGTGGACCAAAAGCAGGGGAGTCTAATTGGGACATTCCAGGGGGATTTCAGCCCTGGCAATTGGCTCATGCTGCAAGATGGGTTTACTTGGGCACTATACTGTGAGGGCAGAGCCTGCCTTCCCCAATCCTGCTGGAGAAGGAAATGGCAACTCCCTCCAGGATCAATTGCCAAGAAAACCGCCGGGACAGTACTGGTATATTATGGTCTGTAGGGTCTTGAAAAGTCAGACACAACTGAATGAACAGCAACAACCTGAAGTTTTCCTTCTGTGGAACTGAAATCTGTCTCTCTATAACTTCCACCCATTGCTTCTGACTGATCTTCTTATACCAGAATTGTGTCCCATCTCCCCCAAGACTTTTCCTAACTATTCTCTTCAAAACTCATTCAAAACTTCCTTTCTTTAAAAAAAATTCTTCCTTCAAAAGCCAGTGTCAGATACCCCTTTTCTGAGAAGGCTTTCCTGACTCATTCCATGTGGTGGGCCACAGCAGCCATCCTAGCAACTCAGGCACTGGCAGAATGTGAACAGGTGACTAGTGGGCCTGTTAGTCCCCTCGGGTCTTAGGCTTTTGGGGAAAGGACTTGACCTTTTGTTTTCCTTCTGTCTCCTTTGGAAGTACCTTCAGCGTTAATACAGAATACAGTATTGCTCATTCCTGGCAATCACATAGCTCCAAAGGGACAAAGGATGAAGGAAGTCTAAGCTGATTTGAGTGGTTGTAGCCAGAGTGGGCTAGATAATTTCCTCAGATCATCTTCCCATTGCCTCAACACTTGCTAATCTTCATCCTCTGCTTGAATTTCCATCACTTTCTTCCTGTGCACTGATCTCTATCCCTCCCCCTCCCAGTATGTTCTTCTGTCAACTTCTTGGAGCATGTGAGATTTCAGTAGAGCCTACTGAGGCTTTGGTTTTGCTTTCTGTATTTGCTGAGTGTTCACACACAGACAGATAGATTGGGAGCCTTCCTTTGGGGAAGACTCACCAGAGTGGTTTTGATGGATATTCTGGAAGAATGCACTGAGTATCTACTCCAGACTGTACCAGCTCTTCCAGTAGGTTTGTCAGTGGGATCTGGGAGAGGTGTCCTCCAGCCTGTTTCCTCACTGAAAAGGGGATTGTTTGGAGCAGAATGCAGGGCTTCTGTGGCCAGCATTTCACTCTGCCTCCCTACCCATTCTTCCAGCAATGTCCTTTTCTATTTATAAATAATGCAGGCCCCCATAAAAAGCTTTTCATTTCTCCTTGTGAGCTGTGCTTGCTTCTAAAGTTCATTGATGTAATTGCTGCTTTTAGCCCTTACCTTCCAGCCTGAGCATCCCTGGCCTCATTCCTCACAGCCAGTTCCTTGAGGCTCCCCCCACCCACCAACCCCCCATCTGGCTCTCCTAGTTTCGTTATCTCTGAGGGAAGGCACAACACCTGAGATACCTCCAATGCTTAATGGACTTAGTTCTTCTTTGCTAGCTCCTAAGAGTTTTCATTTCTGGGCAATTGTATACATTTTAGAGGAATGTTGATACAGAAAATGTGAAGTCTCTGATAATATAAGGAGTGAAGTCAAAGGGCCAGATATCCATCTCACCTTGCCTCCCTGACTTATTATATTGAGAATGAGCCTGAAGGTAGGGTTGAAGCCTGTATACCACCCAAAAATGGTTTTATAAAAAAAAATGTTAAAAAAGGAAGTTACTCAGAAACAAAACAATTCCACCACCCTTTCCGGTTAACTTTCCCCCCCTAGAGATGGCCAGACAGTTCACATAAGGTAATACTGAAGCATTTCCAGACACTCAGATTGCTGCTGTTCCCTGAGGCCCCTGGAGAAGCGACTCCCAAGGTTACAGGTGACTGCCAAGGCCTGTGAATCCTCAAGCCTAGAACAAAATAAGAAAGCACTATAGCTTCTGGGGGAAATACTGCTGCTTGGATCGGGGGTGGAAGAGAAGGAGGGTGGCCTAAGGGATGAATTGGGATGAAATTGTTCCTGAGAACCTTTATCCAGTGTATTCTGTGCCCTAGAAGAGCGTGTGACATACCAAGGCCGAAGGGCACTTCCCTCCATTTCCCACTGCTGAGGTTCTGCTCCTCAACCATGAGACCCTCTTTTCTGGCCCCACCACTTTCCCGCTTCTATTTATAGCTACTATTGCCCTTTGTGTTCTTGAAGATGAAGCTACAGATAGTGATTGTTCTCCGCCAGTCTGAGTAACTGAAGAAACTGATTTGTGACCACAGTGAAGAAATTAATTTGTGTGCTGCAGGCACAGAGACTGTCCTTGGGGTTTCAGATTCCGCCCCTAGTTACAGGGCCTGGCACTGTTGATGACTCTGCCTTTGTCTCAGAGCCTGACCAGTGCTGGAGAAGCTGGGTGCCAGTTGCCTGGTGTCACATCATTTGGACTTAGGGTTATTCTACTACTCTCTGTATAGAAAGAACAAAGAGAATATAAGAAACATCCCCCTCCCCGCAACCAGGGTCAGCCACAAGGTCTCTCTAGCCTGGGTTCTGTCTCCAATGAGGACGTTGAGCTATATATAGGTTTGGGAGAAGGAGCTGGGATGATCATCCTCTAGGATATCAACCTCCAGTATAAATGATGTGTGTGCTACAAGAGAAAGAGCCCTGAGTTAGAAGTCATAAGGCCTACTTCAAATCCACCCTTAAGCTTTCTTTTTTTTTCAGGTATGTACCTTCTTTTTTTGAATACTATTTTATTTTTTTCAATTACATGTAAAGACAATTTTTACCATTCACTTTAAAAAATTTTTGTGTTCCACGTTTTTCTCCCTCCTTCCCTTTCTTCTCCTCTCCCCCCTCCCTAGAACAACAAGCACTTTAATATAGGGTGTATATGTGTGATCATGTAAAACATATTTCTATATTAACCCTATTGTGAAAGAGGAAACAGACCAAAAGGAAAATACCGTGCAAAAAAAAATAAAGTGCCAATAGTCTGCTTCCATCTGCATTCAGACTCCATAGTTCTTTCTCTGGTTGTGGATAGCGTTTTCCATCATGAGTCCTTTGGAATTGTCTTGGATCATTGTATTACTGAGAATAGTGAAGTCATTCATGGTGGGTCATCGTTCATTGTTGCTCTTACTCACAGACTTTCCTTACTTTGTGACTATGAGAAGATCATTTAAATGATAAGGCAGAGAAGTAGTGGACCAGAAGTGCTCACTGAAATTTGCAGCCACAGACCTAACTAATGTCTAGATTTGGTTTGCTTGTTTATATTTATTTATTACAAGGCAGGACTTCTACTTGTTGAGGTTAAGTTAGCAGAATGAAGATATTAGAGATGAGGAAAAGAACATTGATAAAACATAAAAAATACACAAAAAGCAGAGAATTTCAAATAGAGATATAAAGAGGGCAATTTTGTTATTTCTAAGTAAATCTAATATATTATTTTTTTAAAAAAGCAGACCATGTAGAATAAATTCATGTTTTCATATATAATCATCTGTTTATTTTTCTCTGTGTGATGAAATGTTCATTTATTATTCAGTTTATAGTAAAAAAAGAAATTGTTTTTAAAATGCATTTAGAAGGGGAGAAATTAGGGGCAGAACCAAGATGCAGCATAGAAGCAGGAAAATTCCGCAGCTTCCCCCCCACCACCTCAAATACCCATAAAATATGACTGTAAATAAATTTTAGGGCTCCGGAACTCACAAAATTACAGAAAAACACATCTCCCACGGAAAGCAGAGTGGTGTTCTGCTGTTTCAGTCCTGTCTGACTCTTCATGACCCCATTTGGGATTTTTTTAAAGGTACTGGAGTGTTTGCCATCTCCTTCTCCAAACTTTTATTTCTACTGCACTTTAAAGTTTCCAAAACATTTTCCTTACAACCCCCCTTGGAGGCTAAGGGAAGTTAAGTAATTTCTCCCCTTTTAGGAGATATTTCACATTGCCTTCTATTTTTTCATTTATTTGTCCCTATCTCCCTTATATTGTTGTAGGCAGTGGGGAACTTTAAGCATTCTTGCATCCACTCAAACCCTTGTTCTTCTAAAATCAGAACAGCTAATAAATGCTATAATGCAGATTTCATTCTAAAACTGTGTAAGAGTCAATAAGAATTGCCGATCTGCATGAAATTCTGACCTGGATGCCAAAGAAGAAATGCTGGGGACTTGGGGGTGGACCACTGAAGCCATCTTGGAATTTATGAAAGATAACAACAGAAAAGCCAGAAAAAATCCGCTCTGTTTTCTGTATGTTCCCCACACATGACACTTAGGACACCTTTGGTAATTGTGGCAGCCAACAGTACAGATAGTCCAGCTCAACTTGTGTGCTTAAGCCTATGGAGAGGGAGCCAGTTACTGTCGTGCTTATCCATTGAGGAAGTACAGTATCCAAGTTGCCCTTTGGATGGTGTTTTACTTGAGCACTGGCCCCAGTTAACTTCTTCAGATTGTCTACTGCCAAAGTGGAATTCTCAGCTGACAGCACTAACTAGGTTTGGACTTGAGTAGGTAAAATGGAAGATTACCAGAAGTCTTTCTTGAGGTGAGTCTTAAAAGGAACCGAGGAAGCCTAGAGTTAGAGGTTAAGAAGGAAGGTATTCCAGGCATGGGAGACAGTCAGCACAGAGGCTGTGAAAATGATGAGAAATTTGAAAAGTAAGTAAGCCACTCTGACTAAATTGTAAAGGATGTGGAAGGGAGTCAAGTGTTAGAAGAAGAATGGGCCAGGTTATAAAGAGCTTTAAATGCCAGACCTAGGATTTTATATTTGATCCTAAAGGTAATAAAGGAACCATTAGAGTTGGTCAGTAGAAGGGTAACATTGTCAAATCTATACTTTAGGAGAATCCCTTTGGTGGTAGTGTGAAGGATAGGTTGGCATGGGAAGAGACTGAGGGCAGGGAGTCCAGTCTGAAAGCTATTGTAATAGTCCAGGTGGGAGGAGATCAGTGCCCAGGCTGGAGTGGTAGCTGTGTGAGTGGAGAGAAAAGAAGTTCTAAGCGGCTTTTTTCAAGGAGTTTAAATTAGAAGAGGAGGTGAGATATAGGGCAATACCTGGAGGATATCATAATATCTAGTGACAATTTTTTTAAGGATAAGGGAGACTTGAATGTCTTTCTGGTAGCAGAAAAAGAACCAGTTAGATAGAGATTGAAGATTAGATAATAGTAGACACAGTCTGCTGGAGAAAATGGGAAGGGATGGGATCAAGGACACTTGTAGAAAACTTCGCCTTGGCACCTTATCACTAGAGACAGCATAAAGGATATAGTTGAGAACAGTCTCAGAAGGAAGTGAGATGAGGGAGAAGAGGGCACTCTTGACAAATGTCCTCAACCTTTTGACCTTGTAATCTATTTGGGCCCATTACAGATGGACCGTTAGATTTCGTTTGATGTTTGATAACTTTGAATAGAAACTACACTGACCTCAACCAAGAAATAAAGTCTGTTTCTGTTGGTCATAACTCATTTTATCGTAGAAACTAAAACAATCTCCATTAAGTTCTTAACCTAGTAGCCAAAGACAGTTTGAGCTACTGTAAGCAAATTCATCATAATTCCATTTGTTTACTACTTTTCTTAACAATTGAACTGATAAGAATGATCAAATTAAGAGGGGGCTCTATATAAAATCAGGGACTTGTTACATTAATTGAGTGACCAACCTAACACAGAGTCCCAGGATTCCCCTCCACCAGAGATGTCACATATGGGCCCACAATACTCTCAAGTGTGGCCCATGCCAAATTGAAATGTCATTTGTGAAATAGTTAACAAAATAAATAAAAATACAATAAAACATAGATAATGTCACTATGTAGTTTTCTACATCACAGTGCTGACAACAGGGATCCTTATGCACAGTTTAGTGGTCCCATTTCTGTTTGGGTTTGACCCCTCTTTGCTACAGTATCCTGGCGTAGCCTAACACCTGGCTGCTTACAAGGGGCAGAGAATTTTCTAGAGAAGCAGTCAGAGGAAACAGAGGGCCATTATACTGCAATGCCAGAGCAGTGCAAATGGGGGGAAGAGAAAGGAAGACGTGTTTATTAAATACCTACTGTGTGGGATTGTGTTAAGTACTTTACAAACATCTCATCTGTTCCTCCTGACAACCCTGAGACATAGGTGCCATTTTACAAAGAAAGAAACTGAGGCAGACAGTTTAAATAACTTCCTCAGGATCACACAGTCAGTGTCTGAGGCCACATTCAAACTCCAGTCTTCCCTTCCCTTGACCCAAGGCACTGTCCGCTGCACCCTCTAGCTATTTCCATGCATGCAGGAAACAAACAGGCTTCAAGCCTATACATATATTCTGTATCACACAATACAGCACTTACTGCATATGACAATAATCCATACTGTCAAACCAAGTGTGTTGTATCATTAAACGAAACTACAAAACAGTCTTTTTGGGGAGACGTTAGGGTGTGCCTGTAACGTGCAGCACAGCCCAAAGATCGGGCTTCAGGCCTGCTTGTCAAAGATGTCACAGCTAACATTCCTGTTAGAGTACAGAATTTAGTGCTTATCATCTGAAGGCCCTTTTAAGTCTGAGTGATGCTAATTCTTGGATTTCGGGATGCCAGGATGGGTCCCCAACTTTCCTTAATAATTTCTCGTGGAGCTGTCATCTGAGAATTTATACTAATTCTTCTTAAGTCTATTTATATTAGCTTCAAATAACCAAAGTCCTCAATTATGTAGACTGCTTTTAAATTCTACTTTTTGGAAGGAAAAAAATCAAAACAAATACTGGAGGAAAAAAGCTGATCTCAGAGATTTATTCTAAACAGAGCCTCCAGACAGGAGTTCTTAAACTAAGGTTTGTGAACTTGAATAGTATTTCAATAACTGTATTTCAGTCTGATTTGTTTCTTTAGTAAGCCTCTGTGTTATTTTATTCATTTAAAAACATTCTCAGGGGGCGTCTAGGTGGCGCAGTCACTAGAGCATCCGCCCTGGAGTTAGGAGGACCCGAGTTCAAATGTGGTCTCAGACACTTAACACTTAACTAGCCATGTGACCTTGTGCAAGTCACTTAACCCCAGTTGCCCTCCAGAAAGCAAAAAATAAATAAAAACATTCTTAGAAAGGTCCTGGGGCTCCAGCAGTACATGACACAGAAAAGGTTACCCCTTCTCCAGTGTATGTCCTGGTTACAGGACACAGTTTCTTACCTCACTCTCCTCTTGATTCAGTGATCTAAGACCCTTCAAGACCCCAAAAGTCTGAAAAGATTCAGTTATGTTCAGTTGACTGGATTTGTAAGGAGAAATTGACCCAAGCATATTAGAAAATTTTAGTCACAAGACTGAAGCAAAAAGGAACTTCTGGGTTGATACTTTGACCAGAAAACCAACATAACTGAAACCCTGAGGATTCAGGTGAGTCTTAGGCTTTTATTTTCAGCCTATATAGATTCCATGAAAATAACAAATTCTCTGTATTTGCTCTAGAATGGCAAAATCATGGAAGCTTGGAACTAAAAGGAACCTTCGAGGTTGTTTTGTCCAAATGATACTTTAGACAGAAGGCACTCTGCCGCTTGGTGCCTGCATGAGCTGGGTCCACCTCAGTGGGCTTCAGCTTCCTCATCCATAAAAATGGGAGAGTTGGAGCATATGATCTCCAGGGTCCCTCTCACCTCCAGCACTGACACAAAAGTAGACATGCGGCTGCCCCTTAAAGGCCTCCAGGGAAGGAAGACCCCAGCATATGAAGACAGGCATTCTGTGATGAGCTGAGTGAAACTAACCCCAAAGATGCGGGGCTATTCTCCACTCAAATGGCAGGTCTTATTAATTCACTTCTACAGCATCTCTCACATCTGTGGCTCCTCTCCAGCTGCACAGCCCCCACTCTAACTCAGTTTCTTATAACCTCTTATCTAGACCAGTGCCCCACATCACAGGATTTATGAAGTGCCCTTGGACTGTCTTATTCAGCCCAGACACGAAGGGACAGCCACCTTGTGCTTAAAGACCTTCAGGGAAGCTCCCTCTGGAGGCAGCATGCTGTACTTGTTCACAACCCTCATTGTGAGGAAGCTGGATCATACATCTGCTCTAAAATGACTTCTTTGCAGCTTCTACTCACTGTACTTAGTTCTGCCCCAGGGGCTAATGAACAATTCATAATCCCTGTCTCACATGCCAGCTCCTCAGATATTTGGAGCTGTCAAGTCCTCTGAGTTGTCCGTTCTCTAGTCTTAATATGTCTTGTTCCTTCACTAGTCCTCGTAGACATAAGTTCCGTCTCCATCCTGGCTGCCCTTCTCTGGACATTATCCAGCTTATCAAAGTTCTCTTAAATCATGACATCCAAAGTGGAACATGATCAAATCTAATAAGGGCAGAGTACAGTGAAGTGACCACCTCCCTGTACCTAGAAGTTGTGCCATTCTTAACTTAATCTCAAAATTACACTTGGTTTTTTTTTGGCTACCGTGTCTTACAACTGACTCATACTGAATTTGCTGTCCACCAAAATCCCAGATGTTTTCCAGAACAACTGCTGTCCAGCCAGGACTCTCCCATCCTCTGCTCTTGAAGCTGATTTTGTATGCAAGTGCTAGACTTTACATTTAGTCCTGTTAAGCATCATCTTAGTTCAGTGCTCTCACCTTGAAAGATCCTTTAGGATCCTAACGACCCTGTACTGTATAACCTGGCCCTGCCAGCTTTGTCCTACATATATTTGAAAAGCATGTCATCTGTGTCTTTATCTAAGTCTGATAAAAATGTTAAGTAACAAAGTGTCAAAAACACATCCCTGGGGCATCCCACTGGAGACCTGCTGACACTTTGACATTGAACCATTAACCACAGTTCATTGAATCTGGTCATCAGCTCATTCTGAATCCATCCAGTTAGATATTGTCTGATCCATATTTTCCCTTCTTCTCTACAAGATTAAGAAATTCTTTACCAAAAGCTTGCCTGAAATCTAGGACAGCTGTATCCACAGCATCTCCCTCAACCACTACTGGTTTAGTAATTCAGTAAAAAAGGAAATGAGCTTAATCTGGCATGACCTGTTCTTGATGAAGCACTTTAGAAGTGGTGCTTTCTTCTCTCTCTTGTGGTCTCTTCTGGAATTTTTCTCAGAATTAAAGTCAAGCTCCTTGGCCTATACTTTCCAATCTCTCTCTTTTCTTTCTTGAAAATTAGGACATTGGTCCTCCTCCAGTTTTGTGGTTCCTCTCATTTTCCATGATATTGCAGATATCAGCGATAGAGGCTCAGCAGTCACATCTTCCAGGTCCTTCAGGGAGACAGTCCGTCTAGGCCAGATGGCTTGAATCCATTAAGGGCAACTAGGTGCCTTCTTACTATCTCCTTACATATATTGCATACCAACTCACTGTTAGTCGTTATTGTTGTCATTTCCAATGTGAAGATTATTCTCTTTTGGGGAGAAGCCAGAAATGAAATTAGATTCTAGCAGCTTGTAATGTTAATGAAATCAGAAGATCTTCCATGCCCCTTTCTATTGGCACCTAC
>CM053601.1:145247334-145277688 GCA_028646575.1 Pseudocheirus occidentalis
TGACCATTATAATGACTCTGGCTTTCTGGTTTTGGGACTTGTCCTTCTGGTTTTGGGACTCAGTGTTATGGTTTCTGAATAAAGACCTTGGTTCTGCCTTCCATGTGGAGAGTTTGCTATATTTTGTGATCCAAAACTACACCAACATATTCATAACCATCATGGGTGTTGTGAATATCTCATTATTGATACACAGCTCCACCTTTTTTCTTTTGTCAGTTGTCATCCCATCCATCCTGAGCAAAAGGAAGTCTGAACCTCTCTCTTATCCTCCTTTTCTCTCAATTAACCTAAGAACTCTCACCATTTGGGTTTTTTTTAGCCTCCCTCATCATCCTTGGTTCATTCCAAGCTCAGTATTTGCAACAGCTTCTCATGGTGTCCCATCACAGAGCAGCCTATGAGCAACACAGGTTTGACCATGTCACTTCCCAGAGCAGTGGCTTACTTTGCACCTAGGTTAAAACATAAAGGCCCATATTTGGCTTGTAAAGTCTTCTCAGCAGCCAGGAAAGAGTAGAGGCAAGAAATCCTCTGAGAACTGTCAGCTCTTGTAGCAGAAAATAAATCTTTAGCAGAAGAAGATGGGAATAGAAAAAGGACAGAAGCAGCATAGTCTGGAGATGACTGATGTGGAGGCCAGGCTCCTGGCAAGAAACTAACTCTCACCTATCAGAGCTCAGGAACTGGGGCAGGGTGGGGGAAGTGGGGGGGAAGGGGAGGATTGCTGGTGGTTCTGGTGGGAGGTTGCTGGGGAGGATGGCCACGTAGGAGCAGCATAGTCTAGAAATGGTGGTCATTTCCATCTATGGGACAGTTCATTTTTACTAACCCCCCCCCAAACTAAAAAAGTAATTACAGGGTGTTATCAAGGTGTTAGAAACTAATTGTAAAGATACTTCTATTCCCTGGTCTCTTTAGGGTCTGTGAATATCTATTGTTGGGCATCTACATGGCAAAATGGATAGGCTGCTGGCCCTAGAGTCAGGAAAACCTAAGTTCAAATCCAGGCTCAGGCACTAGCTCTGTGACCCCCTGGGCAGGTCACTTAAACTCTGTCTACCTCATTTTCTTCAGCGGGGGACAGTATCAAAAGTATTTTTGTTTAAGAGATTCCTTCAGAGAAGAGGCAATTTCTCTCTCCTCCTCTTCCAGTGGCCATGACTTCTAGCAGTAGAATGGGAGATATCCTATCCAGAAACCCAAGGTATATCACTTCAAGAGAGTAGAAGGTGCAGTTGAAGGAGGAAAGGCACATGCTCCAGATAGACACAAAGAAGAAAAAGCAGTCACTGCTAGGTGGTCAGGCCTGGAGTCAGGAAGACTCATCTTCCAATTCAAACTAGCTGTGTGAGCCTGGGCAAGTCATCATAAAATGAGCTGGAGAAGGAAGTGGCAAACCACTCCAGTACCTCTGCCAAGAAAACCCCAAATGGGCTCACAACTCCAGTTGAACTCCAGCAACCAAACAACAACAGAAGTCACTTAAGGAATGGGAACCTTTAAGAGCAGCAGAGAAGGGCACTTATTGTCTGTGTTCCCAAACGCTGGGAACTTAGATGGGGAGCCCATCCAGCAGAAATGCTGCCCCAGAGGATCCACAGGGAGAAGAGGCTTCCAGGCCATATGTGTACCCTACAAGTACGCACCTCTCTTCCCACAGATGCTTTCACCTGGATTATTTCTGCAGCCACCTAATTGATATTCCTGCTTCGTGTCTCTACTCTGGTTCATCCCACCCTCTGCTACCCAAATAACTCTCTTTAAGCATAGCTCTGATCATGTGACCCCACTCTGCAACCAACTCAGTGGCCTCCCATTGCATCTAAGATAAATGTCCTTGACCCCAAGCTGTCTTTCCAGGCTCACTGGCCATTATTTCCCCTTAGTTCTTAGTTCTAGATAAACTGGCCTTCTTCATTTCTTCACTCATGACATTCCATCACTCATTCTGTGCCTTTGAACTGGCTGTCCCTAAAGCCTGGGGCGCTCTCCCCTTTATCTCAGCTTTATAGAGCTCTCTCTTCCTGTAAGATAAAACTCAGGCACTGTCTTTTGCATGAGGCCTTTCCTGTTCCTCCAAACTGTTAGTGCCTCTAAAACAGTTTTATAGTGAATTATAAACTATAGCTTATATTTATTAATTTTATATTTATACCTTACATGTTTTATATGTGCTCGTTGTCTCCTGCACTAGAATGTAAGCTTCTTGTGAGTGGGGATTTTTTCATTCTCTGCATTTGTATCCCCAGCACCTCGTACAGTGCTCAGCACATAGCCAGTACTTAATAGATACTTGATTGATTGATGTATTGATGTATACATGAGGGAGAGTGCACCCCAAGCTGTGGGGAGAAAATATTTTGTAGCTGTTATTCTCACTATGCTCTTAACTTAGTAAATGCCTTTGCTATGGGCTAATTGTGTCTGCTGGTTGATTGTAAATGGAAAGCACACTGGCAGAATGAGCTATGGAATTAAAAAGGCAAACCCTTAACTGTATCCTTGGGAGCCAACTGCTCTCTAAGAACCAACCTAGGAGTTCTAGTGAGAGTTGAGGGAGTATCTGAGAACATGGTGTTACAAATGAATGCCTTCAACTTGAGTTGTGTCCTGTGACTATTACAAATAAATACTCCAGTCGGGACTCAGAAACTGTGTTTTAGAATATGACCCCACAGAGTACATTGAATAGAGAACCCAACCTGTGAGAGATGTGAGAGAACCTGAGCCACTAGAAAAATCATAGTGCCCTCAACAGTAATAGGGAAACTCCAAGGACAAGAGGAGATTTTAAAGGAAAGAAAATGAGCTTTGTTTTGGTCATGTTGAGTCTGAGGTACCTATGAATGCCCAGTGTCCTGAATGTCAGTAAACAGTTGGTGATGCAGAACAGGAGAGAGCTGGGAGGCATCTGCATAGAAATAATATGTAAACTCAGGGAGCTAAATCATGTCATCAAGCAAGAGTATAAAGAGAAAAGACAGTTCAGAGCTCTGGGGCACATCTGCAGTCAGTGATCATAACCTGAATGTTATGTTATGGGGCACATCAAAGACTGAGGAGTGATCGGATAGACAGAAGAACAGAGAGAGTGGGTGAGTCACAGAGATCAAGAACATATAAGAGGGACTAACTGGAAATCAACATCCAGAGATGATTGTCCTGATTCAGTTCTGTAAATGGCTCTTAAGCAGCTACTGTGTGTCAGACAGGCACTGAGGAAACAACAGTGCCTGCCCTTAAGGAGCTTAAATTCTAATGGAAAGTACCACAGGTTCTCTCAAATATTCAACTGAAGTGGAACCTGAGGATTCTAAGAGGCTGAGATGCCAAGCCAATAAATTATAGCCATGGGGCCTGGCTGGGCAAATGCACTGAGGGAGAAGATGGCATTACAAGATTGCAGATCAGCAAGGAGGTCCGTTTTGTGAGAATAGAGCATGTATATTTAGTGATGGGGACTGAACCTAGAAAGTTAGCCAGCATTCAATTGTGAAGGGCTTCAAATGCCAGGCTAACTCTGTGTTTTGTTCTAGAGGCAGTAGGAAATCCATGAGTATTACTGATTAGGGGAGTGACATAAAACTTATTTTGTCAATTGTGTAGAAAATTAATTGTAGGGAAAAGAGACTGAAAGCAAAGAGACTGATTAGGAGACTGTTGAAATAGCTCAGCTGAGATAAAATAAAGACCTCAACTAGGGTGGTGTAGATGAGCAGAGAAAAGGAGATGGATATAAATTAATTTACTCATTCCATGCCATACCAATCAAACTACCAAAAATTATTTTACAGAGCTAAAGCAAATAATAACAAAATTCACTTAGAAGAACAAAAGGTCTAGAATATCAAGGAAATTAATGAAAAGAAATTCCAGGTAAAGTGGCCTAGCCATCCCAGAAATTGAGGGGATGCCCATCAGTTGGGGAATGGCTGTGAGCTAGTTGAGGTATGTGAATGTAATGGAATACTATTGTTCTATAAGAAATGATGAGCAGGCAGACTTCAGAAAAACCTGAAAAGACTTATATGTTAAAATATGCTAAGTGAGCAAAACCAGGAGAACATCGTACACAGCAACAGCAACACTGTGTGATGACCAGCTTTGGTAGACGTGGCTCTTCTCAGCAATGCAGTGATCTAAGACAACTCCAAAAGACTCATGATGGAAAATGCTGTTCACATCCAGAGAAAAAACTATAGATTCTAAATGCAGAGCGAAGCAGACTATTTGCTCTCTCTTTTTGTTGTTGTATCTTCTTTCTTGTGCTTTCTCCCATTTGGTTCTAATTCTTCTTTACAACATGACTAATGTGAAAATATGTTTAATATGAATGTATACGTAGAGCCTATATCAGATTGCACGTCATCTTGAGGTGGGGGGAGGGAAAGGAGAGGGAGAAAATTTAGAACTCAAAATGTTATGGAAGTGAATGTTGAAAACTAAAAATAAATAAATTTAAAAAGAGAAAGAAAAGGAGATGAATATAAGACATGTTGTAGAAGGAGAATCAACAAGAAGACAAATAACTGGACATGGAAGATGAGGGAGCAGAAAAAATCTAAAAATGACTCCAGTTTTCCAAACCTGGGTGACTGGTAGGATGGTGGCACTCTCAATGGAAGCCAGTCTAGAGGAGGTGGAACTAGAGGGGAGAAGTTAGGAGTTAGTATGATCATCAGGAAATCTTGTCTGCTATTTCTAAATACTTAAATCTGCAGTAAATTTCCTCCAGCAGTCCTCTTTATACAGCCTGAGCCAGCATAAAGTATGATGCTCCAGACTCTTCTTTGCAGTATCCTTCTGTGGTTTGTCAGATAGCAACAGAATGCTCAGATCTTGGGGCTTCACTAATGTTTGGAACTCACAGCAGTCACTACTCAGAACCACCCTCATCAGCATTTGACCTTGAACAAAGACCACCTCTAGAACTACTGCAGCATTGTTCCTGCCTGGCCTCGGTTAACTCATTTGCCTGAATAACACATAGAGTAAATCTTTCCTTTTAGAAAATTGTTTTATCCATGGATGTTTTCTGGATACAGCAAATATAGCATCCCACTTTCCAGAGAGAAAGCTGTATTTTATACTTGAGTTCTGGGAAACTAATTGAGTGTCAGTGTATCACTCCCAGCCCATATATTGATTGCCCCACCTCCTTGTAGCATTATGGCACTGAGACCAGGAAATGCTACTCTACATTTAGTTCCTCTTCAGTGACTTCGTTAGAAGCATTTCCCTGTTACAGCAAGACCCTATTAGAGTCAGTCCTACCCTAGAAAGAGGTTAATGTGTGTTGGTGCATTCTTTGTTTAGAATTATGCAGAGAAGCATTTTCTTCTTAGTCAAAAAAAAGTCTTGCTTCTGTGAAATGGCTGCTATTCTTTTGCTCACTCGAGAACATTTTGACTCTTCCCTGACTCCTCACCCTGACAGATGCAAAGACAACACTATGATACTCAAACCCAGGTGCTCTGATCCCTCCTTGAAACTTGACCATCTGACTCAGCCCAAAAGGGCCAGAGTTCCTTGGTATTCTGGAAGCTCTAGCTTCAGTTACATTTTTCTGAAACTCTGACATCTACCCTTGAGCTTCATCCCCACCTCCACATAAGGCTCCCTAGTTTCCCTATTTGACAGCACCCAACCCCAGGATCACAACTTGATCTTTTCTTTCCTCTTTCCCCCGAGTCAGGAGTTCTACCCTTCTTTAGCCAGCCCTATAGAATTGAGAATTAATCAGGATGCAAACTATATACTGTATAGCTCAGCAAATACAAAACTGTAGATTCTAGCCTTGTTTGGCCTAAGAGATCAGTGTAACTTAAGAATTTACTGGTTCTCGGGACCACAGCCACCCTGAAACATTTGGAGTTATCAGCCTATTTGGGGATGTCAGAAAACAGAGGTATTACACCCCCCCTTTTCTTTTTCCTTTGGCTTGTAATTATTTCTGGGACCCCCTTAGTAAAAATTTCCTGTACAAGGCCCTACTGATTCTCCAGCTTTGCCCATTTTTTTATCTCAGTCCTTTCCAACCCAGGTCCTTCTCAGCCTAGGTCTCTGAAAAGTCCATATTCTTTGTCATAGGTTCCTTTTTGTCCAAGACAATCTTCTCTCGGCTCTGATCCACTGAGGAACATAGATCTGCAGAGTCTTAGGGTTGGGAAGGATTCTCTAAGTCCCCTACCCTGTAGATCAATCCCTTATAGAAATAGATTCCCAACAAATGGTTATATAATATGAACTTTAATGATCCCAAGGTAACTCCATTTTTGGAATTATTAAGAAGTTTTTCCTTGTGGTGAACTCAAGTCTTCTCACTCTAACTTCCAGTTCATGGGACCATAGATAGAGAGGCCACCTAATCCAGCCCCCTCATTTTAAAGATGAGGAAACTGAAACCTAGTGAGGCCCAGTGGCTTGAAGAGCCAGGGTTCAAGGCCAGGTGCTGTGGCCCTTAAATGGGTGCTTTCCCCACTAGGCCATAGTGGAATAATGTACAAGAGACTCTCTACCATGTCATGGTGTTTTAAGACAATAATGTACCTCCAGAATCTACCTTCAGGCTAAACACCTATATTTCCTTCAACCCATCTTCATATAGTGAGATTTCTTGTCCTCTCACATCCCGATTGCCTTTTTCTAGATGTACTCAATGCCCCTTCTAAGATGTGGCACCCAGAGCTGGCCATGGTTCTCCAGATAGGGTCCCAAGTAAGCCCACCAGGTCTTAGCCTGGTTTTTCAGGCCCCTTACAACCTGACTCCAACCTGCCTTTTCTGCTTTTTCTCTCACTGTTGTTCACTGATTTCTCCAATGAAATCAGGAGACTAATTCTCATTCCCAGAATACTTTCCAGGTTTGCATCTGTGCCTTTTTTTTTATCCCTTGCCTATTTCTAGCCTAAAAGTCATGTCCTGTCAGACGTCAACAAATTTGCAAGTATTAAGGGGAAGTTATAGAGACAACGAGGTACATCTCTCAGATTTCATTTGCACTTTGTAGCCAGTTAGCCCCATTTTCAGGTATGAATGAATCATTCTAGACCAGTTAAAAGATGGGAGGCTTTTTGCTAATCTTTTTCCATATGAAAAGGCAGAGATAATGAACTTGAAAGGGTATAGGGTCTACCTTTTCCCCAATCACTTGTTTATATAAGCCAACAGTTTTAAAAAAATCTGGGGAGACCTGAATCATTGCCTGATTATGATCTAACCTACGTAGATGAAGATCTGGGAAATATGCTGTGTGTTCACCATAAATTATGATGAGGTCTCTCACCAGGGAGACCCAGTCCAGAATACAGAATAAAAGAAATTTCTTATCTTCAGTCTCCTGCCTGAGAGATGGCCAGCGTCAGAGCCAAGGCCCTTAGTGAGCAGAACTGGGGGCAAAACTTCTACCAGACCTAAGCTAAAAGTCCCTCATTTTTTCTGAAAGAACACAACAGTACTCAAGTCAAGAACTGTAGCTGAGCCTGAGGCTGGACAGTGGAGATTACACCTGCCCATCCAGAAGCAAGCCAGGGAATTCAGCAGAGGGACCCACCTAGCTGAGAACTGCTTAAAGATTTTATGGTGAAAAAAACATTATTTCCAGGCCCCACAGAACTAGGATCTTAGATTTGCCTTTGCCACATGTATATCCTACATGTGTATTTTTCTACTATTGTACTGTAAGTTTGAACCCACCCTTCCCAGGGGTGTTAGTGCATAAGAGCATGGCCCAGGCTTATAGGGATGACGTTTGCTGTAGATATAGCTTTTCTAAGAGCTTACCATGTTCATTGGCTGTTCCTGGGAGCCATACTGATAGGGATTTGTGAACTATATACTAGGATTACAGACCCACAAAGTTCCTACCCCTAGAACCTTCGAGAATAATAGCTGCCCTCTGAGGACCTTGAAGGGGTAGCTGTGGTAATCAGTCTCTCCAGAGAGGGCTGCTCGATAATGTTCCCCTTTCTATCTCTGGGAGTTGAAGTTCTGCTCACCCTTTAAGTTTCAAATGGAGTACCACCTCTTTCATGAAATCAATTCCTTATCCCCACGGCTGGGAGAAAATGATCTAACTCCTTTTACTTCTCTCATAATCTACCCCAGCCTCAGTGGAAGATGTGCCCCCCCCCTTGCTAGCACCAGCTCAAACTGAAAACTACTTAATTATGATAGCCAGGCTTGACCCCACAGGACAGCTGGCACAGTTTGTCGGCTGATTGGTTTTGATGAACTCCCTCCCTCTTAATTTTCAGTCTTTGTTAGAAGAAATGGCCCTGTGGACAGGATAGGGGAAGGGATACATTTGGAAATGAAGGTGACAGAAAAACAAATGGTATCAAGCAAAATTTTTTTTAAAAATATAAAGGCTTTCATCATCTGCTTCCAGCCACGCTTTCTCAGCTGATGACAACCTATGACTGGCCATGATGCACTGTACATTCCAGTCCAACTGAACTGCTTGTTATTCCCTGCAAGGGCCACCCTGTTCTTGTTTCCATGCCTTTCTTCTCCCACCACTCCTAGATTTCCTTCCCCATTGTCTTCTGGATCCCTTCAAAACTGTCTCCTTCTAGGCTCAGCTCATGTGGTCCCTCAAGGCAGGAACTGATTCAGTCTTTTTCTTTGTATATACCCAGCACTGAGTAAGGTGCCTGGCAAATGAAATTCTTAATAGAATTCGATAGAATCCAATCCAATTAAATTGAACCAGCATGGGTTCACTTTGTAGTTGTCAACCATCTCAAGGAAAACAAGGGGCCAAGTGCTCATTTTATCTGATAGAGTCACTTGTGACTAATATACAATATGCTAGTATACAAAATAAAATCTTACAGCAAACTAACAAAATACTCTGTCTTGTAAATTTCAAAAGTTAAAGCACCATCAGTTTTGTCTTGTACACACTAAAAAGTGTATATGTGAGTCAAATGTCATACAAACTATTCAGATGGGATTGTAAAAGCATTTTCAACATTCTCCACCAGGAGTTTCTACTTCTTAAACCGTGCTATTCCCCATTTTTGGACAATAAATGAGAGAATTTTTTTTTCAGGGTTTCCTTGTGTGCAGAGCCCAGGAGTTGACTTTCTACATGAGCATCCTTGAGGCAGAGCCACCTGTAACCACTGGAGGGCGAGCTAAAGCCAGGAGCCCAGCCTGCTCCCAGCTGCTTAGCCTCTCCTGGCTTTCTAGGTGGCAGCTCAGGGGGGAAAGATTCCTGAGCCTCACCTCTGCTCTGCCACATCTCCAGCCTCAGCTTCCGGAGCCCATCAGTGATGCCTTTGTGCAGTTTGACCCAAGGGGAGCTCAGCCCTGAGCTGGCAAGCTCCACAGCACCACCCCTCTGGCCTGCAGTGGGGCTATTTCCGCAATGGCAATATTTTTCTACTGATTCAGCCTAGCATATTTTTGAAAGGCAGCAAACCCTCCTATACTGAACAAGGAGGTGGGGGTGGGAAGGAGCTAAAACCAACCATCTAATTGAAAAGACAGAGCATACTCATAAAACAAGGGGACAGAGTAACAAGTTAAATACAAACCAGTAAGGGGATGGAGGTGGGAGTGGGTGTTAATCAAGGAAAGCTTCCCGAAAGAGGTGACTTTTTAGCCAAATTTTAACATGTGGGAAACTGGGTTTGGTAGAATCACAGAGGTACCAAGGGACAGTGAGTGATAAGGAGCCAGGTCTAGGGCCATGGAGGAGCCACCTTTGAGAAGTTTACCCACCCCTACCCCTTGAATTTCAAAAGCATTTTGCACCTCTTTGGTTGACTTAAAGTGTATTACATTTGCATGCATATATGCATATACCTTGTGTCCTTATTAATCTGTGAACTTCACAAACGCAGAAATTCCAGTACCCAAACTATTTCTTCCCCAGTTCTGAACATAGTGCTTCGCACAGTGTAGATAGTTGCTCTAATAAGCATCTCTAATATTCCAGCAACTGTACCAGGTGCTAAGGATACAAAGATCAACAGCATAGGCCCCACCCTCAAGTGCCCCATACCCTTATTGAAGGAGAAACCACATATACGCACAAAAAAATGAGATCAATACGCAACTTTAGGATCAGTGAATGAGCACTGGGCAAGTCACTTAACTTCTGTTTGCTTCTATTTCCTCATCTGTAAGATGGGGATAATGACAGCCCCTACCTCTAGGGTTATTCTAAGAATCAAATGAGACAGAGATTGTAAAAGTACTTAGCAAAGTTCCTGGCACAAAGTAAGGACTATATAATGGTAGCCCTTTTTTTTTTTTTGGTAGGAGACAGGTCTTGAGCTATTCTTTGAAGGAAGACAGGGGATTTACCAGGCAGAAGTGAGTAGAAAAGGCATTCTGGACAAGGGAAACAGCCTCTGCAAAGATAAAGAGGCAGGAGAGCAGAATATGGTGCCCTGAGGGCAATAAGGACAATTTGGAGAATGTAGAAGGAGTGTTCTGGTTGGTGAACCTGGAAAGGAAGACTGACGTGAAATTGTAGTGGGCTCTAATTGTCAAATAGAAGAAGAAATTCTGTAAATGTGAGTTGTTAGTCATCATACACCTGAGAAGAAAGGACTTCATAGCTGTACCTCTCATCACTCTAGGGAAGTAACATGATACATGCTGCATAGTCCTAAATCAGAAAATCTGGGTTCAAATTCCATTTGACTTATGACTTTAGGCTTATTTCCTTTCTGAACCTTAAATTTTTTAAATGAGGAACTGGTATTATTAGATAATCTCTCAGGCTGACATGTGTGATTCTAAAAATCTTCCTTCAGAAATGATTCCTTAATTCTCATCTAGCATCAACTTTAGACAGGGAAAACAAGAATAATGCCATGTAACTTGTCAGTTCTTTTTATGGTGGCAAAGAATTGGAAATTGAGAGGATACCATTAGATGGGGAATGGATGAACAAGTTTATGATATATGAATGTAGTAAAATACTATTATTCTATAAGAAATTATGAGCTGGCAGATTTCAGAAAAACTTACATGAACTGGTGCTGAGTGAAATAAGCAGAACCAAGAGAACATTGTACATAATAACAACCGTGCTCAAGGATCACCTCTCCTAGACTTATCTCTTCTCAGTAATGCCATGAACTAAGACAACTACAAGGTTCTCATGATGGTAGATGCCGACTACATCTCTACATCTAGAGAAAAAAACTGTAGAGTCTGAATAAGGCATACTGTTTTTTTTCTTTCTGTTGGTTTTTCCCTTTGGTTTTGATTCTTCTTTCACAACATGACTAATGTGGAAATATGTTTAACAGAATTATACATTGTATAACCTATGTCTGAAAAATTGGAACTCAAAATATTACAAAAATGAATATTGAAAACTATCTTTATGTGTAGTTGGGGAAAAAAGAAAATACTATTAAGAGGGAAAAAAAAGAAAGTGTACTTGTCAGTAAGTGAATGAAACCTCTCTTCCATTAGTGTTCAGAGCAAGATGGGGGCAGGGAGCTTGGCCAGGGCGCTCTAATCCGACCCAGTGAAGTATAAATGTGTTTCAAGAAACTTTCTCAAGCATGGAATAAGTAAGCCTCGTGTAAATCATGCCACATAAAGTTGCCCCTCTCTCTGCTCCCTACCACCACCAGCCCTTCCAGCCCCTCCCCTGTGCTGAGCACCAGATCCTCGAACTAAAGCTCCATTGTTCCCTATTGGGAATTTGCTCTCCTTGGTCCATGACTCCCCTGCAGGCTTTTCCTCAGGAATGTCTCTCCAAAAATAAACCATCAAAGCTTTAACCAGTCGTTCCCTCTGGGTCTATGAGTCAGTACAGCATTAATCACTGGACAGGCAAATTCTCTCAGATGCCAATGGGCATGGCTTTAGCACTTAATAAAGCTGTTTCAGAGACAGACCCATATGGGTGAAAAAAAAGAAAGCTTTCTCCCTCTTCTGATTCAGCTGCTAGGTTGTGCTCTTATCCTGGTCAGTTACTAATGAAAGTTCAGCTTCTCTTCAGCGAGTCTCTTATTCACCGATAACCCTCTCATCTTCAACTTTACTTCTACTATGCTGATATTCTAATTTACCTCCGTCTTATTCCTTAGTCACTAATCCCCTATCCTGTCTACAACCTTGATCCTGATTTAATAATGTCTCATCTGTCTGCAGCCCTATTTCTTGTTCAGTAATCTGTCAGTTCTACCTCCGATGTCATTCCACCTCTCTGCCTTACAACTCCAGATCCTGTTCTTTGTTTTCATCAAGCCCTCCAGTGTCCCCCCCACCTCAGTTCTTTCCCAAGCTATCACCCCTGCAGTGGAAACACTCTCTGTCCTTCCGCATTTTAACACTTTGATGAAAGAGTTCAACTCTACAGTGCCCTCTTTTCTCCAATCCCTTGCCTGTTTATCCCCTTGAAGATCTTGACCTTCCAAACCACAGCCTTGGGTTATTCCCAGCAGTGGTTTCCTTCACTCCCACTCTCGTGCTGCTGAATGAAAATGGAGACAAATTACAAAAATCTGGTTGACTGGGTCCTCTATGAATTTATGTTACATCATCTCTACTGGGCCCTCACTTTGACAGAGGCAAACCTTTGACATCTCCCTAATTGAATCACCATCTCACTCACTACAGTGGCTTTTCCGAACCTTTTTTTTTTCCTTTTTGGAAGGGGAAAGCAGGGCAATTGGGATTAAGTGATTTGCCCTAGGTCACACAGCTATTATGTGTCAGGCTGGATTTGAACTTGGGACCTCCTGACTCCAGGGTCGATGTTCTATTCATTGTGCCACCTAGCCACCCCTCGAAACCTTTTTTTAATCCTTCCTGAAACCTCTCACAGTTCCCTCTCCCCCATCTTCTCAGCTGAGAACTTTGTATCATATTTGATTGAAAAAAATGAGGCCTTTACCAAGACTTCTTTTTCTCTCCCTCTCAGATCATCCAGATGCCCTCTGCCACTATCTCCTCTTTCATCCCTGTTTCACATGAGGTGGCCTTTTTCCTGTCAGGGCAAACCCCTGTGCCTACACAAGTGATCCCATGCCATCCTGTCTTCCCCAGCAGGTTGCCCCCCTCTATCATTTCTACTCTCTTACTAATATTCTGTCAATCCCTGTCTGCTTTCAGTTTCAGCCTACCTACAGTTTAGCTGCTGCACACAATGTGCTTGTATGTCCCACACCCTAAAAAATGCAAAAAGAAGCACAATTCATCTGTCTATACTTGCTAGCTGTCATCCTTTACACCTCTTCCCTTTTCTGTACAAACTTTTGGAGAAAACCATCTAGAATAAATGATTCTACCTACCTTCTACTTGCTCTTTTCTTAACTTTTTTTTTAAAACGGCATGTGAGAAGGTCATCTTTTCTTAACTTTCAACATTCTGCCTTCCAGCCTCTTTGGTCAGCCGGCACTGCTCTCTCCAAAGTACTGATGATATCTTATTTTCCCAGTCTAATGGTCTTTTCCCAATCTCCATCCTTTATGATATCTCTGAAGCTTTGGACACTGTTGACCTCCTTCTTCTCCTTGAAACTCTTTTCTCTCTAGGTTTTCATTATGCTACTTTCTCCTACCTCTTGTCCTGCTTCTCTGAAAGGCCCTTCTCCCATTTGCTGCATCTTCATCCATCTTACGTCCACATAATAGTGGGGGGTTCTCCAAGGCTGCATCTTAAGCCCTCCTTTCTTCTCTCTCTGATTTTCTTGGTGGTCTCTCATTAGTTCCCATGGTTTCAATTATAATCTCTATGCAGATGACTCTCTGTTCTATTGGTCCAGCCCTAACCTCTTTCCTGACCTCCAGTCTTAAATCTCCAGCTGCCTTTTAGATATCTCAAAGTGATTTCCTGCAGATATCTTAATATGTCTGAAACAAAACTCTTTATCTTTGTCTTTCCCCTGAAACTGTCACTATCCTCCCAGTCACTCCTAACCTAAGTATTTTCCTCCAGTCCTCACTCTCTGCCCTCCCCCATATCCAGTCGTTGATCAAGTCTTTTCATTTCTACTTTCATAACATCTCCCATATATGCTCCCTTCTTTCCTCTGACACTACCCCCACTCTGGTGCATACCCTCATCATGCCTAGACTTTTGCAATAGCTGCTGGTGGGTCAGCCTACCCTCTACTCAACTGTCCTAAAATCTTCCTAAAATACAGGTCTGGAAAATAACACTCCCCCATATAGTAACTCCAATGGCTTCCTATTATCTCTAGGATCAAATATAAAATCTTCTGCTTGGCTTTTAAAGCCTTAATAACTTGGTTTCTTCCTATATTTCTAGTTTTCTTATACCTTACACACACACACACACACACACACACACACACACACAATAATCCAATGACACTGGCCTCCCACTGTTCCTTGAACAACATACATCATTTCCAGACTTCAGCATTTTTTCTGGCTATCACCCAGGACTGGAAATCTCTCCTTCCCCAACCCAACCTCCTGACTTCCCTGGCTTCCTTCAGGTCTTAGCTAAAGTCCCTCTTTCTATAAGAAACTTTCCCAGTCAACTTTTTCCATTGTTTGCTCATTGCTTCCCCAGTGGACTGTTGCTCCTTGAGAAGAAAGACTTTCTTTTGCCTTTCTTTGAATCCCCTGTACTTTATCCAGTGCCTGGCACATGATAGGGTGTTTAATAAATGCTTGTTGATTGATTGATAATTGCAATCAGGAGGGAAGCTGTTAATTAGTAAAACATCTCAGAAGCAAATTTCTCTAATAAAGGTCTCCAATATAGAGGGGACTGATTCAAATACATAAGAACAAGAGCCATTCATCAGTAGATAAATGGTCAGAATGGGATGGTGGGGACCTGTTTGTACAAAAATATTGATAGCAGCTCTTTTGTGTGACAAAGAACTGGAAATCAAGGGATGCCCATCAGCTGGGGAATGACTGAACAAGTTGCAGTCTATAAGACTTATATTAATTGATGCAAAGTAAAGGGAGCAAAACCAGTAGAACATTGTACACAGTAACAGCAATGTTGTATGATGATCAACTGTGAATGTCTTAGCTATTCTCAACAGTACAGTGATCTAAGAAAACTCTGAAGGTCTTATGAGAAAAATGCTCTCTACCTCTAGAGAAAAATCTAATGAAGTCTGAATACAGATCAAAGCATACTATTTTTCACTGTCTATATTTTATGGGTTTTTTCCTTGTAGTCTGTTTCACAAAATGGCTAATATGGAAATATGTTTTACACGATTGTGCATATATGACATATTAAATTGCTTTTGTTCCAAGGAAAAGGGAGAGAGAGAGAAAATTTGTAAACTCAAAAACAAATGTTAAATCATGTTTAAAATTGTCTTTACATGTAATTGAGGGAAAAGAAAAAAAAATTTTTAAGCTACTTTGAAAGACTTGAGGGCTCTGGCCAGTACAGTGACAGAGGACCAATGATGAAGTACGCTTCCCACCTGCAGACAGAGAGTGATGAACTAGTGATGCTGAGTGAAACATAAATGTTTGGACGTGACAGATATGTGAGTTGCTTTTGCCTAACTATGCTTATTTGTTACACAGGATGTTTTTGGTTTGCCTTCTTTGGACGGGGGAGATAGAGCTATAGAACTGTTGTTGGTCAGTCATTCAGCCATGAACTTTTCTTAATGACCATTTGGGACTTTCTTGACAAAGATACAGGAGTGATTTGCCATTTCCTTCTCCAGCTCATTTTGCAGATGAGGAAACTGAGGCAAACAAGGTGAAGTGACTTGGCCAGGGTCACACAGCTAGTAAGTGCCTGAGGTCAGATTTGAACTCAGAAGATGAGTCTTCCTGACTTCAGGGCCAGCATTCTGCACACCATGGCATCACCTTGCTGCCCTAGAGCTATAGTCAATGTTAGGAGGAGGAGAGAGTGAGTTGATGAAGCATTTGAAAAATACACTGGAGAGAACAGAAGGAGCCTTAAAGAGCAACACAGATGATCAGGGCAGTTTTGAGACTTCCACATTGCATTTATTACAGACTTTTTTTGTAAAGATCTGCAGTGATCCACGTGTGCCTGTTTCTCCTGTCCCTTGTCTAGCATGGGCTCTGACAGGTACATTGTCCTTGTGCTGACAGGCTGGGTGCCTAGAAGGTCACGATACACTGTTCCCCTCTGAATTCTGGGAAACACTGAGGGGCTGGGGTTTTTTTTTTCTGGCGGGACAGCTCATAAATTCCCATGGGTGTGATTCTCTCATTGATTGGTATCAATTAGCTAGCTAAACTTAGCTTTTTAACAAATGGATATTTACCAAGGTAGTATCATAAGAAAAATCGGTACAAAATATCCCCCCACACTCTTCACCAGAAGTCAGAGACACTCTACTATAAGTTCCTGCAGAGTCCAGGGGCTGGTCAGCTCCAGCTCAGAGGATATAATGGTGAAAGGGTAGCTCAGAGCTGCTAGGACTCCTCTCACCCATTGTTCTCCTTCACAGGACCTATATGAAGCCCCCCTTCAGTGTGGGGTAGCTGTGTGCTGGACTCCTGAGAGTCCTCAAGCTGATTTCCCTTCTTTTTAGCTTGGATACACTCAGCACTGATCTTGGCACCAGACTGGAGATTTACCCCAAATCCTCCAAACTGAGCCTGAAAGTATCTACAGGGCTCAAAGATGAAGCTATGGGAAGAGATCGGTTAGAATGCATGAAGTACTGAGCTATCCATTTATTGTCCTAGTAATTTTACAGTGATTAAAATGCTTCCACTTGTAGTGGTCCACTCATAATCATGGCTACACTGATGTTTTATACAAGTACCAGTAGATTACATTGTTTAAATGTTTCCACTAGGAGCGTTGAGGAGGCTGGGTTTTGATGGCAGCTTTCCAGTACAAGAGTTGATTCAAGTAAACATATTGTTGTGTATTAAATAACTTTGTATTATTTGTTTTGGGGTTTTTTTTTTGCTTTTTGGAGGGCAGTTGGGGGTTAAATGACTTGCCCAAAGTCACATGGCTTGTAAGTGTGTCAAGTGTCTTGAGATCACATTTGAACTCAGGTCCTCCTGACTCCAGGGCCAGTGCTCTATTCACTGCGTCAGCTAAGCCGCCCTAATTTTTGTCTTTTTTTTTTTTAAAGAAACTTATCTTTTTTTTTGGAGGGCAGTTGGGGTTAAGTGACTTGCCCAAGGTCACATAGCTAGTTTTTGTGTTAAGTGTCTGAGGCCAAATTTGAACTCAGGTCCTCCTGACTCCAGGGCCAGTGCTCTGTTCACTGCACCACCTAAGCCACTGTATTATTTGTTAAATAATCATTATATACTTTGTAGAAGTAATTTCAGTGAAGCCCAGCTATGTTGAAAATACTGCCTAGGGGTGGCTAGGTGGTGCAGTGAATAGAGCACCAGCCGTGGAATCAGGAGGACCTGAGTTCAAATCCAGTCTCAGACATTTAACACTTACTAGCCAGGTGACCTTGGGCAAGTCACTTCACCCCAATTTCCCTCCAAAAGAAAAAGAAGAATACTGCCTAGTTATGTATTGAAATAACATTAGTGAACTACAGACAGTCACCATATATGCACAGGTGTTGAGCTAGTTTAGGGGTCATGAGTAGATGATGGATGGATGAAGCTTGAGCTGTGTTTACATAATTTGTTGTTGTTGTTTAGTCATCTTAGTTGTGTCTTAACTCTAAATGATCCCATTTGGGTTTTCTTGTCAGGGATACTGGAGTGGTTTGTCATCTTCTCCAGTTCATTTTTACAGATGAGGAAACTGAGGCAGAGTTAAGTGACTTGCCCAGGGTCACACAGCTAATAAAGACCTGAGGCTTGATTTGAGCTCCAGTCTTCCTGACTCCAAGCCTAGCACTTAACCTCGCTGCCCTCTTTACATAATTATGATTATAAAAGTCACTTTGAACCTGGAAGCAACTGGAGAGTTCAAAGAAAGAGATAAAGGGCCAGAGGAAGCCATTGTACATACTTATGAAGTTGATTTTTAGAACCCAGGCTTAAGACTTTACCTTTATTCCTGTTAAGTTTCATCTCACTAGATTCAACCCCATCATTCTAGCCTGTTGATATTTTTTTGGGATTCAGATTCTGTCATTTGTTATATTAGTTATCCTTTCCAACTTTGCATCATCTACGTGATGGAGCTTGGAGCTCTCATGGGGCCTGGAGCTCTCATGGATATGAGCTAAGCTTAGGCGTCACCCTAAAAGATCCCTTTCTCTTGGCTCATATTGTCCTTGCACAGAGTTCATTTTCAGAAATTTGTATAGACAGCTCATGCCTAGGTCTCCACTGGTGTAGGTGATAGGGTCCTCAGTACCCCTATGAGCTTTCAAGTTGGTAAGTGCACTATCAGATTTGGGACAGCCTCAATTAAATGTACAAAATACAGAGGCCTCATAGAAGCCCATAAATAAATGTAGAAAACACACAAAGGATTTGCAGTAGCTCACAAGCAATAAAAACAGTTATCCTCTCTCTAGTGGATCCCACCTTTCCACACAGTTCCCCTCAGGTTCCTACTACCCCTCTGTAGTTTGGACTCGTGGGAAGCTAAGCAGGCAGTACTCCAACACTGCAGTGAGTCTCTGTTGCATTTCATAAATTTGTCTTGAGGACTTGTACTCCTCAGGAACAGAAACCCCAATAACTCACAGTAATAGAGAATAAAATCTGGATCTCTTTCCCCTTGCTGTCCTTTTAGCCCTTTGCCACACATGGGCCAAAAGGGCAATCTTTTTTCAAAGTAGTACAGTGCTTAGGAAATTGCCCTTCCTGGAATAAAAGGCCAGGACCTGAAAACTTTTGGTCTTCAGAAGCTATTCACAAGCCATTAACCTCCAAGGTTAATGGTGCCTGAGAAATATCCATTCTTTCCCTCTTAAAAACTAGATTCCAGTAGCACACTACATAGGAAATCTGGAGAGAGATTCATGGAGGCTAGATTCCTGGATTCCTAAATTTAGGTTCTTTTATAAGGTAACCCTAAATCTGTACCTGCCCAAGAAATCTCCCATCTCTGACCAAATGAGTGAGTGCTTGGATTCTACCTACTTTGCCTAAAAGGGCAGATTCAAGTACTTTCTAACTTAAAAGGGTTTCTTGTGAATCATCTCCAAAATTAACGTTATTGAAGAAATTCTCCTACCGCATGCAAAAGCACATGCCCCCTTCTGCCATGGCACAAAGCTGCCAATAACAGCCCCTAAGAAACTGAACTATCGGGGCGGCTAGGTGGCTCAGTGAATAGAGCACCAGCCCTGGAGTCAGGAGTACCTGAGTTCAAATCCGGCCTCAGACACTTAACACAAAAAACTAGCCGTGTGACCTTGGGCAAGTCACTTAACCCCAACTGCCCTCCAAAAAAAAAAAAAGAAAAAAAGAAACTGAACTATCAGGCTGTCTCCAAGGACAGCAGAAAGGAAAAAGGCAAAAAAAAAAAAAAAAACCAGTCTAAAGGGGTCTGTCATCTCTCTAATAGGCCAGAGTAAAGGACTTGGCTCCTCCCAAAATAATTCATCAAATAAAAGTGGGACCCAACTGATTTATCTTGGTGGCAGTTCTAATCAATGAAAACCAGCCTCCAGAAGGCTCCAAGGATGGTCCCAAATAAACCAGTTCATTTTGGGGTAGCCCCATTCACTGAAGCTCAGGCAGATATCATTTGTCCTCAGACTGAGAGACCAGTAGACATATCCGCCTATATAGAAATGAAATCAAAAGTTCCAAAGGCTAACCTCCCTATAAACTCATCAGACTGATTGAAGAATGATCCGATCAACCCTGTTGTTTGCTAATCTAATAAGGATATTATCCAAGCCTTTATGCAAGACACTGATAAAAGGAAATATTAAATAGCACAAGACCATGTACTGAGACATTCACTAGAGATCTCCTTCCAAGGTGACATTGAGCCATCATTGACCAATCTTCAGTTCAACCATTCAACCAGGTCTGAATCCTCCTAACTGTGTCTAGTTCTTCCTTATCTCCGTCATATCCATGAGAAATAAGAAGCTTCGGTCAAATGTGTAGTGAAAAGTTAGAGGCCTGAATCTGAAATCCTTTGTTATTTACCAACTGTGTAGTTTGCTGAAATCTAGGCAGACTATCTCTCTAACATTCACCAGACCTGCTGGTGTGTATTTCTAGACTTGGGTAATGGAGGAACTTGTTTTGCTTGACAATGCATATTGTTACAAGGGTTTTCTTTCCTTTTTCTGATTGGGGATGTGTGGGAGGGAGAGAAAATAAACTGGCCAACTTGAAATTAAAGTAAACTTAATTTGAAAAAAAATGTTTAAGGGGTGGCTAGGTGGCACAGTGAATAGAGCACTAGCCCTGGAGTCAGGAGGACCTGAGTTCAAATCCAGCCTCAGACACTTGACACACTTACTAGCCGTGTGACTTTGGGCAAGTCACTTAACCCCAATTGCCCTCCAAAAAGCAAAAAAAAAAATTATTATTATTTTCCAATATACCCACCCATTGATTGCTCCCTTGTAATGAGGAAAATTTTGAGCAAAATCCAGCAAACAAAGCAATTGTATCCTAACCAATGCTTACTGATTTACCTGCCAAATTTTTTCTACCTGCACATTGCTGGGTACATAGTAGGTCTTAGGAAAAGATATGTTGATTAATTGTTGGATATGAGAAGCTTCACAAATAAAAAAAAATTGTCTCCTTAAGTCACATACTCAACCAGTGTTTTTTTGATTTAAGTGTTTTCTGTTACCTTATGTTGGAAAGTAAGAAAATGAACTTGAAATTGTTTCTGTCTCTTGCAGAATGTTCCATTCTGGGCACAGCCATTGAACTTCAGATCATTGAAAATGACACTGTGAGCATAGAGAGTTTCTTCAAAGCTTGGCTCCAAGACAGTGGGACAGACCAAGAGCATCTCCATCTCCTTCTTCCTTCACAGTGTTTGAGCAGCTTCTCCAGTGCCAGATCAGAACCAAGTACAGTAACCCCAATATACACACAGGAAAGGCTACCATAGGAATAGTGTAGGACTTGGGTGAGAGGTGTAAGAGAAAGCCTAGCAAATGGCATGGTTGAGGATGGGAGATTCTAGTGCATCAAAAGTTCTGATTATTAGTAGAGTTGCTATATATCATCTCCATGGCTTCCCAATTTTAAGATTTATGAAGAAAATAATCAAAGAATGAGATAACATGAAAATATTTCATAAACCAGAAAGTGTAAATGAATCATTAATGTACAGTGAAATATTAATTTTTAATTAGCTAAATTATGCCAAGCATAATTTTTTTCTATTGATAATATGGGTCACAAACTGATAGGGCTTCAGAAGCTTCATTCTGAATATCAGTCTGCACCATACTAGTGAAGTACAGGCAATGACAATTTCCAATTGCTGGAATATGACACCAACATGGTTAGGGTTTATGGAATACCGAGTGGTCTTATATCTAGTGAAGGACCTCAGTGTACTGTGGCACAGACAGATGTATTTTGTGGTGCCTCCTTCTCTCTGAGCTTCAGCTGGAAGATTCCTTCTGCTAAAAGCAGAGCATCGGAGGAAGTCTAGATTTGTCTTGCCGACTACTTCATGTTTCATCTGAGAGAGGAAGCAACAAAGAGAACTACTTCTCTAGACTTAATCCTGAGCAACGAGGAAGTTGGTGATCTGGAAATGACAGGAACTGTTTAGGCCATGGCCAAGTATGGAAGCAGGCTGAACCCAAAACTTCCTTTGGGTCCTTTTCTCCCTGACCACTGTCTCCTCGATCCCTGGCTAGAATCTTGTCCATCACTAGATTTGCACCTTAAATTTTTGGAGAACAGATTTCAAAGAGTTCAGAGAAAAGATAAGGTCACTTGGTCAGAGACTCTCGAAGGAAATGCATCTGGGAAAGATGAGACTCTCAGAAACACAATTCTAATAATAAAATCACAAACTGTAGAGACAACATGGTTCAGTGGATAAAGAATTACCCTTTGAAATCAGGAGGACATTGGTTCAAGTCCCAGCTCTGCTCCTTATTAACTATGTGACTAAGTCATTTAAGCTCTCAGTATCCTGAGAAGACCCCTCTAAACACTGATGAAAGGAGTTTACTCCGTGGAAGTGCCCTGAGCCCATGAATCCCAGATTTAGTCCTGTTCTATCCACAATCACAGATAAGAGGGAAAGGAGTTGTCTAACTCCTACAGATTCTAACTACAGATTCACAGAGAGTTTTTTGATTGGTTCATTTAGAAGTACATGCACAAAAATCAGAAGGATGAATAAAAGAAGTAGGATGAACCTATAAGAACACGGTTAAGAAGACTAAAACCTAGAATGAACAAAGGTGGCAGAGATAAAGAAGGGCTGACAACACAGAAACATCCATCTGCATTCAGAAAAAGGTGAAGAGCGAAGAAGGGTAGGACAACTATTTTTTCTTTAATTGTAATATATAATATTTTATTTTTTCCCAGTTACATGTTAAAACAATTTTTAACATTTGATATTTTTTTGTTTGCTTTTTGGAGGGGGAAGGCAGGGCAATTGGGGGTAAGTGACTTGCCCAAAGTCACACGGTTAGTAAGTGTTAAGTGTCTGAGGTCAAATTTGAACTCAGGTCCTCCTGACTCCAGGGCTGGTGCTCTATTCACTGTACCACCTAGCCACCCTCTGTTTTTTTTTTTAAGTTTTGAGTTCCAAAATCTCTCTCCTACCCCGATAGTAAGCAGATATAGGCTATACACGTGCAATTATGTAAAACATTTCCATATTAGTAATTTTGTAAAAGAAGACTCAAATAAAAAGAAAGTGAAAAGCAGCATGCTTCAGTCTGTATTCAGACAATATCAGTTCTTTCTCTGGAAGTGGATAGTTCTTCATCATTAGTCCTTTGGGATTGTCTTGGATCATCATGTTGCTGAGAATAACTAAGTCACAATTCTTCATTGTTTAGTATTGCTGTTACTGCATACAATGTTTTCTTGGTTCTACTCACTTCACTTTGTACTTTCATGTAAGTCTTTCCAGGTTTTTCTAATATCATCCTGCTTGTCATTTCTTACAGCACAATAATACATTATCACAATCCTATACCACATCTTGTTTAGCCATTTCCCCAATTGATGGGCATGCCTTTCATTTCTAGTTGTTAGGGGTAGGACTATTTTTAATGCCAGATGATAAAATGGTAACAGACCACAAAGAGAAAAAAAGGATTCTCTAACTCTGGTTTTTTGTTTTAGCTTTTTTCAGGTCTTCTCTATGATGTCATCAGCACTAGAAAGGATAGAATGGACATAGTTAAGAAACCCATTTTCCCTTCTGTTTCTTCCTGTACCTGAAATCATTCCCCTTGCCTATCCCTCTACTCACCTTTTTTCACCATGCACTGTTCTGCTGTAAGCAGACTTTTCCATGTTATCTACCTTTTCCACTAATATTCATTCCATCTTCTGGCCAAAAGGAAATCTTAATTTCCTTTGATGATGGAAATATGTCAAGGAGGCTACCAGTATCTACAGACCAAAGTAACAGAGGTATATCTGAGAATTATGGGTTTCTCAGAAAAATACATAGATGCTAACAACCTGAAAGTTATCTAAGGAAATCGCCCAGATGTATGGACAGAACCTGAAAACAGAGTTTAGAGAGCAAATCTATTAGAATCCATAGGCTGACAACATAGAGAGTTTAACAGAAGTATAGTTACCAGATTTCAGAGCTTAGCAATCAAGGAGAAAATCAGTCTTAAAAGCAAACAAGAGAAAGCAAGCTACAAATCAGTAAGCACCTATCCAAATAGTGTGGAGACAAGAAATGAAAGAAGAGGCTGGAATGTGATATACTGGAAAACAAGGGAAAGCAGTCTATAAAATTAACAATCCTGCAAAACTAAGACAATTCCAACGTGGAGAAAGGGGCTTCTTTTATAAAATAATAAACTTCAGTCATTTCCTGATTGAGATATCCAGAACTGGGCACAACTTTTGACATAAAAACTGGTGGGAGATGAAATTTAAGTGAAGTAATCTGGAATTGAATGCAAAGAAGGATTAAGTGTTAACATTCTTAAGGAACTAATACAAGTTTTTTATAACTTTTAAGTCAAAACTGGCATAAAGGTCACTGAAAAAAACAAAGGCTAAGAATTTCAGGAAAGACTTTTAAAAAGGGAACAGAATTTGAACATCAGCAAGACTAAAGGGAAGGTGTTGGGAGAAGTTAAGTTAAATAATTTTTCTTGAAATTAAGTGCCACAAGTAAAGGTTAATTAAACAAAAAGGTAGTAAGTGAAAGGGAGAGTGAAAGTGATTCTTAAACCACATTCTCATATGGTTTACCTACAGAAAAATAAATCTTAAAAGATGTTAAGACAACATCAATAAAAGAAAAATACCAGGGTCTAGCTTTGGTGTGGGCAAGAAGGGAAGGGAGTGAAGCATAGTTTAATCATAAAATCAGAATGTTACAATTAGATAACCCTTTTACATGATTTAGACATAAAGGGTAACATCACAAGTAAATTAGTAGAACATGGAAGAAATTACTTGTAGGATCTACAGATAGGGGGAGAGTTCATGACCACATAAGACAGATAGATGTACATAGGAGGGAAAATAATATAATTTTGATTACATAAAATTTTTAAAGTTTAGAAGAAAACCGAGCAAAAAAAAATCTTTGCAACAAGTTTCTCTGATAAAGGTCTCATTTCTAAGATATACAGGGAACTGAGTCAAATTTTCAAGAAAAAGAACCATTCTTTAAATGATAAATGGTCAAATGCTATGAATAGGCAGTTTTTAGGGGAAGAAATCCAAGCTATTAATGGCTATATTTTTTAAAAATATTCAATAACAATAACAACTGGAAAAAGTGCAAATTAAAACAGTTCTGAGGTTTCATCTCACACCCGTCAAATTGACTAAGGTGATAAAAAATGAAAAAAAAAATTCTAGAATAGATGTGGGAAGACAAGACTTGAATGCATTATTCGTGGAGCTGTAGATAGTCCAACTGTTCTGGAAAACAATTTGGAACTACACACAAAAAGCTTATTAAACTGCACATACCCTTTTACCTAACAATACTGCTACCAGGTCTCTGTCCCAAAGAGAATAAAGAAACAATAAAATTACCCAAATACACAAAAATATTTCCAGCAGCTCTTTTTGTAGTGACAAAGAATTGAAAACTGAGGGGATGCCCATCGATTGGGGAATGGGGCTCAGCAAGTTGTGGTCTATGATCAAGGTGGAATGCTGTTATACTGTAAGAACTGACAAAGGCGACAGTTTCAGAAAAACTTGGTAAGACTTGTATGAACTAATGCAAAGTGAAGCGAGCAGAGCTCTTAGAATAATTTATGTAATAACAGCTGTATTATAAAGATAATCAACTTTGAAAGACACAGTGACCAACTAAAATTCCAAAAGACTCATGATGAAACACGCTGCTCGCCTCCGGATAGAGAAGTGATGGCTTCAGAATGCAGATTAAAGCATTATTTCTTCTCTTTCTTTTTCTTTGTTTTTTTGAACATGGCTAATAAGGAAATATGTTTTGCACGACAATACATGTTTATAGATTTTAGTTTTCTTGCCTTCTTAGTGGGTGCAGGAGGAGGAGGGAGAAGAGACAGAATCCAGAATCAAAACTAAAATAAATTGAATCAAGAAATAAAAAACAGGAAACTACTTGACACATCTATGACTGAAAGATGCAGACCACAGTTCATGTCAGAAAAGAAAAAAGTTGATTCTTCTTGATTAGGTAACGAATCTAATTAAATATCACTATGCTACAAGAAATACTGAATAAGATTAATATAGAGAAGCATAAGAAGACTTGGATGAACTGATACAAAGGGAACCTGAAAAACAGCACAGCACTCACAGTGACCACATTGGAAAGAACAGCAACAAAATCTCAGCTGAATATTCTGAAATTATCACAACTAAGCTTGGCCTCAAGCAAGATATGAGAAGATGCCTTCACACACGTGGAGCACTGACTATAACTTAGACCTTTTTTTGATGTGCTGGTTAGTTTTTCTGAACTTTCTTTTTCCTTTCTTTTCTTTTCCTTTTCTGAGACAGCTCGATGAGCCTGGAATCAGGAAGACCTGAGTCTAAATCTGGCCTCTGACACTTACTAATTATGTGTCCCTAGGAAATTCACAACCTCTCTTTGCCTCAGTCTCCCCCACTGTACAATATGTGAAGCAATAGTACCCACCTTTCAAGATCATTGTAAGGATCAAATATGATAATATTTGGAAAGCACTGAACATGGTACCTGGTACATAGTTGGTGCTTAATTAATGTTTCTTTCCTTTATTTGTTTATTATTATTATTATTATTATTATTATTATTATTATTTTGCTTGTTAGAGGGGGGAAGGTAGGGCGATTGGGGGTGACTTGCCCAAGGTCACAGCTAGTTTTGTGTTCAGTGTCTGAGGTCGGATTTGAACTCAGGTCCTCCTGACTCCAGGGTCAGTGCTTCATTCACCGTGCCACCTAGCCACCCCTATCTGTTTATTCTTTACTATAAGGGAGGGTTCTGTGAGAGGTGTGGGGGAAAATACAATAGAAAATGTAAGTGATATAAAATCAAAAGATATAGACATACATACATTTAGGGACTGAATTGCTACAGAGCATATTTGTGTTTGATCTGGGTAGGGTGAAATGGGATCTGTAATAGTGCAAGGGCTAATGGGCCTTCCTTTCTCTGCGGATTAAAAATAAAACAGTAGGGGGAAAAATAAGAAGGGGATCTGATGGAATAAAGAAAAAAACCTTATATAACATGGTTGATTTAGAAAATCCTAGAGAATAAACCAAAAAGAGAAAACAAATAGCCTTCATAAAGTGGCAGGACACAAATAAATGCACAAAAGCTCACCTGCATTTCCATATGTTACTAACAAAAACTAGGGAAATGAGATAGAAGGATATAATTTAAAATAACAATAAAGTGTGTATTAAATATCTTTTCTAGCCCACTAAGACATGCATTGTTTATATGAATGCAGTTTAAATACTCAGATGGAGCTGTGGCTTCAGTGGTGTGGATGTCCCTTCCAGCAGTGCATACTACAAGCCAGCCACACCTGACTCTTCTGTGCAGTTCCTAACCGATAATATGACTACAAAACAATTTTAATAGATATTAAGGCAGATTTCAAAATATCGAGAGATACTCAGTGTCTTGCCCAGGCTACACTGATATACAGTGGTGGAAAAAATCATACAGCATGAGTTAATCTGTAAATTTACCAGTAGGCCTTTCAGATGACCAAAAGACTACCTGACAGAGTTTTTGAAAGTAATACTGAGTCATATGGAAGTGTGAATGGTCAAAAAATATCTAGAAAAACAAAAACAGGAATGAAGGGGTTTGGTCTTTAATATGACCTCATGTTAAAGTAGTAATTATCAAGATTATGGTGTTAAATATAAAAATTGAATAGTTTGACAGTGTAATAGATAAAATATGCAAAACTGAGAAGGAAATGCCTTGTGCAGCCTAATTTTTAATAAGCTTAAGACCATGAAGTACTAGAGGAAGAGTAATATTCAAAAACTTCTGGGAAAGTTATATGACAGTCATGTCAGCTAAGCGGCACAATGTATAGAATAATGGGCCTGGGATCAGGAAGACTCCTTTCCCTAAGTTCAAATCTGGCCTCAGACACTTCTAGCCATATGACCCTGGACAAGTCACTTTTAGTGCTGTTTGCCCCAGTTTCCTCATCTGTAAAGTAAGCTAGAGAAGAAAATGGCAAATCACTCCAGCATCTCTGCTGAGAAAACCTCCAAAAGGGATCGCAAAGAGTCAAACACAGCTGAAAATGACTAAACCAAACTGAATTGTTCATAATTAACCATCATCCTTCATAAGACTTTACAAGTGTATGTATGTATGTATGTATGCATGTATGTGTATATGTATACACACACATCTTAAACAGGTATTACTTTGGCTTCCATCTCTCTCAAGCTGACAATAAGTCAGTTGTTTGTTGACTAGCATTTGCTGACAGGGTCTCCTTGTTATGACGATTTGCGCTGGTTAAAGTTTGATAGAAAAATAAAATACATGTCAGTGTCATTTCTTCTCTCTATTATACATCTTTCATTATCATTTACTTACATAGGTAGTTCAAGATTAATTTGGTTCAGTTGTGTGCCATATCTTTTTCTCATTCTTCTCCTTCTAGCTCTTTACTAATTACAATCTTTGCTCTAATACATTGACATTCTGCCTATACTCAGCCCATTTAAGAATGGCTTTCACCTCCATGACAAGTCCTGTCCTGTCTGTTAAAATATAATCAATTCCATTTTTCATGTTTGAATTCGGGATGCACCACATCCAGTGCCTACCAGTTATTTTTTCAAATACAATATCTGTAGTATAATGGTGTCTACCCTTGCCCAGTACCACACAGTAAGCATTTTGACTCCCACTCACCAGGAGTGACTAGAAGAGGCAACTTTGTTTTTAAAAGACCCTGTGGCAGATACCCCAGCCAATTCAACTCCAACCCTTCAGTTCCTATTTTTTTCTGTGTAGCTAGCAATTGGGTAAGTTCCCAGAGCACAACAGAAGTAGTTTCGAAACTAAGGTTGTACCATCAACAGTCATATAAAACAGTGCTCAGAATCACAAATATTCAGAGAGCCGACATCAAAGCTGCTAAGGTAGCCTTTTTGTTCATCAAATTAACAAAGAGAAAAATCAGGGTTGGTAGGGTGCGTCATCTGCTTTCCCAGAAGCCCCGCTTTCCCCCCTCCACCCACCATACTGATTTATTGCTTGTAGAACAGTGAATTTATCCAGCCATTCTGGAAAACCACTTTGAATTACACAAGAAAAGCTAGAAAACTCTTCATAGCCTTTGTGCCAGTCATGTCAGTATCGGGATTTTACCTCTAAGGAGATTATGGACAACAAGAAGAAAAGCCTATCTTCCAAAAGACATTTCTAGTAGTGCCTCTTACAGATGTAGCCAGAAACTGTATGTTTAGTCATTGGGGAATGACTGAACGTATTGTGGCATATAGCTGAGAATGTTATTTCATCATAAGGAATGACAAAAAATGACAGATTCCAAGAAACATGAGAAGAATTATATAAAGCCATGCAGTATGATCCAAGCAGAATCAAAGAAAATTGATACAATTACTGCAACTATGTAAATAAGGAGCATTTTTAGTAGCAACGGAATTCAGATTAAAAACATGGGGCAGTCTGGTTATTTAAACAGCACATACCCATTCTTGTAACAGACAAAACTATTCATGTAAAGGTGAATGTACTGTCAGTATAAATTGCTTTTTAATGGTTTGCTTTACTGATTGTGGAACATACGATTAGAAAGACACTGGGATCGGGGGAAAGCTGTGTGATGTGTTAGAACAATAAATTACAAATAATTTTTTTTAATTTTAAATGGGAGGAAGAAAGAATGAGAACATGGTAGAGCATGGCTGCCAAACCCTCAGGAGAACACAGCAGTCCCCCCTTCTTTTGGATCCTTCCTCTTGGCCAGTCCTAAGGACTTTTCATCCTTGGAAATATCATGGGCAAACAACCCTCCTAGACGGGAACAGTTTAAAAATAAAGCATTTCAGGACCTTGTTTTCCCTTCTTTGTCCCAGCAAGAGCCCACAATGAGGCCGTAGCCATCAGCTGACTCCCCGGCTTCTGCTTTCCAGGCCTTCCCATTTCTGCTGCCTTATAAGAACTCAGCCACAGACAGCTGCACAGGAAAGTTCGGACTGTAATTGGCAAAGGGCCCCAGTGCAGGTTATGGCGTTGGCTTCCTCTTGCACAGAAGATGTGTTCCCCACAGACAGATTAAAAAGCCAGATCACTCACATAAGTGCCAAAGCAATACAGAGTTCCCACTGTGCCAGCTCATTACCCATCAAAGTGAAGGTGCTGTTAAAGCCAAGAGAGTAAGGACACCGTAGCTGCAAGGGGTCATACAGACCTCCACTTCCTCCCAAATGAGCCCTGCCTTCAGGCAGCCAGTGTTCCTTCTCTCCCTCACCAACCTGCTGCCCAACCCTAAGCTCGTGTGTTCTTTGAACTGTGAAAGAGGAATGGGTGGCAGTTAATGTCTCCTAATTGCATGCCCTGAGGGAGGCTATGACCCACAAGCCTTCCCTCTGATGCCTGTTTTATTGCAGTGTGTCTGAAATGTGATCTTCAAGAGCGACTTCTTAACCCGGCCCTCCTCCCTGGCACAGCAGAGAGCCCCGGAGGAGACTTCAGCTCACTCTACCAGATGGCCCCCCAATCAGCAGCATCATGTTACAGACTCCGGGTGATCAAGTAAGGTGCCAGAGTGTCCCTAGAACCCCCCCCCCATCAGTGCAGACTCATGAGTCTACAATTCAGTCTTCAGATAGGCTGTGG
>CM053601.1:145278188-145302196 GCA_028646575.1 Pseudocheirus occidentalis
GAACTGTCCACAGGATCTGAGTACAAGGGGTCTGGAGAGGAGTCAGGCAGTGACCGAAGGGCATCCAAGGGCTCTGAGTAGAGAGCAGGGCCATGCACGTGGGGATCTTCAAGGCCATGGGAGGCAGTCCCTGCCATCCCCACCTCTAATGAGCCAGGGCACTGCTGATCCAGACCTGGGCCAGTTCCAGAAACAATGCCAGCTTGAGCCTTCTGCCTCTGGATGGCAGCCTCCACAGCCTGAAAGATGTCATTCCCTTGTGAGGTCTGGAAAGTGAAGGTTCCAGGGCCTGAGAGACACCTCCGTCCAGCCTCAAAGGAGAACATGGCCTGGAGGCAGAGGGGGAGAAGGCAAATGTGAGTTGGAGAGCTGGCAGAGACTGCTGAGCTCATCCTTTCCAGACTATCTTACAGGTGCTCAGGGGAAGAGGCTGACCCACAGTCATCCCAGTAGCAGTTAGCTCTTGGGCCTGAAGGGAAGCCACTAGGCTCAAAGGAGAGACCATTCTCAGAGCTGCAGCAAAGGGGGACCCATCATACTCTCCTACCTCTCCCCTCCATACATCCTCTCCTTTCTGAGACTGACCCCAAGTCTTTCTATGGTAGAACCTCTGCCCCATCCCAACCCCTTACCCGATCCCGGCCATAGCGACGGAGAAGAGTGTAGGGCCAGGAGAGCAGGGGCCCCTTCTTCTGACCCTGCCCCCCCAGCACCAGAAGACTCAGACCATTGGCCTCCACCCTTAACAGGTAGCGTCCCTGCAACCCACAATGCTCAGATGCCTCCGTTTTCTGTATAGTCACCCAGAAGTCAGATCCTGGGAAGAAATGAAGGGTCAAACTGAAACATTCCCAGATGGAGAAGGGAAAAGACAGAGGTTCTGACAAAGACTGGACCCTACCTAGACACCAGACCCAAAAGGAGCTTCACACCCCCTCCCCCCAATCCTCCATCTGACCTTTAGCCCTAGGTAAGGGCTGTGGAATCCCTATTCCAAACCCATGGTATGCTCTCCCTTCCATGTTCCCCTGGACTTCCTTTTCCCCAGCCCTTTCTCCTTTCACCCCTACCTTGCCCGTGGGGGCTGTACAGAGAGTTCTCCTGCATCTCCATTGAAGAGGGTCCAGAAGAACTTTCTCCTGGAGCCAGAGACCAGCAGCCTTTCTGCAGGGGTGAAAGTATCAGTGCTCCTGTAATCCATCCCCACTGCCCTCCAGCTGAGGTCTGAGCCCAATCGAGTTTGACGGAGCTAGGGGACACTGACCTCCCCCTCACTAAATGGCCTGCCCTAGACAGCAGACCCACTCCTTCAACCCGCTCACCGGAAAGGCAGTTTGGCAGAGTATTTGCACCCAGGCAACACTGGCAGGGCCCTCTGCCGCCAGGAGGTGAGAGCGCTGAGCAGTGTCCAGGCGAAAAACTGATGTGCCAGGTCCTGGGGGGCTGTCCAAGGCTACGGGGGCCACACTCACACAATCTGACAAGCGAATCACTCGGCAGTCTAGGCGTCGGGAGCCGCCCCACCCGCTTCCAGAGCCTGACCCTTTGTGCTCAAAGAACTCAAGCCGGGCCACTCCATTGGGACTGGAGGGGTACAAGACTGCCCAGGTCTTCTTCCATTTCTATAGTGAGAACGTGAGAAAATATTTTGAGAAGTTATTTTGGGGGAGGAGAATGTGAGGAAGATACTGAGAAGGGACGTGGGAAATGAGAGCTTCCTAGGAACAGGGATGCCCGGACTTCCTCAACCTTTAGGACAAGGGTGGGTGGAGGTCAATATAGAGAGAGAGATCATTAAGAGGAAGAGATTCAAGGAAACATTACGGAAAGGCACTAGGGAAGAGAAGGGGAGACATTGAAAGGGAGGGAAGATACGGGATGCACCATAGCACAGGCTCTGTAGAAAACTTATCTTCTACCCCTTTGTTGTGGGGAGAGATAGGGAGAAACCCTGGCGAGGAGCTATGTGGAACATGTAGGGGAAACCAGGAAATGAGAGAAATGAAGGGACGAGAAGGGCTCAACACACAGGCTAGCGCTGGATCACCCTCCCTCCGTGAGAGGTGGGTAAAGAGAGGCAGGGCGCCCCCCCCCCCCAGAAGGGAAGGGGACTCCATGCAGAATGTCCAGCCCCTCTCCTGGGAGGAAACATGGCTGGGACAGCCCACATCTCCACCTTCAGAGGGGAAGCCACTGTGGCAGGGAGGCCGCCCAGCCAAGACCCCAGACCAGGGCGGAGGGCCCCCCAACCCCAGGAGAGGTGGGGTTTCCTAAAGGAGGCGGGGCTCCCTGGTGGGGGTGGGCGTATTTCCGTCCGGCCGAGGCTGGAGGAAGCGTGGAGGGGCTGGGACTTCCTCCGGAGTTTGGGTAGAAATTTCTCCAGGACTAGCCTCGGGCCCTGCTCCTGCCCTCCCTCCTCCCACCCCGGGGGCTCCCTGCAGACCGCTGCCCCTCGCCCTCCGCCCCTAGCCCCTGCTACCACCTTGGCCCCGAAGCGCTGACTCTGCACGAAGAGCGGTCCCTCCATGGCAGCCCCGTCCATGGCGGCGCCGTCCATGGCCCCAGGCGGCTCGGACGCTTCCTGGCGCTGCGGGGCGGGGGCGGGGGCGGGGCGGGGCCCGCGGGGCGGGGCTGGGGTGGGAGGGATTACCCCCACCCCGAACCCCCTTCTCCCTCCCTGAGCGGCCTAGCCGGCGTCTGGGATTCCAGAGGCACTGGACGGGAGCGGCCGGGACGGCCAACATTCCTGCGGCCGGCCCCGACGCCGGAATGGAAAGAAGTGGGAAGGCTCAGGAAGCCCGCCCCCCGCCCCCTCGCTCTCACACTCAGCCTCCTCTTCCCGGTCGGCCCCCGCAAAACGAGCACGCTAGCCTTCTGTGCCTACTGGGTGCAAGGCCCCGGGAACCCTCGCTTCTGCACTGCAGGTGTCCCGAAGAGTTGGGTTCGAGCTCTGCCAGGGTCCCGAGGTGGCAGAGAGGATTCCTGGTAGGCTCTCTGAACTTAGATGCTACCTCGGGGCACGTTCGCGGTCCAGATGAGCATCTGAACGTTCCTGGCCCAGGACAACAAAGAGCTCTCCAGGGCACTAGCAGAGCTTCCTCTCTCACGGCTACAAGTTAGACCCAGACGTGTAGCAACATTCACAGGCTTAAACAAACCGCGGGTGCGCGGAGGCACACACACACACAACTGTTCGGTTCTTATAAAATGCTTGTTCAACTGAACACATACACAGTTGCGCAGTTCTTATAAAATGCTTGTACTCCTGAACACACACATATACACAACACCCGGAGTGTTCCGTGTCTGTGCGAGCCTACACTCTACCCAAACCTAAAGGGGTGAGTGATGGAAGAAGGCAGGGACCTTGGGGGATGGGGGCAAAGGGGTGAAGTAGGAGAAATGAACAGAAGGCTTCTCCAAGTCTAAAGCCAGGGGCTTCGCCCAACACGGGCCCCCGGGTGTCCTCCAGCCTCAAGCAGCCAGGAAAGAAAGCCTCATTGAGCCGAGCGGCCAGGGGCGGAGGGGAGGAGGCGAGGCTGGGGCCTGGCTGGCCAGGGAGGGGGAGGGACAGACTGAGTGGAACGGTGGGAGGGATTGAGGGAGGGGCGTCCAGTCTCCCAGGGCCCGGCACTTTCTTGGAAGTCCCGGGATTAGGCTCTGAGGCCGGGACTGGTGTCCCCCATCCCATTCCTTCGGAGGCAACTGCCAGCCCAGAGGTAGGGGAGCTTGGGGAAAGGCGAACAAAACAGATAAGAAGGGAAATGAGGAATGAAGGGGGCTAGGGACGAGGTGGGAGGATAGATGACGGGCACTGGGAAAGAGGTGGGCTCACTGAAGGATGGGGGGGCAGCGGGGGATGGGATTTAGGAGAGATGGGAGTGGAGAGAGTTGGGTGTGTGGGAAGCTGGGAGTGTGTGGGTAACAGTGATGGGGGATATAGGAGGGTGTGAGAAATGGGGGGCCCAGGTAATGAGGATATGCTGGAGATGGGAAAGGTGGCAGTGAACATAGGATGGGAGCCACAGGGGATAGGGATTTATGAGGGTAAAGATAACCAACATTTGAAGCTGTTTTATACTTTCTGCCATTGGTCAATCACCAGTTCCCTGAAGGAGGTCATTTGATGACCAGTGCAGGGGAAGGGGAGGGGAGGGAGACAGAAAGGTGAAAGGGGTCCAGCCTGGCAGGGGGCAGAGAATGTGGCAGCCAAGGGAGGGGATGAGGGTCAGAGGCCAGCAGGGTGGAAAGGGGAAAAGAGGACAAGAGTCTCTGCTGGGAGTCTGGCCCAGAAAAGTCAAAGTTTCCATAGCGGACTAGAGGGAAGGGAGAGGAGGGAGAGAAAGGCTAGGGCTGGGATGGGGAGGAGGGGGACAGGGCAGAGGCCAGGGCAGAGGGCCCACCAAAGACTCCTCTGCAGGGCATGGATATGCCAGACCCCAAAGTCAGCTGTTCCTATCCCATCCCCCCCAGGGATTGGGCCTGTCTCTCTGGCCTAGTCTCTGTTGCCTCAGTAACCGCTTGGACCTTCATGCTCTCTCCTTCTCCCTTCCTCCCTTCTTCCCTCAGAGTGGCTCCCACTGCCCCACCCCATTCACTCAACCCTGGTCCCTCTGGGTCCCCATGCTCCCCTGGGACAGGTAGCCAAGGGGCCTCAGTGTGTAACTCTGTCAAAGTGGCACCATCTGTGACACTGTTTCCTACGTCCCTACCAACATAGCCTCCTCATGACTTCTGGTATGGGCAGCTGTGTGTGATCCATGCAGCTAAAACTATTATGTGTGTCTGCCTGGGGGGGGGGGGAGGGAAGAGAGAGAGAGAGAGAGAGAAGAGAGAGAGAGAAGAAAGAGGGAGGGAGGGAGAGAGAGAAAGAGAGGGAGAGAGAGGAAGACAGAGAGAGAGAGAGAGAGAGAATGTGTGTGTGTGTGTGTGTATAGCATAGTGTGAATGGTGTGCCCGCCTGTTTCTCTGAGCTTCTCCTGCACATGCTCTGGCAAGGTTACTTCCCAGCTCTAAGGATAAAGGGTTGCTATGTGAGTTTCTCTAAACCACTATTCCCCCTCCTCAATGAAGATTCAACAGAAACCTATGTCACTGACTTGTGTTTACCATTCTTCTATCAGTTTTACACTCTATCTCCTTATTAATGTCTCTCAGTCATCTGTTGAGTTCACAGGCCGTCTCCTTCCCTCCCTCACTGTGTCTCTCTGCCTTTCTCTGTATCTCTCTTTATGTCTCTGTCACCATCTCACTGTCACTAAAGTCTGGGTTTCTATTTCTCTTAGACCATGTCTGACATGCAGCTTGCCGGGGGCCAGCCCTGGGGCCTCTGGGGACTGTTTCTATGCATGCTGTGTACCTGGTGCCTGGGAGCTCCCTCTCCATCCCCAAGCCCCTCATCAAGCACTGGTAGCAAGCTTCGTTTCCGCCTTGCTGGTTTCCCTCGGAAGCACTACGAGGGCCGTGTGGAAATACAGCGGGCTGGCGAGTGGGGTACCATCTGTGATGATGACTTCACGCTGCAAGCAGCTCATGTGCTGTGCCAGGAGCTGGGTTTTACTGAAGCCACAGGATGGGCCCACAGTGCCAAGTATGGCCCAGGCACAGGTGAGAACAAGCAACAAGGAAGGTCACAGAACAGAGAAATGACACCAAGTCCAGCTGAAGCTGGAGGCTCAGGAAGATGTAAAAAAAAAGATGTAGTCTGCACATAATATCAGAGCTGTTGAAGGCAGGGGAGGAAAGGAGAAGGTTGAGCAAAGAATTAATATATTGACAAAGTCCAAATCTAAAAAATATACAATTGGATCAAATTAATATGATGAAATGTCATAAATATAAATGTAAAAGTCAGGCTTGGGTTCAAAAAATCAATTGTACTTCCCCGGGAAGCATGAAAAGATAAACTATTCTTAAATTAAATATCTAGGGGAATTAATGGACTGCATGCAAGCTCTATATGTCAAGCAAAAAAGGTTAAGTGACTGAAAGTAGCACCAATAGAGGCTGAGTGCCCAGAATGAGGAAGGAGACATTAATACCCTTGTCCTCTGTTGTGGTCAAACCTTCCCTGGTATATTATGTCCTGTTCTGGGCACCACATTTAAGGATATTGATAAGCACATCCAGAGGGAAAAAAAAACATACATAATAAAGAGTAACTGGGAATTGAAGAAACATAGTACCGAGGGTAGAGCGCATTGGTTCTAGAGTCAGATCCCAACTCTTATGAGCAAAACACAACCTCCTTGGACCTTGGTTTCTCTATCTGTAGAATGAGGTTGGAATAGATGGCCTCTGAAGTTTCTTTCAATTCTAGGTTTATGATTCTAGGAAAGAAGGCTTACTTATTGGGACATGGAAATAATCTAGAATTCTTAACAAGTGGTCATGCGGCCTCTTCTCAAACACTCCCATGGGCAGGAAACTCACTGTGGCATGAGGCAGCCCATCACATTGCCAAACACTTCTGAACACTGGAAAGTTATTTAGATGAGCCCCAATTTCATCCTGTAACATTGCTTCCAATTTCAGAGACCACTGGACATGAACACCTTCAACTCCATCCACCCCCCCCAAATGATACCTCTCCTTTTCCAATACTCAAATCTCCTCTAACCTTAAAAAACAACAACTTTCCCTCAGTTGTGCCACTCCTCTCAAAGCATGGCCCTATACCTCTCCCTTTCCCTTAACTGCAAAACTTCTAGAAAGAATCATTTAAACTTGACCTCCTTTTGCTCAGCAGACTTGAAATCTGGCTTCTCTCCCGAAGGCTACTTAGCCTCTCCCAAGTTACCACCAGTGACCTTTTAATTGCCAAATCCAAAAACCTTTGCCCAGTTCTCTTCCTCTCTGACCTTTCTGTGCTATCTGAGAGCAGAATTATTCTTGGAGTCCAGAAAACCCAGGTCTGAATCTTGCCTACTCCAACACCTCCTAGATGTATGGCCACAAGCAAGTCATTTTAACCTCTGCTTTTCTTTAAGGTCCTGTGGGTACTATTCACAGGGAAGCTGGATTAAACTTATTCTGCTTTGGCCCCATAAGGCTAGAACTAGGTACAATGACTAGAAGTTACAGGGAGGCAGATCACAGTTCAAAGGAAATTTTCCTAACAACTTGTACCGCTTTAAAAAAAAAAAAATTGAATGGACTTCTTCAGGAAGCAGTGAGTTTCCATACATTCAAAAGTCCTGAAGAGAAGCCTCAGGCACCCCAGAATCAGGGGGCTATATATCTTTTCTATAGAAAGGATTCTTCTGCTAGGAGGGAGTTTGGACAAGGTCCCTCCCAACTATGAGATCCTTTCATTTTTAACTCTAGCCTGAAAAAAGAGCTTGTCAAGGTAGACCTAGATATTACGTGAGGGGGACTGATTGGGAGAGGGCATCAGACTGAGGGTGTGACTAGTGCCCTGGGCTGCTTGTCATCTTGTTCATTAGAAGCTTTTATTTTTTTTTAATTAACTTTTGTTTATTTTTAGTTTACATCATTCATTTCCACAAGATTTTGAGTTACAAATTTTCTCCCGTCTTTCCCCTACCCACCACCCCAAAACAGTGATCCCACTGTATAGCCCCTCCCCCAATCTGCTCTCTCCTATGTCCTCCCCCATCAGCCCTCTGACTTTCTGGTAGAGCAAGATCGATTTCCCTACAGCAGTGCCTGTACATCTTAGCCATCTTCCTCACTAGAAAAGAACTTTTGACCAGGTCTGATGAGAGTCCTTATTCTGACTCTTCCTCTAAATCATTAGGTGTCTTTGAGAAAGTCACTTTTATACTGGCTCTGGAGTCAGGAGGACCTGAGTTCAAATCCCGCCTCAGACACTTAACACTTATTAGCCGTGTGACCTCGGGCAAGTCACTGAACCCCAAATGCCCTGCCTACAAAAAGAAAAAAAAAACTGTAGTATAGAGAAAGTCACTTCTCTCTGGGTTTCAGTTTCCCCCTCTGGAAAATAAAATAATTGGGCTCAGTGGGTTCTAATCTCCCATCAGGTTTAAAATTCTGTGCTTCCTTATGATTGCTGCTCACTCCCCAGGGTCTCAAAAATTTACCTGCTCTCCCAAGACCCTTCTGCATTCCCAAAGCCTAAATCACCAGAAGTTCCCAAATGCCTTCCATACTTGTTCCCCTTCCCTCACCCACATCTGCTTGGGACAGGTGAACTAGAAGGGCCTCTTGTCTTCCCATCCCAAAGTATCCCGTTCCTCACCTGTAAAATCGGGGCAGGGATGGATTAGAAGGCCTTAAGACCCCCAGCTCTTCCATGCCCTGCCAACATCCCCATTCCTACCTTCATCACTACCTCTGTGCTCCTTCTCAGTCTCTTCTGTCCACTCCCCAAGGCCGAATCTGGCTAGACAACCTGAACTGCAGAGGGACAGAGCGAAGCATTAGCGAGTGCGCCTCTCGGGGCTGGGGCAACAGCGACTGCACCCACGATGAGGATGCTGGTGTGGTATGCAAGGACCAGCGCCTTCCCGGCTTCTCCGATTCCAACATCATAGAGGTTGGTGGGTATATGGGCAAAGACGTCGTTTCTGTACAAATACATGTGGCAGCTGGGGGTACAGTCTGGAAAGGGCTGGGCCTTGGGTCAGGGAGATGAATTCAAATCCTCCCTCTGATACGTATTCATCATGTGGCCCTAGGAGTCACTAAACTTGTGTCTTGTCTTTCCTCATCTGTAAAGTAGTGACAGTAATAGTCCTGCCTTCCAAGGCTTTTGTGAGGATAACATGAGACAAAATGCATTTGAGGTTTTTAAAATTCAGTTTCACTTTATTTTTACAAAGATTCAAAATGAGATGATATTTAAAAAGTAAAAAACTTGACGAACTGCAAAATGATATATGCATGCTAGCAATCATTATTATATACATACACAAGCAGGCACATTGGAATTTGGGGGCTGGGGAAGATACAGGGTCGGGGGCAGTTCAGTCATTTTCAATCATGTCCAACTCTTTGTGACCCCATCTTAGCAAAAATACTGGAGTGGTTTGCCATTTCCTTCTCCAGCTCATCTTACAGATGAGGAAACAGAGGTAAACAAGGTTAAGTGACTTGCCTAGGGTCACATGGCTGAGTTTGAATTTAGGAAGATGAGTCTTCCTGACTCCAGGGCTGGTACTGTCACCGCCACACCTCCTAGATGGGGCAGTTAATATAATATCATAGGGAAGGTGATCTGATTTAGTAGAGAAGTCAGGTTTGGGAGTCTGAAGGCTAGTCTCAAATCTGGACTGGGCTGCTTCCTTAGTATATAACAAGTCATTTAACCTCTCCGAGCTTGTCTCCCCCACCCCCACTCCCCATCTCTTCCAGCTCCAGATTCAGTCATCTGCCACTGCTCTCTCTCTCTCTGGGCCACAGTCACTTCATTTGTAAAATGGGATTTATATTTTCTTGCTTAGACTCTTTTCTATTTTTCTTCAGGAGAGAATTAAATTTTCTATGTATTTTAATTATGTGAGAAAGGATTTTTGTGTCAGGTTCCTGCAGGGGGAGATATGGAGCTAGAGAATTATACAATTTTAAATAAATTCCAGCCTAACTGAAGACCTCAGTTTCCTCATCTGTAAAATAGAGGGGTCAGAAGTTTATCTCCAAAGCCCCTTACAGTTTTCTTAAGGTATAAGAGGATGGGAATGAGTAGTTTCCCTGGGGTTGTGCCCCCAAGATGTGTCTATGTGATTAAGGGCTGACCCAGACCTGTCCCATCCCATCCCCAGGTGGAGGAACAGCATCTCCAGGTGGAAGAGGTTCGTCTGAAGTCAGCTGTGGGTGGGGGCCGGCGGCCCCTGCCTGTCACAGAGGGGCTCGTTGAGGTCCGGCTCGCTGGGGGGTGGGCCCAGGTGTGTGACCGCGGATGGAGCGCGCATAACAGCAGAGTGATCTGCGGCATGTTGGGCTTCCCCAGCGAGCGGAGGGTGAATGCTGCCTTCTACAGGTAAGAGAGCCAGAGTGGATTACAGGGATGGGGGAAAAGGCATCCCAAGTGTGAGGCATGAGAGTGATGTGAGCTAAGGAGGGGTCCAAACGGGAACGGGTCTGAGGACTGAGCTGTGTCTAGATCTGAATTTAAGGGTCTGAAGGGGTCAAGGTTAGGAGACTGTCTGGGTTTTGATAGATGTCAAAGTCAAGTGACCTGGCATGAAGTTCAAGGTCTGAATGAACAGGGTTTAGATGTGAGAGGGTCTGAGGTTCGAGGTATGAGGAATTCTGAGTTCTGAGGCATAAGGCAGAGGCCCAAGGTTAGGGGGTGGGGGCGAGGAGGGAGTATGATGAACTAAGTCTATACTGCCAGGTGCCGAGAGCGCTGAATCTGAAGGGTTTGAAGTGTGACAAGTCGGAAGAGTCAAAGGGTGGAGATTGTGGGGTCTTGACTGTGAAACAATCCGGGAGGGAAGGGTCTGAGTGATGTATGAGACTGGACTGGGGTCTGAGGGGAGAAAGATGCGGGAAGGACCAAGGACCGTGGTGGGGGATGGAACCTGAATTGGGGTCTGGAAGGACAAACATGCCCTGGAGGAGCGGGCCTGACGGGGGCGTGGTTTTAATGTGGGAGCGGGGCTTCCTCCTGCGGTCCATCTGAGTCTTGCCACGCCTTAATGTAGCTGAAGTCATCGAGTGCTAGTCAGATAATTCTGACTGCTTTGCCGGCTTTTCTGGAGCTCTCAAAGAAGAGCGGCGGAAGGGGGTGAAATCAGGAGAGGCTTCACAGAATAAGGGGCATTTGTTCCCTGTGGAATGTAATTACTCTCTTTGATGGGCAGGGACTAATTTGTCAGTCTCTCCCAGGACTTTGCCCAGTGCCAGTCGAAAATCATTTCATAGATTTAGAACTAGAAAAAACCTGATGCCCAAAGTGTCAAAGTCAGGATTTGAAACCATTTCCTCAACCACTAGATCCAAGTCCAGTCAAAAAGCACCTACTAAGTGCCAGACAGTGCTCTAAGTAGTCTCTCTCTTTGCAAGAAAATGGGGTTAAGTGACTTGCCCAAGGTCACACAGCAAGTAAGCGTCAAGTGTCTGAGGCTGTGTTTGAACTCATGTCATCCGGACTCCAGGGTCCTATCCACCTTACCAGATGTCCCATTCAATGATCTCAAAGAGTTCACAGTCTCATAGAGGAGAAAACGTGCCAACAACTATGTGTGAACAAGATAAAGACAGGATGAATTCACAGATTCTTGGGGCCAAGGCACTTCTTGCAGAGGGTGGGATTTTAACTGAGACTAGAAAGAATCCAGAGAAGTCAGGAGGAGATGAGGAGAGGGAAGGTTCCAGACTTTGGAAACAGCCTGTAAAAATGCCTGGAGTCAGGAACCCCAGTGTGTGTTTGCAGAACAAGGAGGCCAACATCATTGGCTCACAGAGTACCTTTGTGCAGGAGAATAAGGTGTAACAAGATTACAAAGTTAGGAAGGGGCCAGATTATGGAGAACATTAAAAGCTGGACAAAGGATTTTATATTTGATGCTAGAAGTAATTGGAAACCAGTGGGGTTTATAGAAGGCAGAGAGGGGTGGGAGGAGGTATCATGGTGACATGGTCAGATCTGTGATTTAGGAAGATCAATTTGGCAGTCGAATAGAGACTAAATTTTAATAGGGAAAGATGAGGCAGGGGAACGAACCAGAAAGCTGTTGGAATCATCCAAGCATTAGGCTTTGAGAACCTGTACCACAGTGGTGGCAGTATCAGAAGGGGAAAAGGAGAGTGCAGGAGAGATCCTCCAAGGGTAGGCAGGCACCTTGGCAGCTAATTGTGTGTAGGAGATGAGAAAGAAGAGTTGAGGGTGACAACATAGACTCAGAATGGGTCTTATGGGAGAATGACAGTGCCCTTGAAGGAAATGGCAGTTAGGAAGATGGGAGCTTTTAGAGAAAGATAGTGAGTTCAGTTTTGGACATGCCTATGGGACATCCAGTTCGAGAATTTTAATAGAGAGCTAGAGATGCAAGAGTGGAAATCTGGAGAGGGGTTGGGCTGGATAAATGGATCTGAGACATAATAATTGAATCCATGGAGGCTAATAAGGTAGAGGGAGACGAGAAGAGGGCCCAGCACAGAGAGCCCTGGAGGACACTTCTGGCTGAATCCAGGCTGTTTCCACTGTACCTAATACATTATTTTTCTGTTGTTCCATCATTTCAGTCATGTCTGACTCTTTGTGACTCAATTTGAGATTTTCTTGGCAAAGATACTGGAGCTGTTTGCCATTTCCTTCTCCAGCTTATGTTAACAGATAAGGAAACTGAGGAAAACAGGGTTAAGTGATTTGCCCAGGATCACACAGCTAAGAAGTATCTGAAGCCAGATTTGAACTCAGGAAGATGAGTCTTCCTGACTCCAGGCCCTGGCACTCGATCCGTTGTGCTACCTAGCTGTCCCAGTACATTATTTATATGCATTATTTATTTATTTGCATTTATGCGTTTATATGCATTATTAATAAATCCTTATTGGATTGAATTGGATATGGCCTGGGCCTGGAGGGATCTGTAGGATTTCAGCCAGATTTCAAAATAACTAAGACTATGGGATGGGCAAAGGTGTGAAAAAGGTTTGGGGCAACTCAGAAATTTGTCTAGGGTTTATGTTCATCTCAGGGGATGTTTCTATAGGGTTTCAGAGACGTAGCTTACAAGATCCTGGAGGGTCCTTGATTCAAGAAGGATTCATAATGCTGAACTTGGAACTGTAGAAGATGCCAGAGATGTTGAAATCTTTGCCCTCAAAAATCTTCTACAAGACAGCATGGTGCAGTGTGAAAAGTGTTGGATTTGAAGGAAGAACAAAGACCTGGGTTCAAATCCTACCTCTGCCACTTACTATCTGGGTGGCCTTGGGCAAGTCCCTTCCTCAGTTTCCTTAACTGTAAGATATAAGAAAATTCAACTAGATAACCTGGAAAGTCCCTTCCATCTCTAAATGTATGATTCTAAAGAGACAAAAACACACATGAAACAATGAGATGTTACATGCTGCAATATATGAGACCATGTAATCTAGCCTTTTGTTCAACAGAGGGAAACCAAGGTCCAGAGAGATGGAAGAACCTCTTCCAACATCACACAATTAATGACAGGAGGACCTGAGTTCAAATCCGCCCTCAGACACTTGACACTTAAGTAGTTGTGTAACCTTGGGCAAGTCACTTAACCAGATTCCCTACCTTCCACCCTGCAAAAAAAAAAAAAAAAAAGATAATTAATGACAGTCAGGACTAAGACTGAAATCTAAAAAGACCTAAATCACTATAGGACTACAGTAAGTATTTAATGATAGAGAAGATATAGTACCATAAAATTTGGAAATGAAGAGCGATAAAGAAATATTTCATTGGAGAAGAAAGTATTTACAGCATTCAAAGCTGGATTTACCTTATTTAACATCTATAATAATGAGTGCCCCAAAAAGCAGATGTGAGCTCAATATAAAGACTCAGAAAGGGTATACAATGGACCATGGAGAAGGGGGGAAAGTAAGGAAAGGCTAATCCTCACACTTGGGGGTGCTATAGAGGGAATTCCTGATGGAGTTTGAGGTTGATAAGATGATTTCTGAGGCTGCTTCCAGCTCTGAGATTCTCAAAGTAATCACACATTTAGACCTGGAAGGAACCTAAGAAATCTCCAATAATCTGACCCTATCATTTTATTGTTGAGAAAACAGTCCTGGAGAAGGAAATGGGTCTTGCTTCAGGTCACAGAAGTAATAACAGTATTCAAACTGGCACCTAAGCCACTAACTAGGCCCCATGGAAGGCCACAACAACCCTTTAGAAAGGAATGAAGCAGGGGAACTCTCCCCAGCACCTCTTTTTAGAGTGTGTGCATTCTAAGCCATTTTATAGTAATGTGTTCAGGGGGAAATATCCCAAAGGATGCCTATAGGATAGGGAGCAATGAGTGCCAGTTCTTTGTGGTGGCCTAAGGAAAGGAACTAAGAATCACCACAAATACTTCCCCCCAAAACCCTGGTGCAGCTGAGGCCTCTGCTCTTTTCTGTATGCAGAAGGTCCAGGTAAGGAACAGCCACCAAAGGTGAATTGACCAAAAGGAGTCCAAGTCCATAAGGATACTGAATGAATGGTGTTAATGGTTAATGAATGAATGTAGCTAAAGCTTAATGTCTAAATCCCAGCTTTACTATGTACTTACATAGTACTTAAGTACTAAGAACTTATGGACAGGGCCAAGATTAAAAATAATACAGTCCCTTCCTTCAAGGAGCTTATAGTCTAATACAGAGGGTTTTACAAGTCATAGCATACAAAGTGAATAAGAGAAACCAGAGTCACTGAAGAGATCACTTTTATCTGGGGAGATCACGGAAAACTTCACAGAGGTGGTGGCCCTGATCCACTTTGGGAGAAGGAATGGATTCAGAAGGCAGAGATTTGGATGCTGAATTCATCCTATGCATGGTAGGGGTGGGGGACAGGGGAACATTGTAACAGAAACAGAAGAAAACAGGACAAGTTCTGGGAACAGTCCAGAATGGATGGAGTTAGAATTTGCAAATTCTACTCAAATTCTACTCAAATCAGTTCAATAAACGATTAAGCGCTAGGTGCTGGGGAGAAACAAAGACAGTTCTTGCCCTCACAAGGCTTCTATTCTGCTGGGTGGTATACATGCATACAAATAAGTAGATACGATGTATACATACTGTAATACTGAGCAATTTCGAGAGGGAAAGAGCATTGAGACCCAACGCACCAGCAGCAGCCTATGACAGTAGTCCAGGTGAGAAGGAATGGATTCAGGAGATAATGTGGAGGGACCAGTCATGGCAACTGATTGTGGGTTGAGGTGAGGGAGGCAGAGAGCACTCAGAATTCTGAAATGGAAGATGTCAGTGCCACTTTATGGAGAGGGAAATTGGGAGGTGGGGCCACTTGGGGGTCAAGGGAAGATGAAGAGCTTGGCATAAGACACATTGAGCTTAGACCAGTAAAAAAAGGAAGCAAGCTCTTGGACCTCACTTCTTGGGAGCTGATCCAAGCAGGGCCTAGGGAAGGGGCAGTTGGACTATTTAGGGCTCTGCCTGTTACTACCTCCATCCATCCCCTCAAGTGTTCTGGCTCTGCCTGGCCTTGGCCTCAAGACATCTTTACACTTTTGGTTTCTCCTCTTGGCAATGAGCCTTGGGACTGACTGCAGTCGGAGAAAAGAGGTCAGCTGGATTAGCAGATCTGCTTAGGCAGGCCTGACCAGGTTTGGCCTTCCCAGCTCCATCAGCCTGGCTATGGTCCAAGTCACATGCTTCCATCCTTGGCCAACTTCCGAATTCCTGGGCTTAACACCCCACCCCATTGCCACTCAGTGGCCTGAGTGGTTATGAGATTCTCAGTCCAGACACTACCTAACACCCCTACCCTCTATAGTTCTGCTTTTGGCTAACGAGATTCTCAGCTCCCAGCCTGCCTTCCAATCCCTGTCGTCCCAAGGCAGTGATCCGATTCTGAATCTTCACATGTATCCTCACATATGTCCAACTCCTTCCCTTCCCACTGATTCCAGGCATTCAAGATCCAACCTTGAGCTACAAGGGCCTGTCTCTGCCATCTTAACTGGTTGGGGGGGGTTGGAAATGAAAATGATCTTTTAGCTTCTGGTAACCAAGGACAGTAGGGCAACAGATGAGAGGTCCTTCTAAGTCACTTGGGAAAAATTTCTCGTGCTCCTGACCTTGACTGGCCTTCTAGCCTGGTTCCAGGCTCCCGGCTTGTCCTTACTCCAGCGTTCTCTTGTCCTCACAGATGGTTGAGGAAACGGGCAGCCAAGGCCTCTGCCCAACGCCGTGGGTCTCGTAGCAGGTAACAGGGTAGGAAGGGGTTGACCTCTGGCTGAATCCAGGGGCCTCCTGATCCTCCCTGTGGCTCTCGGAACTGGAAGGACACTGTCCTTTCCAGATCCCAGGGTAGTGAATCGGGGTATGGACAAGCAGGGTCAAATGTAGGGACAAGTGGAAGAAGCACTTCCTTCTGCTCCCTCGACAACCCTGGGCTTGAGTCCTCAGCTCCAGCTCCTCCAGCCTCGATTCATACTCGCTCCCCGCCAACCTCCTTCTTTTCATCTCTTTCCCTTCACTTCTTTCCCATGGTTCTGCCTGTTTAACCAACCTTCCCTTGCCTCCCTCCTCTTCCCTGCTCTGATCAGGTGTCTCCAGTGGGGCAGCATGGGCCCCTGGAGCCTTGCTCAATGTGGCCATGGAGGGGTCGGTGTGGAGAGTGTGCCCCAACCACGACTCTGCATCTCCCCAGCCCTCCTTCCTCATCCCTCCCCTTGCCCTACCCTCTGTCTCTTTCTGGGGAACAGAACAGAAAAGACAAGGAGTCTGATGGCCCCCGACCCTTCCTGACCCCCTCCTACTTATTCTTTGCCTCCCTCCATGCCTGTCTCCTTTTTCCAGGCCAGTCACCAAGCTTAAAGCCAAACACAAACCCCGTGCAGGCCAGGGGCCCAAAAAGAGGTAAATAAAGAACTGGATGGTAAAAAGCAGACACAGAAACTGAGAGACCACTGGTCTGAGCAGGGGACCACAGGGTCCACAGGACTGGTTGGGAGTCAGGGGAAAGAGAGAAGGCTTTTGGGACCAGGGGATGTGATAGGCCCAGTCAGACACCCCCCTGCTACCCCAACCCCCTCACCCCACCGTGAGGTTTGCCTAAAGGACAAGTGATCCCTTCAGCTTGCCTGGTATGGAAATGAAATTCAGGATACCAAAGTGGCAGTCACACCTAGTTTTCTACCATAGCAGCATTTGTAACAAGCTGTATGATTCAGTCTTCTCTTTTTCCCTTCAAGTTACTCCAGAACTCTGGGGGAAAGACACCCATCTTCTTCCACCCAAGAAAAACAGCACCGCTCCCATTTATACACCAAACATTATTCATGCTATTTCACTGATTCTTGCCATAATTCTGAGTAGTGACTGCTATAACGAAGATGGTGATCCCCATTTAACAGCTGAGAAAACAGCCTCAGAGCAAGGAAGTAATTTGTCTGAGGTCTTAGAGACAGCATCAGAGCAGAGACTTGCTGGGTCTGAATGCCAGCCCAGAGTTCATCCCTTTGTACCACACTGCAGCTGGTCCCCTCTGCCCCTCCAGCTCAGTGGCTTCAGAAGACAATTTGGGTGGGGGAATCTCTGCTTGGCCAGTGAAGGCCAAGGCAAGAATTCTTTTTTCTTTTCTCATCTCCCCACTGCCACATCTTGAATCAGGCATCACACAAAATGATCCTCTGAGCATCTCTCATCAACGTTTCACTGTGATAGTTTGAAGAATTGGGGACTGCCTCTTGAAGCTCTACTTTGGGGGGGTTTCTTTTTGGTGTCTGCTTTGCCCCCCCATGGGCCCCATTCTGGGTCCCTCAAAAGGACTTTTCTTTCCACTATAAGACTATTTCTGACATTGCCTGGGCTTTGGGGTCTTGGCACACTTTATTCATACACACACAACTTTTTTTGTTCATGCTTGCACTTACACGCATATCCATCTTCATAGGCAATGTTTTCTGATGGCCCTAGCCTTGTACTACTTAATATTCTACAGGATGGAGGAAGTTTTTCCTGGTTTTCCCACTCGTGATCCTACCTTCTTAGCCCCAGGTCCTGCCTGGCCCCTTCCTTTGTGGTGCTGGGGTCTGTTGTTCCAGGTAGCAGATACATTTCTCTTGTACGCACAACGACCCTGTGCTTTCGGGCTTCAAATGAATGAAGTCCCAGAGCCGTCCCTGGCCTCTCTCAACTAAGGCCAGCTCCATCCCATTTGCCTAAGTGGTCATTTTATGGGACTCTTTCTCTCCTATTGTTTTTATTCCAGATGCATGAAATGACTGCTCCTGAGACTTCATTGCATTTTGCCAATCCAGGCACCTCCTATCACCCTCCCTCTCCTCTGACCTTTTCCCCACCATACCCATCTGCTGCCTGGAAGATCTCTCCAGTACTGACCCATCCCAATCCTTCCTCTGTTCTATTGTCCTATCTCTCTTTCCCAAGTCCTGGCCTATCTTCCCATTTTGCCCTGGAACAACCTCTCCAGCTCCTGTCCTCCACCTCATGACCTCAAACATTTCCTAACAAAAATATAACACTCACTGACTTTTATGTAATGCCTTAAGATATACTAAGTGCATTACAAACTCATTTGATCTTCTCAACAACCCCAAGAGGTAAGTATCGTAGGTATAATTACCACTCTCTTTATGTAGGTATAATTACCACTCTTTAACGCATAAGGAAACACGGGAGAGATTAAGTCCCTTGCTCAAATTCACAACATAGTGGCAGAATTTGAATCTAAGTCTCTCCTGATTCTAAGGCCCAGTTCTTTCTCGAGTACTATAGCTAATTCTTTTAACAGAAACTTACATTGTATTTTATGGCTTAAATTTACTTTTCATTATTTTACTTGATTCTGTGAGAGAAATCCCAGGAATAAATACTATTCCTATTTCATAAAAGCAAACAGGATCAGAGAGGTTCTAGGTCACTTGTTCCTGATCACACAACTATTAAGTGTCAAGGGCAGGATTCATACCCAGGTCTTTCCTGACTTCAAGCCCTCTACCCTTTCTACTGTGCCACCACTTTCTGCTCCAGTAGCTTATTTCTGCCCTGGCATGCATGCAGGTGTATTCATGTCTACACTCGGGCTGACTGGGCCTCCTGTTTAAGCTGAGGCATGTATCACCTCCAGGCCACCCCCACCACGTTGGGCCCCTTGGTCCCAGCCCATGGCTCTTTGTGTTCATCGACCTGCAGCAGGGGGGCTGATGGAGGTAGGGTCAAGGTCACAATGAGCTCTTTCCTCCCTCTGTCCAGAAGGCTCCTTCCATCTCCTTACCCCACATCCTTCCCCCTTTTGAAACATCCATTGTCTCTAGCCTCTCTTGAGACTCTGGTTTTTTCTCTCTCAGACAAAGGGGTGGAATTTATAGAGAATGCTGGGAGAGGGGAATGGGACCAGGGAGATGGGGAGGAGGGTTGAGGATGAGGAGTCTAGAGTCTGGGGACCCATCCTCCTCCTTCCCCTGTCCCCAGGCTGCTGGCCCAGCGCCAACGTCACTCCTTTGGCCTGCATGGAGTGGCCTGTCTGGGCACTGAGGCTCACCTCTCCCTCTGCCCCCTGGAATTCTATCGTGGCAATGACACTGCCCGGTGCCCAGGTGGGGCACCCGCCGTGGTGAGCTGTGTGCCAGGCTCTCTTTATGCCACACCCAGTGGCCAGAGAAAGAAGCAGTCATCGACACAACCTCGGGGAGAGGTGTGTGAACCAAGCAGAGGGAGGTCCCCCCATTCCCACTTCCTGACCAACCCAGCCCAGCCCACCTCAAGGGACCAGCGGGACCCTGACAGTACCTTCCTCCAAACCTGACCCTCTAGGATGGAGATAGCAATCCCCTAGGGCTGCACCTGATACTCTCCATCTCCTGCCCCAAGCTCTGTGTCTACCTCCCTGGCCCTGTTAATACTCTTTCCCATCTCTATGTCTGTCTTTCTTCAGCCCCGTCTTCGTCTGAAAGGCGGAGCACGGCCGGGTGAGGGCCGGGTAGAGGTCTTGAAGGGCGGTGAGTGGGGCACAGTCTGTGACCACAAGTGGGACCTCCTGTCAGCCAGTGTTCTGTGCCGGGAATTGGGCTTTGGGAGTGCCCGGGAGGCCCTGAGCGGTGCCCGAATGGGACAGGGTGAGCTAAGGACAGAAAGCAGTAACCCACATAGGGTGGAGGGAGTACTATGGGACAGGTGTGGAAGTGGGGAGATATTATCTATAACCCCCTGACCTCTGTACTTTGACCCCAGGTATGGGCCCCATCCACCTGAGTGAGGTACGCTGCTCAGGTAGAGAAGCTTCCCTCTGGAGCTGTCCCTACAGGAACATCACTGCTGAGGACTGTTCCCATGCCCAGGATGCTGCTGTCCGCTGCAATCTGCCCTACACCGGAGCTGAGACCACGGTCAGCTCTGTTCTGTGATCCTGGATCACAGGCTTATCTTCAGCCCCCTGTGCCCTCCTCATTGCCTCTTCCTCCATCATTCTCTCCCCATCTTCCAGTGCTGATTCTCTCAACCTCTAACCATCCCTCTCAACTTTTAATTTCTGTCACCCTCAGAAGCTCAAAGGGTTCCCTTTTCTCCTTGCAGATCCGGCTAAGTGGAGGCCGAAGCCGTTATGAGGGACGAGTGGAGGTGCAGGTAGGGGCGCCTGGCTCCCCTCGCTGGGGCCTTATCTGTGGAGATGACTGGGGAACATTAGAAGCCATGGTGGCCTGTCGGCAACTTGGCCTGGGCTATGCCAACCACGGCCTGCAGGTAGGTATGCAGGGAAAGGGGGGAAATAAGGGTTTTCTCCCACCCTGTTTCCTGGGTTCTCATGTGTCCACATGTCCACATTTCCAGGAGACATGGTACTGGGATTCAGGGAATGTCACCGATGTGGTACTGAGTGGAGTTCGCTGTACAGGCTCTGAGCTATCCCTAGGAGAGTGTGCCCACCATGGCACCCATGTTGCCTGCAAGAGGACAGGCACACGCTTTACTGCTGGTGTCATCTGTTCTGAGAGTGAGGGGGAGTGGGTCAGGGGAGGGGGTCCCTGGCCCAGTATCAGCCCTCTCTGAGGCAGGGAATGGGGACCTGCAGCTCCAGGGGAAAATTCTCCAGTAAAAAAAGTCCCTATGCAGACTGGGAAGGGATGCCCCCTACTCTGCAAACTCACAAGTCACCTGCCCCTATAACCTGTGACCTCCCTCCTCCTCCCCCAGCTGCATCAGATTTGATACTACACTCAGCACTAGTGCAGGAGACTGCTTACATTGAGGATCGACCTCTACACATGCTGTACTGCGCAGCAGAGGAAAACTGTCTGGCTCGCTCTGCCCGGTCAGCTAACTGGCCCTATGGCCACCGGCGATTACTCCGTTTCTCCTCCCAGATCCATAACCTCGGCCGAGCTGACTTCAGGCCCAAGGCTGGGCGACACTCTTGGGTGTGGCATGAATGCCATGGGTGAGGGAAAGGGGTCTTGGCTAATGAGAGAGGCTGAGATTCAGTGGGGGAGAGAGAAGGGACTGTACACTCTATGGGAGAGGGCCTCAAAGGCTTTCACAGTGATGGCAGGTGCAGGCCTGTAGGCTCCTTTAAATCCACCCCACAGGCACTACCACAGCATGGACATCTTTACTCACTATGACATCCTGACACCCAATGGCACGAAGGTGGCTGAGGGTCACAAGGCCAGTTTCTGTCTGGAGGACACTGAATGTGAAGAGGGTGAGTCAAAGCCTAGAAAGGGCTCCCCATTGACCCCCAGATTGTGACCCTGCCCCACAGGTCTGAGGACCTTCCCTACCTTGGGGTCTCAGTTTCCCTGCTTATGGCTGGGACTTGTAGCAGCTGAGGCCTCCTGGGGCTGCTCCATCCTCTGAACTCCCCATCCCCCCCAGACGTCTCCAAGCGATATGAGTGTGCCAACTTTGGGGAACAGGGCATCACCGTGGGCTGCTGGGATCTTTACCGGCACGACATTGACTGCCAGTGGATTGACATCACAGATGTGAAACCAGGGAACTACATCCTGCAGGTGAGGGGGACAAAGTGGGAGAAGATCTGGGATCTCTATGGCTGGGGATGCCCAAAGCAAACCCAGATCCCTAATTCTTCTTCACATCAGGTGGTCATTAACCCCAACTATGAAGTAGCCGAGAGTGACTTCACCAACAACGCGATGAAATGTAACTGCAAATATGATGGACACCGCATCTGGGTGCACAACTGTCACATTGGTATCAGGGCTGGGCTGCACAGGGTGGCAAACCCTCCCCCACCCCACTCTACCTTCTCATTCCCTTCCACCTATCCTCCTCAAGCTCAGTCCTCTTTTGGGGCCAGGGTCTGATCTGCCCCACTGCTATTTCCTTTCCAGGAGATGCTTTCAGTGAAGAGGCCAACAGGAGATTTGAACGCTACCCTGGCCAGGCCAACAACCAAATCGTCTAAGGCTCCTGGTCCATTAGCTCCCCAGCTCCCCGGACCTCCCCCGCTCAGGGCCTATTGGAGCCAGACCGGGCTTTAGCCAAACAAGTTTGGTGCATAGACTGGGAAGGATTCCCCATCCTTCCACAACAGGGCTGGAGCAAAGAGAGCAGCTCCCTACCATGCATAGCCATGTCCTGGGGACACAGTCAATACCTCCAGTCTTTTGATTTGGGGGAGGAATCCATCCTACTTCCCTCACTCTTGGCTACAACATGTCACTAGTTAAAATGTTATTTTATTTTAATTTTATTTTATATAAAACATTTCTCCTGTTTCTTTGGGGTGTTGGGGGGGCCCTGCCCTCCCCTGGCTCATTACCCACCTTGCCCCTCTCCCAAGCTATTCCAACCTCAAGGAAAAGGGGCTATGAAGTCAGGGCAGGGGCCATACCCTCCCTTCTCCTTCCATCTGGAGTAAACAAAGTTATATAAAGCCTAGGCCTTTCAGTCTGTCCTGGTCACTCAGTGACCTCAGGAGTCACAAACAGGGTCACTGTATCCAATCCCCTTCGAACCTCCATGGCCAGCTTGGGCTGTGTACGAACAGCCTCATATACATCTTCTGCTGACTTTACTGCCCGATTCCCAATGGATAGAATTATGTCCCCTGGCCGCAGACCAGCCCTGAAAGAGGACAGAATCAAGGAGGGAAACCATGGCCAAGCCCTCCCTCCTGCAGGCTCCCACATCTCCCTTGCACCCCCAAGTTACCCCCCTCACCGGTGTGCAGGGGAGCCTAGGATGACTTTGTGGATGAGGACACCATGCTGGACATCAGGGAAACTTGGTTCTCGAAGCTGCAGTTCAGCCAAAATGCTGATGGGCACATGAGGCATAATTAGCCTGACCTGGCCACCACCCCCTCCTTCAGCCAAATATACTAACCACATTCTTAATATAGGCTCTTAAGTGAAATTCTGAGGGTAAAAAGGCAATTTAAGTCAGTCCTTCACCAAATGAGAGGCACAGACAACAGCAGACAAAGACGCTCAGGAAAGAGAGGAATCACTGACAATAGTAATATCACTCAAGGCTTCACAAAGAAGCTAGGACTAAAGCTGGGCCGCAAAAGATGGCCAGAGAAAGGACAGAGCGTTTTGATGTAGAAAGGTAACCAAAGGTACAGAAATTACTAATCGTATCTGGCCAGGGTCTTAACAGAACAGGGGTAGAGCAGGAACAGTAAGCTAGAGCCAGTTAGGACCATGAATGCAAGGCTCAGTCTGTACTCCATTCCACAGGCAACAGGAAACCCCTCAGATCACTACAGCAGGAGGTGATTGTGCAAAGTGATTGTATCTGTACAAATAAAGGCATGAACCAGAGGCAAGAAGACGAATTAGGAGTGAACTCCAACGATCCTAGTACAGGCTAGGTAGGTGATTAAGGCCTGAAAAGAGAACCACAGCAGAGGCCACCAACTTAGCCACCATTTACTGGCTGAAGGTTAAAGAAGAATCAAATTCTCAACCTGGCAGTCATTCTCACCACTCCCACCCCATTCCTCCCAAAGTTCATACCTGGGTGTTAACGTCAGCATCATTACCCCAATGTATCGACGTTTCAACTCATTGCTCCCAAACCAGGAACCTAGTAGAAAGAGAAAACTGAGGAGGCCTGCCAACCTGTTCAGCAACATGTCCTCCTTCCCCGGTCACCCCAGCACCCCTCAACTATCCCTCCTCACTCAGGTATCGCTCTTCCTTTACTCCCAACATCGTTGGGGGAACCATCCCATCACTGCTTCCTTTTCCCTACTTACTCTTCTTCTCCCCTCGCTGCAGAAACTCCCGAAGTCGGTCAGAGGGGATGGCAAAAGAGATCCCAGCTGTGACCTTCATTGTGTTCACCCCAATCACTTCTCCATCCTGCAGGGACACAGCCCCCATCCCAACCCAATTCAGCCAGGCCTACCCACTAAAGGGGAAACACAGATGGCCAGG
>CM053601.1:145302696-145337418 GCA_028646575.1 Pseudocheirus occidentalis
TCCGTCTGGATGTACTCGACGTTGGGCTGAGGCAGGCCCAGGTCCCTGGCCCTCCGCTGGGCTGAACTGACGATGCCAGACGTGATGGTGTTCTGAAGGGCGAAAGGGCTTCCCATGGCAACAACAAATTCGCCCTGGCGGACTTCGGCCGAGCGGCCCAGGGGCAGCGTGGGAAGGGGGTCCTGGGAAGCGGGAGGAATGGCTGAGGGAGGGAGGCTCGGGGAGGCGGGTTGGTGCCCCCCCTCCCCTGAGGGAGGGGTGGCTGGAGTAGAACTGGACCAGTCCAATGCCCACCCCCCCAACCTTGGTTGGGATCCTGAGCGTGGCAATGTCAGCCACAGGGTCCACGGCGGTGACTGTAGCCTCGTAGGTCTCCCCACTAGGCAGTCGCACCCGGACCCGGCGCCGGTCCGCCACGACATGGGCATTGGTGACTATGAGGCCATCGGAAGCAACGATAAAGCCCGAGCCGTTGGAGATGGGCACCTCTCGACCTGAGAAGGGGTGTCTGGAAAAAGGAGAGGAGCACAGCGTGAGTGGGTCAGCTACTACCCGCCAGCTCAGAGGCCAGGGTCAGGTAGATCATTCTGTCCCTTTCTACCACCCCCTTCCCCTCCCCCTCCTTTAAAGGGGAAAGAGTTCCAGCTCCCTCGTGCTACTGACGGAAAGAGCCCTAGGGAAGGGTGGCAGGGTAAAACAGGACAGGAGGTTGGAGGTCAGCAATCCCCAGCCCGCACAGTTACCGGCCCAGGATCTCGATGTAGACCACTGCAGGCGCAGTCTTCTCCACCACATCCGCAATGAAGTTGTAGAGCCGCCGCGGGGAGGAGGGCGGGGACGCGGGGACAGCGGCCAGGACGGCGGGGGGCGCGAGGCCCAAGTCCGGCCGGCGCCTGCGGCCCCCCGAGCCCCACAGCAGCAGCAACGCCGCCGTCCCCGCCCCCAGCGCGGCCGCCACCCACCGGCGGGCTCTGGGTTCCTCGGGATCCGCTGTCCCCGGCGCCTCGGCCAAGGGTAGGGGCCGCCCGGCGAGGCTCCGGAGCCCGTCCAGGCTGAAGGCGCGAGCCCGGCCCAACCTCCTCAGCAGCGCCGCCACCGCCATGGCTCGCCGCTGGCCCCGAGCCCTATTCTCGAGGCAGTGTCCTGAGACCCGACCAGAGTTCAAATCCCGATGCACCCCGGGAGCAGTTCTCGAGCCGGGGTGGGCGGAGCCCTGCGGTGCAAGCCGGGATGCGTAGTCCTCAGTCGGCTTCCTACGTTCCGAGACCCACAGTCCTGTGCGGCGCACCACGCGCAGGGTGTGTTGGGAGTTCTGGGCCCGCCAGCCCGGAGGGCTGGCGCCCAAAGGCCCGGCCCTAGCCTTCCCAGGAGCCCGCGCGGCCGGCCGGGGATTATCATGGCGACGGGGTCTGGGCGACCCTGAGGCGGAGGCGGCGGCTGCGATGGAGCCTTCGCCGGCCCCGGGCCCGGAGCGGCTCTTTGATTCACACCGGTGAGAAGGCCGCCTCGGCCCTCCCTATCTGCCCCCCTCCCCGCCCCGAGCCCCGGCCCGGCCCCCAGTCGGGCCTAGGCTTGCGGGCCTCTGACGGCCGCTGCCTTCCCTCCTCCCCTGCTCCGCGGGGCCCAGGATCCCCAGTGACGGCTTCCTGTTGCTCGCCCTGCTGCTCTACGCGCCCATCGGACTCTGTCTCCTGGTGCTCCGCCTCTTCCTCGGGCTCCATGTGTTCCTCGTCAGCTGCGCGCTGCCAGACAGCGTCCTCCGCAGGTACCGGCCCGGCCTGGGGGGCAGGGACGGCTCTCCCCGTAGCGGGGTCACGCAGCACTTCCTGTGTCCCCCAGGTTCGTGGTCCGGGCTATGTGTGCGGTACTGGGGTTTGTGGTCAGACAAGAGGCTCCCCGGCTCCGCGACCCCAGCGTCAGGGTCTTTATTTCCAATCACGTGACACCCTTTGACCACAACATGGTTAACCTCCTCACCAGCTGTAGCACCGTGAGTGTGTCTGGGGGGGAGGGCGCCTAACCCTACCGGCCCGGCCCCCGGGGGTCCCCTTGTCCTTCCCCTCCCTGGGACACTCGGAGCCCAACCAGCCTCTCTCTCCCTCTCCTCCCCTCCCCCTTATTTTTGGTGCCGCTCCCTTGTCCCCCCCTCCCAGCCTCTCATCAACAGCCCCCCTGGCTTCGTGTGCTGGTCTCGGGGCTTTGTGGAGCTGGATGGCAGCGGGGAGTTGGTGGAGTCGCTGAAAAGATTCTGTTCTTCGAGGGGAAACCCGCCTGCCCCCTTGTTGCTGTTCCCTGAAGAGGAGGCGACCAATGGCCGGGAGGGGCTCTTGAGATTTAGGTAAATTTTGTTGACTAGGGTAGCCAAACCAGACAACAGGTCCTTAAACCAATGAACTTGTATTGAGGTTACTTAGGAAATGTCAGAGACTGTGGGGACCCTCCCATCCTTACTGTCTCCTTTTTTCCTTGCAAATATGTCTTTTTTGCCCCTCTCCCCCCAACCTAAGTACATCTTTTTTTCATCTTAACGCCTCCCACCTCATGGTTTTGTTCAGTTTCTTATGTCTCAGGTGTGAATTCTGATGTTGTGCCATTCACAACTAACTCAGATCCTATGATCTTTGCCCTCTTCTGCAGTTCCTGGCCGTTTTCTATCCAGGATATAGTTCAACCACTTGCCCTTCGGGTCCAGAGGCCCTTGGTCTCTGTGGTGAGTATATGGACAGAGAAGGTTTGAGCTTGTTTTGGGGGGATTGGGGGCAAGGGAGTTTTCCTGGCTGGCCCTGGCTTAGTTCTCCACCTTTTGTTTCCTCCCTTCAGACAGTGTCCGATGCCTCCTGGGTCTCAGAGCTGCTCTGGTCACTTTTCGTCCCTTTCACAGTGTATCAAGTAAGGTACTAACTGTTTTTAGTTACTTGGGGGAGGGGGAAGTCATCTCCTAAACTCTGGATTTAGCTAGCTAACACTTCTTTCCTATGCAGTCTCCTACTCCAAGCCCAAGGGGATATGGATTGTGGAAGATTCAGCTTCTATGACACTTCCCCCAACTTTTGTTTTAATTCTGTTTGGCAGATGGCTTCGTCCTGCCCATCAACAGCCAGGGGAAGGGAGTGAGGCATTTGCCCTCCGAGTCCAGCAGGTAGGTAATGGTGATTGGGAGGGTGAGGGTTCAGGGCCTTCAGATAGTGTGTTGTAGGGCTGATGGGCTCTGTGACACTTGGCCTCACCTTCCAATTGTCCCCAGTTGGTGGCCAGGGAGCTGGGCCAGAGAGGAACTCGACTTACACCTGCAGATAAAGCAGAACACATGAAAAGGCAGCGACACCCAAGACCTCTCCCCCAGTCAGGTATGTCCTTTTCCTTCACTTTGTCTCTGTATACGGGTCACCCCCTCATCACATCTCCCATTTCTTTCTTGCAGCTCGGCCTTCTCCCCCTTCTACACCTGGCCCCTCCCCTGATCGGCAGCTGGCAGCTCTTTCTCAAAGAGTCAAAGAGGTTTTACCCCATGTCCCAATTGGGGTCATCCAGAGAGACCTGGGTATGGGAAATGGAAAAGATAATTCTAGTGAGACCTGGGATATGGGATGGGGAAGAACTCCAGGGACACTGGGTACAGGTTTAAGAAATATCACCTAGAGAACCAGAAGGAAAAAATTGGGCTGGAGAAGAAACCTGAGAATAGAGGAGGAGAGAAACCCCTATTCTCCTCTCTTCTCCAGCCCGAACTCGCTGTGTAGACACAACTATCACTAATCTGCTGGAGGGAGCTGTAGCCTTTGTACCTGAGGATATTGCTGAGGGGTCCCAGACCCTTCCACCTTCTGGGCCCTTTCCCACAACTTCTGTCTCCAAGGTGAGACCCAGGAAGTGGAGGCATGGGGGGAGTCTTAGGCTGGAGGGTAGGGTATGGGGAACTTCCCAAGATGGACCTTTCAGTTCTACCCCAGCATCTTATGTAAGTTAGGTGCTCAATAAATACTGGATAACATCTTAACCCTGTGACCCATAGTCCCCCAGCTCTGACCCCATGATCCCTCAGCCTGCAGCTCTGTTTGCCAAGTCTTCCTGGGCCCGTCAGGAGAGCCTGCAGGAGAGGAAGCAGGCACTGTATGAATACGCCCGAAGGTGAGGTTGGAAGGAGCCTGGGGAATGTGGGGGGAGCAAGAGGAAGGGAGAAAAACCACACTGTAGACCGTGGACGACCCACATGTCCCAACCTCCCTCCTCCCCATCCTGCAGGAGATACACAGAGAGACGGGCCCAGGAGACTGACTGAGCCCAAAGGACATGGAGCAAGCCAGGGCCGCAGGACGGAGGCCAGGGGGCAGGCCCCCCCACACACAGGCCGGAGGGGTGGGGCGTGTGAAGGGAGGGATGGAGCTCCCCAACTTCCCATTAAATTCAGGGTTTTCACTCAAGACAGCCTCGTTTTCTGTCTGGGCACCTGGAGTCCTTAGGGTAGAGTCATGCCCCACTTCTTGATTCTAGGGCATTGGGTGTGTTGGGGAACTGGTGGGGACAGAAGAGAGTCCTTGGAATCTATCCCCTTTTTAAGGGGATGCCGTCGAGTTAAGTCAAACTGCGGATTAAAGGCTTGACCAAAGGGCCAAACTTGGTTTTTCACCTATCACCGAGCGGGAGCGCAGCTCAACTACAAATCCCAGGATGCATTACATGACCGGGCCGGCATGCAAAGCGCCTTTCCTGGCCGCTCAAGCTTCGCACATGCTCAGTGTCGAACGGTGGAGCCCTCGTTTCCATGGGTTCCCGGTACTCAGCGGGGGCGGGGAGGCGGCCACGCCCCCCCAGGAGCCGGAATTTACCTTTGTACTGAACGTGGAGGGTGGGTCGAGTTAAGACGAGTGGCGTCCGCCGGGTGGGGCAGAATCCGCGTCCGTGTGTCGCCGTCTCCCGCTCTGGTCCGGGTCTCCAGTGTCTCACGAAGGTTTGACTCAACGAGTCTGCGGTCCTGTCGCGCTCTCCTGCGCCGCCCCCTGGCCCTCGGTCGCCTTCACCTCCGCGCCACCAGCTGTCCGGCGAGGGCGAGGCCGGCGGCAGCCCCGCCCCCAAGGCCGGGGGTCGCGGGTGCACGGGATTCTCAGGCCTCGCCCCTGCACCCCACCACCTTGCTGGAGCCTGTCATCTAACTGCAGGGTTTGGATCCTTTCCCGGCCGTGTCGCCCTGGCCCTTCCCCAGGTGTTCCGCAGCAGGGGTTTGGTCAATCCGGAGGAAGGGGCGGGCTCACTCCAGGGGAGGGAGTGTCTGTGGCGGCCGCCTCTTCGGATCCCCCACCGGTGCTGCCCCGCTCGTCTCCCACAGGTCCTGCCTTGGCCGCCATGGCCTCGGACCTTTCTGGGCCAACCGAGGAGTCGGGCCCGAGTCCCGATGGGTCAGACCTGGCTGTGAATCCATATGACGGACTCCCCTTCTCCTCTCGATACTACACCCTGCTGGCCCAGCGCCGGGCCCTCCCCATCTGGGCGGCCCGCTTCAGCTTCCTCGAGCAGCTGGAGAGCAGCCCCAGCGGGGTGGTGCTGGTGTCCGGAGAACCTGGCTCGGGCAAGAGCACTCAGGTGGGGGCGGGGCGCTGCGGGGGGAGGGGGGAGCCCCCAGGGGCATGAATTGACCTAGTCAGCCCTGGGTGGTTGCAGCCTCGGAGGAGGGTGGGATAGGCTAATCCCACCCGAGTAATTTAAAACCTGACACGAGGCTTGCGTGTCTCCCTCCTCACCAACTAGATTCCCCAGTGGTGCGCTGAGTTTGCTCTGGCCAGGGGATTTCAGTATGGCCGGGTGACGGTCTCGCAGCCACAGCCTTTGGCTGCCCTGAGCCTAGCCCTTCGAGTAGCTGATGAAATGGATCTAAGCTTGGGCCACGAAGTTGGCTACAGCATCCCCTTGGAGGACTGCACTGGACCAGACACCCTGCTCAGGTGGGGTGTTCCACATGTCTAACAGCCAGCCCCTGGTCCCTCTGCTCAATCAGCTTTTCTGACACTTCCCTGATCCTCCCATTCCCTCAGCACTTCTCTTAGAAGAATTCAACTGGACCTGAATTACTATAGACACCCATTTGTAGCTGCTTTTTTATACTACCAGGACTCTGTTCTCTACAAAACTCTTGTCACTTCACCCAGGGTCCCCTTTGTCCTCTGTATAACTAAGCAAGTCTGTAAATTTTCAGGACCAAAAAAGGCATCATCTCACAAGATTCCAACCTTGTCACTATATTCCTGAGGTAGCCTAACACTGAACATGGAGTCAGGAAGATCTGAAGTCAAACACCACTTCCTTGGACCAGTCAACCCATCAGTGCCTCAATTTCTCACTTATGGGAGAAACTAGACTGTGACTCTCCCTTCTGGTTCTAAATCCATGAGCAAGTCCTGACTCATAACTCACAACACAAAGCTCAAGTCCTAGGTGGTAGTGACTGCCACACCTCTAGGGCAAGCCATGTTTCAGCCCGACTCCTAACCACTCCTTCCCTCCTTTACCTTTGTTGACAGGTTCTGCTGGGACAAGCTGCTGTTACAGGAAGCAGCCTCAGCTCGAGGGGCAGGAGCTTGGGGTGTTCTGGTACTGGATGAGGCCCAGGAGCGGACCGTGGCCTCTGATGTGCTGCAGGGATTATTGCGTGATGCAGGGTTGGGAAACAGCCTCGAGGGCCCACGATTAGTTGTGGTCACCGATCCAGCCTTTGAAGCCAAGCTCTGTGCCTTTTGGGGTAACCCTCCTGTGGTGCGGGTGACCCAGGACCCTGAGGAGGGCCCTATTCCTGTGTACAGGGATCCTGCTCCCACTGATCTGGTCAGTGCCGCCTGCCAAGCTGTGCTGGAGTTACACCAGGGTGAGGCTCCAGGGGATGTATTGGTCTACCTGCCCAGCGAGGAGGTGAGTGGGATCTTGGCAGATGCTGAAAGGAAGTCTCAGAGAGTCAGTGCCTTCTCTTAATGTCAGCACCTCCTCACCTTTCCACAGGACATTTTGCAGTGCTGTGAGTGTCTTCGAAAGGAGGCAGAGCACTTGGGTCCTGAGCTGACCCCATTTCAGGTGCTGCCACTCCACGCTGGGCTTGGCCGAGCAGTCCAGGCTGTGTATGAGGATGTAGAGGGAGGGCCTCGGAAGGTTGTGGTCACTCATTGGCTGGCTGACTCATCTTTCTCTCTCCCCTCAATCCACCACATCATTGACTCAGGGCTGGAACTTCGAAATGTGAGAGACAGGGGGTGAGGGATGAGGGTGGGAGTAGAAAGGGCTCGCTGGGCTAAAAATAGCAGGCCCTGATCTGTGTCTGGGACCTATGGGGAACAGGTTTACAATCCTCAGATCCGGGCTGAGTCTCAAGTGGTGAGGCCGATCAGCAGAAGCCAAGCAGAAGCCAGGAGGCTAAGGACCAAAGGCTCCCCACTAGGTAAGAAACTCATTTGTTCCAACTGAAATCCAAGACAAGGATCTCTCCCCAAATGAGGATAAAGAAGCAACCTTCCTTCTGAGTCTTTAAATTTTTTCCCTTCAGGATCCTGCCTCCGCCTATATCCCAAGTCTTTTTTGGAGCTAAGAGCCCCCTCGGTTCCTCCGCCTCGGGTGTGTGAGGAGAATCTAAGCCGACTAGTTCTACTACTGAAGAGGCGACATATTGCAGAGCCGGGAGAGTGTCACTTTCTGGACCGACCGGGTGAGGTGACCTAGCCGTGGACAAGTAGGGTGCTGGAGCTTTCAGAAACTCTTCCAGCTCTGACATGCTTCCTGTCTTTTCTAGCCCCAGAGGCTCTAATGCAGGCTCTGGAAGATCTGGACTATCTGGCCGCCTTGGATGATGACGGTGACCTGTCAGACCTCGGGGTCATCCTTTCTGAGCTCCCCCTGCCACCTGAACTAGCCAAAGCCCTGTTGGCCGCCTGTGAATTTGACTGTGTGGATGAAATGCTGACCCTGGCGGCCATGCTCATGAGTAAGCTCACATCCCGTCTCCAGTCACTGCGGCTAGCTCAGATGCTGGCTTTGTAGCTTAGCTCCAAGAGACAACAATTCTCTCTGCTCCACCCATTAACACTGTTCTGTTCTCTCCCCCCACCCCATGCTCTCTCCAGCTGCCCCTGGTTTTGAGGGCCCACCAAGGTGTGCAGAGGAAGCTGCCCGCCGACGAGCACTGGAGCATCCAGATGGTGACCACAGCACCCTAATTCAGGTGTATGAGGCCTTTGTACAGAGTGAGTGAGTGCCTTTTTCCCTCTCTCACCCTCCTCCCCCCAGTAGACCATCCAAGGTTTTCCCAAAGTTTCTTAGAAATGAAAAATAGAACATGTGCAGTTTGTGGAACTGGGGACTGGCAAAAATGCCAGTAAGGGATGGAGACCTAGGGAGGGCTGTGGGATATCTAGGGGTCTGATTTCTGTTTCTCCTAGGTGGAGAAGATGAAAATTGGTGTCAGGCTCGGGGTCTGAGCTGGACAGCACTGTGCCAGGCCCGGGCATTTCGGGGGGAGCTCCTGGAACTGATGCGTCGAATTGAACTCCCCCTGTCTCCACCAGCATTTGGCTCTGAACAGAATCGAAAAAATCTTCAGAGAGCTCTGGTGTCGGGGTACTTCCTCAAGGTGTGGCTGGGGGGGACACCAAAGAAGCTGAGTATGCTGGTCTCAGGAGGGACTGCCTCAAAGCAAGCCGGGAGAGGGATTCCTTGGGTCTAGGAAGTGATTCTAGGAGGTCTTTTGAGGGTCAGAGCTAAGGGAGGAAGGTCAGACTGGAGGGAGGCGGCAATCCCCTTGGGGTTTTGCCGATTTGTCTCCCAACCTCTTACCATCTTTTCCAGTTTTCAACTATTTCCCTTCCACTCATACCCTCTGGCCTCCATCATTTAGGTGGCTCGAGACACAGACGGGGCTGGCAATTACCTGCTCCTGACCCACAAGCATGTGGCCCAGCTGTCCCCATCCTGTTGCTACAGAAGTCGACGCCCACCAGCCCAGCCTCCACCCTGGGTGCTCTACCATAACTTTTCCATCTCCCAAGACAACTGCCTCTCCATTGTGTCTGAGCTGGAGCCCCACATGTGAGTGCCCTAATGCCTTCTTTTCTCCCCCTGGGAATTATAAGGCATCTTTTGGGAAGGAGTGAGTGCCTTCAGGGAAGAGTTTCTCAAATCAGGGATGAATGAAGAACAGGAGAGGTGACCTTTTATGAGAAACAGCAGCAAAGCTTGTTTCCCTCTCCCAGGCTGGTAGAGTTGGCTCCCCCCTACTTCCTGAGTAACTTGCCTGCCAGTGAAAGCCGAGACCTTCTGAATCAGCTGAGAGAAGAAATGACTGGAGTCTCATCGGGGAACGAGCCTCCTCCCCAGGACTTAAATGACAAGGATGCCTGTGCCCTTCAGTGATCTCTGCCTAAGGAACCAGCCTGGAGATGAGCCACAAACAGGAGTGTCCTCCCGCCCACCCCAGGGCTTGGACACGAGGCCGGCCAGATGCATCGGTCCTGGGTTTTAGGGCAAAGTCTAAAGCCAGCAGGTGGGGCCTAGCAAGTTGTGTGACCTGAGGGGATGGGGTATGGGTGCACAGGGATACATTATAAGGACTTCACAGACAAGAAGGAGAAGTGGCTCATAGCCCAAAGCCAGAATGACAAGACTTCTGTGGGCAGCCAGACCCACAAGCTAGGCTTGTCCTTTTGTTGGAGAAGAGTTCATATGCCTCTTTCCTCCCTCCCCCATCCTTCCTTTCATAAAGCAGCTTCTATGCCTAGATTTTTCTGGACTTCTCAGACACATCCTGTGCTGTGAACATAAGGAGCTCATGGTTCTGGGGCTTGGGAGTGGGGTGGGAGGGTGAGGCCACTTTAGGTGCTGAAGTGTCAGACAGACCTGCCTTCACATCCAGGGTTAGCACTAGCTCTGTGTCCTCAGCAGGTCGCTGAATGCCTGTTTGTCCTACCTCTCGGGGCTGTTGTGAGGATGAAATGCACTAATACCTGTGCCTCACACGGTGCCCGACACATAGTAGGCACAATGTAAATGTGAGCTAATTATTATTATTACAGTTATTATTATCTCCGAGGCTCAAGTTTGTTCCACCTCATCCTGTTTCAGCCCCCACCTCCCTAAGGATCACCTGAGCTGGTGACCAAAGCTCTTTGTTCCCCCCCACCCACCCAGGAAAAACACTGCATCCCATTTGGAGACAGAGGCAGTACAGGCGCTGAAGCCTGGCAGTCAGCCCTCACAAGCACCTTTCCCTTTGACCCAGGTCCTGCCCCCATTTCTATTTGGAGACCATGGTAACCCTCCCCCCCCCCCACCTCAGTTTCCCTCTGAGCCAGTCCAATGCCCTAGGGCCCTCACCAGCTAAGGGAAAAACTCTAACCTTTGCTTTAGATACATCACCACCACCATTCTCACAGGCTGACCTCTGGAAGGATTTCAGAGACACAAAGTCCTCTTCTGTGTGCCTTCTTGGTCCCCTTTACTGACTCTTCCGCTGGGTTTGCTAAGTGTGGGCATCCTCCAGAATACCTCCTCTGTTCTCCTGGAGTCAAGCAGACTCATTCTTTCTTGCATTTTTTCATCGCCACTTGCGTTTAAGCCCTAGATCTGTAACTATCCCTAACTGATCCTTTTGCTGGGAACTCTGCAGGATTCGTCTCCTTCATTTTTTCCCAACTAAGCTTCTCCTCGCCCTTCACTGTTCTCCCAGCCCTACAACGGTGGATTTATCCTTGATCCATTTCTTGGCTCTTTCCTTTCCAGTCTGTCCAGAGGCCCTGTTTATTTGACCTCTGAAGTCACACCAGCTAGCCTTTCCTGTATCTGCAAGCCTACTTTGTGTCTCCCTACTTCCTATCAAGTGAGATATTTATAAAGCACTTAGCACAGCGCCAGCACATAGTAGGTGCTATATAGATATTAAGTATTATTCTTCCCTTTACTTTCTAATCTTTCAGGCTCTGCTGGTTTCAAAAACAACTTTCTCAATATTCAGACTCTGAAATTCACAATGAATGACCTTCTGTCAAGCCCAAGCTCTCTTGTCAGTCACTTTTTCAGTGACATACAGACCCCTGTAAATTACTAGACTTGATACTGGCACACCCCATTGTTTGCCTATCCTTAATTACAGGCTCCCCTCTTTTAGTCGCCCTTCAGTCTCTGGCTCCGCCCTCCTGCTGAGCCCTCCCCCACGCTACCTATCGGGAGCTCCCCAACCGCATCCTTCTGAATGGTCAAGCCCTCCCCTACTATGACCCCCCCCTTCCCAAACCCCAATTGGTCATTCCCCAACGGCACCCACTCAAACGCACGCCTCGTGCTCACAACCCTAACGGTCACATTAACACAGACACCCCCAGGTCCTAAGGGTCACGTGCCTTCCACACTGTGTCTCCTCTCCTAACCGTCAGGATCATGGTCACTCGAGGCTCCCGCGCCACCCCACGATCCCTCTTCCTGCATAGTTGGTCCGCTGTCTGCCCTGCCCTGTTGCCTCCACTTCCCACTGGAGCCAGAGGCGCTGACGGATTCCCCAAAAAGCAGGCCGACGGACCTGGGCTGCTGGCCCTGCAGCCTAAGTAAGACTCGCCCCTAACTGGCTCTTTCTGGCTGTCATTGGCCAATTCTTATCAGTCAGTCCCACCTCCTAATGTCGTTGGTCTGGTCCAACTAGGTCCCTACCGCTCCAGGTGGAAAGGTAAAGAAAGGAAGAAAAAGCTGCAAAGACCGCGTGCTGAGCTGAGTTGAGCGCGGCTGGGAGGCGCGGAGTGATGTGGTTGCCACTTAGGGAGTCCTAGATCCTGTCTCCCACACTCCTTTAGCAACGTGAGCGCTCGAACCGCAAGGGGAGCGGATCCGCAACAAGGGAGGGCAGGGGAGAGGGAAAGAGACGAGGGGTGGGAGGGGAGTCGGGGGAGAAGGTAGGGAAGGAAAGGAATTCCCCTCCTTCCAGGCAGCCAAGGTCTCTACGGAACTGAGAAAGGAACCTGCCTGAATCCACACAGCTCTCTTTCACCTCACGGACTTTTTATTCCCCGATCTAATCAATTAGGGAGAGAGGACGGGGAGAAGGGGGCACCTGGGGAAGGTATGTCCTGGTCACTTCTCCAGCCCCCGCTCCCCACCGTCCAGCCCTAAGTATCCATGGCCTCAAGTAGCCGGTGGGCTTGTCCCCCTACAACACCCCCCACCTCATAATTGTAAGCTCAGTGGAGGCAGGGTTCGGGGGTCCCGCCGAATTAGAATCTGGGACTTGGCCTTCAGTAGGGAAAGGACTGGGAAAGGGTGTCTGGCCAATGGTGGAGGGGCGTTGTGGCCAGTCTGGGAGGGAAGCACGGTGGGTGGGTAGGGGAGAGTTGAGGACGGAGTCCTCTCCCGGCATGAGTGTCTAGCCAGGTCCGATTGGGGCACAGTGTGTTGATCCCTCCATGCAGGAACAGTTGGTGGTCAAGGACCGTCTGGCTCTGTAAAAGAGGGTATAGGTAACAGGCCAATTCTGCAGGAGGCAAAACGTCCTATCAGGTCCAGGTGAGAGCGCCAAATCAGCCCCATCTGTGCAGGAGGGAAGTATCTGATATGGAGACAAGACAAGATATCCTGTCCAGGTGGGTATCCAGATGGCGTCTGGTCAACCCTACAGAAGGCACGGTGTCCAGTCAGTGGAGAGGCTCTGGGGATGCAGTGTTTGACCTAGTCCTGGAGGGTGTGGAATGTATCTCCCAGGCTCTGACCCAGGGTCCCCTTCAGACAACAGAGGCGAGGCCAGACACAGATGCGACCTTGTTGTCCTCAGCCCAGGGTTGTAGATTCTGCAGTGCGAACAGCGAAGAGTTGTGGAGACACAGAGGGTCGGGTGGCAGTGGCGGCCGCAGCGGCCTAGGCAAGGCGTCCTGCTGGAGGTGCAGAAGCAACCTCCCCGCGCGGTGTCTCTCGGCCTCTCGCTCTTCGGCAGTTTGCCGCCTGCATCAAGAGACCAAAGTTAGCAGAGAGGGTTGGAGGAGCCACCCTCCTTGTCCCCCACTAATAGAGAGCGATGCGATTGCCACTCCATGCAAACCATCAGTTTCTGGGAAACTCTGACCTACCTACTCCTAATTTCCTCCCCTGAATCCCTCCCCTCCCCCTCACAGTGGCGCTCCAGTGCTCCGCTGCCAAGGCTATTCCACCCTTACCGCCACTTGGTCCTCCGGTTCTGGAACCACGTCTTGACCTGTGCGTCGGTCATGCGCAGGGCCTTGGCTAGCGCCGCTCTCTCGGCAGAGGCCAGGTACTTCTGGCGCAGGAAGCGCCGTTCAAGCTCCAGCACCTGCGCCCGGGAAAAGGATGTGCGCGGCTTCTTTCGCTTAGGAGGCGTCCGGTTCTGATAAGGGTGGCCCACTCGGCGGGCCCCAGAGAACGGGGACAGAGCAGCTGGGGGGAGGGGAATACAGAGTGTCCCAGCTCAGCCTGCGCCGGTTGCTGCCCTCAGCCGAGCCACAGCAGGTGGATGTGCTGGAAATCTGGACCACTCGACCCTCCTCCCCATCGCCCCCTGCGCAGGTTCTGGGGCACCTAGACCGCTCACCTGTCTCCTTATCCCACCAAGCCCAACCCAGTTCTTGTACCAGCTCAGAATCGTGTAACCGGTACCCCTGCATTCCCCACTCCCCACTCCATCCCCACGACACTTCCTGCAGGCTGAGGAGGCCCCTTTCTCCAGAGTAGCATTTCTTGACTGAAGGAGAAAATGAATCCCAGAGGTAGGGGAAGGAGACAAACGAAAAATGCTGGAACCAACTGCTCTTCCCCAGGACCGTGTTCTGCCTGGAAGGGCAGACCCGCGTTGGAGGAGAAGATGGTGAGGGTCACATTACACCAAGTTCCCATATGCTCATAGCCCCCGGTGGTTACGGGTATTTTCGAACTCCTAACTGAACCCTCTTCCTAAGATTTTCCCCCATCTCGATGTATACAGTCCTGGTGGCTGCTTTCAAACTAATCTGCGTCTCTAAAACATTTTTTGATTCTTTCTAATGATATTGGCCTAGATCCTTAAGCTTCAGGTCCTGAGGTTAGAGAAAAGTGAAGGTGGGTTTAGTGGGACTTGGGGAGGGGTGGATATTAGGGGGTTAGTAGAATGTAGATATGCAGCAGGGAGGAATTGACTTTAAGAAAGATAATCTGGGGATGGAGATGAGGGATAAGGGAGGCAGGCTGTGGTCAAGAAGACTAGGGAAAGTAAATATTTGTGGGAGAAAAAAAGGTATCTTTAGATGTGTCCTAAAATGAGGTGTCCTGAAAGTATGGGAGAGTTAAATTTGGGAAGAATGGATCAAGGGCGGGTGGGATGTGTGGAGAAAGTGGTCTAGTGATATAGAATTTTAGGATTAGCTAGGGGAAGGGGAATGGGGATTCAGGAATGAAAATCGAATGGTCAAGTTAGGGGAAAGAATTCCTCACGAATCTCCCAAAAAAAAAAAATGAAGTCTTTAGTATTCTAGAATTAGGAAGGAGAACAGAATTTTATAGAAATGGTCATCTTGGAAGAGGGGTTTTCATTGGGTTATCCTAGATTTGAAGATTTAAAAACGTGTGTGCCCAGGGGCGATGTATTCCAGAGCTCAGGAATACCAATTTGGGGGGAGTAAAGGATTCCCCAAGGAAATCCTGGAATTGGGAAAAGGTAGGAGAGACAGTGGGTTTAGACATAAAAGTGGAATTGGGAAATCGAAGGCTTGGAAATATTAGTTTGGGGAGGTCAGTTCGCACTGCGAGGGTTTTGCTGTGCTAATAAGGGGTGGGGAGAAGACAGTTTGCTGTGACGGTTCCTGAGGCCGTCCTAGGATTAGTGAGAAAGGGAGGATTAGGAAATTGAGGATTTAATACTAAAGAGTTTCAAAGTTATCTAGTGGTGGGCATGATGCACCGGAAAGGAAGGAATCTTGAGTGAAGCAGGATGCGGCTGAAGGTGAAGAAAGCCTGCCCCACCCCAACCCCTCACCTGTGAGCCGGTCCTTGGCAAAACGGCGGCTGCTGTCCATCCAGGGGAAGGTAAGGCCTGATAGGCCGCCTCCAGCACCTAGCCCGGGGGTGCCTGGGGCTGCAGCCGGGCCCCCGGTGGGGGGTGGCACTGGGAGGGGCCGATGGGCGGGGACGCGGATGACGCCCCCCGCAGACCCCCCGCCGTGACTCCCCGGAAGAGAGGCCAATGAGCACGAGGGGCCATAGCCCGAGGGCCCAGCGTATCCGCCAGTATACAGTGCACCCTCCGTCTGCCCCACGCGGCCGGGACCTGGGCCAAGGCAGCCACTGCCTGGCGGCTCGGGGCCGCTAAGGATCTGGTCGATGCCGAAGCTGATGGGTTCATGGTGATGGAGGGTCTGCGGTGCTAGTCCAACCGGATCCATGGGGAGAGGACCTGCCAGGACTAGGTCGTGTGACGGAGGTGAGGAAGGAGAGTCCACAGGGGCTGCAGCTATGGGGCGGTCTCGGGCGCTCAGGGGCCCGTGGGCTCCAGGAGCATCTTGTCTAGGCGCTGCCCGGATCCGGACCTGTGCCTGTTGCCCTGCGGCCCAGAGGGGCCGCCATCTCCGGTCAGGACTGGGAGTGGGGTAACTCCCGGACCCGCAACTCCGGAGACCCGGCCCCGAACTTGGCTGTCGTCCGGACTTTAGGGCTCGAGACCGATGGACACACAGATAGACGGACACTGGGCTGCGGCTACCCAAGTCCGGGGTGGATCGGGTTGGCCAGCTCTGGAGAAGACTGACAGCTCGGCCCCCGGGGGCGGGGCGGGGCCGGCCCGACTCGTTAAAGGGAAAGAGCCGCCTGTTTGCGCTGAGGTGTGTGGGGCATATGGCGGGTGGGGGAGCAGGGGGAGCAGACACCAAGCCTTGAGGTTAGCTGCTGTGGGGGGTGCTCTCTGAGCTTAGCTTGGAACCGCACCCCGCAGGCAGGAGCTGGGGGAAGGATCAGGAGGTAGTAAGAAAAGAAGGCCTCTCCCACACGCCCTATCCTTAGCAGCAGGTGCCTTGAAGTTGTCCAGCTTGGAGGTGCGCCCAGGCTAGCACGCCTAGCCCGAAGCCCTAGCTAGATTCGAAAGAGGGCCTGAGCCGGGCAGAACCTCTTAGCGACCCCAGATTCGTTTAGGTTCCAGGCCCAGCTAACTTCGAGCCAGGATCTCGTTGTGCCTGGCCAGGCACTGGTGGGACTGGAGGCCTCCCGGCAAGGAGGGACAGCTGGTGGTGGACTAGACCCTGAGGAGCCACTGGGTGCCGCGGGGTGGGCGTCAAGCTGGGTGCGGCTTAGGGGGATGCAAGCAAGGTCAGATTGTCGGTCCTGAGAACTCCCATAGAAGCGAATGGGGTGGGGCCGGAGAAGAGACCCTGGGTATGGGCTGCACTTACTGACTTCGTTCGATGAGACCCCAAAGTGCACTGCTTGGGCTCGTTCGGGGGCCAGTTCTTCCCATTTCTAGGGATTTCGATTTCTTGGGATCAAACCAAGCGTGACGGTGCAACGCCGCTGTCTCTATCGCTTGCCAATTGTTCTTGGCAGCCAACAGAGTCCACTGTGACCCGAGGAGAATCCCTTCCTTCAGGAGTTCATTTCCTATCTATCCTAACTGCATTATTCCTGGGGCTCCTTAAACCTGCCTTCTCGGGATTTGGGAAAGGGACCAAGAGCTGCCTGGACTGGGGCCTGTGAGTGACATGAAGTTATCGCTACCAACGACTCTTCCAGTCTACAGCTAGTTCTTGATAGTTGGCTAAATTCCATCCTCAGCCCTCGTAATAGGGAACCAGGAGTTCAACTGGAAAATTGGGATTTAGGAGGTTCGGACCTTGACTTCGGCCGGATGAGAGATCTGGGAAGCAGTGGGCACTGTATGCCTACCCCTCCTTCCCCAGGATGGGACCCCTAGCTCTGCCTCCGCCCTCACCCCCCACCCCACCCCCAGACCCGCCCCCGCCGCCGCCCGGCCCCGCGCAGGCTGTGGTAATCGGGTTAGCGGCGCCGGAATTACATTACCTTCCCCAGCCCGGCCGGGCCCCGGGGGGGCCTGGCGCCTTCGAGCCGGTCAGACAGGGAGCGGGGAGGGGGTGCAACTCCATCTCCCCATGGACCCCTGTCCTCTCCCCAGGGCCTTCTCCCCCATCCTTGCACTCCTGGCCTCAGGCTACTTGCCTTCCCCAGAGGGGCTGGACATGGTCCCTATTCCCGTTCCCCATTCTCCCGACCAGCTGGGGACAGGCACTGGAACCCCTGGATTCAGATACCCCATTTTCAGATAGATTTGGTTCCAGCCCGGTGGCACAGAGTGGGCACTCAGGAAGCCTGGAGGTCGGGGGTGGGGAACTGATTGACTGATTAGTTCACGGCAGCCCTCCCCTCCCTTCCTCCTCCCTTCCCAGCAGATGGGCCAGCAGCCGGGGCGCCTGGGGCTGAGCAGAGAGGGCAGAGGCTTCTCTCCCCGAATCCATCAGATCTTTCCAGCGTCTGGTGCAGAAAAAAGCCAGGGGTGAGCAGAGTTCTCTGAATTCCTAGGTGCCGGCCCCACCCTACTCTTAAAATCTGTGTCGGCCAAAATAAAGTGAATAATAATAATTTACATTTCTATAGCACTTTCAGCTAACAAGGGGTGTTTTTCTAGGCAACCTTTGAGTCAAGACTCAGACAGGGAAAGTGACTTTACCTAGGAAGTGATAGGGTTGGAGCAGATTCTGGTAGAATTTAACATTGGACTGCTCCAGCTGCCTACAGAATGAGGGAAGCAAGTTAAATGGCTTCCTTGGGGTCTCGCAGCCAGTGTCAGGAGGCAGGACTCAAAGCCAAATTCTCTGACTCCATATCACAATGCCTCTCCATTCAGCTCTTCTTGGGAAAGCAGAAGGGGTTTGTTTAATCCTCATGTGTTTACTGGGAGAATAACCCCATTTGTTGAGACCCTAAATCTCCCTTTGGGGAGGGAGAAGGAAAGGAGCAGGGGCTGGTGATTGACTGGCCCAGAACCAGGATCAGTGATGACAAAAGCATGTCTGATATCAATATATCCTTTCCATGAGCCATTTGTTCTATAATCCAACCCTTTTTCTGCTTCTTGTCGGTTCTGCCTTTTAAACCTCCCAACCACCAGACTGTGTTCCCAATTCTTCTTTCCTTCCTGACTCCCCAGAAAGGGAGGTCAAGTCTCATGAGTGGCTCCCAACTGACTTTCTCCAAGTATCAGCATGGGGAATGTGCAACTGATTCAGAGACTGGGGTGAGGGAGAAGCTGAGAGCAGAGAGATCAGCTAACAAGGAGGAATGAGAAAGATCATGGATGGGGAAAAGGGTGGGATGAGGAACTGTGTGTAACAAACCAAGCAGAATTGTCCCTCTATCTATACATTCATACTGACCCACTTACACATGACCCTCCTGACTTTCTTCTTTTTGACCCTCTTGTTGAATTCCCCACAGGGTTGTTCAGGACTTTGTCTGCTTATGCCCACAATCCTCACATTCACTCTATCCACTCAGTGAATGACCTCACCTCCTACATCCCAGAGAAGATGGAGACTGTCCATCGGGAGCTCCCTGAGCTGTGATTGTCTTGTTTCCCTGAGCTCTTATTTTCATCACAAAATGCCAGTTTCATTCCTGTATTTATTCTCTTTCCTATCTGAGAAATATAAACACCTATCAGGGCTAACCTGTGCTTTTGTTCACACTTCATCTTGAAGCTTCTTCCCACATTTATCTCCTGCTCTATCCATTTCAACCTTTCCCTCTCCATTACCTTCTCCTTTGCTAACACATTTCATATCTCTCCCGGGCCTATTTTTCATGCTACTTACAATTCTCTCCCTGTCTCTCTCTGTCTCCCTCCCTCCCTCCATCCTCACTATATTTCCTTCCTTTGAGTCAAACTGACCATTGGACTGGGAGTCTGGGAACATGGATTTGAATCTTAGCTCTGACCCGGCCACTTTACCTTTGGTTCATAATTTATTTCTGTCCTCTTTGTCCCTACTGCTGTCACCTCCATTCAAACTCCAATCATCTCCTTATCAGATTATTAAATGGTCTACAGATTTGTTCCTCTACCTCTGGTCTTTCCTCCAGGACATTTAGCTAGAGTTATCTTCCTAGGGAACATCTCTGACCCTGACCCTAACACTTTGCAATTCAGTTCATACCATACCTATAGAATAAAGCAGGCTGGCCTTCAGGATCCTATGAAATCTTGTGACAAACCCTTTCCCCAAATGTTACAGTCACTCCAGATTCAAAGTTTGTAACATTTACTTAGCTACGTAACGGTGAAGTTATTGAACCTCTCAGTCTCAGTTTCCCCATTTGTAATAAGGGGATGATACTTACACTTCCTACCATATAAAACTGTCATGAGGAAAGTACTTTGTAGTTCTCAAAGTGCTAGAAAAATGTGAACTTACTCACAAATGAGTGGCCAATACCCATTGTTTCCCTTCCCACCTTTTGAGGTTTTAAACTTCTGTAATCTGCCTTCCATCCTTCCTGTCCTCCCTGTTTTGTGGAATGTAAAAATCTCTTTTTTGTAGCCTGAATGCTACCTCCTAATGGCTTCTCCCTCTTTGACCTTTCACCAACCTGCTTTTTCCCATTTTAAAAAAGCATTGTTTTTTTATCACCTTCATTTCCAAATACATCTATTTCCCCCCTCCTCAGTAAATCATTCCTTGAACGATCATACCACTTGAATCAGACAGTATTTTCAATGTTACACACCAATAGCTCCCCACTTTTGAAAAAAGGGGGTACATTTTTCACCTGTTCCCTGTGACCAAACTGTGCCATAGTCACATAGCGTTCAGGTTCTTTTTTGTTCCTTTCATTTGCATTGAAGACATTGTGCATCTTGTCTACATAGCTGCACACATTTTACTTTCTCAATCCATGTCTTCCAGCTTCTTCAAATTTTTGTGTTTCTTATGGTGTCACAATATTGTATTGCATTCACATTCTGTATTCAGGCATTCCCTTAACGAGTGGCATCTTTTTTCATTTCCCCTTCTTTGTCACCACAACAGGTACTCTGAATCTGTTGAATATGGGGCTTTCTGTCTTTGGCTGCCTTGGGAATATATGCCTATAGAGGGAATCTCTGAATCAAAAGGAATGGATGTGTTAGAAACTTTTTACAAGCATGATTTCAGAGAGCTTTCCAGAATGATTAGAACTGATTCACATCTTCACTGTGTATTGATATGTCTGTCTTTTGAGTTGCCCTCCAAAACTGCTTATTTCCACCTTTTGTTATCTTTGCTAATTTAAGCAACCTTAAGAAAAAGTTATATTGATGCTGGTGTTCTCTTTCCTATGACCTCCTCTAGCCACCAACAGATCCCACCATAATAGTAAGATCCCATCCTAATAGTAAGAATAGACAAACAAAACAAATCAACACATTAGTCATATCCGATGATGTATGGTTCATTCTGTATCTCTAGTCATCTCTCTGCTAAGACAGACAGCATGGTTCTCCAGAGGTCTTCTGAGGTTATGTTTGATCACTGCATTAAATATGTCTCTGAAGTCTTTCCTTTATGCTTTAGCATTGTCTGTTGCCGACCGCCTCTTTGAAATGGGACTTCTGCAATATTGCATTGTCCCAGTTTTCCTCCTACTTCTATGAATGTCCCTCCTCTGCAGGTATGAGGAACCTGTGGCCTGAAGGCCACATGTGGTGCTCTAGGTCCCCACAAGTGTAGCCCTTTGACTCAAGGTCATAGGTTGCCTAGCCCTGGTCTAACCCTAACCTCCAACCTTCTGCTCTTTTCTCTCTACCCACCATCAGAGATCTCATCCACTCCCCTGCCTTTAACTGTGTCTCTATGCTAATGATTTCTAACTCTCTACCTCTAGCCCTGTGCTCTCTCCTTAGTTCCATATCTATATTCCCAAGTACCTGGGTGTCCCTTTGGCACCTCAAACTCAATATATCCTATACTGAACTCTCCAAATTCTCTTGCTACTTCCAGTGTCTTATTTATCTCAACAGCCTTACCTACCCAGCTTCAAAACTTAATTTTTTCCTCCCCCTATTTCTGATCTCTCTGTGTCATTTTTTTCCTTAAAAAATCATTCGGATTTGGTCTTTCATCTCCAGCTACACAGCCAACACCTCTCTAATCCTTTCTTACACTCTTTTTAACAATCCCCTCCCGGCTGATTTTCCTGTAGTCTCCCCCTGCCCTAACCTTCTAAAATGCTGTTTCATTAAAAACTGCCATTGGCTTCTCTAAACTGTCAATAAAGCCCAAGTCCCCCAAACTGTCAATAATTCAAGCCTCTCCACCATCTGATTTGTAACTACTTCTGTAACTTTACTTCCACGATTCTCCCATGTGGTACTTCTGCTCTACCAAATAAGATATTTATAAAGTGCTTAGCATAGAGTACATAATAGGTGCTTAATGTTTGTTCCCTCCCATCCTCTCCCTAGGCAGCTCTTTAGTCTTTGCATATGTCATACGGACAGTAAATGGCAATGAGGACAGGAGCTCATGGTTAGTCATGTGATGCTTTATAGTTCCCAAAGCACTGTTTTATTGTCCCAGCCTTATGAACTTATGGTGTAGGTATTGTATTACTCCATGTGATTTCATGGCTTTAGACACTGCACTCACAAGCCTGGATGGTTTTAGGATTTCTGCGACTCGTCAAATCGTTTATTACCTGAAGACAAACCTCTGGTGATGAGCCTGCAGGCACCTAGCTCAACTGGTATGAAGAAGACATAACTGTCTGAAAGCAGTGCAGCAAAACCTCATTAGTATATCCAATGTTCCAAACCCACATGCCTCACTTTTATTATGTTGGATCCACAGCCAATGTCTTCTAAGTTTAGTAAGACCTATCAGAGCCCCTCCTCTTTGGAGAGCCCAAAGTTACCTTCACAAAGAAAACATCCAATCAGGGTCTTTGTGAAGAAGTTAATAAGGTAAATGAAATTTTAATTAAGTACCTATTATATGCCAGGCCCTGTCCTAAGTGTGGGGGATATAAAGACAGAAGCAAAACAGTTGTGTATGTGTGGGTGTATGTTTATACCCGGTATATATACCTGTGTGTATACCTGTGGCCCTTAATAAAAGGATTTGTTCTGTGAAGTTTGGATTCTGTCAAAGAGCTGCACTTGAGGACCTAGAGGGCCACAGGTTCCCCACCCCTAACACACACACATGTATAAGTATATACCAAGCATTAGGAGAGAAGAAGAATCAGGAAAGGCCTCATGTAGAAAGTGGCATCTGAGCTGAGAAAACTAGGTATTCCAAGGTGAGCTAAATGGGGTAAGCACCACAGGCCTGCGATACCCAGTGTAAAGACCTGGAGAAGGAAACTGGAGTGTATGAGGAAGAGCAGGAAAGTCAATATGGTTGAATCATAGATTGCATAGAGGAGAGCAATATGTAAAAAGGGTGGAAAACATGTTGAGATGGAGTGTCCCTGAGAGCTCGACTCTTGTCAGACAATGGAATTGATGGGGGGGGGGAAGACCCACTAATTTATTTACTACTAAAAAGGCACACAGATTTAAGTATGGACACATTCATGAGAGAAAAAAATTGAATTCGCTGATTACAATCAGTGGGATATAGAAGGAACACCATTCCAACAAATGCAGGAGAAGTTGTCTGGGCAGGTCTTGGGGATTCAGGAGGCCAAAATGAAGCTTGAAGATGCATAGGTCGTTGCTGCAAAACTGCCTCTTTGTTGCTTTTAGAAGGATTGAAATAGGGTTTGAAAGCATTTTCATTAGCTATAGGAGTTTGATATTCCCTAATTGCCTGCCCCCCATCTATGAGAAACAGGCTTCTAAGCACTGAAGTGAGCACCTGAAGAATTGTTGCTAATTACCTGGTGTAGAATAGAAGTTCCATAGCTTGTTTATTTTCCCTTAATAAAATTGCTTTTAAAATTTCACATGGTAAGAGAAAAAAAGAGGGTGGAAAGATATGATGCCAAGGTCTAAGAGTTTTAATGCCAAAGAGAGGATCCTATGGGATGATAATCAACCATTGGAGTTTTATTGGATGTGTATATCACAGACTGGTGCTATAGGGAAAAAAATCACTTTGGCAACCCTATGAAGGACAGGGAGAGACAGACCAAATAGTAATCCATTCCATTATTTGGGCAACAGGTGACAAGGATTTGAACCAGAGTAATGGATGTGTGAGTGGAGCAAAAGGGGTATAGGAGAGAGATGCTGTAGAGTTAGAAATGCCAAGATTTGCCAACTGATTGGACATGGTAGTGAAGATACATAGATTTTGGACCTGGGTGACTAGAATATACAATATCCACAATCCAATGCACAATAACAGGAAAGTTTGGAAGAGAGATGGCTTTAAAGGGAAAGATGAATTCTTTTTTTGATATGTGGAGTTTGTGATGCCTATGCATATACTGCAAGATGTCCATTCAGCAGTTGGTACTGCAGGACTAGAGCTCAGGAGAGACATTGGGACTGGCAGTATAGATTTGAAGGTCAGCTGCATAGATAAGAGTGAACTCATGGGCACTGAGGTTGTAACCAAGGGAAAGAAAGAAGGAAAGGGAAAGGAATGGAAGATAGAAAAGCTCAAGACCGAGCCTTGGAAAACAACCCAAATTTAATGTTCAAAACCTGGATGATGTCAGCAAACAAAATTTAGAAGGAACAGTCATACATTGAGGGAGACAACCAAGGGAGAATATTGCTACAAAAACCCAGAAAGGAGACAGTATCTAAGAGGAAAGGGTGATCACCAGTGTTACAGAAAGGCCAAGAAGGATGAGGATTGAGAAAGGAGCAATAGATTTGACAGTTAAGGCATCAATGGTACTGAATGCTGGGAAATTAACAATAAACAAGCTTGGCCCTAAAGAAAATATGTGGGAAGACACCTTCAGTTTCTTCAAAAAGGTAAGAGACCATAGGTATGGAACACTACATAGAATATAAAATATTTTCAATATGTTGGTTTTACTGATTTTTTTTTCTTTTTTATTATAAGGGATGGCATTTTGGAAGGATACATTGAGAAACATAGGTGATATAAAAAATTGATCACATAAAGATCACACAAAGAAGAGATAATGGTTGGTAACCCTGATTATATTTTGATAAAAAAAACAGTCAAGAGATCCTTAAATGAGAAGAGGGGCAGTGCCATGGCAAGTTTGGAAGGATTAAGTTTGAAACACTATGGTGAATGGGATAGAGAATCAATCTGGGAAGCCGAAAAAGACTGCCCTGCAGCATTTAGAATCCAATTGAGATTAAATAACAAATTTGTAATGGACATAGTGGGCACTGTTGCATGATTTTTCTCCAGCTTAGTTCAGAACACATACGTAGAAACAGGCAGAGATAGATGGTGGGGAATAATCTAGCCTTAGGGCTTAAAAGGCTTGAGCAATAGGAAAAATGAATAAGGAATTTAATAGGCTAGTGAAGAGTTGACGTTCCCTGGGGGACAGAGAAGAGGGGAGGGGTCAGGGAAAGTACTGAGGGATGGAGGTGAAGAGTTAAATGTATTATTCCCATTTTACAAATGAGAAGACAGGCTCACAGAGGGAGATGACATATGTAGCTAGTGGTAGAGTTGGGGTTCAAATACAGGCCTCCTAATTTCCAATCCAGTGGCCTTTCCACCACAACTCTTGTGCCTTTGTTCATAAGGTTCCCCCTTCCTGGAATGCCTGCCTTCTTTTCCCTGCTGATCCTACTCCTGGTCACCCCTGAAGGTGACAGGTAAGTGGCAAGGTAGATAAAGTCGAATCTGGAATCAAGACTTAAGTTTGAATCTCACTTCAGATATAGTCAGTCTATGCGACCCTGGGCAAGTCACGTAACCTCTTTTGCCTCAGTTTCCTCATCTGTTAAATGGGGACAACAGCACATAAGTGAGGATAAAAAGATATTTGCAAAGGGCTTTGCAGAACCCTGGCTGTTATAACTACTTGTGTTACACAATTTAGCTGACTTTGAGGTTTCTTATTTGTTCGAGTCTAGCGTCCCCAACTACATGATCAGCTTCTTGAAGACATGCCTTGGATTTTTTTATTTCTGAGGGACAGTGTGTCTTTTACATCTGTGAGTGTGCATGTGTCTCTGTATTTCTGAGCATGTTTGCAAATGTGGGTGTATCGGTCAGTTAGTATCTGCTTCCTTTGCCTTGGTGTGGGTGTTCCTGCCTATGTATGAGTTTATGGGTCCCTACTTCTTGTCACTATGTGATGTTAGTATGCAGTGAATGGCTGTAGTGTTGTCTCTGCGTGTGGCTGACATAAATACAATGTACCGGTATTGTCTCTGTGTGTGGTATGTCTGGGTCTGGGATGTGTATGTCCCGTCTGTCAAGTTTCTGGACAATTCGACTAGGGGGAGGAGGAGGAGGACTGTACAGTATATATCTGGGTGTGGTGTGCGGGTGGAGGGGATGCTCAGTGTGGGGTGTATCCATCCATGTGTGGGTGGTGTCTGTTTGCTGTGTGCCCTCTGTCCCTTCACCTCCTCCCCCGCCCCCTTCAGCATCTGCTCTGCATTAGCTTGTCCCAGGCCTTGGCAGGCGCCAATGATTAAATCACCATCATTAAGCTGGGCCTGCCCCCCAGCAGCAGGGGGATGGGGGGATCACTGCCAACCCCCCATGGGCCCCTCCCCTCAGATGTCCGGAGAGACTTCCAAAGACAATCCCCAGGAGACTCCGAGATTCCCTCAGAGAGAAGTCTGTTGGGGGGCGTATAAGAATACAGAAAAGGAGGGAGGGAGGAGTTTACAGATGGGGGAAACAAAGGGGAACACCGTAAGGGGAAAGGCTGAGATGGGTCACTCATGAAAATGGAGTGCTAGAACTAGGGGCAGAACAACGGGGCAGGAGTCACTACCAGAGAAGGGCTATCAAGAAAGGACAAAAGGGGGAGACCCAGAGGCCAGTGCACTTGGCAGGGGGTGGCAGGGGGGGTAGGGGGGAAGAACAAAAGCGTGATCCCTGGGGCAGGTGTTTGCGCGTAGTTCCGGTTGGGCTGTTAGCATCCTTAGGACTGGCGCCGTTTGGGGTGGGGTTGGGCTTTTTCCGCCTTTTCTCTGTATCGCCCCCGGCTGCCCCCCTTAGCACAGTGCCTTAATAAATGCTAGTTGATTCGACCTAGAGGGATCTACGTGAGATAGGCAGCATCGGTGATGGGGGGGGAAGGCGGCTGAGGAGGGGGACCCCTCGGGTGGCCTCTGGAAGGGGGGGTCACATGGTAAGATCCCTTCGGGGACGACGCCTCAGCGAGCAGAGGAGGGGCCTGGGGAGGTCCGTCAGGGGATCGGCCGAGCACTGGCACACTGGAGCTACGACTGCGCCCCGCGCGTCCAGAATTCGACCGCGGTAGGGCTAAGTCTCCAGCCTCGGAGGGCCCCGTTCTCGGGCGCAGACGTTCGCGAGGCGGCCTCTTGCCAAAGGCCCCCGCCCGCCCCGGGAGATGCTTTCCGTGAGACGCCCCCGTCGCCCCCTGACAGACCCGGTTCGGCTGGGGAGGACCCCCGGGGGAAGCTGCTGGAAAAGGAGACGCGGGTGCACTCCTCCCCGGCCGCGGCGGACTCCGGAAGACGCGGGCACCGCGGCCTCCACGGGGTCTAGTTCGGGGTTATCGGGACTCGGCCTCGCTGGGAGAGCTGGACCGCTACGAGCCCCTTCGGCAGCTCTGACGCCAAGTGGGGCGGGGCTAGAGGCGGGACGAATTCAGGTGAGCACACGGGAGAGAGGGGCGGGGAGCGGTGGGGCGGGGCCCTGGGCGGAACGGCCAATCAGAAAAGGCCCGGGCCCTCCGTTGCCTGGAGACAGGCCCCGCCCGGCAGGCGGCACCGGAAGTGGCTGGCCGGGCTCAGCCTTTAAGATGGCGTCTCCTCAGGGGGGCCCGATGGCGATCGCGATGCGGCTGCGGAACCAGCTTCAGTCGGTGTACAAGATGGACCCGCTGCGGAACGAGGTATGGAGGCTGCGGGCTGGAGATGCCAGGCGGCTCGGAGAACCGAGGCCCTAGGGCCGGCGGGCGACTGGGCAGCTGGCCCAGTGCCCAATGCGCTTGCGCTTGGGTCGGGTACCGGATGCGCGTGCGTGGTGTTTGGAAAGGGGGCGACCCCCCCCCCCCCAAGTAGGACGCATGCGCGCCGCGACCCCCTCCCTCGCCCCCCTCCGTGGACCGAGAGCCGGGGATGCGTGCGGAGCCCCCTGCTGGGCGGAGGAGGAGGGGGGTGCTCAGCCCGAGTGTGGAATCCCCCCCCCATCCTCCTAGTTCCCAGGGGTCTGATGGGGAGGATGGGGGGACGACGACACAGAAGGGGAGGTCGTTGTTGACTGCCTCCCGTCGGGTGTCGGGGTGGTCACTTAGAAAGTCAGTGATGGTCAGTTTGGCTGCAGGAGGAAGTCCGAGTGAAGATCAAGGACCTGAACGAGCATATCGTCTGCTGTCTGTGCGCCGGCTACTTCGTGGATGCCACGACTATCACGGAATGCCTGCACACCTGTGAGGGTCCTCCCCACCTCCCCTCCCCCCCACCCCGTGCCCTTCATAAAGGACTCAGCCCGTCCGGTGGCGCTCCCTTTGGGGCAGACCCTTCTTCAGGCCCCTGGGCCTCTCCCCCACCATCCCTTTACCTGGGTAAGGGAGGGAGCAGGGCTGCAAAGTTTGTGGCCTCTCTCCCCCCAGTCTGTAAGAGTTGCATAGTGAAGTACCTGCAGACCAGCAAATACTGCCCCATGTGCAACATAAAGATTCATGAGACCCAGCCGCTGCTCAACCTCAAACTGGACCGGGTCATGCAGGACATCGTGTACAAGCTGGTGCCGGGCCTGCAGGACAGTGAGTGTCCCCCCAGAAAAGTGCCAGGGACCTGGGTTCCCATGCCAGCTTCCCACTGCAAGCCTGGGCCAGTCCTGTTCCCACCTTGTGGAAAATGAGGGAGCTGAGCCAATCAATCTCCCGGTTTAAATTTTTTCACAACATAGCTTTTTTCCTGTTACAGTCACACCCTCCCACAATTAAGCATAATCCATTGACCACGCCACCAAGTCTAACACCTGCTCCATTTTGCACTGAAATCTCTACTGAGGCCCCTTCTCTGACCAGTTAATCTGTAAAGACCATTCCAGCTCTGACTTTCTGTGATTCCAAACCTCCCAAAAGAGCTAGCAGGACAGTCCCATACTTAGTCCCCACTAAATATGTGTGCACATGTGAAGTTGGGCTATGGAAAATTAAAAGTGGTGACCAGGAATGGACGGGAACTGAGGAGGTCTAATGTATCTTCCTTTCTTCACTCTTCCCTTCCTTCCAGGTGAAGAGAAAAGGATACGAGAATTCTATCAGTCACGTGGCCTGGACCGAGTTACCCAACCCTCCGGGGAAGGTGAATATCGAAGAAAGAAAAGTAACCACCTCGTACCTTACTCCTATGTGACAGTTATCACCATGTCTCTCCTAGAACCAGCCCCGGGTACTCTTGGCCTCCCCTACAACAGCTTTGACCATTCAAAAGCCCACTATTACCGCTATGATGAGCAGCTCAGCCTTTGTCTAGAAAAATTAAGGTGAGAGGTGTGGTTGGGGGGCAGGAAAACTGTGGTTCTATCAGTCATGCCTGCTGTGTGCCTAGGGAAGACTCTAGTCCAAGGTGATGGCCTACCCCAAGTTTAGTGCAGAATGGGGAGGGGGAAGGTAAACCAGCTGATGATTCCTATCCTTCCTAGGAGGTGAGTCTATACAAAATATTTGAGGGAGAAGGGAAGATACCAGGAAAGGGGGGAGCCTTTGGGAATGATGGGGGCAGGGCATGTGGTAGAAAGATACCTAACCATTGTCTTTGCTCTCCCTTCCCCACAACAGCTCTGGCAAAGACAAAAATAAAAGCGTTTTACAGGTAAGGGGGCTGAAAAGGAGGTCTCCATAGTCTTCCCTTCTAAATAACTAACCTAATAATAATCCCCTCACTACACTTATTACTCATATGGTAATAATAGCAGCTCTCATTTCTAGATCACTTGGTTTGTAAAGTACCTTTCTGGAGGTCGTTATACAGGTGTTATCCCCATTACACAGAGGAGGACACTTCTGAGGCTCTCAGAAGGGAAAGGATTTGCCCCAAGTCACACAGCTCTCCAGTGGCAGAGCTGGGATTTGAACTTGGACTTCTTGACTTGGGGTCCATTGCTCTTTCTTTGTCTCCTTGTCCCTGCCCTTCAGCACAAGTTTGTCCGATGTTCCGTTCGAGCCGAGGTTCGGCATCTCCGGAGGGTCCTGTGTAGACGTCTGATGCTGAACCCCCAGCATGTGAGTTAGACTGTCCCAGGAAGAAGCTCCAAAGGGGATAGAGGGAGGGAGAAGAAGGGGCTTCCTGTCACAGTGTCACCAGGACCTCTGTCTCCTCCCTCCTTCATCCAGGTACAACTCCTCTTTGACAATGAAGTCCTCCCAGATCACATGACCATGAAACAGCTTTGGCTTTCTCGATGGTTTGGCAAGGTAGGGAAGAGAAGGTTTGTGGGAATGAAGGCTTGGCATTGGAGTGGTGTTCTAGGAGGAAATTGGTTGGAGAAAAAGATGGTGGTTGGTTGAGGGAAGGCTGGGAAGCTAAGAAGGGAGAAGGGATACCGGGGATAAAACGGTGGTTCTGGCTAGAGAATATGTAACAGCCCTCCCCCCCTTCTCTTCCTCCAGCCCGCACCCCTGCTCCTGCATTACAGTGTGAAGGAAAAAAGGAGGTAGAAGCTGGCCTCCCTCCCCCACCCCAGATATTTATGTGAGACCCACTGCGGCTTTATTTTTGAAATAAAAGCTGAAAAAGCACCTTTGGCTGCTTCTTGAATTCTCCTTTCTTCCTCTTCCCATCCCTCCCTCTCACCTAACATTCCTTTTCTCTCCTCCGTTTTTCTCCTCTTCCATCCCTCCACCTCTCATTATTCAGTAAATCCCAGTGATTTGTGCTGGACACAAAGTGGGAGGAGTTGAGTGGCCATTGAGGGATCAGTGAAGGTAACTAGGACTCCTTAGCAGGGCCAACACCCAGGGACCAGTGTCCTGCTGACCAGCGTCCTAGCATTGGAGGAACAAACTTGGGGGAAAGTTAAGAGAGCCTGCAGGATAGGGTGGGAGACTATGTCCGGGTAAGGGGAACATAAGTTTGGGGGGGGGGGATGGAGCAGGGACCCAAGTTTGTGACCTGGAGAGTCATTTGTCAGTATGCTGGGGATCTGAGTCTGATACTTACGAGATCCCTATTCCCATGTCCAAGGCCAGTCATCCCCTCCCCCATGCCCTTCAGAGATGCTTCTACCATAGGCTCAGACCTTCAGTCTGGATCTTCTCTGTGTCTTTCATCAACAGGGGGTGGGGGAAAGGTTTGGCCAAGCTCTTACTTTGGCAGCTGCTCCCTCCCCACTGCCACTGATTTAGACCAGCTGTAGGGTCAGCTGGGCCCCCAGTCTACCAGCCTCCCTTATTCCCCTGCTAACAAGTACCCCGGTTGTGTGTCTTCATCTCAGGAGCTGGGGGTGGCCTTCATTGTGATATGGTCCCAGGGGTATCAGGGAAGAGCTTCTTTGGGGTCCAGGTTTGGTCAAACTAATGGCAACCAGGGTCTGAGCAGGAAGAGAGAGAAAAGAAAATGCCTGGAGCCCTAACCACATTCCCTGTATGTTGTTCTCCCCCTCTGGTAAGAAGGCTGAGAGAGCCCTGGTTGCTGTCTGTCCTCAGCTCTCTGCCTTCCTTCTCTTCCCCCCCTCCCCAGCTGTTCCCAGCTGTTAGGGATGAAGGTGACTCTTCCCATTCCCTTGCCCTCCCTCTGGTGTCCCTAAAGGACTAAAAAGTAAAAGCCACTAACACATATGGACATATGCACTGTGTTATGGAGAGAACCCTGGATGCAGGGTCCTGGGAGGACCTAAGTTCTAATCTTGCCTGAAATAACCTGGCTTCAATCACTTCCTATTTTTCTGGGCCTCATTTCCCCCACAGATAACAGTTCACATTTATAGAATATTTTTTAAGGTTTGCAAAGTGCTTTTTGTCTCATTCATCTGCTATATGTAATGAGAGAGTCTGACTCATCCTCCATAGCTCTAATCCTGCAAGTACATCCCAGGGTACTTGGGGATACATGCCGTCTGATGCAGATTTGCAAACTCCCAACACAGAGCATGATGTTTCCCAGCCTCAGTTTCCTCCCTACTCTACTGGCACTCCCCCTATTTCAAATGAAACTTAGAGTACATAATACAGCATTTGGATAGCAATGCTCAATCTAAAAGGTTTACAAAATAAGTAGTGTAAATATTCTAGATTCTCTAGATGTAGAAAAAGGCTCAGAAAAGGAAGATGATTCACCCAGAGTTACACACAAGTGGGAGAGCTAAATCCAAGTTCTCCTAATGTGTTTTATACTACCTGTGCCCAGTCTTGAAGGTATGGTGAAAAAGGGGGAGAGGTGAAAAAAAAACAGATGAGGGAACTGAGCTAGGAGAGAGGCTTTTCTAAGGCACAGCCCGAGCCAACTCGGCCTTGACACTACTTGTTTGCCAATATGTAGAACATGAAGGGATAAGGCCATATCCACTTTGAGCTGGATTCATCCCAAACTCCAGAGGAATATAGAAAAGTGAATAATTGTGGTGTTGGGCACAAAGTGGTTTAGGAAATATTGATGGGCTGTATGTGTAGAGGGGGAGCAGTGATAAAATATGGAAGTAGCAATGATGGTGAAGAGGCTGCTGTGGGGTTGAGGTGGGGTAGTCGGTCTCTAGGAATAGACTGATCCACATTGATCCACAATGACAGTTTGCTGTGAATGGTTGTGAAGTATAGGTAGGGTCAGTGATTAAGTGTTTTAAGTGCCCATCAATGGGGTGTGGGAGAAGGGGGGGGATGAGGTCTCAAGGAGTAGGCAGATATAAGAGACCCCATGTATGTGTGTGGGACACCAATGATACGGCTGTGTAGGGGTCTGTGACCAGATTGTAGAGGGTACCTTGGTGGCATCAGTCCTGGGAAGTCCGTTAAAATGTTAAGAGAGGGGCCGACTCAGTGACTGGCTAGGGATCCAAAATTGGATATTGAGGTCAGTGAAAACTCAGTGACAGGCTGTGAGGCCAGTGGATGTAATGTGTGCATGGGCTTTAGTGACAGTTTAGGGGTCCACATGTGGCTCAGTAATGGGGTAACTGTGAGAGGTGATGTAACACGTGCGTCATAGAGGTCACTTTTAGGATTTAGAGCTGGAGAGGATGTTATAGTAGGGATGAGGGGCTTGTCAGTGATGAAGTTCATGGAACATCTGTCATAAGATTTGGGAGGGGGGTCAGTGACCAAGCTTATGATCAGTGACCATACTGACCGGGGAGTGGAGTGGAATGGTATGTTGTGGTAGGGGGTGGGGTTGGGGGGAGTGATGAGTGTCAGGTTATGGGAGGATCTTCAGTTGGCTTCACTCCTTGCCCTCTCCCCCAGTAGAGAGACCTTCTCAGTTTCCCATAGTGAGGGGGGGAGGTGACCTCTAGGCCCAGAGGTTTAATCTCCCTCATTAATCACTCACCCCTCTCTCCTCCCCCAACTCCTTCTCCCAGCATCCAATGGATCCAATTTCTCTCAAGCTCCTTGACCTGGGGCCAGCAAGAGGCTGGTGGGGTGGGGGTCAGACTGAGAAATCCCTTCAGTGGCCCCTCACTAGTCCCAGGGGAGACTGTCTTCTTGAAAAACTGGGGACCTCCCTTTCTGTGTGAGCATAGGACTGTCTGAGGCTGTCTCCATATCTTGTGTCTGCTCTGTCTACTGGTCTTTCTCTGCTGCTGTGTCTGTGATGGTCTTTGTCACCCAGGTTCTACGTGTCTCCCCTCTTTTATCTTTCTGTCTTTTTGTCTCTTTGTTGATGCCTCAGTTGGTTGCCTGTTTCTGTATGAACCCCTCTATCACAAAAATGCCTCTCTCAGAATGGATGTCTCTAGCCTGTGTGTCTTAATTTCTATTTCATTGTGTGACTATGCCTTCCCAGGTGTCTCTCATTGTTGGGGTTGGGTTTCCCCCTCCTTTCTCTTTTCTACCCCATCCCCCAATCCCATCACCATCTTCTCAGTCTCTGCATCTCCACCCTGCCTCCCCCTACCCAGGGGACAGCCTAACCCCATTACCTGAGACAGGCATTGAGAGGGGGAGGGGAAGGAAAGAATAGGATGATAGGAAATGGGAGGGGGCTCTGAGACAGAAAGAAAGAAAAAGGGAAGATGCAAAAGCCCTCAGTTTTCAACCCATTTCAGGGGTCACAGATGTGAGTTTGCCTCAGACGCAGAAGGTCAGACCACTTTTCTAAAGTTCCCCCTTTTTCACCCTTGGACCACTGGTTATCAATCTTAGACCCTCATAATGGGGAACCATGTCTCCCCATCAGACTCGGGGCCAGGTATCAGACCTGAGACCTCTCAGGACAGGCAGAGGGAGCGAGTTCACAGGCATCCATTAGAAGAAAAGGATCCACAGCAGGGAGGTCTGAAATTAAGACCCAGGTAAAGAGGGATAGAGGAAGGAAGGGGAGAAAATAGAGAAGGGGAGGAAGGGTGGTGAGTGAGACAAGCCTATGGCAATGTTAGAGGCAGCCTAATACACGTTGTGAATGTGTATGTATGAGTTGTGTGTCTGCTTCATGTGCTTGGTGAGTTTTTCGTTGTGCCTGTGTGAGTATGCCTTGTCCTCTCTAGGAGGGCTCCATGAAAAGGGAATACAGGAATGAGGGCTGGAGGCGGGAGGAGGGGCACAAGAGCCTCTCCTGGGACCGGCTTTAATTACAGATTAAGTGAAACAACATCTATGGGACAGACATTGATTTGAGCGAAGAAAGGCAGCTCCCACTTCAACCAGGGGCGGGCGGGAGCGTGTGTCCCCCCCCCCCCGGCCCAATAACATTGAGAGGCTCTTGAATCGCTTCAGCCAGCCTCTACACTGGCGTCCCTTCTGATCTCTGACCGTTAGTCAGTCACCAGTGTGCAAGTGTCTATGTAATTGCGCAATTGTGTGTAAAATTGTGCCTCCGCGTTTGCGGATATAGCTGCCTTTGTGTCTACGTGTACGTACCTCTAAGTGTGTGTGCTCGGCTTGCCGTGTGTCGCCTTTGAGGCGCTTACTGAACTGACTGGCTCTTCGGGTGTCCCGGGTCCTATTCAATCCCTGTCTCCCTGTTTCTGCTCTGTGCCGAAAGCAAACCAGGCTCTTACCTGGAGATCTGAGCTCCGTCCAACGCAGCCCAGGCTCCTTACTTTCTCAGAGAGTGGAGAAAGAAGTGCAAGGAACGAGGCATACGAACCCATGTAACACACGGTCACGTACACTGTCCCCAAAATGGGCACGAGGATGGACTGAGGCCGCTAGTAAAAAAATCCGGGAAGAGGCGGGAGAAGGTGAAAAGGAAATGGAAGGAGTCGAGAGACAGAGAGCCAGCCATAGGGAGGGGGAACGGCGGCCAAACAGCCGGCTGGACAGTTTCTTTAATGCCCTAGTTTTTTGGAGGTGAAAAGGAGGCTTAGAGACCAAAAGAAACAAAAGCCGCCTCCGAGACTGGGATGGACAGTGCTGGTGAGTCTAAACTGTGGGGATGGGGGGGTGGGGGTGGATTTACACCGTCTATCTGTCAGTGTCCAAGTCTGCCACTTCCTACAGGAAGTGCTGAGTATCCGACCGTTTGCCTGGGGTAGCTCGGACCGCGGTGTGGGGGGC
>CM053601.1:145337918-145363420 GCA_028646575.1 Pseudocheirus occidentalis
GTCGCAGCGGTAGTCCATGCCCTAGAAACGGCTCACAGAGGAGCTGGGAGCTGATGTGTGTGACCAAGGCCTAGGCTGTGATTGTCTCCCTGCGTTTGCTGTGGTCCAGGTGTCTTTTTGTACAGTTATGCTGTGTTTATTTGTCTTTTCCAGTGTATGTGAGGGAACGTGTGTCTCCCTTGGGACATTGTAAGGTACAGCCTGAGGCTCCAAGGTCGCCTGAGGCCCTGATAGTGACTCCAGGCTTGGGGCTCTGACTAGGGCTCCGACCCATAGCCCTTGGGACGCCTGGGGTCAGCTCCTGCCGTGTCAGGACCCGATATTTCTCGTCTATCCAAGTTCTCTGAAGCTCTAAGCTGACCGCTGGAACTTCCCATTCATGGTAGATAGACAGCCATTGACAGAAACGCGGACTGACCTCACCTTTGGCCGTGGGTTTGTACGTGGTCCTGTCCTTGTTTTTGTCCATGGCCCTTGGAATCAGTGGGCTTCTGAAGTGGCGGTGGCGGTGCATACCGACCGCTCTGCTAGGTCCCTCTTCCAGCACCTAGGTCACCACCCTGTCCTCCACCTATTCTTCCCCTTTTTGATCTTCGCTACCATCCGATAGATCTTGAGCCCAGAATAGAAGTCGGAACTATTCTGGAAGTCGAGCCTGCAGCCTCCGGAGTCCCCAAGGAGCCAATTCAGAAAGCTGGGGTTAGGGGAAGAAGAGACTGGTACTTTGTGGAGTGCTATAAGATTGGGAAATGGGGTTGAAGTAACGGAATAGGAAACAGAGATAAAGAAGAGGTGGATACCCGAAGGCTGAGGCCGGGGGCCGGGGGCCGGGGGCAACTGCTGGGCCTGAGGCCAGAGCAGTGAAGAGAGTAGAACTGAAAAGAATGGGAATAAGGGAAGAGTATGGATTAGACCGAGACAGGCTTCCAGAAACCCAGCGGTTTCTATCCCTCACCTGCGTCCTCCACTAGGCTTCCCTCGCCCTGCCGCCTCCCCCCCATCCTCATCCCCCCAACCCCTTCGCTACCCTGTGGCTCAGACCATTCTGAGCAACTTCGGTCCCAGGGATCCCAGACAGAGAAGGCTGTAGGACTCGATAGTGGCCAGGTTGTCAAGACCTCTGCTGTTCACCGGCCCAGTCACGGTAAGTCTTCGGAATCTGAGCAGTGCCCTAGCTCCACACCCCCGCATGCCTAATCACTTCCAGCCGCAGTCACCCCCGTCCCCTTGTGGACCCATCCTCTCTATGGGGCTGGGGAGGAGGGTAGATTAGGAGAACTGGGTTCATGGAGGAGCAGGGCCTGAGCCAGGGGAGGGAGGTAGGCTGACACAGCCACCCGCTAGGTCCAGTCACAGCTGGATCCAGCCCCCCACTTCCCTCACAGCTGGTTTCAACGCCCCCCATCTTCCACCCACCAACTCTAGCGCTGGGAACTTTTAAAAGCCCTTGAAAGTCGCGGGAGGAAAAAGCCTTTTATCGCCCGCAGTTTTATGGGCCAAAAAGACTGCTCCCATTACGGGTCGGGGGCCCAGGCTGGACAGCGGCTAGGGGCACAGTAGGGGGGACAGGGTCTGGCAATTAAGGGACAGGGACGAGGGTCGTAAGAGTAAAGAGGCTGATTGGAAAGGGGCAGGAGAAAAGAGCCGATGGGCCCAGTGGTCTCCCCCAGAGCAGGACTCAGAAGACAGCCGGGGAGTGAGTACATTCGGGGTAGCGCACTGTGTCTCGTCCTGTGAGGGCGCTCGAACCAGGAGGTCAGTTCCTCAGTCCGCGCCAGGGTCACCTAGGCCTTAGTCGGAGGAGGGCGGACGACTATCAGACGAGCTAGGGGACCCCTGAGGTGGGGGTGGGTCTGGAGGAAGAGCTCCGCCCCCCCCTCCCCACCCAGTTGCCGCCTCCGGCCCCAAGGCCCTTTAAGGCAGAGCTAAGGCTCGGCTGGCGGGCATAGGGCTGCACAGACTGAGCAGCCCTACGGCAAAGAAGCGGCTTCAGGCTTGCCCAACGCCGTCTTCTGGGCACAGACCGTGGCCCCGGGGGGCGGTAGGGCGTTCCCGGGCCCCGGGGCCCAGAGCATGAACCGATGCACGGAGGAGGAGGTGGGGGAGGAGGAGGAACAGGCGGTGGCGCGGCGCTGGAGTCCCAGTCAGCTGGGTCCCCTTGGCCCGGGGGCCCCGACATGACCTCAGCTCAGGAGTCCGGGCCGCCGCCTGCCGCCTCCAATAAGCCGCTGACGCCCTTCAGCATAGCTGACATCCTGGGCCCACCAGCCCGCCCGACTCCAGCCCCAGCACCCGTGCCAGTCCAGGACCCTACTTCACCTCTCTGCGCGCTAGAAGAGTTGGCCAGTAAGACCTTCCGCAGGCTCGACGGCAGTGTTTTGCAGACTGCCGAAGGTACGTAGTCAGACGCTTGACTGGGGCTGCAGTTAGGGGAAGGCAGGCGGGAGGGGGCTTTGGGTTCTTAAACTGCTGAGCTTCTTACTGTGCACCCCTGCTACAGCCTCCCCCCTCCGACTCCTACTTCTTCCTTTCCTCTCCCCCTCTTTCTGCATCGTTTCCTCTTATCTGTCCATTCCCGAATCCCCTTTATTCCTCTTCCTCATCATCTCCCTCCCCACTGGCCTTTTTTCTCCAGATAGCCCTCCTTTCCCCTTCTCCTTTCCCCCTTTTTCCTCCTCTCTCTTTCCCTTGGTCTCCCTTTTCTCCTGACCTCCACTTTTCCTTCGATTCACCGTTTTTCTTTCTTTCCCTAAGGTTTCCCCCTCTCTTCCCCGTCTGACCTCTTTCGCGGGTCTGTCTTTTCTTCCCTTTGCTCTTCTTTTTTTTTCCTCCAGTGGCGCCCCGTCTTTCATTCACTGCTTCCCTTTTAACTGGTGTCCCCTTCTCCAACACCCTGCTCCCCTCTCTTGAGTCCGGCTCCTTCGAAAACTTGGGCCATGAAGTGCCTCCTGCTTAATCAGCTCGAGTTGCCAAGGGCAACGAAGCTGCTTTTTCCTTTCCCCTGTGTTTCAGGGATCTGTCCAGGACATCATCAGGTCTTACTCTGTCCTTCCTTCAGCGGGTCGAGGTCTCTGGCCGACCAGAGTCTGAGCTGACCGCTCTCCTCTCTAGGCAGTTCCGAGCCGAGGAGAATGCGCTCGCGCCCGTATGCTCCCGCGCGCGCATACACACACGCAACCACAATGAACGAATGGAGTATCACATGTGGAGACTGGAGGATTGATTGCTTATGTTACTCTATACATTGAGACAGAAATGAGTCAGGATGAGAAAGACAAAGGGACAGAAACAGATGAGGAAGAAAAAGCGAGGTAGCAAGAGATCCAACCCAGTTCGGTATCTGCCTTCGTTTTTTCTCAAGCTTGTAGGGTTCACAGGCTTCAGTCTCATCTCTCCCCTGCTGTGTTTGTGTCTCCAAGGCTCCAGCCCCTGCAGCGACCCGTTTGGCTATCCGGAGGTGGAGGAGGGGCACGGGGAAGGTGTGAGCCAAGCCATTGGGACAGTAAGGGGGCCCGGAAAAGACCTCGAGATCTCAGGGAAAGAGCCCTAAGGACTGGGGGAGAGATCATAGGAGTAGGTCCCTTGTCTCTACATTTTCCCTCATCTGGCCTTGGAGGCCCCTACCGGTTCTGAAGCCCAGATCAATCCTACTATCCAGTCCCTGACCTGTCTGTCTCTCCCACATCTCTCTACCCCATGAAACTTCTTTCCTTTGCACACAACCTTCTGTACCTCCAATACCCTGCCCCATCTCCCTGTTCTCTCAGCTCTCTACCTCCCTAACTCTAACTTTGCCCCAGTCGCTCAGTCCTTCTCAGCCCTACACCCCCCCTGAGCTCTTTCTCAATCATCCCAGACACCTCAATCAATCAAACCATCAACAAGTCTTCTCTGTGAATTCAGCCGATCCTCTCCTCTCCACTCCCACTCCCGCCATGCACACAGTCCTGTGCTGGAAGGAAATTCAGGAAGAGCAACTCCCGCCCTGAACCTGCTGGCTCCTGGGGTTGCTTACAACCTACTACTTCCAGGGGCCTTGAGTTATCTACCCCAACCTCAAATGCTTGACCTGACTGTCCCTTGTGTTTGCCTCCTTGCCTGACTTTGCCAGGTTCTCCTAGCCCATAGAGAATTCATAGATCACCTCCTGTTTCCCAGGCTTTAACTCTGCCCACCCCAGGGGATCTAGGGAATTCCCCAAACTCTGAGTCAGGTTCAGCTTTGTTGTTGTGGAGCAGGCCGCAGTCCACTCCAAAGCCTCAAATCCTGCCATAAGGCCAGCCTGCGAGCTCTCAGGGAGGTCCAGTCCCAGGCTTGATCATACCCCTGGTCCTTTCTGTTTCTGCAGGTCGGGCGGCACTGAGCCCGCTGAGCCCCAGGCCTGTGACCCGCAGGCGTCGTAAGTCTCGTACTGCGTTCACCGCGCAGCAGGTGCTGGAGCTGGAGAGGCGCTTCGTCTTCCAGAAGTACCTGGCTCCAGCCGAGCGGGACGGACTGGCAGCTCGGCTGGGCCTGGCCAATGCCCAAGTCATCACTTGGTTCCAAAACCGCCGGGCCAAACTCAAGAGAGATGTGGAGGAGATGAAGGCCGACGTGGCCTCCTTGCGTTCGCTGCCACCCGCAGCTCTCCGCCGGCTGAGCCTTTCTCTACCAGAATCAGTCTCCAACCCTTCCGCTGACCCAGAACCCAGCCCTGACCCCGGGCCCGAGCTTTCAGACGAAGAGATCCAGGTGGACGATTGAAGAAAAAGTATGGCCCTGGGGATTTGGGGACTCCATTGGCAGACCACTGGTCCAACTCAGAGCGTCCAGGTCCCTGATAGACTCATACCGCTCAGTTTTTTCTAACTTATTCCCACGCCGTTCTCCTTCCATTCATTGTCCCTCCACCTCAGCCTTGGTACTATCTAAGTCCTCCCGTTCTCTGGGGTCTTTCCGTCCCAGACTGACTGGATCACTGGATCTCATTTATTCCTATTGTGGTGTTGGGGGGGTGGGGGGAGGCATGACTCTGCATGGTTCATCCTGCCATTCCCCATTGTCCCTGGCTCTCAATGGTTACACGAGTCTCTCCACTGCCCCTTTTTCCAGTCCCAGGGATTTAGGGGTCCTAGACAGCTGTAGGAAGCTAAGTTTTTGTTTGTTTTTTTACTCCCCACTTATGTACCTCTGGGATTCTCATTTTTTTTTTAATCTAGGAGTCTCAGATAGTGTTCCTCCTTAGTCCAACCAGCCTCCTCGGTTCTACATTGTTTGTTCGCTATCGTTTTCTCCATCCTAGTCCAAGACAGGCTCTATACCGCCGTCTCCCCAATCCCCAACTCTTCTAGGCTGAGGGATCCCTTCGGAGTCAGACTCGGCCTCTCCCAGCCAGACTCCCTCTTTCTGAATCCTATAGATTTCCCTTATTCCGTCCCTTCTCTTCCTTTTAAAGCCCTCTTCTAGCGCACTTTTCGTTTTCTATACTTACGGTCTAATCAAAGCCTAGTCTATTATCCCTGCCTCTGCCGGGAGACTTCTTCCAGCAACGGCTGTTGCTCAGGGGATGGACAGCGAGCCAGGGTCAACTGGGTCTTCTCTGCTACTATAGATATCCGGCCGTTTGTCGCCTCTTCCCCATCTCCACCCCCCCACCCCCACCCCACCGTCAGCTTCTCAGTGTGAATAAAGAGGATCCGACAGGGCATTTCGTTTTTTCTCTCCTGCGAGCCGAGAGGGTGGGAGCAGGCCACAGATGCTGGCAGCTTGTGTACGTTGGGCAACCTCTGGATCCTTACTGATTGAGGGCCTGAAATAGGGGAGGGGTCCGTTCCCCATTATCTCTACCCCCACTCAGTTCTTTGTGATATGGAGCTGATCTCCAAAATTGTTCTCCTCCCTCACCCATCCTATAAGATCCGAAGATCTCGTGAGATTGGACGGTCCAGACTCCAAACTGCACTTACTGGGTCTTGAGGGCATCTCCCTGAATTCCTTCCTACAAATCCCACCCACGTCCCATGAGTTTATTAATGATGACTTTGACCTAGATCCAACCCGGAAACACAAGGGAGATGGCCGAAGCTGAGGACAGAGGAAAGGGCAAAATTATACACTACTGGGGTTACACCCCTAGGGACAGCGCAGGCCGCAACACACTCAACAACAGACATACGAGCAGTAACGTCTGCGTTGTCAACAATCGAGGCAACAACGCACTGCGTAACACCGAGACAGCAAAGGGAGTTTGTGGGACACACAACACTACCTCCCAACAGTACTCACGCAGCGACATACACTAGCCTGCCTCGCATGCTAGGCGTCCTTGTAACGCTCGTGAAAGTGAACTTTGCACAGGAAGACAGCAACATCGGAACGAAAGGCTCACACACAGCAACAACACATACAACAATTGCACACACCGTTGTGACACAACAGCCGCACAACACGGCACGCGGCATATACGCGCCGTTGTAACGCACTACATTACGCAACACATCCACCACACATAATACGGGGAGCCACGAAGTCACATACGGTAATGCGAAGAATACAGAGACATTCCCTTAGCTAGCCCAAGTTGCCCCCACCCTTTCCGTTGTGTGCGCGCGTGTGTGTGTGTGTGTGTACTGGGGAAGATTCCCCCACCTCCCACCCCGTGGAGTGGCTGCCCACCCCCCTACCCCCGCTTCTCAGCCCCTCTTCCCATCCCCCGGTAATTTCCCGGGTGACCGGGCCGCCGCTGGCTGCTGACATCCGAGGCTGAGTTTAATTCCTTTAACTTGTGATTAATTACCCGCCCCCGCCCCCACCCCTCCCTCGGGCCTGTCTGCACATCAAACGCAGAGGGAGGAGGGGCTGCCGGGAGCTACTGGACCAGAGAGAAAGGAAAGGGAAGGGGAAATCTGTGGCTACCTCCGAAACTCTAGGCCAGGTAAGGCGTCCCGCATTCACTCCCTCACTCTTGTACTCTCTCAAATAAAAAAATTCCCGTCCCAGCCCCTCCAGCCCTATAAACACTTAGCCTGTATGCCGTTTTCTGGCTGAAGAAAATTCTGCAGGGGCATTTCCTAAGCCGTAAAATGAGGGGTTTGTGGGTTCTAGCCCCGGGAGCACAATGTTATCTAGCTAAGTGACAAGACACATAGAGAAGAAAATGAATTAAGAGGTCAAAGGCAGAGCCCGAACACCTGGGCTCAGATCCTAACTTGGCCTTTACTTGGGTGATGTCTCCAAATCAAGTTACTCCCTAGGCCTGTTACCCTCTTTCTAAAATGAGGAAGTCAGACTTCCTATCTAAAGTTCCCTTGGGCTGTAATATTCACCCATAAATGTTGGTTCATGGATTCTAGGAGCTGGGAAAGACATCAGTGCTGGCTCCAATGGCCAGAGATTTCCTCAGAGGCAAATCAAAGTTGGGCTGTAATTTACAGGATGAGAGGGTTTCCCTAAGGTGAACGGAGGGCTTCTAAAGTAGGGAACAGAACCAAACAACGTGGAAATGTGCAAGGATTAAGTCTAGCCTGTTGGGGGCATGAGTAAACCTTTGGGACTCAGTTTTGTGTAGAGAAGTACAGATTACTTAGGCCAGGTGTAGTAGGGTCTTGAATCCCAGGCTGAGTAGGAGCAATGGAGGATTTTAAACAGGAGAGGGATATGATCCTGTATTGGGTGGTAGAGAAAAGCTTGGAAGACAGAAGGTCTGCAAGGAGGTAACCAAGAAGGACTAAATTAGGCTGGTGGGGTTTGGGTAGAGAGGAGAACTTAAAGGGAACACAGGACAGGATTTGTTAACTGATTAAATCTTCCTGAGTTAGGAAGAGGGAGGAGTCAGGGAGGCTGCTTAGGTTTCTAATGATTAAGGGTCTCATGGCACTGTAGGGGGTCAGGGAGGGAAAATACATTTCAGGAGTAAGATTGTTGGCTTTGGGCAATTACCTCCATTAAGTCCCATTCAGCCTTCTTTGTTCAGGTGAACAGGACCACACTGGCCCCACCCACCCCCAACCCCCATCAGACACCTGCAAGCGAATTCCTTCAGGAAGTTTTCCCTGCTTTGAGAGGTACCTCAGGGAAAAGAATAAATTGGATGTTATCAGACAGAAAAGGCCAGAAGAACATTTTATTGAGCTCAGTTCCTAGAATTGGAATGCAAGGGGGACCAGCACACAAAAGCCCAGCCTCATCCCCCAGTAGTATCTTCATCAGACACCAGGCATCAGGTAGGAGGTGAGCCCTGACCCAGAGCCTTGGGACACACCGGTCCCTAGCAAAGGCAGTCATCTTCCTAAATGGGGCCCACAGGAAGGTCACACATGTTGCCCTGGCCTCAAGGCTTTGCTAGAGGCTCCTATGAGGAAGGAAGCTTGTTAAAGAGAAGGAAGACTGAAACTGGAAAGGTGATGGGAAAATAAGAGGAAGGAAGCAGCTACTGAGATGGGAGAGCACGGTATAGTTGCTGAAGTGGAGGAGAAAATGTTTTGTTCATTTGTGCATATGTGGGTAGGGGAAGCCTAAGAAAATCCGAGGGAGTTGAGGACTGAAAAGACCTAGTAGTTTTAGGGGAGGGAGTTGCCTCACCAGATTTTTGGCAGTTGAAGGTGCTGAACTGAAGGTAGTGAAACTGGGACTGGAACTGGGACCGGCAGGATAAATGATAGGGGACCAAATCTGTGGAGTGCAGGCAAGGAAGGGCTGGCTGAAAGCTGCAGTCTTGTTACCTTCCCATCCTCCCCCCCTCCCCCCCCCAAGAAAGGGCAGGCCTCCTCCTCCAGGGGATGGACAGCAGGGCCCTTCTCAGGGTCTGTGCAAATGGGAGCTCAGGGTACATTAAAGATCTCATGTTGACATGGAGAGCCCGAGGCCCTTCCCCTTACTAACTGTGCAATCACATTACTTAACATTTCTGAGGAAACCTCATCAGCAACCCATCATGGTGTTATCAGGAAAAGTCTTTTGTGAGCTTGGAGGTGATAAAGAAATGGGAGCTTGTCTCTTAATGCACAACAATCCCCAGCAAAATTCTAGGATCAATTATGAATGAAAGAAGATGGTTTGTGGGCCCTTAGAAGAAAAAGCAGGGATTGCTGAGAGGCAGCACAGGTTCATCAAGAATAGCTCACGACAGACTAACCTTGTTTCCTTTTATTGACAGGATTACTGGGCTGGGTGGCTCAGGGGAATGCAGACACTGTACACCTAAGCAAAGTATTTAACAAAGTCTCACCAAATTTCCATGGATTTCAGGGGGGTTGGGAGGATTAGGAGCTGAAGGACCAGACCTAAAGAATGTCAACAACTCTGATGAAGGCTTGGGGGCAAAGTGAATTTGCAGACTTCATGAAGCTAGGAGGGCTAGTTAACACAGTGCACAAAGAGGAACCAAGGTGCAAAAATGGTTGGTTCATGTGAAAAAGGGCTGTGGAGTACAGGAATTTTTACTGGAATGCAACCTCCATATGAAACAGTTGTCAAAATGTTAACACACCTACGATACTCTACCCTCATAAGACCACACTTAAAGTACTGTGTTCAGGTCTATATGCCACATTTTAAGAACACTGGGAAACTGGAGTAGGTCCAGAGGAGCAGAGTAAAGGGACTGATCTAAATAATACCAGAAATTAGTAGGAAGAGTTAGCCTAGAGAAGACTTGGGGAGAGGAGGAGCTTATGTCATATAAAAGGGATGAACCTGTTTTGGGGGGAGAGCCCCAAAGGAGAGGGCTAGGACCAACGGCTAGAGATTTTAATCTCTCTTCTTTCTCTTCTCTCTCTCTCTCCTTTCTCTTCTCTCTCTCTCTGTCTTTCCAAATCCAGTTGGAAACTAATCCAGACAGCAGGTTTGGGAGAAAGCCAACAACCTGAGTCACCGCTTTCCTAGATGGTGGAGGGAAAAGAAATCATGGTAGCAGGCAGTACTCTAAGTGACGTCTCCAGGCTGGCAGAGAGGGGGCAAGAGAGTGCTCATGACAGACCCCAGGTCTCCAGGGAAGAGGAGTCTAGATACCGCCTTTAAAGAGGCAGGATTATGCTAGAGAGCTCTGAATCTGAAGCCAGAGATTCCCCCTATCCCACTTATTTCCATGTAACTGGGAGCAGTTCATTTTTTCCCTTTAGCTTGTTTCTAAATCTGTAAAATAAGAAGGTTGGATCTAAGAACCTCTCATTTGGAAACTTAGTTCCAAATACATGATTCACCCTGTCCCCCTCCTCCCCCCAAGTAAAAAGGGGCAGTTAAGTGGATAGAGCACTAGGCCTGGAGTCAGGAAGACCTGAGTTCAAATCTGGCCTCAGACACTTACTAGCTGGGTGACTCTGGGCAAATCACTTTACCCTGCTGGCCTCAGTTTTCTCATCTCCAAAATGAGCTGGAGAAGGAAATGGCAAACCACTCCAGAACATCTACCAAGAAAACCCCAAATGGAGTCATAGAGAGTCAGACAACTAAAATGACTCAACAACAAAAAAGGAAGAGTTCCAAATCAAGCCCCCAGGGTACATGGGGCAAACTCCAATCTGACACCCTGGGACGGCTGGGGATGATTTCTTAGACCTCTCAGAGAAGAGGCCTGGCCTGATCCTCCATCCAGGAAAGAAGGGAGCAATCATTAGCTCCAAGTCAGGAGGGATTTTTTTGGATACTAGAGAAGAAAGGCTCATTTTCCTCCAGAATCATAGAGGACTCTTTCAGGGCAAAAGCTAATGGCTAGAGAATGAAGCATCTGGCCTGGGCTAAGAGAAGCTAATGGCCATCTCCAAATAAAAGAACTGGGAGAGAAAGTGGACTCTGCAGCAGTGAACTGAGAATCTACCCTAAGCCAGTCTCTGGTGGCTAACAGCACCTCTGAACAGATGACCTGGATTACGGTGGCTCAGAACCTAGCAACTTTCCCTATCACAGGGAGTTCCAAGATGGCCAGCTGCATGTGCCAGAATTTATGAGCAGGGCTGACCTCGGAAATTAGGTCTCCCTCTTGGGAGAAAAACAATGAGACAGATCCTGTTAGATGTACAGTCAACTCTCCTATTCCTCTCATCCTGAGAAATGGGGAGTAGACATTACAAGCCTGTACAGAGGGATGGACAGGGACACCCTCTTGGGTAGACAGACAGACTCGTGGGCCCTCACCTGGATGGAGGCAGGTGTGGTGGCTGTTCTAGGATGCTCCTTGCCTTGCTGAAGTCCTTAAGCTGGGTGGAGCAGAAGCCACTACTCTGAGCCCCGGTGATGGGCCAGAGAGCAGAGGGGAGCCTTGGGGCAGTCAGGAGGCCTTGGATCCGAGGGGATACTGCAGTAGAAAGATTTAGGGGGAACAACCCCTGGGCCCCAACCTCCAGGTGGGGAAGCTGCTGTGGAATCCTGGGGTTCAAAACTGTACCGCGGATTCCCCCTTGATGCTCCTGCTGAGACAGAATCTCCCCATACTATTCCATTTCCTCACCCCCACAGGTCCTCCTTTGTTCTTCCTTCTCCATGCCAACCCCCGCCCCCTCCCCGCTCGGATCCAACAAGTTGTTCCAGGGTCAGATGAGGATTAATGTTTGCAGAAAACCATACTCTGTGACATTTCCTACCTCCCCACAAACACCCCCGCCCAGCTAGCTCTACTTCCTCAGAACACCTGTTATCAACCTTTCTATTCACCTTCCCCCAGACTCATTTTGTAGGGACGGAAGAAATTATGCACAGAGGAGGGCCTGGCTCTGTGCAGCCAGTCTGGACTTCCCCCTAGGACTCCCCTTTTAGGTGCCCTAGGGTCAGATGGGGAGTACCTTAGAGGAGGACCCCTCACCAAAGTGAGCTGGAGAAGGCACTGCTGGAGTTCCTGGACAGCATCTGGTTGGGACTTATCCATGGCCAAAGTCTCCCAGAATACATCAGCCGCTTCCTTGAACCTCTGTGAGGAGCAGTTTGTGTCAGTTAACCTGATACAACTATAAGTCAAAACTCCTGTTCCTGCAAGCCCCCCCTCCCTTCCTTGCCCCAATACCTGCAAGCCCACCCAGCACCTTGCCCAACTGGAACAGGCCCCAGGGCTATTGTGGCCGCAGGTTGAGGGCAACTTTTGCATCCCCCAGGGCCCAGATAGGCTGGCCTAGTCACTCATGGCAGAAGGACCGATTCCCAAAGAGTCTGTAGGTGACACACAGGAACCTGAGGTCAGGGTACCCTCCTAAGCCATCCTCCCACCCCAGCTCCTTCAGCCCAGCCCAAGCCATTCCATACTCTGCCATGGTCCCCGCCCACCTATAATCCTGAGGGTTGAGCTTTATGGCCTTAGTGAAGAGGAGCACAGCTTCCTGATACAAGCCCCTCCAGGCTGCAGCTGTGCCCAGCTCTGTGGAAGGAGATCAGGGCTCAGACGGGCCAAGGGCTTCCTGCTCTGACCAGGAGTTTCCTGGGGACAGTGTTCATGGTTTCCCTATCTGATCAGAAGTTCCCTTAGAGCAGGTTCCATCTTCTTCTCATTAGAAGAGGGGGCGCCTGGAGGCTTCACGAAGTACTGGGGAGAGTGCTGGACTGGGATCCAGGGTATGAATTCTAGTTTGGCCACTGACTCCCTCTTGCCCCTTTGGCAGGTGGCCTTTGTCTTTCTGGGCCTTGGTTGCTCAAGAAGGCTGCACCAGTACCACAGCCATGATCTAAAGTTCCCTCAACCAACTAGGAGGTCTGAAGACACGGATGTCTCTGGCAGATCAGGGACTCCCTGACAGCAGGGACACATCCATCTGGTATCAAGGGAAAATCTTACCTGCTAGCTCTTGGCTCTGCCTTAAGGCAACTGCCTGTAATCCAGGGAGTGCCTAGAGATGGAGATATTAACTAGAGCAGGTTGCTGCACTTGGATCTCCGGTCCCAGTCAGTCAGTCAATAAACATTTATTAAGCACCTACTATGTGCAAAGCACTATGCTAAGCGCTGGGGATACAAAGAGAGGAAAAGGATAGTCTCTGCTCTCAAGGAGCTTACAGTCTAATGGGGGAGACAACATGCAAACCACTCGGTATGAACAAGCTATATATAGGAATAACCAACAGAGGGAAGGCACTAGAATTAAGGGGGATCAGGAAGAGCTTCCTGTAGAAGGTGGGATTCCTGCTGGGACTTCAAAGAAGCCAGGGAAGCCTGGAGGCAGAGATGCAGAGGGAGAGCACTGCAGGCATGGAAGACAGCTAGTGGTAATGCCTGGAAGTCATGGAATGCCTTGTTCAAGGCACAGCAAGGAGGCCCATGTCACCAACTGCTGAGTATGAGTGTGGGGGTGGGGGTGGTAAGGCTTAGGAACTCTGGAAAAGGGGGTGGGGCTTTGATTTTACATTTGGTCCTGGCTGTGCATGGGAGGACACACTGGAGGGCACCCAATAGCAGGGTGACAGGGTCTCGCCTTCCACCTAGGAAGATGACTCGGACATCCAGGTACAGGCAGACTACTGCAATGGTCTGGGTATGAGGCAATGAGGGTCTGTGCCAGGATGGTGGCGGTGTCAGAGGAGAGAAGGGAGGGTGCTGGAGAGATGCTGTGAAGGTAAAATCAATAGGCCTTGGCAACCAAATGGAAATTCTGGGAGAGAGTGAGGAATTGAGGCTAACAGCCAGGCTATGAGCCTGGGTGACTGGGAGGACGGTGGTGCCTTCAACAGTAACAGGGAAGTGTGGAAGAGGTAAAAGTTTGACGTCTACATGACATCAACTTCAAGATGTCTTCTAAGTAGTTTCTAGGGATGCAAGACTGAAGGTCAGCAGAGAGGTTAGGGCTGGATAAGTAGATTTGAGAATCATTGGCACAGAGATGATAACTGAATCCATGGGAGCTGATGAGATCACCAAGTGAAACAGTCTAGAGGGGAGAGAAGAGGGCCCAGGAGAGAGCCTTAGGGGATCCCCACTGTTAGCTGGCATGACCTGGATGAAGATTCAGCAAAGGAGACTGAGAAGGAGCAGTCAAATAGTTAGGAGGAGAACCAGGAGAGAGCAGTGTCTCGAAAACCTAGAGAGAAGAGAGTACCAAGGAGAAGGTGTCAAAGGTCACGGTCAAGACAGATGAAGACTGAGAAAAGGCCATTAGATTTGGCAATTAAGAGGTCATTAGTAATTTTGGAGAGAGCAGTTTTGGTTGAATGATAAGGTCGGAAGACTGTGGAGTGTGAGAGTAAGGGAAGTGGAGGAACCTACTGCAGATGGCTTTCTCAAGGAGTTTAGCCACCAGAGGGAGGTGGTATGAGATGGTAGTCAGCAGAGATGGATGGATCCAGTAAAGGGTTTTGAGGATGAGGGAGACATGGGCATGTTTGAGGCAGTAGGAAAGCAACCAATAGACAAGGAGAGATTGAAGAAAAATGAGGGGAAATCTGCTGGAGAAGGTGGGATGGAGTGGGATCACTTGTGCACGTGGAGTGGTCTGCCAAGGCAAGAAGGACCACTGCATGGGAGACAGAGGTGAAGTAGGAGATAGTGGCAGAAAGTATTTGGATGATGTGAAATGAGGAGGAGGGGAGAAGAGGGAGCTCTCAGCAAATGGCCTTCCTCTAAAGAACAAACTCCCCCCAACTCTAGAAAGTTCAATCTGTGCAATTAGCCTTCCCTCCAGGTCCTCCCCTTCTAACCTGTCCCAGCTCTCACAATGACCTCACCTCTGGCTGAGGACTCTGGCTTCTGCTTGCTTCCTGTGGGCTTTGGCTCTGTAGGTTCCAGCTGGGGGGCTCAGGGCTCAATCCTTTCTCTCTCTGAGTACTGGGAGGCCTATCACTGACCTTTCGCCGGGCTTGTGACACAAAGGTACTTGACAAATCCAATTCTTCCTATAGGTAATGAAAAGAAATCGATGATTGTTGTAGGGGTGAGGGGCATGGGGAAGCTGTGGGGTCTGAGAGGGAGACCTTGGGACGACCAGGGAGAAGGAAGGAAAGAGTTCTCACTTCCTCATTGCTGCTACCGTGACTTGGGCTCTGGGGGCTGGAGGTAAGGCTGCTCGCCCCTGCTGCTGGGCTGGCTGCTGCCGATGCTGCAGCCCCTTCCATCACCTGGTTAGAGACCTCCAAGAGAAACAGTGTCACCTTAAGCCATCCCCCAGGTCTATCACCTTTCAATCCCTGCCCCTCAAAACTCATCCTGTCCCTCCTTGTCCCCACACTGCCCCCCTCTTCTCCTCTTACATGCACCGTGTGTCCCTCCTCACCCATTCTATCTTTTTGAACCCATTTCCCCAAACATTCATCCTGTACCTCCACCAAGTTCCACACTTACCTTCACACTCTCCTGTTCCATTCTCTCCTGACGTTTCCGCTCCTTCTGACGCTGCAATTCACCCACCAGGTGAGGGCCTTCCCTCCAAGCATCCCCCAGTTATTCTCCCCCCATATCAAGAAGCCTCACTGGAGGGCATCGGTCCCGTCTTTGACTTCCCCACCCCCACTCCCCCACCCATGTCTTCAAAGGGCTCCCTCCCCAGCCACCTTCTTCTTCAGCCGTTTCTTTTCTGCTCTTCTCTTTGCTCGTTCCTCCTCGGCCACGAGCTCCTCTGCCAAACGGTCAGCTTCCTGGTGGGAAAAAGGCAAAAGAGCACAAGGAGGTAAAGTATGGGAAGGATCCAGGGTGTAGAATAATGGGGTAGGTAGGCAATAGATGCACTAGGGAAAAGGCTTTCAGTCTAGGGTTCTCACTTCTTCAGTCACCAGCAGCTTCTGGGGCATTTCCAGTTGGAGTAGGGATGGACCAAGAGGGCTGGGAGGCCGGCCCCGGGAGAAGGCTGATCGTGGGGGGCTGGGGCTGGACCAAGGTCTGGGTGGGGGGCTGGGGCTGGGGCTGGACCAAATCTTGGAAGACTGGCACAGAAGGGACTTTTGGAAACCACAGAGGTTACTCTGACTCTTCTTCCTCCTCCTGGCCCTTTCCCCTTCCCCTTCCCCCTCTTCCTCCTCCTCCTCCTCATCATCATCATAGAAATCGTCCAGGCTGGGGTCTGTGGAGAAGGAAAGATGGACAAGGTTGACATACAGAGGTTTCCAGCCTCCCCTATCACCCCAAGACTGTAACCCATAATATTCTTGCCCATGTCCCAGCCCTCGCCAGATGTTCCTTGAGACCCACTCACCATAATGCCACAGCTGTAGTCGACCATTGTTTCCATTCATTCGGATTCGATGTCGGCCATGGGGGTCACGAGCCATGAGCCTTCGAAGGAAAGCTATTATGTCCTAGAAGGGAAAAACAAAGGCTGGAGCTGGAAGGACTGGGAAGGGGAGGGCAGGAAACTCTGAAGATACTCTAAAAAACCCCTACTTTCAAAGGCACTTACTCACTGGGTGGTAAGGAGAAAGAGGAGCAGTTCCCTCTCAGAACAGGGGACACCATGGGGCCAAAGGGTCACAGGTAGAATCAGTACAGAGAATCTGACCTCTCTGGTGAGGAAATCTTTTAGTATCAGCTAGAAGACTGCTGTAACCTAGTTTGGAAATCTGCCTAGACCTTGGGTTCTATTTCCAGAGTGACCTGCAGCTACCAGGGGCCTAGGAATTGATTATGAAGGTGGTCTTTCTAAATTGTTTGCTTTCCCCACACATGGCAAATATCAGAAGCTTTTGGATAATAGTAGAGAAGCACAGCTTAAAGTCTTCTTCCTTTACTCATTCTTTTTCAGGCAAGACTCTGGCTCACAGACAAAGCAACGCTTCTGAATTATCAGACAAAAGTGCCTGAAGGATGACTACCAAGCAAAAGGCAAAGGGGTAATATGGTGGATATAGCACTAGACTGGGACATGAGGAAAGCCTGAGTCCAAACCCTACCTCAAGACATTTACAAGTTGTGTGAGTCTGGGCGTGTCACTTAGCCTCTGTCAGCCTTAATTTCTTTATCTGCAAAATGGGTATGATAATTGCATCCATCTCCCAGGGTGGTTGTGACAATCAAATGAAATATTTGCATTTCAATTTTGAAAACCTTAAAGAGCTATACAAATGCTAACTATTACTATTTTTTAAGGGTGGGAAGGTAGGGAAGTTGGGGTTAAGTGACTTGCCCAAGGTCCCATGGCTAGTTTTTATGTTAAGTGTCTGAGGCTGGATTTGAACTCAGCTCTTCCTGACTCCAGGGTTGGTGCTCTATTTACTGCGCCACCTAGCCACCCCCCCCCCAATATTACTATTAAAGGACAGTTAGTTGGCACAGTGGATAGAGCACTGGGTTTCAAATTCAGTCTCAGATACTTACTAGCTGTGTGACCCTGGGCAAGTCACTTTACCCTGTTTAGCTCAGTTTCCTCATCTGTAAAATGAACTGGAGAAAGAAATAGCAAACCACTCCAGTATCTTTTTGAAGAAAACTCCAAAATGGGGTCACCAAGAATCAGACACAACTGAAACACTAAGCAACATCGCTGCAATGAAAATACATTTTAAAATAATGTATGCAGGTTCTGGCTTACAGGGATATCAATAAAACAATGATTCTAGGACAAGGGATTTAGGGCCCAACCTGAAGTAAGGACTCCTATGGGGGCCAAGTAGGCTTGAATACAGCCAAAGTCAGGAAGGCACAGCTGGTTTCTGTTACCTCGGCTGCTGATGTGGACACTTACCCTCCCCCCTCACCTAAAAACATTTGCTCCAATTCCTTAAGATGACAAGCAGGGGAGGCTTTGGGGAGGGGGGTATGGTAGGGGAGTCTTAACAGAGACTGCTAATCAGAAGAGATGCACTACTTTTGTTTTTAATTCCAAGTCCTGGGGCCCAGAGCTCATGGAGATGAATACATCTGTTCCTGTGGCCCTTCAGTAGGCCTTGTCTTTCTGGTGCTAAGGTAACATAATCCACTAGAACTCCTGTCCTCAACTTGACCCCTGAGAGTCTGTTTCTTTCACAGGGGTTCCTTTGGAGTCAAAAGCAGAACAGAACCGGAAGGTGGAGGACCTCTGATCCCTAGCCCTATGGTTTATCCTCATGGGCACTGTTCCATTCTACTTTGAGAACCATTTTCTTCCATTCCATCATCTATTTTTTTTCCTTAAGAATACTGTTCCTCTGGGACTCCAGGAATCAGGGACAGAGCCCTGCAGCCAGGTCATCAGTCTTGAAGACCTCAACTTCTACTTTCTTTTTCTTCCTACGTGAGCAACTTCCAACTCTATCCATCATCAATCACACCAGATCAAGGCAAAGCCTGAATATTAACATCAGACTTTGTCCCTCCCTGCTTCACTTCTGGATCTTTACTGTATATTCCCCTATCAGTCCTAGCTTTCTCAGTGGTCACTGTTTCATCTCCTCCCACGTTATTCTGTCTACTATTCCAGGAATCTGAGTTTGTCTTGCAGCATCAATACTCAGATTATCTCCACCACTTGCAACTCCTCTCCTTATTCAACTCACTACTAGAGAAAGGCACACACCAAGCAGACCTGACAGATTAATGCTGTCTGACTCAAATATAAACCTTGGTTGCTGAGTCCTATTACTTGCCTCTCTTTGCCTCCCCAGCTCTTTTCATAATAATAATAATTATTTTGGGGTGTCAGCCTAAATAGCTAATTTTCCCCCTCCTAGATTCTCCCTCATGAGCTCACTTTACCTCACACATTCGAAAAAAGATTGAGATGCCTGGAATCAACTAACCCTTCATTTTCTTTAGAGGTCAACTCAAGTACCACCTCCTTCAGGAGGCCTTTCTTGATCCCCTCAGTTCCTGGGATCTCCCTTCTGAAATCACCTCGTAAATTTCTGTAAATTTTGTATCCTCTTTATGTGCATGTGTTGTTTCCTCTGAAAGAAAGTCAGCTTCCCGGGGAGCAGATTCTTTCATTTTTGTTTTTGTAGCCTCAGTATTTGGCAGTGCCTGATGCAGAGCAGGCAATTAAGTGCTTCCTGTGCTTCATAGTAACAGCTAACATTTCCACAAAATGACTGTAAGGTATACAAAGTGTTTTACATATACCATCTCATTTGAGGTTCCTAACTGCACTGTGAGCTAGGTATCATTCTTAACCTTGCAGAAGCATTTTCTTCCACGCCATCATCTTAGAAACAAGGAAATAGGCCAAGAGGGGTTAAGTGACTTGTCTAGGAGCACACAGCTAACTGTCTGAAGCAGGACTAGAACCCCAATCTCCCCTCTACCAAGCCTGCCAGGTGCCTTCTTGGAAGGGTTTTGGATTGCATGCTGTCTTCCCCTCCCCACCCCCAGCCTCGGTTTATAGTCAGTGCAGACCCAATCACTTCCTAGCTGGCCTCTGCTCCCCTTTATCAAGTTACCCTTATTATTCAACAGAACCCCATCACTCTCCCTCGCTCTGTGTCTTTGGGATAAACTGCTCTCAGCATTCAGATCTCGTGGGCATTGAGGTCGATCCTCTACTAGTCTCCTCATGCAAAGACCACAGGACGCCTGCTTGCGTCCTACAGGTCGTTTCCATCTCTTGGTACCCGGGGCAGTGGGCCTGCCCTGTCCTAACTGGTGCTCCGCCACTTCTCACGCCTGGCATGCCCGAATCTTCCCTTTCTGAATTCTGTCTGTTGTGCGGGACCCAGAAGGCGTCACGCCTCCTCCGGGAAGCCTTCCCGAAACGACAGTGAGCGCTACCACGAAATGAGTGTCGGATGAAGAAGGAGGGGCTGATGGCCAGGCCAAGGAGAGGACAGGTGAGGGAAGGGAGCCAGGGTCACATGGGGCATCTTGGACCAGGAGGCTCTACCTCATCTCCATAGTCCTCAGGCCCAAACTCCCGGCAGAACCTGGGATCCGCATCCCAAGGCGGGGGCTTGTCCTGGATGGGGCAGGCTGACAGAGAGAAGGGGAGCCCGGTCAGGGGCCGCCCCCTCTCCCGTCCTTACCCATCCCCCTCCCAGTCCCTGGCCCCGTCCCTGGCCCCCGGCCCAGGTTACTCCTCCCCACCATCCCACTTTCCCTCGCCCCACCGTCCCCGCCCCCCAGACCCTCCTCTCCTGGCCCCACTCCCACTGCTTGGAAGCGGAAACGGGAGGTGAATAATTTGGGAGACAGCTAGAACCGCCGGGGGTAAGGTGGAGTGGAGAGAAAAATCAGCGCCCCCCCCCACCCATCTGGCCCTCTCTTCACCCCTCCCCCCACTTTACACCCCTCTCACTCAAATGCAAACGCCCGTCGCTCTTTCGAACTGGCGCCATCTCCCGCCTCTAATGCCCCGGAAGCAGAATAAGGGAATCACTCGCCTCTAAAGCCCAGGCCAAGACTGGGCGGAGCGAGGCTAGACGAAGCTGTCACTCCTTGGGCACGCAGGCGCAAGCGCAGGCTCTGCTAGAGTCATGGGCGTCAAAGGGCGTTGGCTGTGGCGCACCTGGACGGCCATTTTAGTTGGGGGCTGGGAGGGCCTACAACGAGACACGTGATAAGGGCAGCCTTCGCGATAAGGGGACAGAGGGCACAGGTTACGGCACACCTGAGTGGCCATCTTTGTTGGGGGCAGAAGGGAGCCTGAGTAGCACCTGGGTAGCCATCTCTGTTCTTGGCAGATGCAATTCCCGGGGGAAGAGAGAGACCATGCAGCGGGAGGGAGGGGGTCGGCGCTGACTCTAATCACGTGATGCCTGGCCGTTGGTTTTCCTCTGTCACGTGGCCCTCTTAAATCAACTTCCGGGAGTATCTGGGCCCAGTAAGCTTAAGTCAGGTTCTGGGGTCGCTGTCTCCTCCTACTGGGTTGGGGTGGCTTCGGGTCTCTGCTCCCGAGAACATGACCGGGTGGGCCCTGGGGCCGGCGTGCTGTGCGTATGATGAGGTCTTTGACAGGTGCTGGGCCTGTCCCCAGCCGGGTGTCGATCACTAGGCCAGCGGCCACCCTGTCCTCGCTCCAGCTGCGCTGGCTCTGCCCTCGCCGCCGCAATGTCCCGGACGTCTAGGTCTGGGGGCTTCCTGCCCCCGCTGTGGCCGCCGCCTCCTGGGGAGCCAGGTGAGAATGGGCGCCTTTGGACAAGGTGTCCAAGTCAGCTTTTGGGGCAGGGTGGGACGTGGTTATTTGGGCCAAAAGGTCAGTCCCGGGGCTTTGTGGCCGTTTCAGGTGGCGTTTGGCAAGATGGCAAATTCGAGCCGGGTCCCCTGTGGCCTCCCAGCGGTCAGCTGTGGTGGACCCGGGCAATTAAGGGACAGGACGGGGCCGTCAAGGAAGGAGAGGAGACGGACTTGGTGTGGTCTGGGAGAGGAGCGAGCCGGGCTTTCTTCTCCGGGCCCCGCCTGCCCGCCACCCTTCAGCGGCTCCGAGCAGTCCTGCTGCAGCTCCAGCGGGAACGGGAGGAGCTGCTCCTGGCCCGGGACTGCGCCTGGTCCTTTCACACCACACTGGGCTTCTTGAAAGCCCCCCGGCCCTTCCTTGCCCTGCCCCAGCTGTGCTGGGAGCTACTCCCGCACAGCCCCCACGGGACCACCCTCCGCCACAGGCCCCACACCGACCCCCAGTTCCGGCCGCTGGCACTGCCCCTGGCCTTGGCGATTCAGAGGCTGGATGCAGCCATTGAAGAGCGACTCAAGGTCCTGGGCCAGGCGTCTCCCAGCCCTGCCTTGGTGTCCCAGATCAGTGAACTCCTTCAGGTCCTCCCTGCCTACCACCAGGTGCTGGCCCTGGCTCTGGCAGCCGTCCCCAGAGCAGCGCAGCCCTTCCCACCCAGCCGAGTGCTCCAACTCTTGGCCAGGGAACGGGGTAGACAGGGAGCCGAGAGACTCTGGATGGGTCTCCAGGCATCCAAGCTTCGGACTCAGCTCAATAAGCTTTGCCAGGAAGAACGAGACCTGCTTCCTGGGTTGTTGGGTCTGCTGGGAGATACTGGGGCTCCAGGGAGCAGTTCTCAGGGGTTGGGAGGGTCCCGACAGCTGTGGGGCCAGTATTGGAGCCTCTTCTGGGCAGCATGTGCCCAGAACCTTGGCCGGAGGTTGGGCCCTTGGGAAGACATTCAGAAGGCTGTGCAGGAGCTGAGACAGGCTTTGGATCAGGGTAGGTAACTAGGGAGAGTAAGTGTTCAAAAGCATCAGTAAGGGGAAGGTGCTCTAACCTATTTCTTAGATGACTGGCTAGCCTGTCCTGGGAGTAACTCGGGGGTGGGTGACAACTATTCTCTTTCCTTCTTCCTGAAAGAGGGTTTTGAGGGCTGCAATCACCTCTTCTCTGAGGGAGAGAGGTAGTGCTGGATGGGGGAGGATCTATCTTCCATCTGTATGATTTATATGAACACTTGGGTACACATGGTCACCTCCACCCCCCCTTCCCCCAGCATCCCTGCCACAGGAATGTGAGAAGGAGCTGACTTCCCTGTGCTACTGTCTGCTCCAACAGGCACTGATTCGCATGTGGGACCAAGGTGAGTTGGGCGAGGCAGTGACATCAAGTCCCAAGACAGCGAGGTCGTCTGTGGTCCAACACTGCTTTTTCCTCTCTTTGTTCTAGGTTTCTGCCGAGCTTTGGGATCCACTCGTGGAGATCGTTGGATTGTGCGTGTGTCTTGGGAGGGTGCTCCCTGCAGTCACACTACTGGCCTCTTCCAGCAGCTGTTTCCTCCACTCATCTCTGCCTTTCAAGAACCAGGGTCAGCTGCTTGCCAGTCTCCTGGTGAGGACAGGGCTTCATGGGGTTGAGGGGATGCCAGGCCTCTCTACTTAAGTGCTATTATTCAGGCTGCTTCTCTGATATTTTGTTTTTTCCATCCTCATTGACAGGACCAGGGCCACCTCTTTTAGCCCTTGGGCTTTGCACTCTTCAGGCCACCACCCTCTGGCTCCTCAGCAAATGTCAGCAGCATCTGGCCTCATGGGCCCCAGGACCCCTTCTGCTGCTGACTCAGAGGGAATTGCCTGTAAGGATCTCCTGCTGGGGCAAGGAGGGAAGAAGGGAGTCTTGTGGTCTCTCTCTGAGACCTGAGGAGGCGGGGTGAAGGCAAAGAACATGTGTATATATTACCGAGGGTGTGAAACCTCGTGGGGAATGGTGGTACAAGTGACTTTGAGGATTTGAGTGTGTGAGTCTTAACATCTGTGAAGTAGTGTGATCTGGGGAAGAGAAAGTCTTGGAGTTGAGAGTAATTTTGAAAAAGTATGACCAAGGAGAATTTTCCTGTATTTGTGTGAGACCTAAGATTGTTATAAGGGGGAAATCTGTGAGTGTCTCCCAAAGGAAGTCACTCAAAGTATGAAGATGGGTAGATTGTAATAGAGACTTTGAACTGACAGGCAGATAAACTGTGAAGATCTAGTCTGGACTCTAATCTTGTGCTTCCTCCAAAGCTTCTGCTCTGTGAGGCAGAGGCCTTGGCAACCCTGGTCTCTGAAGGATCATCTGTCTTGGATCTAGACCAGCAGCTGGGAAAAGAGATTTGGAAACTGACAGCTCGGATCCAGGTGAGAACTAGAGTGATTGGGGGAGTATGGGTTGTCATGTGAAAACAGAGCCATAGATCTAAACCAGAAGCAGCTTTGGAGACTAGGATGGGACTGCCCTCAATGTTAGGATTCTTTTTGATCTGTCCTACAGTGGTGAATTCGTCCTCCATAGTTTTTTTGTTTTGTTTTGTTTTGTTTTTTTTACTATCCCCACTGTGGCTGAGTACAGAGCAGATGGCTGAATGGGAAAATAATGTCCTGTCAGGGACAAAATGAAGGAAGCCAGAAGATAGCTGTTTTTATTAAGACACTGTATTTGAGACAAAATTAGGATCATAAAAGCTTAGAGCTAGAAAGAATTTTACAGATGAGAACACTAAGGAGCTTGGAAGAAGAGATTTGTCCAAGGTTCTCTAGCCAGTGAGTGGTAGTGCTTGGAGTAGAACCCAGACTTCTGGCCCTTCTGTTCAGTATTTTTTTAGGTTATACTTCATTGCCAAATAGATAGATTTGTGAGGTGGCTTGTGAGAGAATGTGGGACTGGGATTTTTCCACATAGAAGACTGAAGTAGTAGGCGGAATTAGAATGGATTATTACACAGATGAGAAGTCAGCCTTCCATTTTACCTACACATAGAGAGTGGGAAGAGCAGTAGCTGCTAAGAGCCCCAGAGACTGAGAAGAAAGTAGAAGCCACCCAGGAGGGGAAAGGGAGGCCCTGGGGCAGGGTCCCCGGAGACTGCAGGAGAGGAACACAGCTTTGAGAGGCCACAGTATCTGAGAATAGCATCCCTGTTTCTGGCTCACACCTTAGGATAGAAGAAAACAAACTCTTGCTAGGGACAGTCTGCTTAAGGACAGCTGGCAAAAAATAGAGTTACTTGGAGTCTTTTTGGTTGTTTATGTTAATGTACTTGTCCAAGTAGATAAGTATATGTGCTTATGTTCTGGTTCTTCAGTTCCTATGCTGGTCTTTCCATGTCTCTGACTTCTTGAGGTCACGATTTCTTGGAGATACCATCCATTTATGTATCCTCACTCTGTCATCCATTTCCCAATCAACGGGCACCCACTTTGTACCCAGTTCTGCTACTGCTTGTCAGTATTTGGAATCTGTCATTGGCTGCCTCAGCAGTAGAGAATCCACGGATCCAAGGGCAGGGACAGCTTCCTTAATTCTCATAGAATTCCAGGTTGTCTCCAGAATGTCTGAACTGATCCAGAGCTCTCCTGGCTGTTTTAGTGTACACGAATCCTCACACCACAGAGCATTCCTGCCTTTTTTCCTCTCCTTCACTTCCGTAGCCAGGAGGTGGCACCCCAGAGTCATTAACTGGCATTTCTTACGAGTTACTGAAGCATTAAAAATAAGGTCATGGATACTTAGCGTTCATTCACATCCTGCCTGTACCACATTCTGGATGTGTTCCACTCTGGAAAAGAATGTATTGTCTAGTCTGTATTTGGCACCAAGTTCTTTATCCATCCACAATGAAATCACAGGTCCTGTTGACCCCGCTCTGCCCCAAAAAGGGAGAAAGAGCCAGAGGAAGGGTGCTGTGCTGTACTCTCTCCTCTGCCCAGAGTACATCTGGGGGATGTTAAGGTGGAGGGTGACCTTGACTGTGAAGCCACTGAAGATTTTGCCATCCTAGGATCAGTTGAATGACAGAAGTGATTAGGGAAGAAGGAAAAGGTGGATTAAATGCCTACTATGGGCAGGCACTGTACTATGTGCTTTACAATTATTCCTTTAGTCCTCATGACAGCTCTGCAAGGGGGATGCTGGTATACAGTTGAAACTGAGACAAAGAGACTTAAGTGGTAGCCCAGGGTCACAGAGCTAGTAAGTGTTGGAGGCCAGATTTGAACACTACAGGTTATGTCAGACCTTGCTTGGTTCCAGAAGGGAAAACAAGGAGTGCTGTTCCAGTTTGCCCTGGAGGGGGTAGAGTCTCTTCTCTGGGGGGTCTTCAGCTGGAGGTCACTGGTTTTGAAAGGGCAATCTTTGTCAGCCTTCTTGTGCCCTGTCCAGCCTGGTCATTGTAACCTTCAGCATCAGCACTTCTTCCCACCCTGAAATTACAGGAGCTTCTGATCTCAGGGCCTTAGGACAAAGAAAGGGAAGTAGGGCTGTTTGAGCTAAAGCTAGAGCAGAACCCATACAAACCCATTCCCGCCCCCCCCCCCCC
>CM053601.1:145363520-145378816 GCA_028646575.1 Pseudocheirus occidentalis
TTGGTTTAGTCTTTGTCCCTGTGCCCTTCTCTCCCCATCCCACTTCAGTCTCTGTGGTTCTTTCCCCACCCAAAATCACAGAAAGGGATTGCTGAGCTTCACTTTCTGCCCTCCCCCTTTCCCCAGAACTCCCCAGCATCCCCAGTGACTATGCAGAGTTGGTAGTGGGAGCTGTTCTGGGGCCTGTGCTGCAGGGAGTACAGGGATTGGCCCCCCAGGCCCAAGGGCCCCCACTCACACAGGCCTTGACTGCACTTCTTGATGCCTGGCTCAACCACATTCTCACTCAGAAGATCAAGTTCAGGTAGGCCTGGGATGGGGGAGAGGAGAGAATAGCTGTGGAAAGTCCAGGGGTGGGAAAAGGAGATGGGCTAGGAAGGGGAAAAATTGGGTCTTGGTACTGACCATTGCTCTGGCCCTCAGCCTTCAGGGAGCACTGCAGCTGAGGCAGGATTTTGCATTGGTTCGGAGTCTACTGGAAGAGGAGCAGTGGGGTCTGGCTCCTGAACTTCGTCAGGCTTTGCTCACACTCAGCGTCTTCCAGCGGGCAGACGGGGCCCTGTCATGTCTGCTTCAGCAGCCAGTGCCTGGGAGCCGTACCTACAGAGGGCCCCCATGCTGCTGTGAGTGTTTCCTATCACCACCTTGAGGCCACAGTATCTGTTCCACATAAGCATACATAATGGACCCACTTACTATCCCAAGATAATAACCCATTCTCAGCCTCAATCTTACTTATACCTATGGCCTCTAGACCCGTCAAGCTGTCTCCTAGCTCTTTGTTCCATATACACAAACTTGCTGGTCAACCCCACACTCATCTACCAACCTGTTCTTCACCCTACCCTTATTCTTAGGTTCCTGTAACAAGATCCAGACTCCTGAGCTACCCAGTAGCAGCCTCAACAGCCTAGAGAACCTAGAACCACCTTCTCTGCGATCTGGGGTTACTCTTGTTCAAACAGCTCAACTTCTCAGTACTCCTCGGGGTGGAGGACCCAGTCCTGAGACTTACCTGGCAGGTAGCCAGCAGGCCTGGCTGGCCCTTCGACAACATCGATCCCCACGATGGTATCTGCCTGGCTTTCTTTGCATGCGAACTAGTCCTGAACCCTGATAACAGAACATGGAAACTGGGAAAATACAAAGGCCAGAAAAATCTTTGACACCGGAGTCTAAACCAAGTCCAGAGTTGCTTAGAACCTGGAACATGGGGAAGCTAGAGCCTTCAAGTCTGGAATTAAGGTGGAGAGGCATTTAGAGGAGCTCACTACCCAGAAGCAACATGAACCCAGGGTCTGCAGCCATATATTAGGAGCCTAGAATCCAAAAGTGCACAGGGTTTGAGACTCAGCTACCCACTGGGACCCAGAGCTACAAATCCAAAGAAATTTGAGGCTAGGAAGCCTGGGCCTTGTGTGGGCCTAAAGATTGAGACATCAGTAACTGCAGCAACAGAAGGGGAGGAACCAGAAAATTCTGCATATGTAAGTGCCAAGAGCTGACCCCATCTTCTAACTCTTTGCCCCTAATATCTCAGGAATGATGTGCTTTTCCCAAACTTCACAAAACCAGTCCTTCTCTCTGCCACAAACAAGGTACTATTTTCACACATCCGGAGACGTTTATTAAGAACTTAATTGTGTATGATCTTGTACTAGGTTACCAGGGAGATGATGAGAAATGGAATGGGGTTCCTGCTGTCCAGTAGCTCACAGCCTATTGGGGAAGAGAAGGAATGAATACAGGCAGCATAACATAGTGATGAAATCCAAAAAGACCTGGAGCTGGAGAACTTGGGTTTGAATCTTGACTTCTGTTCACTATCTGTTGTCATCACCTAGCAAATGATGTCATCCTCTGGGCTTCAGTTTCCTGATCTGTAAAATGGGCAGTTGGACCAAGTTGTTCAGGTGTCCTCCAAATGCTCAAGCATAATGCATACCAGGTGACATGTTAAAGAGAAATGGAAGTGAAATGACTTCCAGTTGGGTGGATAAGGAAAGGGATTTAAACTGGGCCTTTAAGGATGCAGAAGACTTCTGCACCTCCTTCTGAAAATAGGGAAAGCTAGGAGCACAGCCACTGAGGTGAGGAAGTGATGTAGCTGTGCGTTTTGGTGATACTAGTTTGGGCAGGGAAAGGTAGGTTTGATTCAGGTTCTGGACAGGGTTTAAAGCCCAGCTAAATTTTGGACTTTGTCCCACAGATTTTGGGCAGAAATTGGAAAAAATTGAGCAGAGGCTTACAGAAAGATGAATCTGGCAGCATCTCCTGGATGGTGAACAGTGCAGGCAGGAAGAGTGGCTGCCACTACAAAGGTGATGAGAACCTGGATAGAAGTTGGCCAAGAGGTGGGGAGGAGGAAGGGACTACTAGTTTCCAACCTGACCTGGAGGGAGAAGGGGGTGGGTAATAATGCCACCATTTACCAGAAGAGGCAGAAGAGCAAGAGGAGGTCACAACTTGGTTTCAGACACAGAGGTAATAAGACAGGGGGACCATTAGACGTAGTAGAAGGCATCAGGCCACAGAACACTTCGAGAGCGCTCTGCGGAGGCCGGAGGAAGACTCATCCAAGTCAGCCTTTCTCCCCTTGGCTCTTTTCTGGAAGGGCACGGGCACGTGGGCGTGCCCGGGGCGGGGCAGAGTGGCTTTTGCCGGCCCCGCCCTCTTACGGGTCGTGGGCGTGGACTACATTTCCCAGCATGCTGCAGCGACAACTCTGCAGGCAGCCATGGCTGGGGCTGCGGGGAAGAAGCTGGGACTGCAGGCAGTTAAACGAGTCTTGGTTCGTTTCTGTCCCTTTGAGAGCAACGTGGAGGCGACCAGGTAACGAGCCGCCCCTGACGCCTGCCCTGGCCGCTTTCCCCGGGTCCCTTTTCACGCTCTCTGCCTTTTTCTTCCGATCGCAGGAAGTTCCTCCAGGCTGTGAGCAGCGAGAAAGTGCGCTCCTCCAACCTCAACTGCATCGTGCAGGTGGACGTGCGGCACGACGGCTCCGAGCCCTGCGTCGACGTGCTTTTCGGTGCGTCCGAGCCTCAGCCTCCCATTGCCAACACCCTCACCCCAAACCCGCCCCGGCTTTTAAGCCTCCCCGCTTGACCGCCATTTTTCCCTCTCCAGGAGACGGAGACCGGCTGATCCTTCGCGGCGCCCACCTGACGGCACGGGAGATGCTCGCAGCCTTCGATTCCCGAGTCCAGGCCAAGAACCGTACCTCTCCCGGAGAGAAGGGTTGAGAACCTTGGCCTCCAGGGAGATGGGGTAGGGGCTAGGGATGGAACAAATAAAAAGCAACTTGTCACGGTCTCGGCCTACGCCTCTTGTCTGTCCGGGGCTCCAAATGCGGGCGGGGAAAGGACACTAGGAACCCTGAGAAGTGGCGCGCGAGCCGCTGGGCGGGGCGTATTGTCACTTCCGCGAACGCAGCTCCCGGACTTCCGGTCTAACTGGCTGCCTGTGTGTGGCGGTCTCCTGACCCGTCTGGTGGCCTCGGCGCCCAGCATGGCACGGGGCGAACGCAAGCGCCGGGCAGGGCCTCCCGTGGATGCCCCCGGGCCGCGAGCTCCGGACAAGGCGGGCCGGGGTGGCGCGGGCAGGAGGCGTGAGGGCCGGGTTGGGGTGGGGTCCGGCGTGGGGCCCCGGCGGCCTGGGGGCCGGGGTGCCGCGGATCGGGGACCGGGGACCGCGGCGCTGGCCGCCTTGGGCCTGGCGCTGGCGCTGGGCTTGGGCCTGGGCTTGTCGTGGCGCGGGATCCTGGCGTGGCAGCGGGCAAAGCGCGCCGTCACCCTGCACCCTGCTCCGCCGGCACTGCTGCCAAACAGCTCCAGTGCCGCGGCCTCTCCGGACCTCTTCTGGGGCACCTACCGGCCGCACGTCTACTTCGGCATGAAGACCCGCAGCCCGCGCGCGCCGGTGACCGGTAATGGCGGGAGGGGACCGACTGGCAGGGCCGGGGGAGGGGCTCTGGGGGGAGGGGCTGGCAGCTGACTCCCCCCATCCCCACCCCGCCCCGTGCCCCCCAGGCCTGATGTGGTTGCTGCAGGGCGCCACCCCAGGAATGCCGGGCCAGCTCCGGCACACGTGTGAGCAGGGCGACGGCGTGGGCCCCTACGGCTGGGAAATGCACGACGGGGTCAGCTTCGGGCGGCAGCGGCTGCACGACGGCCCTCTTCTGCTCACCACCGAGTTTGTGAAGAGGCCCGGCGGCAGCCACGGAGGGGACTGGAGCTGGAGAATCACGGCCGAGCCTCAGGTCAGGCCCCGCCCCCTCCAGACCCTGCGGAGCTGTCAGAGCAGAAAGTGAGCGGGTGGGTGGGACTAGAAGTCAGACCTTCCGGATTCTGGCCCCCTTATCTACTGTGCGTTGCAGCGTCTTTGTCCTGAAGGGACTTTGGAGAGGGATGAGACTAATCCTTCCCCTTCACCCCCTCCAGCTCCTCTCCCAGGGGGCTGCCCTGGTCTCTTGCGTCCTTTTTTCCTGCCTTCCCCCCCTTCTACCCCCATCCCTACCACTAACACAAATTCCACTTTGAATGGCCTATATAATGTTTTCAGGCTTGAGGTCCTAGAAAATATCAGAACCAGGGTTCTTTCTCTTTGAGTTTTCCATCTGTAATACCAGGGGGATGAAGGGGTGACAAGGTCTTTTTCCTCCTTTAAATCCCTTGCAGCCTTGATACATTTTAACCACATAACATTTGACATCTGTTCTGGATTTTCTCCCTTTTAGACCCCAGGGGGTTCTGTGCCTCTGCTCTCTTTGTTCTTCTACGTGGCCACTGATGGACAGGGGACACTGAGGCCAGATCCTGGGACAGGAGGGCAACTGAATGGCATTCATGGCCACTCTGAGGAGCTTGGTGACTTCCAGCTCATCCTTCTTCCTCCTACCCATGCCAAAGGGACAGCCTTGAAATATGGCAGGTAATGGCAGCAGAGAATCACCCTTCTTCCTCAAGCCTTTTGGCAGCCTAGGATTCTTTGACTTTGACTCTACTTTCTCCTGCCTTGGTCTCTCTGGCCCTCCAGGGACCCTGGCCCATTTCTTTTTCCTGTCGACCCAGGAACCTTCTAACCTTCCCCTCCCTTCACTTCCATCCATCTTCCCTGTCACATTGTCCTTTCCAGTTTTTCCTCTTCCCAACCGGCTTGTATCCTCTTGTCTTTCATAGCTACAATGTTCTCTGGATGCCCAGCCCAGGGCTGCAGTTGTTGACAGAAGCTGTGAAGAGCCGTCTGAATCGATGGTTCCAGCATCGGCCCCCTGGGGGTTCCCCAGAACGATACCTGGGCCTGCCTGTATCCCCCCAGTGGGAAGGGGAAAGCCCCCAATCAGGCCACAAGGTACAAGGACAGGTTGTGATACAGCAGCTGACACTAAAGCCCCCCTTCCAAGTTGAGCTGGTTTTTGAATCAGGAAGTGTAGGCTCGGGAGAATCTCGTCCTGGAGGTCGTCTAGCTGGACCTGTGTTGTCTCAGGCCCTGGATACCCATGCCACAGCCTTCACACGCCGATTTGAGAAGACCTTTGGGCTGGGAGCACGAGGCCTGAGTTCAGGAGAGCAGGCACTGGGCCGAGCAGCCCTAAGTGGGCTCCTTGGGGGCTTTGGCTATTTCTATGGACAGGGCCTGGTGTTACCAGATCCTGGGGATGAAGGGCCTGAGGATCCAGCCACAATCCCATCCCTTTTCCCTCCAGCCCCACTCTTCACAGCTGTCCCCTCAAGATCATTCTTCCCTCGTGGCTTTCTGTGGGATGAAGGTTTCCACCAACTTGTTGTGCGGCGATGGGAGCCACGTTTGACTCGGGAGGCCCTGGGCCACTGGCTTGGTCTGCTTAATGCTGATGGCTGGATTGGACGAGAGCAGGTGTTGGGAGATGAGGCCAGGGCCCGTGTTCCCCCACCTTTTCTGGTACAGAGGGCAGCTCATGCCAATCCCCCATCCCTCTTGCTGCCTGTGATGCACATGCTGGATGGTGGAGACATGGCTGACTTGGACTTCTTACGTACAGCTTTCCCCCGCCTCCATGCCTGGTTCTCTTGGCTCCGACAAAGCCAGGCAGGCCCTCTGCCCCTTTCCTACCGCTGGCGAGGTCGGGACCAAGCTGCTCCTGCTCTGCTGAACCCTAAGACATTGCCCTCAGGCCTGGATGACTATCCTCGAGCTTCACACCCATCACCCGATGAGCGGCACTTGGACCTGCGCTGCTGGGTGGCTCTCGGTGCCAGTGTGCTGGCCCGGCTGGCACAAAAGCTTGGTGAAACCCAGGCAGAAACTGAGCTGGCTGAGCTTGCAGCCAAATTGAGGGATGAGGATGGTCTGGACTCCTTGCACTGGGCTCCTGAGTTGGGTACCTTTGCTGATTTTGGGAATCATACAGGAGCTGTTCGCCTTGCAAGGGGTCCACAGGGGCTGATACGAGTGGTAGGTCGTCCTCCTCCTCACCTACAATATGTTGATGCATTGGGGTATGTTAGTCTCTTCCCACTGCTTCTCAGACTGCTGAGTCCCGACTCTCCACACTTGGGACCCCTGCTGGACCTGCTGGCAGACAGTCGAAAACTGTGGAGTCCTTTTGGTTTGAGATCATTGTCTGCCTCTAGCCCCCTCTATGGACAGCGCAACTCAGAGCATGACCCACCATACTGGCGAGGGGCTGTGTGGTTCAACATCAACTACCTAGCACTGGGTGCTCTGGATCACTATGGGCGTCTGGAGGGTCCCCACCAAGCCCATGCTTCTCAACTCCACACCCAGCTTCGAACTAACCTTGTGGGAAATGTGTGGCGCCAGTACCGGGATACAGGTTTTTTATGGGAACAGTACAGTGATAGGGATGGTCACGGCATGGGTTCCCGGCCATTCCATGGCTGGACCAGTCTTGTGCTCCTTGCTATGGCCGAGGACTACTGATCTTCACCAATCCTCCAAACGTTCCTTGCCATGTCAACTCAGGACCAACTCACTGGCCAGCCTTTCCCAAATCACAACCACCCATCCTAGGCCTGCTAGGAACTGACTGATCCACCATTCCCTTAGTCTCTCTTTGCTGCCACTGGGGGTCAAAAGCCTCATGCGCAGTGCAGGGGAGGGAGGCAGGGGCGGGTTCCTCTGCTCCAGAGCTCCTGGTCCCATTCCTGGAACTCTTCCTCTCAGGTGTTGCCCCACCCATCTCCAGTAGTCTTGGTGGCTGGTGGTGAAGTCAAGAGTTTATTTTTCTAAATAAAAGCAGCCTTCCTGTGATTTCTGGCTAATTATGATCCCCTATTCTCTTCTAAACTTCCCTCCTTTGAATCTTTTCCTGCTTTTAACCCAAAGCTAAAAATAATTCAAATTCACACCTGGCTAGTTAAATCTCTTTAATAAGGAGACCTGAGGTGTTGGGTGTGTGTATAGAAAGGACAACCACCACTCTTCCTATATGCAATTGCCACAGCCAGCCCCTTCTTCCAGGGGCCAAAGTTTCCTAACCCCTTTCTGGCTGACAGATGCCATCAGGAAGGAGAGGCCCAAGTTCCAGGTCCTCACAGAGCATAGCTCTGCCTAGGCCCAGGCCCTTCAGAGGAGACTGGGAATTCACAGGGAACAGGATCAGAAGGGGCTGAGTTTAAGGAACAGACACTGCTATCCTGGAGTGGGAGTGGCCCTGCCCACCCCAGTTTGGCAGAACCCTGGTCAACTAGACCATGGCAGGTACCAGGACATAGCTCAATTCCTGAATCCCCAGTCAGCCTTCGATGGCGGCAGGACCGATTTTGGTGTGCCGGACTCTCTCCTTCCCCTGTATTCCCAGGCTGACCTTGGGTAACTACCCCAGCTCCACTCTCCCATTCTACCCCGTGTGGGTGGGTCCTGGAAGAGGTCTCTACAGGACCAGGTGGGGAGGGGGGGCAGCTGGAGGCACAGGAGCAGCTGGTGCAGTCACTGGAGCTGGGTGATGGGGGCCCTGGGGCCACACTGTATGGGGGAGGTGGGGTTCCAGGGCGGCAAGCTACATCCTCATAGGCAGGAAGCTTGAAGGAGGTGAGAAGGCCTGAAAACAGAAGAGATTAAGTCAAGGCCATTAGTGATTGGACACTAAGCTAATGGAGGTGGTTAGTGCCCAGGCCAAGTGGGATAAGGTTGCATAAGAAAACCTGAGGGTCTTACACCCTTTGGAAACCTAGTTAGTGGCTTACGTAAATCAAGCATGGAGCCCCCTGAGCTGGGGCCGCTGCCATGGTAGGCTCCATGATAGGCTAACAGGTTGATCTCCCGCTGGCGTTGTTGCTGCTGCAGGCGAAGTTTGGCTCTACGATGTCGGAAGGCACAGCAGCAGCTAAAGAGGATGAGGATGGTCCAAAGCAGCCAGAACCCTGTTGAGGTGACCGAAAGGCATGAGAAGTTTCAGGGAAGGGCCCAGGAGAGCTGAGGGCTACAGTTAATGGGAGGGATGTTGCTGGGACACAAGGCGAAGGAGAGTGGAGGGTGGGGGAGGGAGGAAGGGAGACATCCCTGTGGAATCCCAGGCTACCCCTGGGACAATAAAGGACTATTTTCCTCTGTCGGGGGTGGGGATGGGAGGCTCTCTAGGACACTCACACCAGAGCTCATAGTAGTAAGTGCAGCAGCCAGTCTCTCCACAGCAGTGGCCACTCTCACAGACATAGGGCTGATTGTTCACTCCGGGACACAGCTCCCTGAGCTAGGAGGAAATGGAATCAGAGGAAACTACAGTGGGAAATGGGGAGGGCACTGAACCCATCAAGAACTATAACAAAGCACAGAGATCAGACTTCCCGTCACCGGGTAGCAGAGATAAATAACTAGGAAAAAACCGCACAAGCCACATTTCCTTGGACATAAACAAAGAACTTTTAATTATTAGAGCTATCCAGCAGTGAGAAGCCTCGAAGAGGGAGCATCGTGTCAACGAGAGGAGCTCCAGCGTCAGTAGGATCACTGAGGAACCAGGAGTTCGCTCCTAAGGGGGGAGGACAAGAGCCCGCTTCCCTAGCTCCAAAGACTCCCCAGCCTCCCCCCACCTCCCGCCGCGAGCCTGAGCAAGCTGCATAAGCCCGCTGCTCACAACCCGAGTCCCAGAGGCGAGATATCTGTCCCACCCCCACCCCCCAGAGATACCCATCACTCTCCCCTGAGTCCTGGAAACCAAATGGGTGACAAAAGACATAGAAGCTAGAAGGGCCACACCTAGCTCGACACCCGTGTTTCCCAATGAGCAAAGAAAAGGGCACTTCCGGGCGTCCTCAGTTCCATTAGAGTCAGATGGAAGAGGGTGGGATCACCTATCGTGACAAGTTTCTGGTCTGTCGCGACAGCAGACATTAGCTTCACGATACCTGCCGCACCCGGAGAGCCCCCCAAGTTTCGTGGCTTCCGTTCCCGGGACCGGCCCGCTCCATGCTGCTGCCTACAGGCCCGGGCAGGGAACTGCCACCTCCGCCGCCGGCCAGCCTGCCACTGCTTTCCCGGCCGCAACCACCATAGTCCCGGCCCAGACCATAGCTGCTACCGTCGCCATCGCTTTCCGGGCTCACAGCTACCGAGCCTCGAAATCTCTCAGCCAATCAGCAAGGGAGTTGCGTCAGATTGTCACCAACCAGAAGCCGCTTCTTGAGGATCGGCGAATGGGAACAGCCTTGTAAGGCACTTCCGGAGACCAATGCGTTGCCGCGTCTTCACCATTCACCCAGACAACAGGGGCCCAGAGACAAAGAGTGAAGAAGCAATAGCCCAAAGACTATGATCGGCAGCACCAACAACCAATGGAAGTCATTCGTCCCGCCTCGTGGGAACTAAGCCCACCAATTAATATTCGGAACTTCAAGAGAAGGCCGCTTTTTTGGAGAGCAGTCTTGAAGGATTGGCCGAGCTTCGCTCAGCAACAGGGGCAGAAGGCGGAGAAAAGGGGAGCCTGAGGCGGATGTTGGGGGAGGACCAAGAGGCCGCGGCGCGGGGGTGAGGGAGGGGGGAGAGGCGGGAGTCCTCAGGTGGCCACTAGGGGACCTGGCGGGGCGGCCCCGCCGCCCTCCGGCAGCCCGAGCTGCAGCTGCAGATTGAGGCGGTAGCACTGCAGGCTGCAGAGGGGCTGGCCCGTTCGCGAGCAGGCGTAGCGCCGCGGGTGGGGACAGCCTGGGACAGAGCAGCGGGGTCGAGGACCGGGCGGCGGAGGGGGCGGCGAGGCGGGGCCCGGCGTGGGCACGCCCACGGGGAAGGAGAGGGTGGCGCCGCGGGCCCCGCTGCTGTAGCGAACCATGGGCGTGGCGGCCGGCGGCCGGCCACCCCGGCGCTCTCCACGCGCGCCCCCTCGGCCACCCCGGCCGCTGGGGGCAGCCGTCTTGGTGAGCCTCTCGATGGTCTGGTTCTTGTGCTCTTCAGCCCGGCGGGCCGCCTGCAGGCGCCTCTTTCTGGCCCGCTCCTCCCGCTTCATCAGCATCTCCTCGGTGAGCGCCGGTGCGCCCGCGGCGGCCGGCAGAGCGAGCATGGGTGAGGGCTGGCTGCGGGCCTTCTGCAGCAGGGCTCTCTGCGGGACACCGAGGAGGGGGCGGACGGTCAGCGGTCAGCCGGCCGTCTGGCCCCTCCCACAACGCAGCCGGGACCCCCCCCACACACACCTGTCGGGCTGTGAGCAGCCTCTCGTTGATCTCCTTCTTCAGGTCCCCGTTGTCGTCCAGCTCCCCCTTCTCCAAGGCGTCCAGCCAGCGCTGCTCTTCTTCATCTTCTCGGCCTCCTAAGCCTCCGGTCAAGTCTCCGAGAGGGGAAGGGGACAGGTTACTGTCCTCGTCTGGGGACAAGAACAGGGGTCACACAGGCTACCCCTCCAGCAGAGCCTCCGGCCAGCTGCTAACTCCCCAGGCCCCGAATCTCTCACCCAGCCAGGCTCGGTACTGCTCAATAGGGACCCCTTCCATTGGCTCTTCTTCATTGTCCACAACCATGAGGGGAGAAGGGGACCGGGGCTCCTCAGGGATCACAGTGAAGGTGGGAACGCTGCCAAAGAAGGACCCCACCCCAAAACTGAAGTGAGAAACCTGGTCAGCCTGGTCCTTCCTATTCCCCTCCCCTCTTGTCTGATCCAAACCTGCCTTTCCTTCCTGGCTCCTCCTCCTGAGCTCCTTTCCAACCCTCCACATTCAGGATACCAGGTTAAGTCAACAAGTCAAATCAGTGGGCATTTATTAAGCACCTACTTTTCCCCAGGCACTGTGCTAGGTGCTAGGGAGCCAAAGAAAACCAAAAACAGTTATCTGCCTTCAAGCAGGAGCCCATATTCTAAAGAATACTGTATCATCCAGCCCAGTCTCCTACCTCATCCCACAGTCCCATCCACCCCAGAGAAACCTTAGGCTCATTTTGGTGTCATGGATAGAGAGTACTGGGCTTAGAATCAGAAAACTCATGTTCAGGAGTTCAAATCCAGCCTCAGACCCTTACTAGCTGTATGACCCTGGGCAAGTAACTATTTGTCAAATGAGTTGGAGAAGGAAATGGTGAACAACTCCAATATCTTTGCCAAGAAACCCTAGATGGGGTCACCAACAGCCAGATAGGGCTGAATGAAACAAAAGTCGGCCAGACCCTCCTCTCAGTCTAAATAAGGAGTGACCTCTTTAACTTCCCCTAACTCCTTTATCTCCAACACCACTACTCAGTACTGCCATACAAAGAGCTAATCCCTCCAAAAGGACTTACAACTCCAACACAGTACCACAGTGCTGGGAGGTCACACTGCCCATAACACCTCAGGATCTTGAGTCCTTTCTTGGGAGGGAAACCCCCAGCCAGACCCTCCCTGGCACGCCAAATCTGAGCCCAGACACTAGAGACTCATACTCACCTTTTGGTGCCCAGGACCTGGCCTCCCAGCTTGATCCTGAGCTTAAGCTGGGCTGGAGCTTGGGCAGGGCCTGAGACAGTGCTGGGGAGGGGGGGGCCGGGCCCTTCCTCCTGATGCTGCTTCTTCTTGTGTTTCTTCTTATGCTTCTTATGCTTCTTCTTGTGGGCCCCGTGGCCGTGGCCACTCAGTTCCAGCTCTTCCCCTGGAGGTTAGCGCCTTTAGCTGAGAGTCCGGCAAGGGGCAGAACCCGGGGCACAGAATTTGGGCAGGCATGGGGGGGGAGCCCTTCACGGGAGCCGAGTGGAAGGGAGGGGATGGAAGCGGGGCTGTAGCTAGGACAGGCCGTCTCCATGGCAACCAAAGAGGCAGGGGGGAGGGAAGGGAGAAAAGAAAGAGTGCCCGTTGCCATAGAGATCGCGCGCAACTTGGCCCAGTCCGATTAGCCTAGCTGGGCCCGACTGGTAGGGGCTCCTAGAAGGAAGCACTTCGGGATCCCACCCCCACTGCCCCCCGCAGGCCCTCAGCTGCGGACCCAGGAACTCTGGGAGACGGGCCCCTTCCCACCTGGCCTGAACTCCACCCCACCCCTTCCCGAGCACCACCTACCGGGTTCCGACCCCTCGGCGGCCCCGGAGGCGCCTCCGCGTCTCCACAGCTTGCTCATGGGCAGCGGTAGCTAATAAGGACGGAAAAAGACGGAGATACACGCGAACGACCCCCTTCCGCCCCGCGGAAGCTCTGCTTCCGGAAATGGATTCACTTCCCTTCCGCTCGTGCCCAGGGCCGTCAGCCATCTTTGTGCGGGGCCAACCGGGCGCCCAAATGCCTCCCCTGGAGAAACAGAGGGCGTTCTGGGCTCTCCAACTCGAGTTCCTCTCCGCGGCCCGGGGGGTGGGGCGCGAGGCGGGAGGGCGGTGCTGGGGAGCGTCTCCGGGCCCCACCGATTCACCTGCGGCACGCGCACGCATCCTCCTCCCACCCCACGGTCCCGTAGGTCTGAAACACGTTTCTTTACGGCCCTCTTGGATGAGAGGTTTTGTTCTCCATGGGTGGGTAGGAGCTTTTATTCCGAAGGCAAATTTTTTTGCTGATTGAAATACAATTTTTAAACCAAGCCTGTGAAATAGGAAGTGCAAGTGTCATTCCCATTTTACAGATGAGAAAGCTGAGGCAAAAAGTCAACTTGAATCGTACACCGGACCACACTGCTAGGAAACGTGGGGTATAGAGTTATTTCAAATCAACAAATAAAGGGTGTTATCTTAGTGCCACTTTAAATCCACACTAGAGTTTTACAACTATTAATGCCACTAAACTACACTAGTACAGCTTACAATGGCACTCATATTTGTGGGACGCTATTAATTTGCCTACCCTATGTATGGGTGTGGTGAGTTTTGCTAGAGGCTAGAGCTCCCGAATATTGAGTGTTTCGGTTTTGCATTTGTTTTCCCAGAGCCTAACACGGAACTTCGAACATAAAAAAAGGTGCTTAATAAAAGCTCGTTGATCTATTTATCTGATTTTTCACTTCCTGTTTCGGGTCCTCAGTTTTATGCAGAGCGAGAAGGCAGAGTTCTAAAGTCCATTCTTTCCCATACCCGTTCCCATGTCTTCATGGGAATACACACGCGCCTGAGCTCTTGGAGAACAGGGACTGTTTTTGCTTTTCTTTGTATGCGTGGTGCTTAGCACATAGTAGGCGCTTAATAAATTCACGTTTACTTCACAGGCGACACTTGCAAAAATCACCACCCTGCCCCGTCCACCAGCAAGCAGGTACCCACGATCAGAGCAACGCTTCCCTCATTCCTACGTTCACCTGTACGTACATCCACAGCAGTCCCTACAATGCCGAGTTTTCAGCCACACCCATTGCTTCCCAGATTTTCACTTTCTGCTGGGAAATCCTCGAGCCCTCCCCAGGGTGTCCCTAGAGAGAGGACAGGACCTCTTGGAAAAGTGGGAAGAGGCCATTTCTTTCGGAGATATTCTCCGGCCAATTAGCGGAGAGGGTGGAGCCAACTGCCCAAATGAACCTCCTTGGCCCCGCCCTTGCCTCAGGTAAGGCGCCCACCCTCTCGGTCCCGAAAATACACTCCAAGTCTTACTTCAGATTGGATGCTGTTCTAACCAATTTCTCTCTTGATGCGGGGTTGGCTCAGGTGTCCGCCCTGGGGCGGGGCTCTCCTCCAGGTAGCTCTGGACTGAACGTTCCATATTCGTGACCTAGGTGTTCCCTCCCGAGGCCAGGGGACGGGTGAAATTTGGCTGTGGAATAACTGGGAGATTCCCAGGCTTTGAGAGTGGGTGAGGGGGCTGGGCCAGGCGTGGCTGGGCGTGAAGGGACGGGACAAAGCCCGGCAGGACAGGACAGGAGCCCAGAGGAGATGAGAGGAAGTCCGGAACTGAGATTAGGGAAACCCTAAGCTTGGTGGGAGCAGAAAACAAAACAAAAAAATAATCGGTCAACCAGACCAAAAAAGCATAAAGACGCTATCCGGGACAAAAGAACTAGGGAAAGGGTCTGGTCTGTTCCAGTGTTAGACTGAAGAATGTTTTCCCGGAATCACCGGAGCCGAGTCACTGTAGCCCGGGGTTCTGCCCTGGAGATGGAGTTCAAACGCGGCCGCTTTCGCCTCAGCCTATTCTGCGACACCCCAGAGGTAGGAGACCCTCCCCACCCCTCCCAGCATCTCTCGCCGCCTCCTACGGTTGGCCCCCCTCCTCTTCTCCTGTAAGGGGTGGGGCAAGGGGTGGACCTTGCAAGTGCCACAATCAGGGTACCAAGGGTGTTGGCTTAAAAAGGCATTAACTGCGGTCCGGCAGACTTTTCCCAGCCTCTGTTGTGTCCTATTGGGCTGTCCCAGTCCGGGAAAATATCCAAGGTGAGCCCCGCTTCAGTCGCTCCAGTTAAGACTTCAAAACTTCCCCGAAGTTGATCTCTTGGCTCACTCTGTGTACACACACCTGCAACCCTTCTGTCATGTTCAGGACACCTGAAACCTCCTCTCCTCACCAAAACCACCCTCTTAGGTCTAGTTCTTAGAATAATCTTGGTCTCCAGAGAACCCTTTCTACAACGGTTCTGGAGACTGATTTAGGTGGAACTGACAAGTGGCAGATACTTGAGATGGAAATATAAATAGTTCCTACCTCCAGGAGTCGGGGTACCAGTGTGGTAGAGAATAGGGGACAGGACTTTCTTTCCAGTTCCCCTCCCCACCTATCCAGCTTCGATAAATTATTAGGCTCTCTCCATGGGTTCATTCTTAGGAATTAAGACTGGAATTGGACCAGGGATGATGTCCCTAAATGTCCAATCCATTATCTTGGATACCTGGAAAAGAGAGCTCTCTCCCTCCCTCCCTCTCTCTTTCTCTCTCTCTCTCTCTCTCTCTCTATCTCTCTCTCTCTCTCTCTCTCTCCCTCTCTCTCCCTCTTTCTCTCT
>CM053601.1:145379316-145406560 GCA_028646575.1 Pseudocheirus occidentalis
ATTGCTGTTTTAGGGGTGGGGCAGGGGCAAGATGGGGAGAAAATTTGTAATTCAAAAATGTAATGAAAATGAATAATGTAAACAAGAAAACAAATAAAAATAAAGTTAAAAAAAAAGAAATGGAGTACCCTGGCTATTTGAGGAAGTATCTACTCCATTTTGGAATTTATGATAGTAAAGAAGAAAGCCATGTACATTTGAGATGCAGTCTGGGTTTTTGGAAAGCAACTATCTAAGGATTCAGAGAAAAGATGGGTTAGGCTTGCCCAAACATTCTAGAAAGCAATTTGGAACTATGCCCCCAAAGCTATGAAATGTTTCTACCTCTGACTCAATGATACCACTGTATGGTGATAGTCAAAGAGGGAATGTGACAAAAAAATGTTCACAAAATGTAAATTACCCTGAGTAAATGTAAACAGCAAAAGAAGTTCCAACTATCCCATGGGAAAACTTGCTCATGACCCTGATTCATCCTGGTCTTCTTTGCTGTTTCTAGGGTTGGCGTGGGTGGAGATCCACAATGTTAACTTTGTCCTGATGCTCCCCAGAATGACTGGCCTCTTGTGAGTAAACTCTCCCAATTAACCTAATTAATCCTATTAATAACCAGACTGGAATAAGTCCCTCTCTCTTTGGTATCTCAGTATTCTCTCAAGAGCAGATACCACTCTATAACTGGCATAATTAATGGAGAATGATGTTCTCCCCTTACATTTGGCATAGTAGGCAGGATATCAAAAAATGAACTTGGGGAGTGAGGCTTCCACAGGGGAAATCCTGGTCAGTCTCATCCATGAGATAGAAATGGCATGTCTGCTGGAGGGAAATTGTAGCTTGGTCATCCACATTTGGCTAGATGGCTGGGTGACTTGAGCCCTATGAGTATGGGGACATTCAGAAAATTCACATTGTTTTGTACCTTGTTAGGTTTCATCCATTAAATGGGTGGGGCTAGGGTTTGGTAAACCCCATATGCCAACTACTTGTGTTGCTTAATGGAAAATTTATAGCATAGGCAAAGACAAGAACTTTCAACTCTGTTAAGAGAGACCTTGAAATGACAATTGCCCTCTGTATCATAGGGTAAAAAACGGAGTTTCTTTTTTTCCCTTCCTACCTCTCTTTCTGACTGTCTGCATCAAAGGCAGAGGAAAAACTAGGTGAAGATTATTTGGGATATGATTAATAAAGTGTCAGATCAAAATGTGCAAAAATTTAAAAGAGTAGTAATTTCTTAGGTTGTGTGTATATTTGTGTGTGTGTGTGTGTGTGTGTGTGTGTGTGTGTGTGTGTGATAGACAGCATGGCCTCTGGAGACATCTAGTAAGACAAACAAAGAGAAGTAACTTTTAATATTGGGACCACTGTCTCAGACAGTTGTTGGTCTGTTTTTGTTTTTCTGTGCTTATGTTTATCCTTCAGAGAGTGTAATTGCGTACATGGAGATTAGAAGAAAAACTTTGCCAGCAAATCTCTTGTTAACTAATGTGAATCTCTATTAAGTTTTCAGAAAGACTTTCTCTGCCTTTACAATTCTGAACTGTGGCCAGAATCTTTTCCCCTCAGACCTATATTGTAGTTCATGTTTTCTTAAGTAAATGTTACCAAGTAATTGTGTTAACATAATTTAGAATTTGTTGTAGGGGAATGAAGAGCATTTCCCATCACCCCTAGAGTGACAGATTGTTTTACAACTAGAGAAGAAAGTCATGTCCCTTGATTATAGAGATTGCCATGAAGCTTCAGAAAAAAAATTAGACCTAGCACTTAAAAACTGCCTGCCTTTATTGTTTACCCCTTACCTGGCTCATTAAAGAGAGAAAAGATTTGTGAACCAGGAAACAATCAAAAGTTAATTGAGTTTGACTAGAACATCCAATTAGATACTAAGGGAATCTTATAAACTACTGATCTCTTTAAAAATAACTATAAGTTAGTGTCTTGAAATTGGAAATTTTGACTGTAAACTATGAGACTCCTATCCATTTCATAATAGATTGTATTGTATTTTAATTTTAAGAACTGTCTTGCTTCTTCCCTACAAAAAGAGAAACTTATTTAAGGGAACATGAAGGATAAAACTGAGCCTTCCTAAGAATTTCCAGATAGATGAGCTACAAAAGCCAGTAAGCTATCCCTTTTTTGGCTCAATTTCCACATTGTGTTATTTGCAAACAGGTATATTTTCCACCTGGCTATTCCTGAGTCTGGCTATGAGGTGGAATTGTTACTGTGTGATTGATTGTCAATTGTGTCTTACCTTTAGGCAAACAGAGCTACGAATGTTTTATCCTGCCAAGTATGTGTTGTCATTCTGTGCCCTTAGATTTAGGCCTGAAAGACCACTTTGATGCTGTTAAAATCATACCCTAGCTTTTTCCTTTTATAACAACTTTCTATAATCAGAACAAGTGGTTAGTGGAAGATACGAGCACAATGTAATTATGTAAGATCTTACTGTTTTTAATTTGAATGTGTGATTGTTCCATAACCTAAACAACTGGTTGAGTTAATATGGAGACTTGTCATCTGCCCACTAATATTTATATACATGTAGTATGATTCCTTTTCCTTACAAGTGGATTATAAATTATATAAATTATAAATTATATTATGTATTATATAATATACATATTATTCCCATCCCAATATAGATTATAAATTATATAAATTATAAATTAAAGCATATTATACTATATATAGTGTGTATATATACACATATATACATATATATACATATATACATATAGTATAATATGCTTTATTTCAGCAAAGCATTTGACAAAGTATATCACACTACTCTTGTAACAAAGTTGAGAGGTGTGGTAGGCTCCATATTGTACATTGAGGTTTTCAGAACTGGCTACATGACTGAACCCAAAATGTATTCACTGATAGGCTGTCAACTTTAATGAGGGGCCTCTAGTGAAATGTTCCAGGTATCTGTATTTGGCCCTGTGTTGTATAATATTATTAGTGTCTCAAATGATGACATAGATTTGATAGATACTATGCATCTATTATATATAATATATATATTTGTATATAGATATATATCATATCTATATTAGGCATCTATTACATACAAGGCACAATGCTAATAAAATATGCAGATGACACAAAGTTGGGAAGATGAATGGACATAAGTTTGATGTTCAAATCTGGATCAAAAAAGATCTCCACAGCTAGAATGATGGACCAGATCTATTAAGATGAGACTTAATAATTATGAACATAAATTCCTAAATCCGAATGAAAAAAAATCCAACAAATTACCAGAGTCTTGGAGAATTCTTTACAAGTTATTCCTCAATTGATAAATGGTCAAAGGATATGAATGGGAAGTTTTCAGATGAAGGAATTAAAGCTATCTATAGTTATATGAAAAAAAAATGCTCCAAATCACTATTGATAAAAGAATTACAAATCAAAACAACTCAGAGGTACTACATCATACCTATCATATTGGCTAACATGACAAAGCAGGAAAATGATAAATGATGGAGATGTGGGAAAAATGGAAGACTAATGCATTGTTGGTGGAGCTGTGAACTGATCCAACCATTCTGGAGAGTGAACTATATCCAAAAGGCTATAAAACTGTGCATACCTTTTGATCCAGCAATAGCACTATTGTCTGTATCCAAAGGAGATCATAAAAAGGGAAAAGGACCCACATGAACAAAAATATTTATAGCAGCTCTTTTTGTGGTGACAAAGAATTGGAAACTGAGGGGATGCCCATCACGTGAAGAATGGCTGAACAAGTTGTGGTATATGAATGTAATGGAATACTATTGTGCTATAAGAAATGCTGAACAGGGGAACTTTAGAAAAACCTGAAAAGACATATGAACTGATGCTGATCATTCTTTTTCATGTTTGGTTTTCTTTCTTTTTTCCCATTGTTCACTCTATTGGTTACAACCCTTCTATACAACCAGACCATTGTACTGTGAAAGTATTCGCAGATCCTATACCTGATTGCATGCCACCACAGGCAGTGGAGGGGGGGGGGAAGAGGGGAAGGAAGGGGACAAAATTTGAAACTCAAGGGATTGTGGAATTGAATCTTGTAAACTAAAAGTAAATAAACAAGTCAATTTTTAAAAAATGAACTGATGCTGAGTGAAATGAGCAGAACCAGGAGAATACTGTACACAGTAATAGCTACATTGTGTGATGACTTTGATAGACTTAGCTCTTTTCAGCAATGCAAGGATCTAAGGCAACTCCAAAAGAGTCATGATGGAAAATGCCATCCATGTTCAGAAAAAAGAACTTTGGAGTCTGAATGTAGATGGAAGCATACTATTTGCTTTCTTTTTCTTTTGTTTTGTTTCTTCTTTCTCATTGATTCTAATTCTTCTTTACATCATGACCAATGTGAAAATGTTTAATATGAATGTATATGTAAAGCCTAAATAAGATTACATGATATCTTGGAGAGAGAAGGAGAGGGAGGAGGAGAAAATTTAAAACTCAAAATCTTATAGAAATGAATGTTGAAAATGAAAAACAAATTAGTTATTAAAAAAAGATACCTCCTCTCTGGGGGGGAGGGACTAGAGGAGAAAAATATTGCATTTGTTGACAAACACAGTTAATTTGTGGCTAAGCTTGGCTTAACTGTCTTTTCCACAAAGAAGAATTCAACATGGTAGTGGTAGATTGACAAATAACTAGGGGAAAAAATGTAAAAAAAAAAACCACCCACAAAATATAGGGAGAACATTTGTAACTCAAAATCTTGTGGAAATGAATGTGGTAAACTAAAAATAAACATAAATTTTAAAAATACACGAAGAATAATAAACAAAACTTTTTAAAGAACTGAGTACAGGAAAAGGGAGATATGACAACAGTTAGCATAAGATCTAGGCATTTTTAGCAGATCTAAGCTCAAGATAAGTGAATGGCAAGACATGACTGCCAGAAAAGCTAACGCAACCCTAAGCTACACAGAGAGGCCTGGTGTCTAGAATATATAACAAGGGCCCACTTGGTTTGGTTCAGACCACTTTCACAGTCCAGTTCTAGGAGCCACATACTAGAAAACACATTATTAATCTATAACATATTCAGAACTAAACAGCATGGAATAGCAAAAGTCATTTAATATAATAATAGTTGAAGGAAACTAAACCTTATTATTTTTCAAGTGTTGGAAGACTTCTAGTATGGAAGAACAAGTAGATGTGTTCTTGATTCCAAGGGATAGAATCACGGACAAGTGAAAATTGCATTGGCAGAGTCTAGCTTGATGTTAAGGAAAAAGTTCTTAACATTTCCGAAATTACAAAGTGGAATGAGTCAGTGGATTCTCCCTTCCCTAGAGGTCTTCAAGTAAAAGCTGAATGTCCTTTAACATCCCCTAATAGGAATGTTAAGGGTACTCTCACCTTGATAGATTTGCCTGGAAGGCCTTGGAGAGATTTTCCAACTAAGTCTTTGATTCCTTGTCAGAAATAAGGTTTCCCAATATTAGAGGTGCCTCTGACTCAGTCTGGGGGGTTCATATGAGAATGGGCTTTTGTCCTCTCAGTCTTCAGGCTCCTCATGGCTGTGGTGGGTATCTCCTTCAAAACCCCTCATTTCACAGCACACAGGACTGATACATTGTGTAGTGGAGTGATTTCAAAAGAATCCTTTATTGCTGACAATAACATACCTGCCAATATTCATGTTTGGTCACAGGATTTCTAGTATACTTTCTATATATTCAAATTTGGGATATTCTCTCTCCCTGAGAAAAGAGGCCCTATATACCAGAATTCATTTAGAGGGTCCCTGGCAGGAAAGGAATGTCTCTTCCATCTGACTGGAGGATCCCTAACGTCAGTGAATAGGGGAAAAAAGTCTTTGTTAGAGGGCCTTTGGACACAAAAGAGCGATACTCTTTTAGAAAGTTTATTGGGATATTGGTCAGAGATACATCAACCAAACACTGAGTGCCCCACAAGTATTTATTGTAGGAAAGCAGGCACAGTGGGATTTCGGTTTCAGAGTGTTATACTATGTGAGGGTGAAAGGTCATGGCAGGACTCATAGTCTTTCTTCATTCAGGACTCCTCAGGGAGGGTGGTGTTGAGGGTGTCCTGAGAGGGAAGGGCCCGAACTCTGGGTGGGGAGCCCTTCAGCAGCTGAGCCACAGTGACCTGAGGGTTAAGTGCATGGGTCTGGATGGGTCGCTGCTCAGAAGGCTCCTTAGGCAGTGGACCAGGGGTCGGCTTTCTCTCCATGTGGGAAGGAATACAACTACTTCGATATGTGTTTTTGCTTGGATTCCAGAGGCTCACATGAGGCTTCAGCTTCATTGAGTCCAGCAGTGGAGAAGGTTTCCATATCAGCTGGGAAGTGGCTTGAAGGACTCTTGAACCACGGTGAGGAAGCATACTCAGATCAGACCTTGGCGTCTGTCTGGATCCCATCCCTGGAATCAGACTTGAACCCAGTGGCTGCATCTGCAGCAGATCTGTTTCCCCCTCTAATCCACAAGGCCACTGGATGCTAGACCACCGCTTCAAAGGAGTGAAACGCTGGTTCTGGAGGCGTAGCTCAAAGCCAGGGGCTGGAAAAGGAAGCCCTGGGCTGGGGAAAGGAAAACCATGATGGAAATGGGGTATGGGGCGGGGGCGGCCGGGCAGCTGGAACTGGAACCTGTTCCCATATTTTACATGCTTCCTTTGTTCCTTGTAGGACTCCAGTGGGTGGACCTCTGCCTCAGGGATCACAACTTTGACCAGGGGATGAATTTGATGCTGGGGCAGATGGGCAGGATCCAGTGGATCCATGGCTATAATTCGTCCCATCTTGTCATATACCAGACCCGATGCTAGGTGTTTCCGTCCCTTCTGTAAGCGCATGAACTTGGCAGAAGCAGCAGGTAGCAATGAGGCAGTTAGGGAAGGTATGGGGGCTGGGACAGGCTGGCCTCTTGGGAGGCCCCAGGGAGGACTAGCCAAGAACGGTGGAAGAGGCACTGACAGATAGTAGGGGGAAGGTAAACCTGTCTCCTCCACTTGGCTTGAGCTGTCTCCACCCCCAGTGTGATGGAAAGAGGTTTGGGAGCTTTGTGAAAGAGATGGAATGTAACCAGGCTGTGAAGTTAGAAATGCCTGAGAAGTTCCCCATAAGGACATATCTACAGAAGGATGGGGACTCACTGGGCTGGCCACTTCCAGAGAAAACTGAGAACTCTCCCATATAGAAAGATCCAGAGAGGAATAACTGCTTAGGAGAGGGACTGAATCTAAACAGGGGTGGGGCAAGACAAAGTGTTGAGGGCTTTGTGAAGAGGGTTCTGGTGTTGGGGGGGGACCTGGGGTGGGCCTCAGCTCAGGAGGTTCCCAGAAAGACAAGTTCTGATCTTCAGGGACTGAGGTCCAAGTCTTCTGATGCAAGGGGAGCTGGTCCCCACGCTCAGTGCCCTGGTTGGGGGAGGAAACAGGCGAGTGAGGGCTGTGGGGTAGCTGGACTATTCATTTCTACATCATCAAAGAGGTAGTCTAGGAAGGGGTTTAGCCAATGGGAGAGGATACGGGGTGGGGTGACTTGGGGGGAAGGTTAGATGGGAGGAAGCTGGAGAAGCTCTGGAGTTGGTTATAAACTAAGGGGAGATAAGGTGGTGAAGGCATTACCTCAGGTTGGGAGGAGGGTTCAAGTCCTGGGGGAATAGCAGGGGAAGGCGTATGCAGCACAGGCACGGAGCCTTGAGCCCAGGTGTCTGTGGTGCTGGCCCTAGGCTCTTCATCCTCCCCCCATGTGGGGTCTTCAGCCACATCTGTCTCACCCTCATCCCTCGCAAGGAATCGCCACTCAGTGATCTGCAACATGGCTTCTCGAGCCTGGCTGATGGTGAATGGAATGCACTGTCGGGGAATAAAGGGAGGCAGAACAAAGAGTATTTGGAAGAGTGAGGAGGTAGAAGTGGAAAAAGTATAGTTGAAAAAGACTTGGGAGTCAAATGATGTAGGTCAAAATCCTAGTACTTCCTAGATGTATAATAAATGTAATAAAACATTTACTGAATGATAGATGTGTGATGATAAGCAAGTCATTTAATCCAAGCCTCAGTTTCCTCATTTTTAAAGTGGTGACAACAATATTTGTTACCAACATACATCCTGGAATTGCTGTGAGAATCAAATGACGTATGCCCTATGTGAAAATACAAAAATATTAGTTATAATTACTCCTGCTCTTGGGTGAAAGTAGAGTATATGCCCACCTGCTGGGTCAGGTAGACCTTGAAGGCAGCATCCATCACTCGGGCCAGCAGTTCTGCCAAGACATCCCCTACCACATCCTCACCCTCTTCAATGCCCATAAGTGAAATCCATTCAGATTCATTCAGACGGCCAGGCACAATTTCTATCTGGGGCACAGGCACTGTAGGGGGGCGAACCTTCTCTGCCTTGGCCCTGGCCTGCCCTCGATCTCTGCCGGCTCTCTGTAGGAAGAATAATGATTACTAAGGAAAGCTATAGCTGGTGTTTCTGTAAATCACTGTCATCTCTATTAGCTCATTTGGTTCTCACAAGCCTGTCAAGTGGGTAGGTATTAGAGGGGTCCTCCTGGAGGGTCTCTCACAACTCCAATCTATCCTGATCCCTGTACCGAGACCACTTTGTGTCACACCTGAGTAGCCCTGGGCAATCACGCTCCCCCGGGCATTCAGCGATGGAGGGACTGTTGGTCTGGATCATCTCTACTATCCCTCCCTGCTGTATTACTTGTAATACTCATTGTGGTCAGCGCTGGGCATGCCCATTCTGGGACTGCAGAAGGTCTGAGGCTACACCCGGACGCCTTAGGCTGCTCCTAAACTCCCGGAAGCCTGCGGAGCTCACCATGCCTTCATGCGCCATGTATAACCGGCCGCCGGAGTCTGGGGGTACCAGAACTTCCCCCACAGGCCTCAGCCTCAGCTCCCTTCGCTACACCGCCCCCACCGACGCCGCGTAACCGCCACCCGGGCAACCGTGGGCGGTGCCAGGCACAGACACGCCCCCCCGGCTCCCGTTGGGCGGCAGCCGGCAGGCGCGTGACGTAAACGCCACTGCGGCGCGCCGTGCGTCGTCTCCATGGCGGCGGCGGATGCGGGGGACTGACAAATCGAGTGAGGCGCGGTGCCGCGATCGAAGGGGTAGCAGGGGAAGGTCTAGGTGGGGTGTGTAACATGGAGGACAGGGGAGGCGGGGAAACAACCGGGTCTGGTGGGAGGGCTGTGGACCCTGATCTGCCCCCCCCTTCCCCTTCCTCAGGTGTGACTTAGGCTCCTGCTCCTGCTCGCCTTCCTGTAAGCCCCGAGCCCGTGTGTCAGAGGCACAGCAGCGCCGGTGCTGAGGCCACGTGGACCCTTCAGCCTCAGTGTCCCTCCGCGGCCCCACTGCGCAGGTGTGAGCCCTAGCGGCTTCCCTCCTTCCCCCTCCTCCCCGCCCAGTTGAGTTTAGACGCTGTGTCCTTTCCCCCTCTTTCCCCCCACCCCCACCCCGTCCTCCCCATCCTGGGCCTGGCAATGTCTCCAGAGACCCTTCCGCTGATGCTCCGTGCCCTTGAGTTCATTCACCCGTCCGAGGAATAAGCCATGTCAACCCTCCTGCACCCCTCCTGACCCTCCATGTACATTTCTAACCCCGTCAGGTCCCAGAGGCTCCCCCAATAGCCGCACCCCAAGCAGACCTCTTGCCCCTTTGTCTTTGGTCACCCCCAGGTTTGTGGTACAGTAATTAGAACTTGGACCTGGTGTTAGGGTGAACTAGCAGTGTGACCCTGGGCAAGTCAGTTAACCCTTGTCTGCCTCAGTTTCCTCAACTGTAAACTGGGGACAATAGCAGCACCTCCCTCCCAGGGTTGTGTGAATCGAGTGAGTTAATATCTATAAAACATTTAGCGTAGTGCTTGGCATAACTCTATGTGAGTATAGAAATGCTTCTCTGCTTCCCCCCACCCCACCCCCGTCGAGTCTACTCACCGCTGCCCCCTGCATTTCCCTAAAACCCTCCCTGACATCTCAGCTCACTTCTGCCCTCAGGATGTACCGCAGGGAACGGCCCCTGCCTACCCGGTCCTGCCCGGCTGCTGTGTACAACAATCTTTGTGTGCTGCCCCTGCCAGACTCGGGGCTGACACAGTTTGCCGTGGTTCACGGGTCCAGCGTCCAGCTCCTCACCGCAACCCCCCAAGGCTTCCCCATGTCCCAACGTCAGCTGCATGCCAAAGAGGGCACTGGGCTGAGCTTTCAAACCCTCATCATGCAGGTGAGTCACCTGAGCAGCTGAGAAGTCCACCCCTCCCAAGGGAGGGAAGAAGGATGCCCCTTCCACTGTGAGTCCTACCCTGGCTTGCATGTCTTCTGATCCTGCTGATGTCCAGCCTTCTAAGCCCACACTCTTGTCCTGTTCCTTGTGAATGTTTCCTCTGATTTCTCCTCAGGCCTACTGGTGTGTCCTGCCTTTCCGGGTGCTGCTGGTGTTAACTTCCCAAAGAGGCATACAGGTGAACAAGAAAAGGGACATTTCTGTCTCTTCCATGTCCCCTTCCTCCATCCTGGCCCTTGTACCTGACTCTACATGGGAACATCTCACTCCCCTTCCACACAGGCTGACATCCCCAAGAGCCATGGCTTAATCTTTTTACCTATTTCCACAATATAGTTCTGCTTCTTTTGTTCCCCTGCTCCAGATATATGAGTCAGATGGCTCTGTTATGGTCTACTGGCATGCCCTGGAGTCTGGGGATGCCCCCCCAGGTACTGCGGGGCAGGGGGCAGGCTGGGTGGTTCAGGTGGAGAACTTGGAGGAAAGAAAGAGGGGCACAGACTGGACTTCTGGGGGGCAGCTGATGACTTTCCTATCTCAGAACAGGCCCTGTTTGCCCGAGGGATTGCTGCTAGTGGCCACTACATCTGTGTAGGTGAGGAGGCCTTGGGGAGGTGATGTGTAAGGGGTCTGGGCTAGGGAGGAGTATGGAGGGAGGTATTCAGGGGCCACATTAGTGAGTTCAGTGGTAAGACAGGGCAGAGGGAGGGGTGAGAGACATGGTTGGAGACATCCACTGAGGTACACTGTGGCCCTGGCCTCAGGGACATGGTCTGGCCGGGTCCTGGTGTTTGATATCCCAGCCAAAGGCTCCAACATTGTGCTGAGTGAGGAGCTGGATGAGCACCGGGTGCCAATCATGGACATTGCGGCTGAGCCTGCTCAGGGCCAGGTAAGGGACCATTCTGCAGGGGGAGGGAAGATCCCAGGGCCATAGATTTAGAGCTAGGATGAACTTAGGGACACAGCAAGTATAACCTCCTCTTTTTACAGATGAAGAAACAGGCACAGGAAAGAGCTCAGGCCCAGCCAGTAAATATCTAAGCTGGGATAGAAGCCAGCCCTCCCTTACTCTAAATGTAGGTTTCTTTCTGCTAGGCCACACTTCCCCTCCATGAAACAGACCCTGGACAAGGAGGCCTCAGCAGGGCTGGGTTCTGCTTCTGGCCAAACAGCTCAGAGCTGTGGCTCCTTGGGCAGGTCCAGTCTCAGGCTGGCTCTTGGCTGCCCCATCTGTAGAGTAAAGGGATGGGGTTCCATAACTTCTAATGCCGTCATTCTACCATCTTTTCTCTCACTTCTCCAGAATCTTCCTGTTGAAGGGTGAGGGACCCGTTCATGTCCCACCTCTCTCACCCAACCTTCCCATAAAAATTCACATTTACTAATAAGGCCGTTTATAAAATCTCTCCCAGAGATGGCTGTTTGTCACTTTCTGTCAGTGTCCTACAATTTAGCATCTAATTATATTGTCATAGGACATCTCTTGTTCCCCAGTATAGACCAAGGGGTCCTTAACTTGGAGGTTTGGAAACTTTGGACATGAATGTGGGCTTAGAAGCCTTTCTCTGTCTCCCACACAGTATCTGGCACAGAGTGGAGTACACCTCAGGTCGGGGATGGGGAAAAGCTCAGCAAAGACTTTTAAATTGATTGTCTACAATTCAGGAAACCTGGGTTCTCATCCCAGAGACTTCTTAGGTCCTTTTCTCTCTCTGGGCCTTGGTGTTACTTTCCAAAGGGGACAGTGACACCCACCTTCCAGGGGTGTTTGAGCTTCCAGTGAAATTCTGGTTCTGAAGGTGTGAGTCTGGCTGGGAAAGCAATGGATCTGGAAGACTAGATGTCATTCCTGCTGTGCATCCCTCTTCCCAGTTCCGGAGTCCACTGGACCAGTGGTCAGTAGCTGACAGATGCTCCCTGCCCCTCCAGTGGGAGGTGGCCTTGGGAGTTGACCTGCTGCCTCTCCTTCCTCAGGACTGTGTGGCTGATGTGGTGACAGCTGATGACTCGGGCCTTCTGTGTGTCTGGAAGTCAGGGCCAGAATTTAAGCTGCTGACCCGAATCTCAGCATTTGGGTATGGGAGGCTGAAGAAGAGGAGGTGGGTCAGGGTGGGTCAAGGTTTAGATGGGAGCTGAGCTCTAGGGAGGCCAGCCCAATGGCCTCTATCTCCCCAGGACTCCCTGCCCCTCAGTCCAGTTGTGGCAAGGCACTGTAGCTGCTGGCTATGGGAACGGGCAGATCCGCCTCTACGAAGCCAGTTCAGGGCTCATGCACGTCCAGATCAATGCCCATGCCCGGGGAATCTGCGCCCTTGACTTGGCACCTGAGGCTGGCAAGGTGAGTCGACCCAGACCCTGTAGCGTCAGTGACCACATGTGGGAACCTCCTTCTAGGCTTCTCAGTAGGGACCCCTGTTGGAGGCATCTGCCTGGGGATTACCCCAGAGTCATCCCCTGTGTGCTGACTGGGGTTTTTCCCATCAGCCCCTTAACCCCATTTCTCCTCTCTTACAGCTGCTCTCGGGTGCTGAAGACTCCTTTGTGCATATCTGGAAGCTAAGCAGAAATCCAGACAGTGGCTGCATTGAGGTCTGTAGTGAGGGGGGGGGGGGGGCAGTGTCACAAGGAGAATGGTCCTGGCACTCCGGGGCCCACAGAAAACACACAAGGGCAGAGTCCTAACCCTCCTCCTCCCCCAGGTGGAACACTGCCATTCGGAATGTGTGACTGACACTCAGGTGTGTGGGGCCCGATTCTGTGACCCCAGGGGCTCTTCTTTCGCTGTGACTGGCTATGACCTTGTGGAGATCCTAAGATACAGCAGTGTGTAAGAAGAGGAGGAAGAGGAGAGGGCAGGGCCACCTGACAGCCATGAGATGGGAAGAAGGAAATGAGAGCTTTCCCCTTGGTTCTGAGCCCTCTTGTACTGGGGGCCTTTCCCTTCCATTTGATGTTTGTGAAGCAGCACCTCCCACTGTTGTATATAAAGGTATGACAGGCCCCCCAACCCTTCTCTGCCTGCTTTTTAAAAGGGGTGACTACAGGACTTTACACAGAGAGACTAGGAATGAAGTCAGGTTTACAGAAGCCTGGGAGCTGCCTGCCCCTCCAAATCAGTCCCACCAAACAAGACACTCAAGCTCAATTCCATGGTATTAAATACTTTAATGACAGAGTCTGGGCGAGCGATGCTGCAGGCAGACACCCTTTCTGGGCTTACAGCTCCCTCCTTCCAGAACCTTAAGGGCTACCTGCCTTCCTCTGCCCAAGGGGGCTAGTGCATTTGGGCTGGGGGTGTTCCAGTTTTCTCAGGAAGCGGCCGGGGTCCACCAGCCAGCTGTGGACAAGGTCCCCTTGTGGTGGCCCCACAGTTAGGAAGGGGTTCACACTCCCACCAAAACCAATTAGAGCCAGGCATCAAGGTGGCCGTGGCAAGACCCTCATCAGTGGCACCACGGATCCTGCCCTGATATCACTCCTTTGAGGGACATCAGAAGGCATTTCCTCTTCCAGCATTACCCTGTTTCCAGTAGCACCCCCTCCTACAAACCCTCACACAGGTGACTGGAGCCAGGGCCGAGTTTTGGCCCGGAAGCCCCGGGCTGGAGGAGACCGCTGTCGGGGGGCAGGACTTCCAGATCCTGAGCTGGAACTGGAGCTGGAGCAGGGAGGAAGAGGGGGCCGACCTCGGGGAGCAGCGTCCAGGGAGAGGGTACGGGGCCGGCCCCAGCGAGTGGCTCGGGGCCCCGGGCATACCCGAGGTGGAGAGGGACTTCGGGATGCATGGTTTGAGAGCTTGGAGGAGGGCAGCTTCTCTGTAAATAATGCCAACCAGGGTGGGGGGACGTCCAGGGAGGGCCCCTCCCGCTTGGCCAGGATGTCCGTCACTGCTGCGATGTCATCTAGAGGTTCAATAGCTGTAGTGCCAGGAGGGGATTTGGGGGTGGGGTACACGTCAGAGCTTCAGACCCAGACAGGTTCAGCACCACCCCTCCCTCCCTCCAGACCCCCTCCCAGCCACCAGGCCAGCTGTCACCTGTCGCTGTAATAGGAGGAGAGCAGAGCCCGGATCTCGGCTGATACAGCATTATCCTGGAGCAGTAGCCCCTCGCCTGGGCCCCCAGGGACCAAGGCTGAGGGAGGGAGGGAGGGAGGGGGAGAAGGTGGCGAGGCCCAGAGAAACCAAGAAAAGGAAGGGAAGTGGTCCCCGGAGATGAGACCAGCATGAGGAAGGGGAGACAGAAAAGAAGACATTAGGAAGGGAAAGGCCCGGAGAACTCTACAGAAAGAAACCATTTTAGGGGAAACTAAGTGGGAGAAGCAGGCCTGGGGGGGGAGAAAGCCAGACCTGGGAGGGAGGGGGCAGTGGGTCTGAGGGGAGGGTGAGAGGGACAGTGGAGGAGAGGAGTGGGTCTGAGAAGAGGGTGAGAAGTAATGAAGGAGGGGAGTGGGTCTGAGAAGAGGGTAAGAGGTGACAGTGGAGGAGGGGGCAGGTTTCCTGAGAACAAGTCAAAGGCAGGGGAAGGTAGGTGGCTCTGAGAACAGGACAGAGCTGGAGGTGAATGAGTGAGAAGAGAGTGGGCCAGACAGGAAGGAGAAGTTCGCTGGAGAGTGTTTCTGCTCAAAGACAAAGCACCCAAGCCTGGGACCCTTCTCCGTGCTCCTGCCTCCACCCTCTGGGCCTCCCTCCTGTTCCCATGCATTGAACTTCCCTTACCCATCTCGTGGTAGAGTGAGCCTTGTTTGGCCAGCGCAGGGGGTGGCTTTCGTGGAGGAGGGACTTCGATCTTCATGAGCTCATCACAGCATTGCTTCCATTGGCCTACAGGAGGGGAGGAAGAGGGGGCAGGCCACAGTGGGTCCTCTGGGTGTCTAGACCACCCTGGCTTCTTTCTCCAATAAACTCTCCCAGTCAGAGAGGGGTATCATCCTAATAAGACCCTGCCAGTCTGTCCTCCAGTCTTGGATGTGGAATACCATAGCCCTGCACCTTCTCCTGCCACTCGTTGCTCTGTGGGTCCTGCCTCACCCTAACCCATCAGAGCCCCCAGAAGTGCTATGGACCATGAAACCTCCTATGGAGCCTCCTAGGAGCATATAGACCCTGCCCCCCACCCCACCAGCACCCTATATCCACTTACTCATGTCAAAAAAGAGCTGCCACAGGGCCTCCATCCACCGCTGTAGGGCCCCCCGGCTTTCCATCTGCAATGTGTGGGTTACTTCATCCCCTCCATACCGGTTAGTGATGCTGAGGGTCAAGGGTGCCCCCAGGTTCTGGTCGCGTTCACCAGCCCGGACGCGAGTCTCCTGGAGAAATAGCAGCGGTTCAGATTCACCTTCCTCTTTCAGGATCTCCCCCGTTCCCTCTTTTTCAGGTGATCCCCATGGAGGGCCCTGACAGGCAGGGATGTGATCAGCTAATAGCACATCTTTCTCTGACCAGAAGTCTGTGACCCTAAGGCCAGGCAGGATTAGAGGTTAAGGGAAGTCATGTGAGAAGAAACTCAGGACTGGCAAGGACAAAACAGGGACTGAGATCTGCAGCTGGAACCTGGCAAGTCCATCCCTTCATTTTACAGATGAGGAAACTGAGGCCCAGGTTTCACAAAAAGAAAATGAGAGGCCAGAGGCAGAGCTGAATAAAGTCAAACATAGGGAAGAACAGAGAGGGCAGGGTGGGAGACAGAGCCACTGAACTGAAAAGAGTATCTTCTAAGGTGCTTCTAAAACCTAGGGTCCCCGCTGGCAGACAGCAAACAATGAGCGTCTGAGGGGCTCTGTCTGGGAGCCCTTTTGCTGTTTTGAGTGGAAGCAGGTCAGGCTCTCTGTGATCTGGGGGCCAATGGTGGGCAATTTTCATCCTTAAGGTCTGCACGAGTGGGAGCCCCCTTTCTGTCTAAGGTCCAGTTCTGAAGTTGGAAAGGGTGTCTTCCCACATTCTGCAGAGAATCCTCCCTGGCCCACCTAGGCTTAGGGGTACCCGAGCTGGCATCGTCACCTTGTTGATTGCAATGGTGAACAATGGATCTTCCTGAGTGTTGGCTTCCCCAGGATGTCGATAACAGAAAAGATTTGTTCCTTTCAGGATGCCATGTACCTGGCCCCAGCTCTAGAGGCCAGAGTAAACAAGCCAAGGTTAGAAGTCACTTTCTACCACCACCGTCCTCTCCATCCTTCCCATGCCACCTTGCCCTGCTACCTTTCAGTAACACTGTGTCTCACTTATGCCTGAATTTCAGCTGATGACTGATTCCCCCCCTTCTCTAGTTCTGATCCCACAGACCCATTGTGATATCCCCGATCCTCATTTCTAGCCTTTCTTCCTTAGAACAATTCTCTTCTGCACATGTTCTTTTTCTTGTCACTCAGTTCCTCTACACAACTGTCTCTTCTCTCCCCCCCACTTTGGTCCCTCCCTGCCCTCACCTGCACCCTGAGGGTTCCACTCATGACAGGCTGGGTCATGCAGACAGGCTGAGCTGCCAGGCGACAACACACACTGCCATAGAGGGGTAACCAAGCTGGGCTCTCCTCTAGAGAGAACAGAAGGATGTTGGGGAAGGGGAGGGGAGGACCCTTTAACTGGGCCCCTCTTCTCCCCATCCACCGTCACTCTCTTACCATTACTAGTGAGAGTGAGGTCATGGGTGCGGAAGCCATCCTGTACTGCAGCCAGAGTCAGGGTGGTCTGGGCCAGGAGGTGGTATCGGGGACCCCTGGGGGAGGCACAAAGGAACAGATGGGAGCAAGAATGGAGAACAGCTAGTAGGGAAGTGTTATAATGCAGGAAGAATCAAATGACCACATGGTGAAGCAACTCTCCCTTGTCATTGAGGGCTTTCTGAGGCATCTCTTCCTTCACTAGAGATCCCACTCCAGGGTCACCGACTTCCAAGGCCTCTAGAAACCACTCTGAGCCTGGCCCACCTTGCTGTTATTAATCACCTAGACACATCCTGGCCGGTACACATACTCCTAAATGGTAATCTTGCTTCCCACGTCAGTGTTCTTTGGTGGTATGCCCCTCGCCTCTTCTTCCACGATAGCTCAGGGAGAAGCTTAGAGACCACTGGAGAGAGCCCCGGGGCCCAGACATAATGTCTTACCCTGCAGCTGGAGTGGGGAGCAGGATGGGGCTGGCTGCACTGCTGCTCCCCGAGCCTCCAGCACCGTCCAATGAAGCCCGAACTCGCCTTCCTGAGGATCGGCCCAGAGAATTACTGAGCTTGGTGGCCAGTCTCCTGGGGGCACCGGCCAGGGCTCCCTCCTCCTCTACACAGGCCCCGTATAGCTCCAACCGCAGCTCAAAGTCTGGTCCTGCCTCCGTACTGCAAGAGGTGGGGTTGGGATGAGAAAGGACTCTAGAGGGAGTCCAAGGAGACCCCAGGAAAGTTGTAGGGTAGAGGGAGGAGTCCAGGGGGACCAGGATCTTATCTCTCACATCTTGCCTCCCCTCAGAGATATACCCTGGGTACCTGCCCCAAGGATCGGGTTTGGGTTGGAGAGTAGGGAAGGATTGAGGGGGCTTGGCGGGGAGGGTTTAAGAACTCACAAAAGAACACTGCTCTGAAAGGAGATATCTGTTAGCGTCCTGTCTACCAAGACCATCTCTGTGTCCTGGATGTTCCCCGCCAGCTGCAGCAACAGGAATACAGCCCATCGATGTAGATCTGAAGGTAGAGAACAAATAGGAATGAACAGACATTGCTAGGTACCTCCATCAACAGAGCAGATGGGGGCCCTTGGGGACTTCACCCAGTCTACCCTAGGGAAAAGACTGCAGTCTATGAGACTTACCTCCCTTGTTCTTGAAATATTCTGTGTCCTTCCACATGAGGGGGATTCGGATATCTAGAGCAGAAGGGAACCTAGTGTGGGTTGAGACAGCAGGGGAAGAAGGGAGGTGCCCCAAGAGAAAATATATTCACCTTGGACAATATTCTTTAGCCCCAGGGACAGATTGTGTGTAGGGAAAATCACCAAAGGGGATGCCAGGATGGGGTGAGATAAAGGGTCAGTAAAGATGAACCAGAAGTTCCTTACCAGAGATACAAATTGTGCCTCGACATGGAGAGCGTTCATCAGGGCGCCCAGTGTCTGAAGGCCTTGGGTGCAGGGGAAGAAATAAGCATGTTGTTGTAGTTATCCCTTTCCCCCTCCAAACTCTGGCCAGAAACATAAGGATTATGGACCCCCCCCCTGATCCCCAGCATTCCCTCCCATGCCAGGATAATGGCTTACTGATATGGCAGGCATTAGGGGCCACCACAGCATAAAGTGCAAAGAGTTGGATGGTCCGAGGAATTTTTCTACAGTGGTCAATACGTACTCATTAACCCCATTATTAGTGGGAGTGGTATGCTGTATACACACAAAGTTACAGAGTCATGTATAAACTCATATACGTTTCCTGGCTAAGATGCTTTTCAAGAATAATAATCTTGCTTTATTGGGTCCCTTCTTCTACAGTAGAAGAGTGCTGAATTTAGGAGTAAGCAAGATCTCAGCTTGAATCGTGCTCTCTGACACCAGCTGTAGAACCAGAAGCAAGTCACCCAGCTTCTCAGAGACTCTGTTCCCCATCTGTATAATGGGGGTTATAATCCACATCCTACCTACATCACAGGAGCATCATGAGTCTCAAGTGGGAAGTTTCCAAACTCAAAACTGTTTTATAAATATCAGTTATTTTTCCCTTATTAATCAACTAACATTGGCCCTCTCCTCCCTCACCACCTACATCCCTTTAACCCTTCCCTTTTATATGCAGATTACATCTATGGGGGGGAGGGGCAATTGGAAGGGAAGAGCATAGAGAAGAATAGCAGGTAATTAATAAGGAATTCCTAGAAAGCTGACTGTTAGGAAGAGAGCTGAAGGACTATTTTCCATGACCTGCCATTGTATTCCAAGGGACTGTGGTGCTCTGGGTTGGCAGTTAGAACTTCCAATGGACTTGGGTAGGTATCCTGGCCCTAAAATTTGCTACCTTAGACAGCTAAGTGACTCGGTGAATAGAGCACCAGCCCTGGAGTCAGGAGGACCTGAGTTCAAATCTGACCTCAGACACTTAACACAAAACTAGCTGTGTGACCTTGGGCAAGTCACTTAACCCCAACCGCCCAGCCTTCTCCCCTCCAAAAAACCAAAAATAAAAAGAATTGAACTAGCTCCCTTTTAGGTCAAAATCCCACACTGATCCCCATGCCAACTTCTCCTTTACCCTCCATACCAGGTAAGCAGTACCTTTTTTCAATGCCCTTTGACTAATCAGTTTCCCACTACACTGATCTAAACTCTAAGGCTTGTCATCAAATATTACCAACTAGGGTTACAGATTTAAAGTTGGAAAGGACCTTTGGCCATTTTATAGATGGGGAAGCTGAGCTAGTCACCATAGCTAGTAGGTGTCTCAGGTGGGATCTGAACTCTAGTCTCCGCCCCCAAGCCCACTCCTTTATCCACAGTGCAGTGATGCCTCTCATACAGAAAGTGCAGTGCATGAATCTAGTCTCTTTCAAGCCCTGTGTCTGTAGTCTTCAGTTTGGAGCAGCTTTGTGTCTTTTCAACACTGGCCTCTAAATCTTTGACAGCACAGATAGCCTTTCCACCAAACCCCCTACGACTCTGGTTATTCCAATAGGTCCCAAAGCTTGAAGTGCTTCTGAAAGCCTTCCATCTTCCCTTCTGGCATTCACCCGCTTTAACATTCTTCTCAAGAGCTGGCAGGGATACTACCAGCCTCTTTGCTTAGCCCATATCCACCATGGAACTGTGTTCTATGTTCAGGGTTGCTCTGGAAGAGCTGGTGGAGAATCCTGTCTTATAATGTCACAGTCAATGAGCAAACCAGTTTGTGAGGCCTGATACAATTCTGGGCACAATGTTGATCAGGCATCAGAGTCCAGGCATTCCAGAGGGGTCCCTCCATGGATTCTGGAGCTCCTAAAACACCACATGCACCAAATTCTCTTCACCATTGTAATAGCCTTTCCCCTTCTGTCCCCTTTGTCAGTTGGGCATCACCGGACACCCAGCTGACACTATGTATTGGTTAGATGCCTCCTTGGCTCCAGACAGTCCTTGCTTAGTAGAGGAGGCCCCCTCTCCCTTTCCTCCTCCTCTGCCTCCCCCTGCTCACCGCCTTGCTGTCCTCCCCAGCACTTGGGCCTCCTTTCGATGCTGCAGTTCTCCCATATAGCTGAGGATTCGGCTGTTGCACACCAGCAAGCTCTTGGTGGCCTCAAGGGCTTGTTCCCGTTGGGAGCAGGCAGCCAGTAGCTTGCAGGCTCCTTCTCTCATCCGAATCTCATGGTCCAGCTTCCTCTGCAGCTCTGTATCCTGAAGGAAAAGAAATAATGAGCAGGATTGAAGAGGCAGGATTCCCCCACCTACTCCTCTAATATTTGAGTCAAGGAAGGCCCTTGGAGAAATTGAGTTAAATAAATAATGAACTATCATTATGGCCTCCTAAATGAGTCGACCTGCCTCCTCCAATCTCCTCTAAACACACTGCCAGATTTAGGGTCTTAATCCATTACTCTGATCTTCCGAAAGCACAAAGAGAGGCCTCCCCTTGCTTCAAAAAATGTCCAGCAGCATCCCATTGCTTGTAGCATTCAAAGCCTTCCACAGTCTATTAATATCAGATTCTGGCCTACCTTTCCAATTCTGCCTACTGAACTTTCATTAAACCTTTATGGTGCAGCCTGACTCAAAGGCCACATGCTCTGCTGAGACATCCTCAGGCAGAAGTGATCTTTGAATACTCCTTTGCTATACACATCACACTGCCTCTATCCCCAAGGGTGGACACACTTTATCTCCCCCTCCTTAGACAGTGAGACTTTGGAAAGAAGGGACTAGACTGTGTCTTAGTTATCTCTGAATCATCAGGCCTCAAAATTATATTGCATAGACTAGGTACCCAACCACACACAAATGGTGTTGAATGGATGAAACACTGATTTAGGGTTAGTGGGGTACTAGAGGAGTCACCAAGTGACATGCCCCTTTCATCAGATTAGGGCAGTTAGGTGGTACAGCAGACTGAGAGCTGGGCCAGGAGTCAGGAAGACCTGAGTTCAAATCTGATCCCAGACATTTAATATAGCTGTGTGCCTCTGGGCAAGTCACTTAACCCTGTGTACCTCAGTTTCCTCATCTGTAAAATGAGTTGGAGAAGGAAATAGCAAACCATTCCAGTATCTCTGCCAAGAAAACCCCAAATGGGGTGATGACACAGACTGAAATGATTAAACTTTCATCTGCTTCTACTCTAGCTAGGGGGCTGAACTCTGTACTATGTACAACTCACGCCCTGAGGTGCTATGGGAGCTAAAAAAAAACACAGAAAGTGTGGTTTCTGTTCCTCTGAAACTCACTGGGGAGATCCAGATATACACATAACAACAGAAGGCACGTCATAGGTCTGTTAGATAAATATCAAAAGCTATAAAAGAATTTTGAGGTCATCAAAAGCATTCTGCTAATTGGGTTAATCTGGCAAGTTTTTATACAGGAGAAAATATTTCAGCTGGACCTTGAAAAATGGTTAGAATTTTGGAAGGAGGGCAGAGAGAGATCAGTTTCCTGGTGAAGGAACTTTGTGGATGTGAACAGAGTCTGGTTTGCTTAGACCAAGATTTTTCTACAAGGGATAAGTGGCAGAATGCAGCATGTGAGGACCTTGTATGCCTTTATCCCGTAGCCAGAGGGGAACCATTAACTCTTGGTTTGCAGTTTTTGAGCTAATGTTATTGAACTAAGCACACTACCCCAGGATGTTTAGCGCAGGTCCAAGTTGTTAGGCAAGCCCAAATAATATTCCTAAACACATTCACCCCTCCACCCCTCATCTCTCATGCTGCCCTCATTACCCAGCTCCATCTCATGCTGTTCTCCAGACCCAAAATTTTAGGGGGGCTGCTGCTGGAAAAGAAGGGTTCTCCCCCTGTGGAGTTCCTTGACCTCTACCCCAATTTCTTCTTCAGGTCAATCCTGTCCAACATACTCCAACTCATTTATGGGCCTCATGCCCCACCCCCTTATCTTCCCAACTTCAGCTTCTTTTACTTAGACCAAGACAATTTTTTTTTTCTTCCCTGAGTCCGGTACCTACTGATCCCCCCCAGCCCCCTTTATCCACATTGTCTCTATCTGGAATTCTCCCTTTTCATTCATCTCCAAATAAAGTACCTTTCCAGTCCTCCTCTAGGAAAACCCTGGGGAGCCAGCTCTCCCCAAGTCTATTGGGATTTACCCATGTGTCATTGTTAGCTGTCTGCCTGCCCTGAGGTTGGCCATGCTGGGTGCTCTGCAGTGGCTGACTATGCAGGGGTATGTGAGCGGGTGGAAAGAGAACAGGATTCCCTTCGTACATATGACAGGGGGTTATTCTCAGGGCCTCTCTCCTATGCCCCTCATCCTCAGGCACAGACCACAAGACCCTAGATGGAAGGGGTGGGCTGCGAGGCTCAGGAGTCTCCCTCCCAGAATGTCTCTCCCTCAAGCATCACTTACTCGTCCTTCCTCGGCTCCATCCATTCCGCTGTCGCCTCTGGTCCCCGGACTCTGAGTGGCCGGTCCGGGGCCAGGGCTACTGCAGAGCTAGCTAACGGGGGCTGTAAGCCTGAGGGCCGGCGCCGGGCCAGCTCAGCAAGGCTCGGCCGGAATGCTCCCGTTCTCCCCACGCCTCCAGAGCTCAGGAGCTCCGGTGACATCAGCTCCAAACCGACGCGAGAGCAGCCGCGTCGTGGGAGGCCAGGGTAGCAGGGACATGTGTCCTGCCTTTTACCTCTCCCAAGCCACAGAGCCACCATCCTGGGGTCTCGGCAGTCCCCTCCTCAAATGCAGCAGCCCCCAACCCACAGCATTCAGCCAACAGTCCAAGCCCCGCCCCACCCCACCATGGCCACGCCCTGGAGCTCCACCCCCCCACCCCCCCCTCTCCACTCAGGCTAGGGGAACTTGGCACTCAAGTCTCAGTCCCGGCAATGTGACCCACGGGGAGAAACGGAGGGAGGGAGGGAGGGAGGGAAGACTGCAGCAACAAGCCACTAAGGAGACAGCCCCTTACCCACTGCTTGCTGCCCAATCAGCTCTCATCCTGTCCTCTCCAAGAGAGTCAAGGATCTATCAGCAAAGTTCTTCTACCTGTTGAGCACAAGGAGTGGTGCAGAGGGGCAGACCACTGAGGGATTAAACAAGATCCTGCCCCAGTCCGGGGAGACCCCTTCGTTCCACCTTGGAAGCTGCTCATGACCTCTAAGAACTTTGAGGTTGGGAGGGAAAGAGAACCTCATGCCCAGGGCAAACAAGAAGAAAGACACCTCACGACCTGCACATTTGCTTTCCAGCTTTGGCCGATGAAGTCAGGTTTTCTAAGGTCTACAGACCATAATAGTCTCAGCCCAACATCGGAAATGTCTGCTCTCCTCTGCTGCCAGTACAGCCTCCTATCACCTTCAGTCCCCTCTCCTTCCTCACTCCCTGCCCCATACGTATAGGAGAACCCAGGAATCTTGTTATTTAATCTGTTAAGCTCCCCATTGGACAACAGTCTACCTCTTCTAGGTTAGATTCTCAAGTGCAGTTTTCCCAGATTTTTTCACATACTCCTTGCTGTCAGTCTCCAGTGCCCCTAGTAACCTCCTGAGCTTCAGATCTGACTGCTCCCTTCAGTTTCTAATAATCTTACTTTTCGTCTTTTGTTTCTTGACCCAGATCCCCCTTGGGATGAACCCCCCCCCCCTACTCCCAAGCCTTCTGCTTTTTGCCCTGGCTGCTCCACATATAACAAAAACTTCACATAGCAACCCTATGAGGAAGGCAATGCAGGCAGCATTATCTCCATCTTCCAGAGGAGACTGAAGCTCAAAGATCTCATTTTGTTCAAGATCATAAGTGGCTCAAACCCAGATTGGTGACATACCTATATATAACTGTTCTTCCTATGCCCCCTTTCAAATGCATATTAAAGTCACCTCCAGAACATCTTCTTTTCCTGATTAATTCTACCCACTCCAGTCTCCTTGTCCAAACTTTGGGCACCTTTCAGAAGTCTATCTCTACACCTTCCCCTACCTTGGCAGAGATAGAGGTGCAAGAAAAAGGAGCATTAAGCCATTCAATTCAATTCAACAGTAATTTCTTAGGCCAGCTGGTAAGCATAACTCTCACAGGACTAGATTGAAAGGGAGAGATGGCCAGCAGAGACAATGTATATGATTTCAGCCAGTCCAGAAGGAGTCTTGGATATATAGTAGGTGGAGGGGAAATGTCACTTCCAAGGCTAGACTGTTCCCAGGCCTGTTCCTTCCCTTGCTTCCCTTTGTACCCCAGTCCCATGCAATCACTGGCTGTGATGCTTCTGACCACCTCCTAATCTGTCCTATCTCAGCTAGCTTCCTCCCTGTCAACTTTAGAGTTGCTCTTTCTGGAAGGAATCTCAGAGGCTATCTGACCCCAACCTCCCCTCACCTCACTGCCCCCCTTTCACAGATGAGGTCACAGAGGCCCAGGGAAGTGTCTTGCCCATTTTCTACTCCATGGTACTGTTTTTCCTCTTAATCCTCACTCCTCTCCTGGTGTCTAGAAGAGCCACATGCCAACATCCAACTTCCAGAGTGTGTGGGGGTAGGCAGTGGGAGAAAGGGCAGCTAGCAGCACAGAATGTGAGCCACAGCGCTGGCTGCTCCCTACATGGCAGGGGCTGGAGTGGCCACACTGAAACCTACCTTCATACAACCTTCAAGTATACAGTCCTGTGGGGGGCTTCCTCTCCCTCCCCCTCCCCAAGCCACCCCCATCCCTGATCCCCAGCACACTACAGTTCAGTAATGCTCTGGCACATGCATGCACCCCTTGGGGCTGGGGGTGGGTGTATTACCTCTAGGCTGAGCGCCATCTGCCGGATGTACAGCATGTTCAGGTCTTCCAGGATGTGCAGTCTGTCCTGCATCTCTGTGGCCCTTAGCTCTGCCCTAAAGCAGCCCTGATTCTTCCCTCCAACCCCCTAACTCCCTCGAGTCAGGCCCTTTAGGCTGCCACGACAAACTTTCTCCACTGCTGCTGACACCGCCCCAGGCGGGAGCAAGGGATGGAGGGAGGGGAAGGGAAAGGAAGGTGGGAGGAGAGAAGGGAGGGTCTGGAGAACTGACTGAGGGGAGGGGGGCTAGTGGCAGAGGGAGCCCCTAGGCAGACTTGAGAATCCAGTTTGGGTCTGATGGCAGCTGCTTCCCCAGCTGTGGAAGAGAAAGGGCCTTTCATTCCCTCCCTAGCCCCCGCCCACATCACTGGCCCAGTGGACAGAGGACCAATGTGTACATGGATGGGGGTGATGGCATGGGAGGGGAGGCAGAATGGGGATATTTGGGGGGGGGGGTCAAGCAGCATTTGGCTGCAGGTTTCACATGGTTGTTAAGGGTTCCCAAGGAGCAGATAAGGAAAGTTGGAGGCTTCCGACTCGGAACCTGGCTCTGGTTCAGCTTTTTAGTGGGGAGGAAAAATGGATGTGTGAAGAAAGTGAGGCAGTTATGAGCCGGGGAAGCAGAAACGGGTGCGTCGTAGAGAATGGCCCATCTACTCCAAAGTGCCCCTCCCATGCTCTTCTGTGCCCCGCCTCGGTCCAGCCCAGTCCAACCCAGCCCAGCCTCCCCAGTTACCTCACTCTTTTCCAGCAAAGAGAGGGGGCTAGGTGGGCAGGGCCTGCATGCAGCTCTTTCCCCCCTGTACACATAGTCCCTTCTCTGGGCCCCTTCCCTTCCAGACAGGAAACCAGCCCAAGTCCCCGGCCAGCTGCAGCTCTTGCCCCCCTCCCACTGGAGCACACACTGACCCACAAGGTCACAGCAACCCAAGCCCCGCCCTATTATCCCAGGCCAAGCCCAGCCCCTCTCTCTCGGTCCAGAGTGTCCTCTAGCCTAGGACTGTGTTCCTAAACTCCACAGTCTAGCTCAGGCTGGCAGTTTTCTTCATTTCCAGCTCCGCCCTCAAATTCATGCCCCACCTCTTGGATCGAAGTTTAGGGTGGCCTCAACTGGTAGGAGGGGACAGCCTTTTCCTTCCACAACTCAAAAGTTCTACCCCAATAAACACCTCAGTAATTCCTAGGCCCCAGGATTCTGACTCCCGGTTCTACAGCACCATGGGGTGACCCTTTGTGTACAGGATCTGGGGGTGGCATTGCAGAGTAGTCAGCCCAGACCTTCCCAGCCCTTCCCTTCCCGGAGGCAGCTGTGCAGAGGGAGAAGGAGTAGGTGAGGAGAGAGCAATGAATAAGGCCTTTGTTTGCAGGGGGAGGAAAATAGCTGAGTTCCAACCGGAATCTCAGCTGGGGGAGAATGAGGGGGTGGGCAGGTGGAGCCATTACATGTAACCTTTTCTGGTCTGGAGGGAGAGGGAAACCAGATCCTAGATAGGAAAATTAGGGCATCTTTATTTTCCCTTTGTAATCCTTTGCATTTTAAAACATTCCCAGAAGGTGTCTTTCGGGTTTATCGGAAACCATAATGCAAAGGTTAAGAACCCCAATGTACAAGGACATTGTTAATGCTTGGTTAGGGATATGAAACCTAAAGAGAAGAAATGACTTGACCAACATCACCCAGGCATCCAAATCTGATTAAACACAGCTCCTCTGAACTGAGTGCTATTTCATCACACTACAACTTTCTGAGGGAAAAGCACTGCCCCTAGGTGGGTGGAGATCTTTTCCAGGGATTTTTCCCTCTTTACCACTTTCCTTCTTTACCCCCCAAACAGTCATCACATAGGCACAGACAGACAGACACACACACACCTTGGACCCTACTAGAAAGACAATCCCCATTCCCCTCCAATCCCTCTCTCTTTCCTCCCATGCATATTACAGATGCATGTAATATGTGTGTGTGTGTGTGTGTGTGTGTGTG
>CM053601.1:145412312-145457303 GCA_028646575.1 Pseudocheirus occidentalis
GGAATGACTAGTTTGAGGTAGTACAGATGTCGAGTCTGAGGTGATGGTAGGACATCCAGATAGAAGTGTCCAAAAGTCATTTGTTGTGGTCCTGGCTAAAGACAGATACTTGGAAAACATCTGTATAGAAGTGTTAGTTAAGGCATTCAAATGGCTGTCATTTCTGTGGAAAAGAGTATAAGGGAGTGTATAATAGGAGGCTGAAGCCATTGGGAAATGCCCACATTTAGGGAGGAAGAAGTGGAATGAGAGAAGAACACAAAGGGATGGCCAGAGAGGTCAAGCTGATTGAGACACTATGATGTGTCAGGAACTAAATCAGGAGAGAGTGTTCTAATAAAGAGGAAAGACCTTACGGCCTTGGATTTGGTGATTGATAGAGGTCATTGGTAAGCAGTGCAGTGCAGGTAGTGGAATCAGATGGCAAGGGATTGAGGAGGGTGGGAGTGATGAGGAAACGGAGCCAGTGAGCTTTTATTTGGAGAAGTTTGTTTTGAAAGAAAGGGGAGGGAAGGGTCAGTACCTTGGGGAGTAGCAAGTTTGAAGGAAAATGTTTTTTTGTTTTTTGTTTTTTTTCCAGGTTGAAGCATGCAAGTTTATGGGCCTAGAGCTGGGTTCTGAGGGAATAGGGTCAGGAACACAGAGGATCACTGCTCCAAACCCTTAGAACTGCGTGTGGGCACTTGACAGTGTACGCCCTTAGGGTTCATCTTTACCTTAGAGTGGATTGGAAACCTAGGCTCACTCCAGTTTTACTTGACTGATTTAACATTTACCCCTTGTCCAGCATAACAATTTGATCCTGTCATGTTGCTCCTCTGCTGAAAAATCTTCACTGGCTGCCTACCTTCTCTTGAATAAAGTTTAGACTCCTTCATCTAGCTTTCAAGGCATTCCAACCTTAACTTCTCATATTACTCCTCCTACGAACTTTAAGTTTTAGCCAGACTGGGGACAGCAAGGTGGCTCAGTGGACAGAGCAGCAGGCCTCAAGTCTTCAGATCTGTGTGACTTTTGGGCAGATCACTTAACCACTGTCTGCCTCAGTTTCTTCATCTGTAAAAATGGAGATAATAGCATTATCTCCAAAAACAGGTGCTATTTCCCAGGGTGGTTGTGAGGAGTTGCCATATAAATGCTGACTCTTAGTATTGTATTATTATTGGTTGATGCTGTCCCTTAAACAACCCCTGTACTTGCTTTCCTCTGTGTCTTTGTTCACACTGTCCTTTCTGCCTAAAATGTTGTCCTCTTCACATATTCAATTCCTACCCAGGCTTTAAAGCCCAATTCAGATTCTCAAATGCCATCTCTTTTATGAAACCTTTTCTGATTTCCCTGTTCCTTCTTCCCTTCTTCCCCCAACACCTTCTCCTTTCTGGCCCTACTTAGAATTAACTGTTTATATCTCACTCATATATTTATTTTTAAATATATTATTATATTATTGTAATACCAAAAAAGGAGTTTTTCCAAACATAACAGGCTACGAAAAGGGAATTCTGGATGAAATGCTGAATCTCCATCCTACTTGTTTCTAATATACTATAGAAGAATGTAATATCGTATATTTAGTTTTCTTTTTATCTTATTTTCCTACTAGATTGTAGCCTTCATGGGGAACAAGAGCTTTCCAAACTTTGTATCTTTTTGCATCATAATATTTTCTACACTTTACTCCCATCTCTGATCCTTGCAGCATGAAAGTTGAAGTTTTTCCAGGTGACCTGTTTTGCTTGCCTTGCAAACAGGAAAGGTTCTTCTGTGTCCCTTCTTCCAGATATCGTTTGAGAAAAATTGTGACTCTATAGAGTCTGCATAGGTCCTAGTGAACCCTGAAGCTACCCTAAGTCTCTTCTTCTCCAAGGCTTCCATATAGAGAAGATAAATTATGAAGAGATCCTGAGGAGGCTATTTAAGAGGTCAAGCAGTGCTAACCTTCCTTTTTTCTCCCTCCCCCCCAGCCATTTGTTTGCTATTAGGAAGTGGTAGTGGCTCCTACGTGGGAGATATTTTGGGCTCTTTGTGAGTTTCAGCTTAGCTTGAGGTTCCTGGTGCTGGCATAGAGATACTTTGCCACAGGCTGTGTTGGAGAATGTTAGCTGTGCAGAAATGGAACCGTCTGGAGGAGCTAGAAAGCCAGTTGGCTGGCTTCTGTGCTAAACTAGTGCTTAGCGCTAGTCTGGAAGGGTTGTGATGGAGGTGAGATGGAAGGTTAGGGGAAGTGGGAGGGAGACAAAGGAAGAAGAGAGGAAGGAAGGAAAGGAGAGGGTAGATTAGGTGCACAGCCAGTGTGGAAGGGTGTCAGGGGATAGTATAGTTGGTAAGCCCTGAGGGCTAAGGCCCAGAGTTTCATCCAGCAATAAAGACACTATTCTCCGCTACCTCCCTTTCTCTCTTCCCTCCCCACCCATCTTAATTAATTAGCATGGTCATGGAGACCTTGGAAGAAGTCAGGTTGCCAGCTTTTTGTATTTCTGACTTTCATAAGACTCAGACCTGACTGAGAAGCTCAAATTATTCAGCAAGCCCTGCTGGGTGAACCTGAGCTGTTACTGAGGGATGGAACAGGAAGGCTAGGCCCCTCTTATCAGTTCCAAGCATGGCAGACTAGCTTTAGCAATGGCTTTATATAGTGATTAATAAAACAACCTCCTTTTTCCACATGGTGTCAGTTTTAAGTAGGGCTGAAGGTGAGTTTGTGTGGCTCTGATGAGAGTGAGTTGGAGAGAGTGGTGGTAATGGAGATGATGGAAGAGAAATAGACTCACCTCTTCTTGCTGCAGTTACGGGAGCATCTTCTCGATTGCCTCCATCTGCAGGTTGCTATGGTTACATCCTCTGAGTGGGATCCACGGCAGAGATTTTTTTCTAGTTGTGCTCACATATTGCCTCTTGATTTGAAAGGGGGTCGAAAATGAGGGCATTCTACATTGATGTAACCAGTCAGCAGCCAAATCAAAGCACAATCGAGGTGTTGGTACCAGTGACAGCAGCTTTGTTGGCTGCTGAGGCTGCAGCTGAAGTTGTGAAATGGTGCAGCCCTTCTGAGCGCAGGCTCAGGACCCCTGTCTTCAGGGTCCTAGTGCCAGGGCTTTGCTTCCAGGTGTAAGGGGTGGTGCCAGAGGAGGAGCCTAGGCTTAGGCAAGCTAGTCATCAAGGTTAGCTGAGCTCCCAGCTGATTGCTTTATTGCCTTATTTTCCAAAATATTTTGTTGGGAGAAGAGAGGAATGTCTTGACTTTTTTGTGTGTATTCCCTTAAGGGAATTCCCTTTGGGGCCACCAAAAATATATATAGTCACCAGGGCAAGCACATTGAGCTCCATGGGCCCTCTGTGACAGTGGGTGGTGGATCCAAGGCCAGGTTCCCTCTCATCTTATTCAGAAGCATATTTGAGAGGCAGTGTGCTGAGTGAAGCTGGAGGAAATGTAGAAACGATGGCTTCTGCCTGGGTCCACTACAGGGTGGTTATGTAATCTCAACTGGTTCCTCTCTTTGGCAAGGCCCCCCTTTTACACCTCCTTAATCAACTCTTTATTCTACTCACCACACAAGCTCTTTCAAAGCTTTTCATGCCTCCTCATGTGTCCCACAGCAACCTGAGGCTAGGGCTGAAGTTGTGAGATGGTGGAGTAGCTTGTCTCTCGTATTCTCAGAAAACCCTCACTTGATCTGTCCATCCCCTCTGGTTATCTTTCTACATCTTTCCTCTCTTTTTTGGCCAGACTCCTTGAGAAGGCTGTCGGCAATAGACATGTCCACTTCTGATCCTCTGACTGTCTTAACTTTATACAGTCAGACTTTCTGTCTCATCATTCAACTAACTCTGCTCTTTCCAAAGTTCCTGTCTCTTAATTGCCAAATATAATGACTTTTTTCTTTTTAAAAATAATTTTTAATTGAATTTTTACATTGCTTAGGTTTCCCCATTACCCTCTCTCTTCCCCCTCTCTGGAAGCTATCCCTTGCAACAAAGGATTTTTTTAAAAAAAGACAAGAAGGAAAAAATTCAGCCGAGTTAATGTTGGGGGGAATACCAGATGCAATATATGGTGCGTATGTAGAATCTTTCTCTTACTATAAAGTAATTTCAAGAGGAGGCAGCCAGGCAATTCAGTGGGTAGAGTGCTGGGCCTTGAGTCAGGAAGACCTGAGATCAAATCTGACCTGATTTACTAACTCACTAACTCTGTCACCTGGGGCAAAACAACCCTATTTTCCTTAATCCACTAAAGAAGGAACATGGCAAACCACTCCAGTATCTTTGCAGGGAAAACCACATGGACAGTATGGTCATGAAAAGTCATACGAAGCTGAGTGACTGAACAAGAACAGCAGACTTCCAGAGGAGTTCTAGCACTGACAGCCCGGTGGGGGTGTAAGGAAAGGCCTTCAGCTCCAGTGAGAGCTGGTACCTGAACTAACCATTGAAAGAAGCAGAGAGGAGGAAGCTCCTCTGGCCTTAGCTGGGGGGAAGGCTAGTGGCTCTGGACTAGGGAGGCTCTGGTTGTGACTGAGGACCGTGGTGAATATCTTTGGGCGTTGGTTTTAGGGGATATAGCTAGATGGCTTCTAAGGCCCCTTCCAGCTCAGAGTCCTAACTTCCTTATTTTGGTTGAGGATATGGCCATTTTTCCTATCTTCCAGGTTGGAAATTTGGACATCATCCTGTATTCTCTTCTCTGCCACACTCCCTTCCCCATCCAAACAGTTGCCTAATCTTTCGGCTGGTACTTCCCTAAGACCTCTGAACTCTGTCCCCTTCTGTCCGCCCCCACCTAGTCATCCTTATTCAGACCCTTAGCACTTCTCATCTTACCTTAGCCTCCTCATTGGCTTCCCTTCATCCAGCCTCTCTCCTCTCTGTTCTGTCTTCTGCATAGCTGGCCAGGTGATATTCCTAATGCACAGACTTGGCTCTGTCAGCCCTCTGTTGGAGCTCTACATCTCTAACAGACTGGCTCCAACCCATCCTTTTCAGACTCCTTTCCCATTACTTGCACTCATGTCCTTTTCCATCCAAACTGATGCAGGGCATTCTATCTCCCATCTCTTTTTCCCACTATGCTTCTTAGATTCATGAGCTTCCTTCAAGGCTGAGCTTAAGTACAAAGGACCTTTCCTGATCTTCCCATTTATTAGTTACTTTATATTTTTTACTCATTTGTGTCCATGTTGTTAGGAAAACAGGCTTTTCTAGGGCAGGGACTTCTCTTTGTGTCTGTGTCTTTCCAGAACACCACACAGTGCTTGACATGTTAGAGTTCATTAATACATTTCTATTTAATTGAACTGAGCCTGTGAACTTCTGGGACTTGGAATTGTGGTGTATACCTTTAGCTGGCTGCTCAGGAGATCTAGGGTTCTGTCTCTGCAGGTCTTGCCTGCTGTGAAGTCTGGTGCTGGTCCCCACACTGAACCTAGTGTTAAATGACTAGCACCAGGACTGAGGGTATGTCCTCTTGGCCCCTGGTGTCAGCCAGTGATGGCAGGAGGAGGGGGAGGAGTACCTTGTTCAGCCTCAGCAACAGTGGCGTAAGTGTGACTTCAGAATCCAAGAGACTCTTCAACACTCCGTTTTTTGTTTTCTCTTCCAGTGAGAATGAAGGCCTAAGGTCATAGAATCCCAACGCTAGAATCAGAAAGGACCTCAGAGGATATCTAGTCTGTTCCCCTCACTTTATTGATGAGAAAACTGAAGTGCAGGGTGTGACTTAGCCCAGGTCACATAGGTGTTGTGGTCAGGGGCTGAGGCAGCTGGGCTTGTTGTGAAGGGATCTCCTGGGAAGACCGACCAAGGGCTCTCAGGGAACATGTAGCTGAAGGAGTCTTGGGTTGAGCATGGTGAATGCTGGCATTCCCCAAGGCCTCTCCCTGCTGATCTGGCTGAAGTACTAGAGCACTGTCCTTTAAGATGGGCAAGGAAGAGAGGAAGGCTTTTGATTTATTCTCCATTTGCTAGTGTTTTTCTCCCACTTTGGTGGGGTTGAGTAGCAATGCCTTTTTGAGCATTCGGTTCTACTTGGTGGATGTTGCTCCTTTCACTCCAACTTTTACCTGTGCTGTTAGTGCCTGGACTGTATTGATACAGACTCCTAACCAGTCCTGAGGTGGGGGGAGACCTAATGATGCCTTTTGGCCTGACTCTTGGCTGAGTGCAGACCTAGAGGGCAGAGGGGTAGAAAGCATTTTTACTGAGATCTCTTTTTGAGGGGGAGAATACCCATATTTTTGGTAAACTTTGCAGACACTTCTCAACAAGGGCTCAAAACCCCTCCACCCTCCATCCTCTCAAATACTGTAGGCAGATCTGCCTAGTAAGATGGTTGTGTATGACAGCAGGACTGTACCTGTCACTTTCATCTTTTGTAGTTTTCCAGCTGTTTACCTATTGCTAACAAAAAGAAAGGGTATTTGTTTTTCATCTTTAATAGCTCTTGGGTTACCAGAGTTGTCTCTTGTACTTGACCAAAGAATTTTGTTGCCTTTGTTGGCTTTCTTCACATTGTAAATAAAGTTGTTGTGTCATGCTGCTCTGTTAATCCCTACTTCTTTGCTTCTCCCTCCCCAAAAATCTTCCTTTGTTTCTCTGAGGTCTTCCACTTTACTCTTCATTTTCTGTACCTAGTCCACTCTTAGGGCCCAGATCTACTGTTTTTTTAGTGTTTTCGTGCAGGGGGTATTTCCTGTTCTGATTATCCTCCTTGCATATAAACCCCAAACAGGGGTCTCTGGGCCAAAGGGTTTAAACAGTAGTTCTTGCACACATTCAGATAATTTCTTCTAACAACTGGACCAGTTCACAGCTTTACAAGAAATTCATTATCGTGCCTATATTCCCACAGGGACTCTAACGTTGCCTTTTACCTTGATTTCCCACCTTTGACAATTTGGATTTGAGATGATTTTGTGAAATTTTTCAAATGCTTGATAGTTTGCATTTCTTTTTTTGAAAACTATTCTAACTTTTGACCATTTAAGAGAACTTGACTTTGGCAATGATGAGACCTGAGACAGACTCCCTTCAAAATGTTATTGCTCTCTTTTGTCTAGGTTGGCACCATGTTCTGGAGGGGACAGTGATTGTGAGCTCTGCCCATCCCCTTCAGGAGCTAGGGTCCCCCACTTTTTTCATGCTAAGAAACTGTGAGAGCCTTGTCTTTCCTCTTGCCTCCCCTTCCCTGGTTCAGGTGAAGGTGCAGGGCACTAGGACCCAGAGGCTAGGAAGCTCTCTGACAAGTCTAGAGCTAGACTAGCGCAGAGTGAGGCTGCTCATCAGCTGGGCTGGCAGGACCCAGGCTCTGGTAGCCTAGGAGCTCCCCCCTTGTTCTCCCCAGCCTCAGCCTGCTTGTCCCACCCGTTTGGGAGGTGTGGGAGAAATAGTGTTATTCATGGGCCTGCAGGTTTCTCTATGAGTCTGGAGGGCCTGGGGTCCCTAATCCCTCAGTCCAGTGTCTGATGGTCTGGGGAGAAATCGGGGAAGGAACCCAGGCAGAAGCATGGCCCAGAGCAAGAGGCATGTGTATAGCCGGGTAAGTGGGGGGCAGGATGCAGGGGCTGCCCTCAGCTGAGCCTAAGAGCTGGGGACTAGAGGGCGGGCAGGGCCACCTGGGCCTGCGCTCTTGTGGGCATTGTTGCTGTGGGGGTTGGGCCATGGGCTGTGACCATCACTCACCTAACAGCTTTGGGGGGGTTAAATAGGAGTCCTCATAGCCTAGTTGGTGTGGGGTCTTATCAGACTCCTCCTGGGAGTCTTTGATATGCTGGAGGCTGTGTCTCTGCCTAGAGTTATACCCTGTATCTTGGCTTTGCTTAGCCTCTGGCTGTCATTGGGCCTCAGGCTGCAGGCTTCAGTGGGGGCTGGGACATCATGGGGGCCCTGAGTCTGGGTAGAATAGACTTACAATGAAGTCTTTCTTCAGAGCTGCTTTGTTGTTCCTTCATTTCTCCCTAGCTTGATCTGAGTTAGGAAGGGGCCTTGGGAGGAGGGTTGACACAGACTCTGTATCCTTTTCTACCTGATTTGATCCCCTTACCTCTGAAGCAGTTATCCATCCTTTGCTTCCTATGTGCATCCTGGGCTGTACTCTCACTATCCACTTGCTTAGTCTTTTTGGCATCTGGGGGAATCAGTGTGTGTGAATTAGAGGGAAAGGGTGGTTCTGATTTTATTGTCAGTTTATACTATCAATGAGCCCCTCCAGAAGCCACTGTGCTTTCTCTGGTACAGGGTCTGGCTGCCTCAGTAAACCACTTCCATCACCACTCAAGGTGTCTGTCCACCTAGATAAGTGATATGAACCCTTGAAGAGAGCTGGAAGATGGACCACTCTTTCCTAGACTGGCTCACTCCTGCAACTCTGCAGGCTGCTTTTTGGAATTGCTATAGGGTATCCCTTCCTGGATCCTGGGAGTGGGTACAGACCTAGACAGGCCCTGCTGATTACTTACTTGGCTCATGTCACCCTGTAGTTCCAGAATTCCCCTGCTGTATTGGGTTGCCCTGTTCTACAGTGTTGCTGAAGCTGGGCCAGGTTCGGTGTGGTATGCCCCCTAGATCCCCATGGGCTAGAGACACTTTTCATCTATTCAGAGTACAGTTTCTTGTTTCTATTCTGCCTTCGGTGTCAGCTTGTGTGTGTATGTCTGTGTGTGGTCTAGCTTTGTATGTCCTTGTAAGATCCTGGGGGCACCCCCCCCTTTTGCACATTGCCCAATCCAGCACATATTTACTGGGTTTCCCCTAAAGACTTATCTGAGGTGATAACCAGCCCTTAATGTCTGTTGTATATGTGTTTAAGAATAGAGGGAAGAATATTTAAGAATTCAGGAAAGTGTAGCTTTTTAGCTTTGAGAGAAAATGTAAAGCTGCTTCTGGGGATTCCTCTTTCCCACACTTACTCCTTGGAGGTAGCAGATAGAATGAGAGTGAGCTAAATTGATAGCAGAGCCTAGGCCAAGGAAAGAGCCTATGAATTGTTCCCTGGATGTTCAGGATATAATAAGGATGGATTTGAGGCTTGAAGAAAGAATAAGCATGTGACTATAAATGAGAGAAGCCCAGAGAATCTCTCAAGTACAGAGAAGGCAGGTGATTTCACTGGAGCTGGGGTAGTTAGGGAGTTGTAGACAGTGTTTCCAGTTAAGGCTATGATTGGGGTGGGGGGGGCAGAAACCAAGAAATTGGCTCACCTTGGGTTGTTTTCTTCCCCTACTTGGGGCAGTACCCTGCAGAAAGCAGTGATGTGGTAATATTAAACATTTTTTAAGCAAATATCAAATTTTTTTCTAGTTAGATATTGTATTAGAAATTATACTTAAGTTCTGTAAGCATTTGGAGATCTCTAGTGGGTAAAGAAGGGAGTCTCTGGGCTTTAGGGTCGGGCCCAGACCTGTAAATATAGCTCAGAGTGGGTGACGCACATTCTTCTTTAAATCAGCCCTCAGGTATTCTGTTAGAATTGGGATTTGGGTCCAGCACATTTCTTATGCGCTTGTGTGATGATGTCTGCCTGTGAAGCAGCTGACTTGGTTTGTGTCTCTCGCAGACACCAAGTGGCAGCAGGATGAGTGCTGAGACAAGCAGCCGACCCCTCCGAGTAGGATCCCGAGTGGAGGTGATCGGGAAGGGCCACCGTGGTACTGTGGCCTATGTGGGGGCTACACTGTTTGCCACAGGCAAGTGGGTAGGTGTGATCCTTGATGAAGCCAGGGGCAAGAATGACGGGACTGTGCAAGGAAGAAAGTACTTCACGTGTGAGGAGGGACATGGCATCTTTGTCCGCCAATCACAGGTACTTGTGCCAATCACCCACAGGCCTTTCCCCCAAGTCTCTACCTGTGAGGGGGTGGGCATTGGAGAAAGGGGTATGGGAGAGAATGCCTTATCCTACTTATCACAGGAAGGGCCCTGTGGCTTTGAGGCTAGCAAGGGCTATCTGTACCCCAGGCTTTTAGGGTCATGAGGGGCAGAGTATGGGGAGCCGTCTCAGTTATTTCTGATTAAGAGATTTGTCTCTGTTCCATGACCTCAGATCCAGGTGTTTGAAGATGGAGCAGATACCACATCCCCAGAGACGCCGGACTCTTCAGCCTCAAAAGTTCTCAAGAAAGGTATAGATCTCCTGGCTACTGTCTCCCTTTCCTCTGAATCCCAGCCTGTTCTTCCTCATCAACTAACTTCATTCCCACATCCCAGCTTCTTATGGCTGCCTTCTTATAGCCAAGGGTCACCAGGGCTTCCTCACTAGCGTCAGGGCTGTCACGGACTGTGAAGTCTTATTCCATAGCGGTTTCAGCCCTTCCCCTAATTCTTATGGCTAATTCCTTCTACTTCTACCCTTTTCTCTTTCCCGTTGTTTTTGCAGAAGCAACTGACCCAGCTGCCAAGGCCAGCAAGCTGGTGAGTTGCTTGATGGGGCTTGGCTGAAGGGTTTTAACCTGGTTAGGGATGGGGGTGGGGCAGGATGTGCGAGGGCCAGGGCCTGAGGAATATGGAACTGCATGCCTTTTTAGTTCCTAGATGTACATTGTAGGGGTACCCAAAGGGAATCAGAATCAGTCTCGGGGACTGGAAGAAACTTGTTTAGGGCTTTAGGGGTGAGTTCATCAAAAGTTTCTACTACTAGGAAGATCTTCACTACTTTCTAGTGTATTCGAAAGCAAAGGTTGGGGGCGGCCAGGTGGCGCAGTGAGTAGAGCACCGGCCCTGGAGTCAGGAGGACCGGAGTTCAAATCCGGCCTCAGACACTTAGCACAAAAATTAGCCGTGTGACCTTGGGCAAGTCACTTAACCCCAATTGCCCTACCTTCCCCCCCTCCAAAAACAAAACAAAAGCAAAGGTTGGGTTGGGAAGGCCTTGATGAAGCTTGTGGGGGAGGGGAAGGGGGAAGCAGGAAGGGAAGAGGGAGGGGGGATCAGTAGGTTGTTTGGCTTTGGCAGTGGGCTCCATGTGTTGTTAGCACAAGCTAGAAGTGGTTTATGGGAGGAGGGGTAGACATTGGTGATCAAGGGGTGGGGGTGGGGCTCCTTTGTTTATAAGGAAATTTGCTTCCACTTCTGTTATGGTATGAAAAGGACTTGCATCGAGAAGGGAGCCTTTAGTTCATCTTCAAGATGGCATCAGTTGGGGAGGTGTAATAGAGAGTTTTATTGCCTCCTGGCAGAGGGTGGCAGGGCTCGGAGGCACTTGTCCTTGTGGAAGGAAATGCAAGGGTCAGGGGAAGCATCAGCCATCCCCAGCTCCTTCCTACAGTCACCTGTCACCTGCCTCCCAGCATCACTGGGCTGCTGTAGACCCTTAGGGCTCAAATGTGGCCTCAGTGGATTATTTGATCTCTAACTCTGTCCTTTGCTGAACCCCTTCCCATGCAGCGAGGATTGAAGCCTAAGAAGGTGGTGTGTCTCCTTGTTGTGTATCAGTGGGAGGGAGAAGGCTGGCATCATGCCTCCCTCTCTACCCATCCTGCTCTTCTGCATGTCCTCTTGATGCTGCATGCTTTTGCATGTCTCCTTGGGCCCTCGATGACCAGAGGAAAGGGCAGCCTTGATCCTCCCAGGGCTCAGCTTTACCAGGCTCCAGGTGGTTTTTCCATAGACATCCTCTTTCTTCCAGCTAGAAATAGAACTTTTAGAGGACACATGATCCTAACAGAAGCTGCACAGCCTTGGGTGAGGTGAAGGGTTGTCAGCAAGCTATGATTCAGGCATAGCCCTGACTTGGTAGCATGAGAAGGATAGTTGGGCTTTAGGAGGAGCAGCCCCTGAGTTAGAGAACCCTGGAATAGGTGTTCCTAAAGGATTGACTAGATATCACCTTGAGGTTCTATCCCCTTTCCCTACCAGCTCTCCTTCCTGGAGTTATGCCAGTCCTCTGTTTGCAGCTGTTTTATCCCTGTCCCTTCCAGAAATTTTTAGGGCTATGCCATTTCCCTGATCTCTGTCTCATAGAAGACATGGCTCTGGTTGTGTCCACTACCAATAGTGATTGGGGCTAGGCAGAACTAGGAATCTCTGAGCTATGGAACCCTCTTGCTTCCCAGTCTCTTGGCCCAGCCTTCACCTCCCCAAGGCCTACTTTGTCCTTTACCCTGTCTGCCTTTGGCCTGCATGCGCTTGTCCATAAGTCCCACGTGTGCTATGTTGTGATTTCCTTGCCTGGTCACCTTGGGACACATTCATGCTGCATGAGGGTCGTGCTTTGAGCTTTTGGAGCTACTTGCTGGGGGGAAGGAGCTTGCTTTTGGGGGTGGTCACAGTATACACTGTGCTGGATCCCTGGCTTAGGGACCTGCAATTGGAGGTTCTCTCCAAAGTGACTTTATCCCAGCTGAGCGCAATCCCATCTCACTGCAGGGACCTTGAACTGAGCAAAGAAGGGGAACAGCACCTTTTTCTTGCCTTCCCCAAACCTGGGGAAAGGAGGTAGCTTCTCTCTAGAAGTAGCCTGCAGCTTCTCAGGAAAATGAGGGTCCCTTCCCCATCCTCCAGGCCCAGGGAATTCAGTGGTAGAGACTGGAAGCACGATGGGGCGCCTATCCTGCCAGAATTTCTTCTTAAGCCCCTCAAAGCCCTGGGTAAAAAAGGATGGGAGTCACTGATGGAGGACATTATCTCGGAGGCTAATGAAGTCTGCTGTTTCTGCAGGATGTCCTTTGTGCCTGTCCTAGTTGGGTGAGGGTGAGGAGGGGGAGAAGCGATCTCTTCATGGATGGGGGAATTTTAATCTTAATTATTTGTGTATCCTAGGAGCTGGTGTCCTTGGGACCCTGAAGGGAGGGGGTTTGAATGTATAAGGTTGTGTATGAGAGACACAAAGAAGGGGGGGGGGGACACACTGTTTCTGGGTGGGACTGGGCATATGTGAGAAATACAGAGGACCTGTGTCCACCACGAATGAAGGAGGGGAGGATGTGTGCGTGTGCCCGTGGGAGTGCAATAGAGGGGTGACTGTGAGAGAGACATACGCACAGGAGAGGATGGTGTGTGTTTATGATTCAGAGAAGGGGAGACTATATATGACAGACAGATGTAGAGAAAGGGAGACATTGTATATGTGACACATGAGGGGAACCGTGTGTGTGTGTGTGTGTGTGTGTGTGTGTGAGAGTGAGTGAGTGTGAGATGGAAAAGTGAGAAAGACAGATAGAGACCAACAGACACATGATACACAGTAAAGATGAGACTCTGTGAGACAGAGACAGGCAGACACACAAAGAAGAGGGAAGACTGGAATGTGTAAGTGAACGAGGGAGATCATTATGCTGGAAGCATGTCAGTCTCTCCTTCTGTAGCCCCTTCTGTCCTGAGAGCCCTGGCCCTCTAGCCCCTAGGGGAATGACTTCTTCCCTTTTCTTGTTCTCCATCTGTGGCTGGATCCTGAGGGTTATGATCTTGTAGGGGAGTGGATACTGTGTTGGGCGGTCTAGAGGGAGGAGCCTGTGGAGTACTGGGTGTTGCTAGGTGACTGAGGAGCCATCTCCCTCCCCCACCCCCACCCCCACTAAGTCTTGGAGGGCGGGTCCAATGACATCACGAGGAGCTAGAATCCAGGGCTGGGTGCAGCTGGTCAGAAGCTGAGATCGTGGGATCCGGATTTACCTAGGATGGCAAGCTGGGCCAGGCTCTACTCCTGATCCCTACACAGAGCTGCAAAGGACGGGGTGGGGGTGGGGGTGGACCTTGGGGCCATGGAGCCCTACAGTTCCTAGCTATTTGGAGACTGCACAGCAACCGGGGCTGGGAAGATGAGGCTGCATTGTTGGAATTTGATGCGCTAACCTCCTCTTTCCGCTGGTCCCCTTCTGCCCGGCCTGCCTCTCTCACTCCCCCCCCTCCATTCTCCATCCTCCCACCATCTCTCTGTCCTTTCTCCGGCCATCTTTCCTTGGTCCCTCTTCCTTCCCGGTTCCTTGGTCCCTCTGTCTGTTTCTGTGTCTCTGTCTTTGGTTTTCTGCAATGATGAGACAGGCTCCGACCACCCGAAAGGTACTCACTCCCTCTCCCACTGGCCCTGGCCTTGGGTACTGTGGTTACCTAGGGGTCGGCATTGCCGCTGCTGCTGCTACTGCTGTTGCTGCCGCTGCCGCTGGCCGCCACCGCCACCACCACTGCTGCAAGTTACTGGCTCCGTCAGCCTGCCATGGGGAGGGGGGGCTTTCGGGGAGAAAGGGGGGGATTGGCATCACCTGTCACCCTCCATTTTCAGCTGGCTTTGGCTTTCATTGAGCTTTGTGGATCTGTGTGTCCTGGGGGCTGTTGTTCCCCATGAGTGTATGGAGCTGGGCATCAGTCTGGGGGCTGCTGTTGCTATTGCCGTTTGCTTTAAGAAAGTTGCCTGTGATGGGGGAGCCTAGGTAGGAGAATGCTTCAGGCCTTCTATAGAAGCTTGCCTGGGTTAGATTCTTAACTTAGAGGTTATGATTGGCTTTAGGGGCTTCCCTCTCTCTTCCAGTTGCCAATTTTAGTGGGGGTACTGCTTTGCCTGGGAAAGGAGATGAGGCTCTTGTTCATCGATCTGTGATCCTGAGTTGTAGAGATTGGGGGATAGCCAGAAAGAAGTGCTTTTTTTAGTTCTAGAGGCCCCTAAGAACAGGCCTCTGGCTAGAGTCTAATCTGGGGACTGGGTGGGGGCACACTTAAGGAAAGAAAGGATTTAAAAATAGAATTGTTATATGGCACCCTTCTGTTGAGATTTGGGTTTAGGATATAATTTCCCATTCTTAATGATTCCTGGGGTTTGGGGGTTTGGCTTAGGGGAAGAGCCCTTTACATATATTCTATTTTCTCTTTACCTTCTTTACCCATCTGTTTTCCCCTCCTCCCTAAATTCTGCAGCTGGAGCCACCTTGCTGAGCTCAGGGCTTCTGGCTAATTCAATATTCATAGGTCTTGATACCTGAGCCCTCTGTATTGGGGGAGGCGGGGAGTAGATGGGACTTTGAGGGGGTAGGTTCTGCTCTAGTCACTAGAGAGCTTGAGACGAATATCCCAGGGCCATACCTTAGCAGATACGATTTCTCAGGGGCCTCTCCAGCCCCTGACCCCTACAGCTTGGCAAAAGGAAGAGAAGGGTACTGGTGGGCTCTAAGATCTGCAGCTAGGGTCAGAGAGGGGTTGGTCTCCATTACTGAGGGCAAGCATAAATAGCTAGGTCTTTGGGGACGTGGTCTCTGGGGTCTCCTTCACCACCTGCTGCCTCTGTTCCCCTGTGGCTGGCTGAGGTTACTGAGGGTACCAGGTCCTTTAGAGAAAACCAACTGGCCAAAGCTGTGTTGGGAGAGGGGAGGACTTGGAGCGCAGCTGGGGAACAAGGGGGCAGGTGGTATTCCTTGGGGGAGGAGAAGGGAGAGGGGAGCTGGTCATCTAACCGAGGCCCTGTCCCTGTTTCCTCTCCCACTCTTTCTACTGTTCCTGCCGCTGTCTGTCTCTGCTCCTGTCTTTTGCTCTCCTGAATATCTCTTCTCCTCTGGCTCTGCCTCCTGTTTCCTGACCAGACTACCACCCGCCGGCCCAAGGTGAGAGAGAACAAGAGGCCTCTTCTGGGGTCCTTGCTGCTCGTGTGTGTGTGTGTGTGTGTGTGTGTGTGTGTGTGTGTGTGCGCGCGCGCGCGTATCTGTGTCTGTGTACATTGTATACATGCTCTACCAGCATATGTGTATTTATGCCTGTAATAGTACATGATTAGGAGAGAAGGCACTTGTAACAATAACTGAGGACATTTAATATATATGTTGCCTGCCAAGACTGAGCCTCAGTTTCCTTATCTATAAGATGATGTTGGAAAAATGAGCTCTAAGATCTCTTTCACTTCTGATAGCATATAAATCTGTTTCTGAGATAATTGACACTCAAGGTTGTAGAGGAAACCATGATTGCTCACTCAGGACCTAGAGTTAATTGGGGCATACTTCCTGGAAGAGGAGTCTTTGGGATGGGCAGCCAAGATGCCCAAGGCCTATGTTTCTTTGCCTTTTTTGTATAATGAACTCCTCTGGCAGCCTGCTGAAACAGCTTGTGGACCTTTTCTCTGAAGAATGTTTTTAAAAACATAAAATAAAATACATGGGATGACAAAGGAAGTTGATTATGTCAAAACAGTTATCAAAATATATTCAGACAAACAAATTCATGCATCCCAGATTAGGAATTCCTGGTCTGGACAAGAAGGGGAAAGGGATATGGCTGTTTTAAGAGCCTTTACAGGCTATGAGGAATGGAGATATAGCTGTCCTCATGTATAATCAATCATATGCCTTTATTTCCCTGTGTGTCATATGTGTGTCTATCATGGGCTTTGACAAGCTTGTGTGGGGAGGGGAAGGGGGGGATGGCTGTCCTTCCTGATGCTGTCCTCAAAAGGTAGGGGTGGGCTGTACCTATGTATCTGTGACTCATACCATATTCCTGTAGTGTGTGCTTATGTGTGATAGTATGTGACCTAGTTTGTTGGTCCATGTGTGACAGCATCTCTTATGTCTTTATACATACCATCATGTGACTTATGTCTCTGTGACAAAGCTCAGCTATCTGTGTGTGGCCAGTGTTAGTGACTATGTGTGTCTTGGTGTTGTGATTCATATACAGGAAAGAAGGGAGCCCTTTTGAGTCCCCACCCCTCATGTGTATACTGGCTTTTGAGGCTCCCTTCCCAGGTGAATGGGATGTCCTGTGGCTTCTTCCTGTCCTTATCTCCTTCCCTCCCGGCAAAAAGCTAAGTAGCTCTTGGCTGAGCTAGTTGTACCTTGTTCACAATAATTGGTCACCATTTGGGTGGGTAGGGCTCTTGGGTCTGGGAAAATGGCACCAGTGAAGCCAGTGCCCTATCCAGATCTGAAAGACCTGAATTTGGTAAGGCTAAATTTGATCAATGTAGATGAAAGCCCTGGAGTGGAATTCCATAGATTGACTTCATAGGTGCAGAATGAGGGAGGCCTGGCTAGATGACTTTAAACAGATTGGACAATATTACTGAACTACAGGCACAATATGAATCAGGAATGGTATAATAGCCAAAAAAAACAACTTGATCTAGACTCCTTGCTTAATACCCAGAATGAGGGACATTTGATGGCTCTGCTGTCCTCTCTTCTGGTTAGGAATCATGTTGATAAGCTGGAGCTTGTCCAGAAGAGTGAGGCTAGGATGATGAGAAGACTGGAGATCATGACATATGCAGATGGGTTTACATAATTGGGGATATTTCCTCAGGCAGATTTTTAATCCCCTACTATGTGCCAGGCATGGTGTTCCATATTGGGGATGCAAAACCCAAAACAAAAAAAAAACCCTTGCATTATATTCTACTGGAGGAAAACATGTACTAACAAGCAAATACAAGATTCGTTGAAAGCAGTCTTACATCTTGTGTTGGGAGAGTCAGGCAAGGTAGAGGTGGCTTGCACTTGATCTCGGTTCCAAGTGGTGGGGTGAGGAGGAACATGCAGCTCTGAACACGAGGGACCTATGGCCTATGTGAAGACGTGGAGGTAGGAGAGAGCATCATCATGTACAGGGAGGGAGCAGCAGGTAGGTCAGCTTGGCTAGAACAATATGTGCAGGGGTTGTGTGTAATTATCTTAGATAATATATAAATAATAAACTAGAATATGAAGGACTTGGGATATCCAGTGGAGGAATTTCCATTTCATTTAGAAGCCAATGAAGCTTCTTGATAATATCATAGGTTTTAGAGCCTTTTAATCTAGTTCATGTTGGGTAGTAACATGGTCAGGCACCCCTTTAGAAATATCAATTTGGGAGCTGGGTGAAGGACATATTGGAGCAGGGCCAGGCTAGATGTAGGAAGGCCAATCAGGAGACTGCTAAAATGGCCCAAGCCAGAGATATTGGGCCCTAAACTAGGATGGTGGTCCTGGGGCCAGGTCTGAGAGATGTTGTCGAAGGAGAATCCACAGGACTTGGTAACTAATTGAATATAAGGTTAGGGACAATTGAGGAGTGAGGAAGCTAGGTGACTAGAAGGGTAGTGATGTTCACTGAAATAGGAAAGTCCAAAAGGGTGCTAGGTTTAGGAAGATAGCTCACAAGTTTTGCTTTAGACATGTAAAGTTTGAGATGCTTTTACTTCAAGGTGAGGATATCCAGTAGGCATTTTGGTAATGTGAAAAGAGAGAGAAGGGCTTGATAATTAGATTTGGGAACTAGCTATTTAGAAATGAATTGTGGAAGCTGATGAAGTTACTGAGAGAGAGTGTAGAAAGAGAAGAATCAGGACAGAGTACTGAACTACAGCCACACAGAGGGGTCAGGACATTGATGATAGTCTTGCAAAGGAGGCTCAGGAGTGGTTAGACTGGTAGGAGAACTAGCAGAGATTATCCAGGAAGCAAAGAGTGGTCTAGAGCATCAGACTATCCAGAGTGATCAGAAGAATGAGGACTGAGAATAAGCTGTTGAATTTAGCAACCAAAAGATCATTGGTGACCTTGGAAAGGAGTTTCAGTTGAGTGGTGGGATTGTAAAACAAGTGACAAAGTATTTGAAAAGTAAATAGGAGGTGGAAAAGGGGAGATAACAAATGTAGATGTGCTTTTCTGACAGTTTGGTTATGAAATGAAGCCTATAAGATGATAGCTTAAGCAGGGTTAAGTAGGTCAAGTGAAGGTTTCTTAAGGGCAGGGAATATGGCAGAGCTGGGTACATTGGTAGTCAGCAGAAAAAGAGCCAGTAGATGAAATAGGGAAAACTAGAGCATGGGCACGTGTTTGAAGGGGCAGGCTTCTGAAGGACACAGGAAGGGCTGAGATCAAGAGCATGGATAGAATGGGCAAGCTTACCAAGGAGCAGGCCCATCTGTTCTCTGAGATTGGAGCAAAGTGAAGACTTCAGAGGAACATGTTTCTCATCTTCAAGTATTTTATGGAAACAGGTAATCTTAGAGTTGGAAGGGACCTTAGAAACACCCCACTCCCATTATACCTAAACAATCCCCTCTACAACATACTTAAGTGGTCATCCATTTCTTGCCTGAGGAGCACCAGTGAGAGGGAGTCTACTATCTTTTGAGGTGATCCATTCCATTGGAGATAACTCTAAACTGTTAAAAAATTTTTCTTGGGGAAGCTAGGTGGTACAGTGAATAGAGCACTGGCCCTGGGGTCAGGAGTACCAGAGTTCAAATCTGGTCTCAGACACTTAACACACTCAAAAAAACTAGCTGTGTGACTAGCTGTGTGACCTTGGGCAAGTCACTTAACCCCAATTGCCCTCCAAAAAGCAAAAAATAAAAATAAAGAATTTTTCTTACATCTATCCTCAGTTTGCCTTTTTGCAAATTGTATTCATTGCTTATAATTCTGCCTTCTGGGGCCATGAAGAACAAGCATGATCATTCTATGTTCTGGTTCTTCAGATACTTGAAGGTAGCTACCATGTCCCACCTAAGCATTCCAAGTTCCTTCAACTGATCCCCATATGTCATGGACTTGAAGGCCTTTTACCATTCTGGTTGCCCTCTACCAGATAATCTTGAGTTTTTATCATTCTCCTTGCTAAAATATGGAGGCCAGGATTAAATGTAACATTCCTAGTATTTGTGATCTTCCCAGTCCTGGTCACAGCTTTCTTAATATTGCCAGAGATTTCATTAACTTTTTTGGCTGTCATGTTCTGCTGTTGACTCACGTTGATCTTGTAGTCCACCAGAACCCCTATGTCTTTTTCAGATGCATTTTTATCTAATGATGCCTTCTAATTTTGTACTGGTAAAGTTGATTTTTTGAACCCAAGTATCAGACTTTATATTTATTTCTTTAAATTGTATCTTCTGGATTCAGGCCAGCGTTTTTGGATCCTGAATCTGCCACTCAATGTTTTAGCTATCCCTTCCAGCTTTTGTCATCTGCTGATTTGATAAGAATGTTATCTGTGTTTTTATCTAAGTCATTAATTAGGACCAAATGCAGATCCCTGGGACATACTATTATATTTATGTACATATATATACGTACATACTATACATGTACTATATACAGGATATAGTACGTACATATACACCTTCCAAGGTGCCCCTACAACATTAATGGTTACACTTTGAATCCAGGTAGTCAATCATATCTCAGTCTACCTAACTGAAGTATCATCTAGACTCTCTCTCCATTTGGCTAAGAATTGCAGAAAAGAGTTTGTCAGATGTTTTGCTGGAATCTAGGGCCTATGCTTTTCTTTGTTCTGGCTGTCCCTCATGCCTAGCATGATCTCATGTCTCTGCTTCCTAGAGTCGCTGGTTTCCTTCAAAAGTCAGCTCAGGTACCACATTTTACATGAAGCCCTTCCTGATCTCTACCCCTCCCCCTCGTTTTGTGTAAGTTTAATATCCACTTAAATATGTACATGCCTCCCCTGGTAGAAGGTTCATTCCTGAAGGTGGGGACTGTTTGGTTTTTGCCTTTATGTCTCCAGCATTCATCTCAGAGCCTCATGCACAGGTGTTCAGTAAGTGGTTGTTGATGGATTGATGCCAGACTATCTAGCTGTGTCATGCTCATGATCCAGTCCAGTAGTACTGCCAAAAAAGCAGATAGGATTAATCGGGTGTGCCCCCTCAGGTATGATCATGTTCCTTTTTCTATACCTTCATAGCCATTAATTTCAAAAAATGTAAATTTTGCTAGAAATTGGAACCATGTTTACAGCCTATAGATAACAGTTTCTGTTCTTTTCTCCTTTTTGGAAATGGAGACATTTGTTCTTTTCTAGGGATATAACCCCTCTGCTGTTCTTCGGGGTCTTTCAGAGGTCGTTGGTCAGCACACATGTGGGCCAGGTTTTACAGTATTCCAAGATGTAATTCATTTGGCCTTGGTGACTTGCATTCCTCCAGAGCTGGATTTTAGCCTGCTGTTAGCCTTCCTTTGTCAAGAACTTTCTGGTCCAATGGACCTTTCTGGAAGAGGAATTAGATTTGGTTTTGGCCTCAGGGCAGGACTTAGAGTAAGGGGTGACAGTTTCAGAGAGGCCGACTTCAGTTTACCACTCACTCCTTGCCTAAGAGTAGAATGGCTGCCTTGGGAGGGAATGAGTTCTACCATCACTAGACGTTTTTAGATGGAGGCTGAATGACCATTTGTCAGGGGCCATTGTAGGCGGTAGTAATATTTAGGTATGGGTTGAACTTTCAATTCTCAGATGCTTTAGTTTTTTCTCTTGATGATTGTGTGCATGTGTCACTTTGTACACTTATGTTTGTGACTCATTGAATATCCTTGTGACTCAGTGTGTATTGTGTCTGTCTATCTGTCTGCATAATTGACTGACTCAGGGAAAAAGGATGAGGGAAATTTGATGTCCAAGATTCTTTTGGATCCAAGGGATAAGGGAGGAGTCAGAAGTCCATCTCTGTGGAAGCTAAAGTTTGCCCTGAAAGCAAGTATATATACATGTCAGCTGTGCCACTGCAGGGTAGCCTTCTTCCTCCGCACTGGAGTGTTTCTTATGTGATGGAAGAAGCATTGAGTGTTGGAGGGGGGGACCCTAATATCTCTAAATGGGGTGAGGCTATTACTGATTTTGTCTAAAGAAGCTGAGAAATTGTTCTGGGGCATATTTTTAAGTTTTGGAGGAAGAAGAAGGTTGTGATTAGATAAAATAATGCCTGGCCCCCTTCCCAGATCTTTATGGGGGAGAAAGGAAAGATATAGTATGTTAAATCAGATAGTCAAGGACTTAGAATCAGAAGGCCTATTTTCAAGTCCTAGCCATTAGGACTAATCCTAGCCTCTTCAGGCCTCAGTTCTTCTACTTGTAAAATGGGGTATATTTAATACCTATACCACCTTTCTCATAATGGTGTTGTGAAGAAATCTGGAAGTGCTACAGATATGTGAACTATTATCATAATAGCTGAGTACCTACTCAGTGAAAGGGGATGGAGCCCCTGAGTGCCTCAGAGGCCTGCAGCTCATCCCTGTGCTCCTGCCCCAGCTTAAATGTATTGCGTCTCAGAGCTGGGAGGCTTTAAAGTCAAACCAGTCACACCCACACCAATTACTAAGACTACAGTGAGGGCTTTGTCTTTCTGTTCCCCCCCAACACATACACACACACGCACATATGCACGCAGGCATGCACACACACACTAAGAGTTTGAACATGGTTAGGAAAGCTTGGCTAAAGGGTAGAAGGGCTGAGACTTGGGCTTGATTTTTATCTTAACCCTTTAAGGAAGAGAGCATCAGCTGGGTAAGCCAGCATTGCTCCCCAGCTGACACTTGAGGCCTCCATCAGAGCTGGCTGTAAGGTTGGGGAAGATTGTGGGACCCCTGGGGGGCAGTTCTCATGGTCTTAAGTCTAATTAAGGCTTCTTCCCCTTACCCTATTCCAACTCCTTCATTTCCCCCTTTGTATTCTATCTCCCAGATTTATGAGTGAGACTGCCTATCTCTTTCTATAACCTTTACAGTGACCTGCTGACCAATGTCTCTTTCTCTCTTTCCTTCCACACCAATGCAGCCTGCCCGTCCCACCAGCTCAGGGGCATCGGGGGCTGGTGGCCCTGCAGGCCCCTCAGGTTCAGCCTCTGCCTCAGCCTCCACAGGGGAGATGAGCAGCAGTGAACCCAGCACCCCAGCACAGACACCCTTGGCAGCCCCCATCATCCCTACACCGTCACTCACCTCCCCGGGGGCAGCTCCCCCATTACCTTCACCCTCCAAGGTAAGGCCTGGTGTGATGGAGGGAACAGTTCTACTGAGGGACCCAGGAGTCCCTCCAGGTCCTGTAGAAACACCAAGCTGGCCTTAGGTGACCGTGGCTACAGTGATTTCCTGCTACTGTTGGGCTGTAGTTCCCCTCCCCCATCTCAGCATGTTGGTAATCCCCAGTCTTGTGGCAGCTTCCTTCCCAGTTAGGTGTATGCAAGAAAAGGGGAACCAGGACCCCATTCTTTCTCCCAAGAGGTTGTCCCCTCCTGTAGTCTCTGATTCCCCTGGAGGCGGCTGTCTCCCCGCAGGCCGATGGTGCTCGCTGGTCAGGCTGAGAGCAGTGGGTGGAGGGGCACAGCCAGTGAGGCCACCTGGGCTTCTTCCCAGGAAGAAGAGGGGCTGCGGGTGCAGGTGCGTGACTTGGAGGAGAAGCTGGAAACGCTGAGGCTGAAGCGTGCAGAGGACAAGGCAAAGCTGAAAGAACTGGAGAAGCACAAGATCCAGCTGGAGCAGGTGCAGGAATGGAAGAGCAAGATGCAGGAGCAGCAGGCAGAGCTTCAGCGGAAGCTCAAGGAGGCCCGGAAGGTGAGGCCACAGGGCTGGGGGCAGGGGACAGGGGGCCCAGGCCACTCCCCAGAGGGGTGTCCTGAGGCCTCCCACTGGCTCTGCTCCCTAGGAAGCCAAAGATGCCTTGGAGGCCAAAGAGCGCTATATGGAGGAGATGGCAGACACGGCGGATGCCATAGAAATGGCCACTCTGGACAAGGAGATGGCTGAGGAACGGGCAGAGTCCCTGCAGCAGGAGGTAGAGGCTCTGAAGGAACGTGTGGAGGAGCTCACCACTGACCTGGAGATCCTCAAGGCAGAGATTGAGGAGAAGGGTGAGGGGCCTCTTCCTAGGAGCTGGGCATCTGAGAAGCAGAGCCCTGGGGCCAGAGGCAAGGCATGGAGGGGGGACAATGACATAGGTTGGGATGGACATTGATGGCCCGTATTCTCCACTAGGTTCTGATGGGGCTGCATCCAGTTACCAGCTCAAGCAGCTGGAGGAACAGAACGCTCGGCTGAAGGACGCCTTGGTGAGGTAGGCCTGCTGGCTCATCCACCCCTCCCCACCTTCTAGGCTCCTTGCCTCTGATGCTTTGTGTCATGCCTCTCCCTACTTTCCAGAATGCGAGACCTCTCAGCCTCAGAGAAACAGGAGCATGTCAAACTTCAGAAGCTCATGGAGAAGAAGAATGTGGAACTGGAGGCCCTGCGGCAGCAGCGTGAGCGCCTGCAGGAGGAGCTGGGCCAGGCGGAGCGCACCATTGATGAGCTGAAGGAGCAGGTGGGAGCTGCCGCAGCCACCAGCAATGCTGAGAGGTTCAGGGACATACCCAGGGCCACACAGATAGCACATAGCATCCAGGGTTTGGCCTCCACCCAGTCATCTTTCCAGAACATTGGAATGCCTTGGGTGCACCAGCATTCCACTCTGAACCCTCATTTCAGTCCTACAGGCTTTCCTTGTTGTTTCTGTGTTTGGTGTCCAGCCCAAACACAGGACCCTACACATAAGAAGGACCTAACAAATGGGTGCAGAATTCAGGAGCATCGAGCACTTATTGTGGGGAGGGTGGGGGAAGAATCCAGATAGCCGGCCAAGATGTCTATCTTCCAAGAACCTAGCAGAGAAGATCAAACCTGGACGCATCTAATTATGGAAGTATCTGTAACTCCCCCTACAATACTGCAGGTAGATGCAGCCCTTGGTGCAGAGGAGATGGTGGAGACGCTGACAGACAGAAACCTGAACCTGGAGGAGAAAGTTCGGGAGCTGCGGGAGACCGTGGGGGACCTGGTGAGAGGAAGGTGTGGTCGGGACTTCTGCTTTGCCGAACCCTCACCTTGAAGGGGAGGCTTAAGGCTTTTCCTCACTTTAGGCTTCCTGCTCTCATCTCCATCCAGAAACAACAGAAGGAGCTGGTGAAAAGGAAACCTACCGCTCTGACCTTTCCCACTGATGATTGAGGATGATGTTAGGGAGCTTGTCCTTGATTCCCCAGTGACCCCAAGCCCTGAGGGAGGGAATCCCCTCGGGACCATCTCTGGCCCTTGATCCTTATTGCCCCCACTGTGTCCCACAGGAAGCTATAAATGAGATGAATGATGAGCTGCAGGAGAATGCCCGGGAGACTGAGCTTGAACTCCGGGAACAGCTGGACATGGCGGGTGCCCGGGTGAGGGAGGCCCAGAAGCGTGTAGAGGCTGCTCAGGAGACAGTTGCTGACTACCAGCAGACTATAAAGAAATACCGACAGCTGACTGCCCATCTGCAGGTACCTCTCCCTGCCCCCCGTACACATCCATGCACCTGAGGGTACTTGGCCAGGCTACACCAGATTCCTTCTATTCTATTTCTCTCAAATACCCCTGATCCTTTTTCATAGTGTATCCCTGCTTCCCCAGGATGTGAATCGAGAGCTGACTAATCAACAAGAGGCTTCAGTGGAGAGGCAGCAGCAGCCACCCCCTGAGACTTTTGACTTCAAGATTAAGTTTGCTGAGACCAAGGCCCATGCCAAGGTCAGTGTTGGAGTTGGGAATGAAGAATGCTTACTTTTGATGGCCTATTGGGAGCCATGAGGAGAAAGTGCTGGCCTAGTGTTGGAAACTAGAAGAATTTGACTATACTTTGTACTCAGAGTAGCCATGGTCTCTGGGATGTAGAGGGAACACATGGCTGGTTTGGATGGACTTGTGGTTAGGGTAGCCCTGGCCTGGGAAGGCTTATGGGCTCCTAAACCCTTGCTTGGTGATGCTGTTGCCCTCTAGGCCATTGAGATGGAGCTGAGGCAAATGGAAGTGGCCCAGGCCAATAGGCATGTGTCCTTGCTTACGGCCTTCATGCCAGACAGCTTCCTGAGGCCTGGTGGAGATCATGACTGTGTCCTTGTTCTGCTGCTCATCCCCCGCCTTGTTTGTAAGGTAGGCCCTGGCACATATCCTTCCTACTCTCACATGCACACCCAAGTTCTGTTCTTGCCCTTGTGCTTTGGGTGCTCCAAACCAGAACTCTGAGACCCTTCTTTGTCTATGCCTCAGTCCTGAGCCCAGGGAGTGCCCCCGATGCCCACTCCCTGAGGTTGAGCATGTCCTCACAGGGTTTTTGCCTTGATATTGAGCCTCATGTCCTTTCCACTTCTCTGACAGGCAGAGCTAATCAGAAAGCAGGCCCAGGAAAAGTTTGATCTGACTGAGAACTGTGCAGGGCGACCGGGGCTTCGAGGGGCTCCTGGGGAGCAGCTCAGCTTTGCTGCCGGCCTGGTGTACTCACTGAGCCTCCTGCAGGCTACACTCCATCGATACGAGCAGTGAGTAACTCCTCCATCACCACCCCTATGCCAGTTCCCTGACCCCTCTCCTGCATCAGCAAAAACTGCTGTCTAAACTTAAGTGGAGTACCCTGCACCTTCATCCCAGCTGGCGACTGTGATAAGCGCCCCTCACTAGGAGCCTTAGTTGTACTTGCTGCCCCTTACCCCCTTCAACTCCAACACTAGTTTCTTGTTGTGACCAAGACCTTAATGGGAGATTGAATGCCCTGCGTCTCTCTCCTGTGACCATGCTCTTATTGGCATCCTGCTCTGATCCATAGTGCTCTGGCTCAGTGCAGCGTGGATGTCTACAAGAAGGTTGGCAGTCTCTACCCTGAGATGAGTGCCCACGAGCGTTCCTTGGACTTCCTCATTGAGTTGCTGCACAAGGACCAGCTAGATGAGACGGTCAATGTAGAGCCCCTCACCAAGGCCATCAAATACTATCAGGTATGGGGAACAGCCCAAGGAAGAGCTGGAAAATGTGATTGGGATGGTATCAAGACCCAGCTGATGACTGCATCTCCCTTGGTCCTGATGGCCACAGATCAGCCCTCAGGGTATCTGTTTAACAGAGGAGGAGGATGATTTAGGTTTGTGTCTCAGCAAATAACTTTGTTGGCGAGTGAAAGATGCATTGAAGGAGAGAAGAGAGTCCAAGAAGACCCACTTAGGAGGGTGGTGCTAAGAATCTAGGAAGGGAGCATGAGGGAGCCCATGTTAGGCCAGTGACAGTGGTATTGAGAGGAGACGTAAGAATGAGGCTTCAGGCAGGCTGAGGAGCACCTGGGTGATCAAACGGGCATTGTTTGAATAGCTTCTCCTAGGAGCAGACTGTACCTGGGGACCTGGTGGCAGGAGGCAGTGTCTCATGAGGAGACTGGTGGTTCTTTTGAAGGCAGAGTTTCCCATGGCTCCCTTTCCCCCACTTTCCTTTTGAATTGGTAGGGAGAGCAAAGGTGTGGAGGTGAGCAGGTACATTGCTGGATGTCCAGGGGAGAAAGGGGAGGAGAGTGGCCTGGTTAGAGGGGATGACTTAAGAAGTACAGAATGTCAAGAGACGGAAAGGCCTTTAGAGGCCATCTGCAGCCATTTTCCAGATGAGGAAACTGAGGCCCAGAGGAGGGAAATGACTTGATCAAGGTCATACACTAGTATAGTATATACACTACTATAGTAACTATACTAATTAGTTAGCATAGATGTCAGAATAAATATGGGATAGGAGAGTTCAGTGTCCAGAGATCTGAAAAAGTCAGAACTACCAGAGGATATTCATGACCGAAAAACAGCTGCTTTTCTCAAAAATATACTGATATATATTTTGTTTTTATACTATGCCTAGGTTTCTCTCTGTATCTCTCACTCTTTTTCCTTCTAGAGAGCTATTCCTTATAACAATTTTTTTAAAAGGGGGAAGAGAAAAAAGTTCAGGAAAGCCATTTCACACATTGAAAAAATGGACATTGTGTGCAGTTTGTGTTTGAGAACCATAATTTTTTTTTTGCTTTTTGGAGGGCAATTGGGGTTAAGTGACTTGCCCAAGGCCACATGGCTAGTTTTTGTGTTAAGTGTCTGAGACAGGATTTGAACTCAGGTCCTCCTGACTCCAGGGCCGGTGCTCTATTCACTGCGCCACCTAGCCGCCCCAAGGACCATAATTTTTGCAAAAGAATGGAAGAACGTGTCTCTCTAGCCCTTCTTTAGAGTCCAGTTTGTTTTTTATGAAGTCAGAATGTCCAGTTTGACGGTTTTATGGTGGTTCTCACCATGTCCATTGTGGTAGGTGGTAGACATCTAATTTGTTTCCAGGTCTTTGCAGACACACAAAATGCCACTATAAATATTTTGGTATATGTGGAGCCTTTCTTTTTGTCAGTGACTTCTTTGGAGTATGTGCCTTGAAACGAAATGATCCAGTGACATCTGGATCAAAAGATGTGGATGTTGTAGTCCCTTTATTGTGTGATTCCCAACTGCTTTCCAGAGTAGTTGTACCAGCTCAGAACACATTCTTGTGCCCGTCTTTTCACACCCCTTTCGACGTTGACCATTCCCATCTTTGTCATCTTTATCCATCTGGACAGGGTAAGGTGATGCCTCAGGGCTGCTTTGATGGAGCTTCTTGTTTTCATGATGACTGGCAGATGGTTTTGCATCACTGTCATCTGGTCCTCAGAATAGTCCTGGGCTGAGCTAGGCATATGGAAAATAGGGAGCCAAACAGCTTCAGGGCCCTGCCCAAGGTCACATGGGACATGGAGCCCAGGCTTTCTTCTGGTTGCTAAAGCAGATGGCCTCTTCTGTGGTTTCACAGGCTCTCTTTTCTGGAAGACTTAAAGGTCCCCTAGGATTGTGACTAATGGAAAAAGAGAGCTCTGTGGAGGCCTCAGTCATTTCTTAGGGTAGAGCCCATTAGCAGCAGGCCCCAGGAGACTCCTTACTTCTAAAGCATCTTGTTGGCAGGATGGGGGGGGGGTGTCAGAACCTGGTGAATTCATGCAGGCCCCCCCATTACTAGGATCTATTCTCTTCCAGGAGGCTCTGACCACAGTCTCATCTGTGTCACAACATTCTGTAGGCATTGCCTTCCCTCTGTACAAAGTTTCCTGTAGGGAAGGGTAGAGATGAAGGTGGGGGGGCGGGCACAGTGGACAGAGAGCACTGGGCCCAGAGCTGGGAAGGCTGACACTTAATATAGAAGGTGTGATCATGGAAGAGTCACTGCACCATGACCTACCTCAGTTTCCTCACCTGTAAAATGGGAGTAACAGCACCTCACCTCCAGGTTGGTTGTGAGGATAAGATGACATGATATTTGTAAAGTTCTTAGTAGAGTGCCTGGCACAAAGTAGGCGCTTAATGCATTTTTCCCTCTCCTTCCTTGTTTGCTGGGTTCGCACAAGGGCTGGGTCTTGGGTGATAGGGAGCTGGGGAGGGAAGGGAGAAGCACAATAAGCAGAAGCCTGATGCCAGTGCTGAGTTTGTCTGATGTTCTTCCTTAGCACCTGTATAGCATCCATCTTACTGAGCAGCCTGAGGACTGTACTGTGCAGCTGGCTGACCATATCAAGGTGAGGGCCTGAAGCAGGTGCTGGGCAGAGAGAGTGGACAGGGGGCTTCAGACAGCCTGCTCAGAAATGAGCCCCATCTACAGAGATCTCCACCCCCACCCCCAGCTCCAGCCCCTTCCTGTGGCCAGGATGGCTGGAGGTCAGACCTGGGGAGTCGGGTTTGGGTCTGAAGACTCGTGGGGGCCATGAGGCCAATAGTCACACTTTGGGGACAAAAAGGAAAAGTTCTCTGTGCACTCATGGGCTGCATCTGGTCTCTTCACAGTTCACCCAGAGTGCACTGGACTGCATGGCTGTGGAGGTGGGGAGGCTTCATGCCTTTCTACAGGTGAGTTGTAGACCCTGCTCTCCTCTCTTCCCTGCATTCCCCACGTTCAGACTCAGTCCTGCCCATTCTCTCCCTCCCCTCATCTTGACTTCCCCTTCTATACTCCTCTCTCACTCCTCATCAAGCCCTCCTCCCTTCTTGACTTCCCCCTCCTTTCTCATTGCTTAGCAGATTCCTTTTCCCCTGCTAATGCTGACTTTGTATCCTCTCTACATCCAGGGTGGGCAGGAGGCCTCAGACTTGTCCCTCCTGCTTCGAGACCTGGAAACATCCTGTAGTGACATCCGGCAGTTCTGTAAGAAGATCCGCAGACGGATGCCAGGGACAGACGCACCCGGGATCCCAGCTGCTCTTGGTTTTGGGCCTCAGGTCTGGACAGGTGGAGATGTGCTGGGCTACAGGGAGGCAGAGATAACAAAAGGATATGACACCTGCTGCTCCTGGCATGTGGTGGGGCTAGGGCCTGTGGAGGTCAAGCGGGGCAGACCTGACTCGCTCCCCTTCTCCACCCTACCTTGCTCCAGGTGTCAGATACCCTTCTGGATTGTCGAAAGCATCTTACGTGGGTGGTGGCTGTGCTGCAGGAGGTCGCTGCTGCAGCTGCACAGCTCATCGCCCCCCTGGCTGAGAATGAGGGTCTGCCCTCTGGCACCCTAGAAGAGTTGGCCTTCAAGGCAGGGGAACAGGTAGAAGTGGGCTGCCCAGGCGAGGTCTTAGGAGCTGTGGTCGAGGAATGAGGAGGTGGGGGAGGGAGGGAGAAGAGTTGGGTGAGAGGAGCCCAAGATGGCTCTCTAGTCCCTGTCTGGGTCTGACATGACTCTGGGCTCCTGACAGATCTATGGGTCTCCATCAAGCAGCCCCTATGAGTGCCTTCGACAGTCTTGCAGCATCCTCATTGCCACCATGAACAAGCTGGCCACAGCTATGCAGGAGGGAGAATATGATGCAGAGAGGCCCCCCAGCAAGGTAGGCCAATAGGGGCCTGGTAAGATGTGATGAGGACCTAGGGAGGCCCAGAGAATGGTCATTGCCTCAGTCTTCCTAGAGGCTAGAAGGAGGGGTAGGAGACTGCAGCAGCAGGTGCGGGGGGAGGTCTTAGTGATGGGTGGGAGCAGGCAGCAGCCTGTGGGGACAGTGTTCCAGCCCTATGGATCCTCACATGCACCCCTGCCCACCCCTTCTCTACAGCCTCCTCCTTCTGAACTTCGGGCTGCAGCCCTTCGTGCAGAGATCACTGATGCTGAGGGGCTGGGGCTGAAGCTGGAGGATCGAGAGACTGTCATTAAGGAGCTGAAGAAGTCACTGAAGATCAAGGTGGGACCCAGCACTTGGGGCCTGCTCAGGGCCTGTGTTGGGGGAGGGTGTACAGCCAGGTGTCTTAGGAGCCCAGGCTTCCGTGGGCACCATCCAGTATGGGCTTTGGACACAAGCACTGGGGGTTGAGGAAGGGGAGGTGACAGCTGAGCCGACCATGGTCTCCAGGGAGAAGAGCTGAGTGAGGCCAACGTACGCCTGAGCCTTCTGGAGAAGAAGCTGGACAGTGCAGCCAAGGACGCCGACGAGAGGACTGAAAAGGTGCAGAGTCGACTGGAGGAAACTCAGGCCCTGCTGCGCAAGAAGGAGAAGTATGTTGGCCCCTGGCCCCTGATCCCTGGGCTTCTTCTCCCCCTGGACCTGGCTTCTGTCTCCTTGGGGTCTTGTGGGAGGCTGGCACACCACACCCTGGGCACCTGTGGGGCACCAAGGACTCTGTGCCTCTCTTACAGAGAGTTCGAGGAAACGATGGACACCCTCCAGGCAGACATTGACCAGCTGGAGGCTGAGAAAGTGGAACTGAAGCAGCGCCTAAGCAGCCAGTCCAAAAGGACCATCGAGGGGCTGCGAGGAGCACCCCCCTCGGGCATTGCCACCCTCGTCTCTGGCATCACTGGCGGTGAGCAGTGGGCTGGAGGGACGTGGACCAAGTAGTGAGGAACAGTGAGGGGGCCTTGCCTCTCTGCAGATTCCAGAGTGTTCTAGGCTTTTTCTGACGTGTGTTGAATTAGAACTGGAAGGAACCTTGCAGGCCATCTAGTCCTCCCTCCCCATTACCCCCATTACTCCCCTTAGGGCCATTGTTGTCCCATCTACTCCAAACTGTTGGCCCTGCCTGTGGTCCTTTCAGTGCCCTGGATCTTTCTGCAGAGATCCCATTATGCCAAAGGAGGGCCTCCCCTTCCCTCCTGGCCCCCCAGCTTGGGCAGATGCATGTGGAGGAAGGGGAGGGAAGATTCCCAAGTCATCTTGTCATTATCTCCTTAAAACATAGAGGAATGTATGTGCAGTTCAAAGCCCGAGGACCTTCCATGGGGAACAGGCGCCTTTACCAGGAAACCCTGGGGAGGGTGTGAAGGCTGCCCTAGTCTAAGGCCTCCCTGGTTGTGGGAGCATATGGGCAACTTGAAGACTGTGGTATATGAGCTAGGGCATAAACCTGCTGCATCTGAGTGCTGTGGATTCAGGCTCTTGCTCCTTTCCTTGCACCTTGAAACATAATAGACACCCTGTCACATGTGTGTCTCTTCTCTCCTCTCTCCCCTCCCCCATGGGCTGGCCTGGCCACAGAAGAACAGCAGCGAGGTATAGACCTACGTGGATGCTGATGGGGTTGGGGGGGTAGTGCCTGACTTCCCTGTCTTTGGGGATTCGGGGCTGGTAGGGCAGTGGTCAGTGTTAGAGGGGGTGATGAAGATGGGGAAACTGTAAGGCTGGGGACTGAGCATGGGGTGAGCTCTGAGCTCTGAGATCCCTGTGCACTTGTGAGCACTCTCCTGGTGTCTGCCCCGACAGGAGGGGCTGCAGGGCAGCCTCTGGCTAATGTCCCAGGCCCTGGGCCAGTGAAGGACTCCCCACTGCTGCTCCAGCAGATTTCAGCCATGAGAATGCACATCTCCCAGCTCCAGCATGAGAACAGCACCCTCAAGGTATGGGACCAGAAGGAGCAAGGAGTGGGACCCCCTCCCTGGCTTAGCTGATGGAAAAGGGGCTGGGAGAATGTGAGCTGGAGGAGAAAGGCTCCTCAACTGCCCCCTCCCCTTATCACCTCCTCTCTCTTCTCTTCCTGGTCCTAGGGAGCCCAGATGAAGGCAGCATTGGCAGCTTTGCCTCCCCTGCACGTGGCCAAGCTCACACCCACAGTTCGGGAAGGCCCAGATAGTGAACTAGCAGCTGGAGCTTTGTACCGGAAAACTAGCCAGCTGCTGGACACACTTCATCAGCTCAGCACGGGCACACGGGTGATAGATATCACGAGGTCTAGTCCTGGTAAGAAGCCAGCCTTCCCAGCTTGTTCCCTGGGGCCAGGGTGCTCAAGCAGCTCCCTGCACTGACAGAGGCCTTGCTTGTGGGCCAAGACTGCCATCCTTCTCCCCCAGAGCTTCTCTGTCCCCTGCTTCCCTTCCTTCCTCTCCCCCCTTCACCTGGCCTGTGGGGCTTACCAGCTTCTTCCTTCCCTTCCAGCTACAAAGAGCCCTGGGGCCCAGCTTCTGGAACAGCTTGCCCAGCTCCAGTCCCTGAGTGACACCATTGACAAATTGCAGGTTAGACCCCCACCCCCAACTCCCTGCTCTCCTTGTCTCACCTATACTTGTGGTGATTCCTGAGCCAGGTTATTCCTGCCAACACTGAGCACCCCACTTCCTGGGTGCCTAGATGCCAGACATTATGAGGAAGACCAGGGACTGGCCTTGCCTTCAGGAAGTGCTCAAGTTTGGCTGAGGAGGCATGAGTACTCAATATACAGTCAGAACAGACAAGAAAGCTAGCAGAACCTTTCCCACCAGCCCTGGGGGAAGGGGCCAAACAATAGTGGGAAGCCTTAGAAAAGAGAAGACTTGTGTTTGGGAGAAGTCCAGGCCTCCCGTTTGTGAGGAGGGAGGCTCAAAAGCTGGCAGCTTCTTCCCTCCTAACGGATGTTCCCCATTTCTTCCCCACAGGATGAGGTAATGAAGGAGACTGTCTCTCAGCGCCCAGGAGCCACCGTCCCCACTGACTTTGCCACTTTCCCCTCATCAGCCTTCCTTAGGGTGAGGGTAAAATGGGGCATGGGAATGGTACCTGACAAGCAATGAGGAGACTGGGGGTAGGGAGGGAGCACAAGGACCCTCAGACACCCCAGTACTGCTTGACTATCCTGACTGGGCACATTGTCTTCTTTCCTTTCGTCCCAGGCCAAGGAAGAGAAACGAGAAGACACTGTATATGTGGGCAAAGTGACCTTCCCCTGCACAGCTGGCCTTGGGCAGCGGCACCGCCTGGTGCTGACCCATGAACAACTGCACCGGCTCCATGGCCGCCTAATCTCCTAGTTTCCTTTGCCTCCCTCTACTCCTTTTCATGTTTCCCTGACACCCTGAGGGTTCTGCCTGCTGCTTCCTCGTCCCACCTTCCCACAGACACGTCCCAGATAAAGAATATCACTACTTGTATAAAGCCATAATGCTAACCCTCTCCCACCCCCTACTTCTAGCTCCCCCAGCCTCTGGCCTTAGCTGCTCTTTCCTTCAGGGGGAGTCGGGGGGGAGGAGCAGGGTTGACCTGGCCCAGGGGAGGAGTGTTCAGCCCCAGCATGGGGCATCATCCCCTCAATAAAGCAGCTTCTTCCTCAGCCCTATATGCATGGTGTTGGTGGTAGAAGGCAGGGGTAGGGGCCAAAGGGATGGCTGGATGCAGATCCCAGTCCCCCACAGTGACTCAGGGTGGCAGCTTTCCCTCTCCCCTCCTGGCAGCCTTGGGTCTGAGACAGGAGAGAAGGGGAGACCATGCTTTAGGGCCTGCCCACATTCATGGCCAGGTAGCCCTTAGAGCTGGGAAGGTCTTTAGACATCCTTGTGCCCAACTCCTGCATTTTCACCCTCGTATTCATTGGGTGCCTTGTGCATTGTGCTGGGCATACAAAGACTGACCCAAGACATAAGCAGCTTATAGTATGGTGGGGTTTGCTGAGGTGAGGCAGTCCTCAGACCAACCCAGTGCCCTGTAGTGGGAGGGTGAGAAGCCTTGTCTTATTTGGATGCCAACCTTGTGCTTATTCACTCCACTCTGGCAACCTGAAACCATCCATGCTTCCCTCCCCCTGCATTCCTGCTCTAGGCAGCAAGAATAAAATATCCCCTGTGATCTATCCCTGGTGCTGAAGGCAGTCCCCTGGATCCTTATTCCTTTGTAGACACCAGTCTTGACAGTGGCTTTATACTGCTTATGTCAGGCTCAAATAGAAGTGGGTGGAATGTGTTAGAAAACCACAAATTAACAACATTATCTGTGTTGTATTTTAGTTTTATTTTGTTGAACATTTCCCAATTGTGTTTTCATTTGGTTCTGCTGGGACAGGGGAGTTTGGGGCCTTTCCTTTACAATATTCATCCAGTGACATTGTCTTGGAAACAGCATGTGAGTGTGCACATGTGTGTGCACACAGACCCATGCAGCTTGTCATTCTCCTTTGGTTTTGATTCTGGAGAGATTGTGGTGATGTATGATTTGCAGCTGTCCTGGGAGGAATCAAATCATTGAGGGCATTCTCTGGTTTCCTGCCCATTATATAGCCTGCTCACCACCTCTTGTTCAAGTTCATCCCAATTCACTACCTGTCCAAGATGTGTGTGTGTGTGTGTGCGTGTGCATGCATGCATGTGCACACAAATGTATGAGCACATGTACAATATAGGTGTATATACACAGGCAAAACACCAACATGTATGTGCATATGACTGGGCCTGGGCACATGCAAAACCACGCACATATATGGGTGTGCCCACATGTGTATGTGTACATGCATTGTGCATACATGTGTGTTAGTGTGGCACAGTTTTAAGCCATCTTAAAATTGCATCAAGACATTTTTGGGACCTTCTGCGTATGTTCTGATGGACTCCATGGGCTGCCAATGGAGCTGTATGCCATGATATGGGCAGTGAATGAATGAAAAAGCATTTGCTGATCACAAAGCACTGGGGGCTTTTTCACACAGAAAAAGCAAGAGTCCTTATTCTTAAGAGCTCACAATCTGGTGGGGGAGATAGCAGACAGGCTTCAGCATTGAGATAGGTAGGAAGGGACCCTGGTCCTAGAGGCATAGGAAAGTGGGTGGTCATGCCTTTTCTTTCATAATGTCATTTCTGTGATAAAATCTGCTTCTGATGCTAAAGCATTTAACAGTGCCAAGGACTTTGGTAGTGAGGACTTTGTTTTCTGAGTTTTTGTTAGTTATGGCTTGTGAGAAGGTAGGCCTATGCCACTCACAAGAACAGTTGGCAAGTTGTCCAGGGGTTGCTTTGTAGCATAGATGACGGCTTTGGGGGATAGTCTGGAAGCAGGATTGGGGGCAAACACTCCAAGGACTTTGGGGCTTATCTTCCCATTGGTGGCAATTGGTGTTCACAGAAGGCCCCTTTTCACAACCACTGTGGGAATGCTTCCTACTTCTTCATGCACTTGATTTTCCAATGGCTGATTTAAGTAATTGGAGCTTGTTGAAGAGTCAATAATAGCAATTATATAGCATTTTAAGGTTTGCTAAGTACATCATATTTCTTATCTCATTTGATCCTCACAATGATTCTATATCTCTAAATCTATATATTTTATAGATGAGTAAACTGAGGTCACACAACTATAGTAGATTTCTGAGAAGGGATATGAATTCAGGCCTTGTTTCCAGGTCCAGTGATCTGTCCACTGTGCCTCATAAATATATGACATTTAACACAAAATTTTGCACAGTACTTTATATACATTATCTCTTGGTTCTCTGAATCACATCATAGGTGGTGATTACTGTTGCAGCAAGCACCCTCACATACCCAGGATGGCTGCTAACACAATTTCTTTGATCTGCTTTTTTAAAGGAAAGCAACTCAAAAGAGGGTTAACTATTTTACTTTAATCAAACATATATCATTTACCTAGTTCAGGGGAAAAAGTCAGCACCCTGAGTTTAGACGGTACAAACAGAAGGTAGAAGCAGGCAAAAAATACAGAGAAAATAACAGGGCTTCTAGCTGTCTGACCATCACATACATAGTTATCAGAGAAGGAAGCACCAACATCTGGGTTTTCAAAGCTGAGGGCCTCAACAGTTGCCCCATCTCATCTGGTCAAATCAAACAACTTTCCAAAGTGAGTCCCAAAGCAAAACCTCATCTCAAAGGTGTATATATAGCCTTCTCCATGGTCAGAGAACATCACAACCTTTGTGACCCACTTGACTACAAAATAACGAAAGTTGTGCCTTCCTGAAAAACAAGCCTTCCACCACAGGCTCCATGTGACCACATTCATCCTATTAGGGGGAAGGGTTTATTTTCAAATCAGGAAAGGTCCTCAAGTTCATCTAGGTCTGTTAAGGGGCAGGTAAGATCTTCAAATTCCTATTACCATTACAATTTCTATTTTATTCATGAGCCAACTGAGACTCAGAAAATTTGTGACTTTGCCAAGGTCCCCCAGCTAGTGTAATTGTCTGAAGTGGGATTTCAAACCATCTTCAAGACTAGCATTCTGTCCTTTCTACCAGACAGCCACTAACATGATGGAATAATGCAACTGATAAAATGTAATTTTTAAACCTGAACTTCCAGAGAACCTTAAGAGCTACAATCCATTCAGAACTTTGCAGGGGACATTTTCCCAGACCTTGGTGAATACCTCTGGGGAATGTATGTCCCTGGTGTTTTGGTCAACAAGCATTTATTAAGGGGCGGCTAGGTGGCGCAGTGAATAGAGCACCGGCCCTGGAGTCAGGAGTACCTGAGTTCAAATCCGGCCTCAGACACTTAACACAAAAACTAGCCCTGTGACCTTGGGCAAGTCACTTAACCCCAACTGCCCTCCAAAAACCAAAAAAAAAACAAGCATTTATTAAGCATCTATGTCAGGCACTAGGCACATGAATACAATGAGACAGTCCCTGCCCTAACGGAGGTTATATTCTCTTGTGGGACTACAACATGCTCACAGATAAGCAAATACAGGAAATATGCAAAATTATTATGAGATAGTTGGGAATAGGAATGGGTTGGGAATAGCAGTAATAGTTGGAGGAACCAGGAAAGGTCTCTTGTGTCAAGCCTTAAAAGGTCCTAAGAGGCAGAGGTGAGAAGGCAGAGCCTTTCAGGCATCAAGGAGACCCTGTGTAAAGTTACAGGAGGGGGAGATGGGATGGCATGCTTGGGGACCATCAACTAGGTCACTGTGCTTAAAGCATAAAGTATATTAGAAGTCACATACAACCAGCCTGCAAAGAGAGGTTGGAGTCAGACTCTGGAGGACTTTTATGTGTCAAAATGCTACTTGTGGAGATCAGAGGATCTGAGCAAAGTTATCTCTGGGGTTGTATGTTGATTAGTCCCCAACTCATTGTTTGGTATTTAGAACCATCCCTTCAACAATCTGCTTCCAGTTTACTTTTCCAGCCTATATCATACTCTCCTTATTTATCCAGCCAGACTTTAAAATTTGTCTCCAGAACAGGTTTCCTCTGAAAGATGTGTTTAGGAGTAAAAAACAAAAACGACCCACCTACCCATTTTTATAAATGAGTAAGCTGAGACCCAAAGAAGGAAAAGGACTTGCCTAGAACATGACTCTTCATTCATAGGTGGGATACAAAACTCACTCCAAGATGTGGTGGGGTCCTGACCACCACATCTCCTTTTCAATCCCTGGAATCCTCCCCCCCAATCCCCCAACTGGCAGAGTCCAGGCTGTACTCCATACCTGGTCTCAAGGGCTACCAACTAAAGGGAAGGACGAAAGGCCATGCATGCCTAGAAGAGGAAATGTGTTTCCCTTCCTTTGCTCCAGCATCAGACAATTGGCTAAAAGGGTCATTGGTTACAGGCCCCTTGGGAGTGGATGCTTCAGGCTGCTTCTAGGACCTGGGAAGTATTGATCAGAGTGAAGGCTCTGGTGGGAACAGTGGGTGCTGGGGCAGTTAACCTTAGTTTGGTCAATTCCCTGACTGTGCACTTGAGTCACTTTTGTTACATGGCCCTGGTGGGTGGGAGTTACTGCAAAGATCCTAAAAACTTTTTTCTTTTTTTTTTAAATACAAATTTACTGGAAGTCTTGGCCCCATCCCTGAGATGATGCTGTACCCAGAAAGGAGATGTAGAACCTCATACTCAATGTGAGCTCAGTTACTGCCTATAGCATAATGTGAACAAGTGAACCTCTCTTCCCTCATTCATTGCAAGTTCAAGGACCCACACTCCAGCCATAAGCTCTCTCCCCCATTTATGAAATATGGAAATATGCATACACATACATATGTGCATATATATGTATATACACATATGAATTTTAATTTATAATTTCTAGGGATGAATATCATGTAACCAGTCAAGTTAAAATTTTATTTTAATTTTTCCAATTAGGCATTTATTTTTTATCTCCCTCCCACCATCCCCTCTTTATTAGAAACTCTTCTAACAAATATGTAGGGTCAAGCATAACAAATTCCCACATGGCCATGTCCAAAAATGTGTCTCATTTTGCATATTGAGTCCTTGGTCTCTGCCAGGAAGCATTCTTTATCATTGATTTTCTGGAATTACAATAATAGAAGTTGGTCAGAATTACTATGTCTTTATAATCTGTTCATTTTAAGCATCATTTTTGTATGAATTGTCCTAATTCTGCTCAATTCACCCAGACTCAGTTCATATACATCTTCCCAGGTTTCTCTGAAATCCCTTTCATCAGTTCCCATAGCACAGTACTGTTTCATTACCTTCACCTACCATGATTTGTTCAGCCATTTCCCAACTGATCTGTATCAACCCCCTCAAAAAAAAAGCTGCTAGAAATATTTTCATACATATAGGACCTTTCCCTCTTTTTCTAAAAAATTTTTAGGGAATAAATCCAATAAAAGTCAATGATTAAGGGATATTTTTACCAATGGGTTACACTGATCAAGTTTGGCTAGCATACTAATGTGCTTGCTTTAAATAAAATATAAAAAGTAGTAACTGCACACACAAATTGCATTTTGACCAGTAATTTTTTCCTGCCAAAGGATTGACTTTAATACCTTGGAGTGCACAACTAATCTGGCCCATCTTCTTCACCATTAAGATCCCCTTCAAAAGGCTTTAACAGTTGTGAGCTTTCCCTTGATAAGGAGGAAAGAGGCATTTACTTCTTAGTTCAGAGACTGAGGAAAAGTCAATTCCTTCTCAGTCCCTTTCATGATGTAGCTGTCTTTCCCATCTAATTATACAGTTTGTACTGTATAAATATTGGCTTAGTGAATGAATGATTCTTTGCAGATTAAGGAGCCACTGCCCAGCATTTCCAATCTGTCTTCATATAACCTGTCCTATGGCACCCCTCCCTTAATCATTCTGGCTTTTACAGCACATATAGAGAACACAGGAAACCAATGTTATAGGCACCATAGGAGGAAAGGAGTGATTTGGAGGTTTATGCTATAATCCCTTGGGAGAAGGGGCCTACCTTCTAACAGTGGTTGCTAGCACCAACCAGTGACCAACTGCTGCCAATGAGTGGGTAAGCCTAAGAGCTTTAAGAACTACTCTAAGTACTCCCCCAGAGCACTGATCCTGCTTCCCACCTGGTCCTGAAGCCATCATCCTGGAAAATAATCCCTACAGAGGTAGAACATGGTAACTGCTTCTGTCATTTAAAGCTCCTGTCTCATTGTAACGTTAATGGGATATGCCAGCCGTTCTCAACCTGTGGGTTATGTTCAATTTGTAACAATGAAAATACATACTGCATATCAGATAGATTCATAACAGTAGCAAAATTATAGTTATGAAGTAGCAATGAAAATAATTTTATGGTTGGGGGTCACCACAACATGAGGAACAAGGGTTGTGACATTAGGAAGGTTAAGAACCACTGCAAAGGAAATGAGTAGGGGAGGATTGTTTTTCAGGGAGATCCACACCTTTTGTTTGTAATTAGGCAGTGCGTCATGAGGGTTGTGCCCTTTGACCTGGAAGAAGGGTATAAATACTCTTAGTTAGCATTTTGCTTTGGGGCACAGTCACTGGAAGAGTGTCAGATGAGACTCTGGGTAGCCGTTAAAGAACCTCTCGCCGCCCCCCCCCCCCCATGAAAAGCTCATATATTGGTGCTTTTCTCTTTTTCTCTCTCTGATAACTATGTATGTATTGCCTTGGTCAGACAGTTGAATCCATCTGTTGATCTGTGCTAATTTCTCAGACAGAAGCCCTATCTGTTGCTCTCTATTTCTCTGCTTGCATTTTATCTATTTTCTTTGTTTGGATTTCCTCTGAAGTTCAAGGTGCTGACTTTTCCCTTGAATTAATGAATATAATTTAAAAAGATTATTGACCCCTTGCACAGCTGTCTTGCATAGTAAAGCAGATCCAAGAACCTGTGCTATCAGCCATCCTGGTTATGAGGTGTGGTTGCTGCTACACTCATCTGCAGCCAAAAGTCCCAAAAAAGAATGTTTTCAATACCAAAGTCCTTGACACTGTCAAATTGTTCAAAATCATAATACAGGATTATATCCATTTGAACCCATTAAAGAAGATGCATTACCAACTTCTTAGCCAATAGGCCTTTTCATAGGACCTACAGCTAAAGCCTCCTATGTGCTATTTCTTCCATTAGAATGTGAGTTCCTTGGGAACAGGGACTGTCTTTGTATCTCCAATGTTTCCCATATAATAAAAGCTTAATAAATGCTTTATTTATTTGTAAATTCATTCATTAGGCTATGGGGATCCTCGATGCCCACCATTTTAGTCATCTTTTCTTCCTGGGATCCAATATTTAGCGTATGGCTCTGAGGAGTCATGCAGAATGGGGGATGTCTGCCCATCTCCCTTCCTGGGCAGCTTGGCTGTGCTGGTAGTAGTATAATGGAAAGAACACTGAACTTGGTCAAAGGACCTTAATTTGAATCCAGATTCTGTTACTAACTAGGTGACTTTTGGCACTTGAGGGGGTTGGACCAGGTGACCTCTATATCTATAGTCCATTCCAGGTCTAGATCTATGATTCATAATCCTAAATCCCACACTTATTTACTATTTGAGTGATGCTGGGCAAGTCACTTTATCACTCCCTTCCTGTTCCTTCATCTGTTAAAAAAGTTGGGGGAGAGGGGACAATAATGCTTGTAGTAACCATTTTATAAGGTTGTGGTGAAGAAAGTATTTTGTAAGCCTTAGGGACCTGTAGAAATGGAAGCTGTTATTCTTAGTCATCCTGTAACCAGGCCCAGTTCTCCCTCTAAGCATCACTGCCACATCTACAAAGTACTTAATGGACATTTCAAAGTGGATGTCTCAAATGTAATACATACCAAATTGAACTCATCTTCCCTCCATATTTTCCCCCTTTCAAATTTTCCTATTTTTGTTGAAGGCATCACCCTCCTTCCAATCTCCCAGGTTAATAATCTCAGCATTATCCTCCACTTCTCAGACTCCCTTACATCACATCCAACCAGTTGCCAAATCTTGCCATTTTGAACTCCACAGCATCTTTTACAACCTAGCCCTTCTCTCTTTTCACATAGCCACTACCTTAGCTCACTCTCATCATCTCTTCTGCAACAACCTCCCAGTCTGGTATCACTGCTTCAAGCCTCTCACCACTGCAGTTATGTCCACATAGTTGCCAAGGTGATTCTCCTTAAAAATTCAGATTTGACCATGTTACTCCCCTATTCAACCAAATTCAGTTGCTCTCTACCAAAATAACTAGTATTTAACTATTTTTTAAATTCTTATATTTCTTCTATATGTACGTTTTACTACTTATCTTCCCAAGTAGAATATATAAATATCTTTTGGTGTATGCACCATTTCATTCTTTGTACTGAGATTTGTACCTAACCCAGTGCTTGAAACATAGTAGGTGCTTAATAAACATTTGGCAATTGTTCCCAAGACATACTTACACAGCTGCCTGCCCTTTCTCTGGTAAGCAGTGTGGGCAATTTCTCCCTAAATTCATTATTACTCAATTCTCTCCTACATAAAAAAACTACCCTTCTGTCCACACAACTTTATAACAGTCTCTTCCAAGAATTCATCCTCTAAGCCCTACCTTCTAGGGCCCTATCTAAAAAGTTCATTATAACATACTATCTGATTATGAATAGGAAAAAAAAGCAATAAACAGGGAGCTATGGTGTCATCAAAGGTTATTTACCACTGCCATGTAGGATGTCCAGCACAGAATATAAATGGAAAAGAGTTTTCCATTATAGGATCATAGAGTTAAAACTGAAAGAGAACTTAGAGGTTGTCTAATTCTACCTTGCCATTTTACAGAAAACGAAACCAAGGCCAAAAATTACCCAGGGACTAAGCAGCAAAGTATAACAAGCCTTTCCAGATATTTCTATTTGCCAATAACACTGTCGATGAATCAAGCCCCTGAAGAAGAACCTCCTAAATGAGATCCACCATCAATCAAAAGTGAAGTATCATTCTTGCCTTCTCACTCTTTACTTCACATATCTAATATATTATCTAGTATCCAAATTTGTTGTTTCTCTTCAACATGTCTCCTGTCCATAAACAATCAACACATGGACAAAATCTGTTATATGCTCTATTCCATCCCAATGGATAGCTCACCAATGCATAGAAGCAGGCACTCACGCAGCCATTACACGAGTCCTGGGGTAGGAAACCTTGAGGCCTCAAGGCTACCCCTGCCCTCTTCCAAATCCATGTTATTTTGTCTGAACTACTGCAAGGCCCTCCCAAACAGGCTCTCTACCACAAGATCCTTCCTACTAGAATCATCTTCTGTTAGGTCTCTGATATCTCACGTGGGGAGGAGACTCCTAAACAGGGTCGTGGATACTCCAAGTGAGATGGACAGGTTGAACTGGTCCTCAGCTAACAGGAGTGCACATGGTCATGGTCGATCACCTGGGGGCAGAATGAAAAGGCTGCACCTGCTTACAATAAGCAAGATAATCTCTCCGCCTTCGGGGTGAAACACATTGGCTTGCTGTCTAGAGGGCATGGCCAGGGGAGGGGCCCTAAGGGGCCCTGGAGAAAGGACTTAAAGAGAGGAGGCAGGGGCAGTTTGGTGGAGCCAGGCCAGTCGAGTCCAGCCACACTAAGATAGAGGATGAACTCTCAATAAAAGCTAGAAGCAAGTCCTGTGTCCTGAGTTTCTCTGTGCAGCTGTTTCTCCTGGAGTGGACGGGAGCCGGGGATGCCCGAGGCCTGTTGAGGTGGGTATAGGTAAGCCCTATACATCCTGACCCAAAAAGATACCCTCACCTGAATAAAAAACCAGTAACAATCTTCCATATAATACATAAGCAAAGTGATTTTCCTAAAGCCTATGCCTCTACGCACTACGGTGGTTCCCTATTACTTTTAGGATCAAACATAAAAACTCCTTTCAACATTACTATTCTCCACTCTCTATGGTTTAAGCCTACTTGTTAAACAAAACATAGACACACACTCCACACTAATGCCCTCTCCTTCATCTCCTTTCTGTGCCTTTTTACTTACTGATCCCTGTTGGAAATGTTTTCTTTTCATCTCTGGCTCTTGGAAACCCTGGTTTCCTTCAAGACCCATCTCCAATACTATCTTCTTTGTGAAGCTATAATTGGTGCCCTCAGTTGCTGTGCCTTCTCCTCAAAGGTTAACTAGGCCCTGCTTTGTACAGTTTTTATTTTTTTAAATTTATTTTATTTCAGATTCGCAGAATCAAACAAGCCAAACACTGAACCAAACAAGCCAAACCAAACAAGCATTTCTATAACATAGTACAATAAAAAAAGATGACTGCAAATGAAACTGCAAATCTATTTCGTACAACTTGTAATTCTCTGCAAATATACAATAAAGTTATTATGTAAAAATTTTTTCCCCTTTCCTCCCTGATCAGATGGTGGGTCATGGACCCCAAAAAGCCCTGAGACCAGGGCTATCTCTGGAAGAAGCCTAGGCCTGCCTCCTGAGTAAATTCTTCCCTTGCAGACCTGATCCAGTAATTCCTCAGACACAGGGGTGCCTGGCTCAAGGACGCTCCCTGGCGACTGGTCCCAAGGACCATACTCTGGGAATCCTTCTATCCTCTCCCTTCAACAAAGCTATCTCTGCGAGTTTTCTCATGTACTCTAGAAGCCCACCACCTGGACTACTGGCATCACCCTTGGCATTCCTTTCTCTGTCCCTTTTCCCACATAACTCCTAGCAGGTTGCAAGTTCCCCAAAGGAACTGCTTCTGTAAGAGTCACAATAAACTTTTGCCACTTGACCAGAAGATGGTTTGAGTGTGTGGATTCGTTCCTGGAACTCCGCCCCACGCCTTGTGCACCCCTTAGCTCACTCTCCCTGCTACCATTAGACGTAAATGTCCTGCTCTTTCTTTACATTAGCTTCTAGAGCGCAGGGACTGTTTCCATCTAGTCTTTGTATAGGCATCACCTGGTCTGGCACAGTAGGCGCTCAATAAATGCTTACTGATGGGTCAGCCTAGCCGCGGGAAAACCACGTGTATACAGAATGTCTGGCCAGTGCTCTGCCAGGGGGGAC
>CM053601.1:145457403-145469476 GCA_028646575.1 Pseudocheirus occidentalis
GAGTCACGGTACAATACTTCCTCAAGAAGTACCGGGACAGGAGGTGACCTTCGAAAGGAGGAAGGGGGATATATGCAACCGGAAACGGAAGCAGGCCGGTTATCCACAAGGAGCCCGAGGGAAAAAGTACAGAGAGTCCAAAGCATCAACAGGACATCGCGACAACTGGTGTTAGGTTTCTTCCATCCTCCCCCGCTTCCTCCACCCCGTTTTTCCTTCCTGTGGCCAAGGATCGCTGCGGTTGGGCCTGAGTGCATGGGTGTCGACTTCTCCCACAGATGGAATGGCTTATAGACCCATCAATTATCTCATTTTTTAACAGACATTAGACAGACCTCAACTACCCTTCTCCAAAGGCCGGTGGTCACGGAAGCTCTGCCCCATTCCCATCAGCCATCAGCACCGCTGGAAAGGCGGGAAGCAGCGCGCACGCGGAGGATACTGTGGCGCCGTTGGCCCCGCCTTTCTTCCGGGAGAGACCATTTTCTTTAGTCTCCCCCTTGCTCTTCTTAAGTGATGGTGCCTTCCTCGGGTTCTGAGTGGACGTTTCCATCCGGAGGAGGCGGGGCTACCGACGCTAGGGTTCCTGCGTGTCCGGCGGGAGGCCCGCATTGCGATTGGGGCTCCAGACCGCCGCCATGGTGAGTGGGCTGCGGGCCATAGGCCATGGGCCATGGGCCAGGGGTCGGGGGTCGCCGTGCGGTGAAACTGGGGTTGGGGAAAAAGTGAGCGGCCGATGGGGCTAGGGCCTCGTTGGCGCTCGCGAGAAGGGCAGAGGCCCGGTGGAGACCAAGGCAGCGGCGAACTTTGGGCCGCATGTCTGAGGTTCTCTTGTGCGCTGGGCCCGGGCGATCCCCCGCGGACGGCGCAGCCCTCTCGGGATGGGGTCCTGGGATCTCTTGCAGGGGCTTCGCGGATCAGGCTTTGCGAGTCGGTCTGGCGCGCGTGGGGTCCGGCGGGGAGGGGCGACCACGTGGTGGGGTGAGGCCGGGTCGGCCGTGTGAGCCCTGTTAATTTCCCTCTCGATCCCTCCTAGGTGCTGCTGCACGTGCTGTTTGAGCACGCTGCCGGCTACGCGCTGCTGGCGCTGAAGGAGGTGGAGGAGATAAGCCTGCTGTTGCCCCAGGTGAGCCCAGCTGGACAGGCAGGGGTGGGCCTGGCTGGGGTCCCCTCCACCCCCGGGCCCCCTAGCTGTGATGAGCCTTAAAATCTGTCAATCCTCTGACCAGAATGATGTTATCTAGTCTCTCTGAGCGCGGTGTCCGGGGGTCCCTGGGTCTGGAGGAGGCATGGGATGGGGGTGATGCAGAAAGGGAGAGCCTAGGAAGACCATGTGCTCCTGCCGCTCCAGCGGACCAGCCTTTTGTTTGTCCCAGAGCTGTTAGGAAAGCAGCATTTTGTCCCCCACTTTCCCCATTTTCAGAGAAACGCCATTCCTCTTACTCTTTACTCCAGCTTTGGTGTCCTCAGACCCTCTTTTTCTCCACAGGTGGAAGAGTGTGTGCTGAACATCGGAAAGTTTCACAGCATAGTCCGTCTTGTGGCCTTTTCCCCATTCAAGTCTGCCCACAGTGCCCTGGAGAATGCTAATGCAGTATCTGAAGGTCATTGGTCTTTTCTGCTTTTTTCTGTGATCTTTTGTATGTCTCCTGTGCCCTCCTAATTTGAAAATGTAATTTGTGCCCTCGTTCACAGGCATTCTCCATGAGGACCTCCGACTTTTCTTGGAAACCAACATGCCAGCTAAGAAGAAGAAAGCTCTGCTGGGTGTGGGAGACCCCAAGATTGGGGCTGCTATCCAAGAGGAGCTAGGCTATCCCTGCCAGACAGCGGGTGTGGTTGCTGAAATCCTCAGAGGTAAGGTTCCAGGTGGATGACAAGGAAGTCACATGTGAGGGAAGGTCCTGTGTTCTGAAGTACAGTAGTTTTATTTTCTTGGTAGTTTCTCATTTTACCTGTCATCTCCTAGGAGTTCGTCTGCACTTTCACTCTCTGGTGAAAGGTCTGACTGAGGTTTCTGCTTCTAAAGCTCAACTGGGACTAGGACACAGCTACTCTCGGGCCAAGGTCAAATTCAATGTGAATAGGGCAGACAACATGATCATCCAGTCCATCAGTCTTCTTGACCAGCTGGACAAAGACATCAACACTTTCTCTATGCGGGTCAGGTTAGCTCCAGGTGGGGTGGATTTTTAAGCAGGGGCTGGGTTTTAGGGTGTCCCTCCAACCCTTCCACCTCCTATTGCTTACCACAGGCTGTGTTTTTTCTTTGCACGGACTGTATAGAAAAAGGAGGCAGAGAGACCTTCCTCTTATACACCTCAGCCAGGAGCCTGCCTGTGCCCTAGCTGTATTGTGAAAGGGGAGACAGTAAAGACATCCGGGAACTGGAGGATTGGGTTTGGGTACAGGCAGTGCAGTGGGTAAGGTGTGATTTTTCTCCACTGGATCACCACCTTTTCTTTTTGCTTAAGGTTGCCTCTTTTTTAGGGAATGGTATGGCTATCACTTTCCTGAGCTGGTGAAGATTGTTAATGATAATGCCACATACTGTCGCCTGGCCCGGCTCATTGGCAATCGCAAGGAACTCAGTGAGGAGAAACTAGAAGCTCTGCAGGAGCTGACAATGGATGAAGCCAAGGCGAGGGCCATCCTGGATGCATCTCGGTCTTCCATGGGTCAGTGTTTCTACTTGTCTTTGTGAGTCATTGGAGGGGGGAGGGAAGAAGAGGACGTTTTGTCCTTTGTTTGGGCTAATTTGCCTCCCTGTTTCTTCTAGGCATGGACATCTCTCCCATTGATCTCATCAACATTGAGAGTTTTTCGAGTCGAGTGGTATCTTTATCTGAGTATCGTCAAAGTTTGAACCAATACCTGAGCTCTAAGATGTTCCAAGTGGCCCCCAGCCTGTCAGCCCTCATTGGGGAGGCGGTCAGTTATTGGGGGGAGGTGTTGCCTTACAGCTGTCACTTGCCTTGCTCCTCCTAGCTGACTTTTTCGTCTGTGGAGTTAAGAGTTGGTTGGGTCAGGAATGGATGCCCTTGCCCACAATCTTTTTTTTTTTCCCCTCCCAGGTTGGTGCCCGACTGATCTCCCATGCTGGGAGCCTTACCAATCTGGCCAAGTACCCAGCATCCACAGTGCAGATCTTGGGGGCTGAGAAGGCACTGTTCAGGTACCAATGTTCAGGTACTGACACTCTGGTGCCAGCTGCTAAGGGGTGTGTCACTGTGATGGCAGCGCTAGGGCACCCTGACCCGAAGGCTTTGCCTCGGTTGTGATGGGTCAGTCCTAGCCTCTGAGTGACCCCCATGGCCCCAGCCAGGGGATGCAGCCTCCAGGTCAGCGACATCTGACTCCTGACCCCCTATGGGAGTTCTGGGCCTGGGGTTGAGGTGGGGAATCAGTTTTGGAATTGAAGTGGGAGAGACCTTTGGTAAAAGGGTCCTGGGGGTTTGGGAGTCTGACTCTAAACTGCATTCCTGGGAAGCTAACCCTGTACACTTCCATAGAGCCCTGAAGACTCGGGGAAATACCCCCAAATATGGACTCATATTCCATTCAACCTTCATTGGCCGTGCGGCTGCCAAGAATAAAGGCAGAATCTCCAGATACCTGGCAAACAAATGCAGTATTGCATCACGGATCGACTGCTTTTCTGGTACAAGGCTTGGGGACGAGGGGGAGGGGGAACAGGGGAATCGGGAAAAATGATCCCAAGTGGCTTCTGCAATGATGGGAAAATTTTTCGTCAACAGCAGTTCACCTTGTGAGTGTTGAATCAATAGTCTGAGCAAAGCTGAGGATGGAGAGATTGGGAGGTCATAAGTGGAGCTATAGAACCCCAGCCCCAACAGTGTCCTAATAATCTGTTCTAGAGGTCCCCACGGATGTGTTTGGTCAGAAGCTACGGGAACAGGTTGAAGAACGCCTGTCATTCTACGAGACTGGGGACCCACCCCGCAAGAATCTGGATGTCATGAAGGAGGCAGTGAATGAGGTTAGTCTAAGAAAATGGTCTAAGTCCTAGCGGGGATGGAGGGCATGACCTGTTTTTCCACCTGTTGGAGGTGATGAGCATCTTACCCTGACTCCATAGTGGAGGCAAAAACTGATTTAATGAGCCTGATCCAACATGGCATGGAGTTTCTGCTTAGTGGCGGGGGGTAGTTCTGGCAGCTGACAATACCCCTTTTCTGGCCAGGCAGGGGAAATGGTCGCAGAGATTAGGAGGAAGCAGGCCAAAAAGGAGAAAAAGCGGCTGAAGAAAGAGAAAAAGCGCCTAGAAGCTTTGGCAGCTGAAGGAAACAGCATTCCTGAGAATGGACAGGTCAGTGTGTGGCATTTAGGTGACCCAGGATATTCTTGACTATGGGGGGGAGGGTGGCGACAGTTGAGAAGAACCCAACCAAACCATGAGGCTGCTCTGACTGGGGTAATGGGCTTCTTATTGCTCTTAGGAAATGGAGAATGGGGAAGAGAAGCCAAAAAAGAAAAGAAAACGGCAAGTGGAGGAGACAGAACAAACCCCTGAGGAAGAGTTGTCCATACCCCCCAAACCCAAGAAAAAGAAAAAACTCTTACACTCTGAAGATGGCATAGCAGACTCACCCACTCCAGCCAAGAAAAAAAAGAAAAAGGCACAGAAGAGCCCAGGGGGCGAGGACTAGTATTGGCCCTCTGCTGGGCCCAGGGCTCTCCACCAAGACTTCCCTTCCCCTCCCTCAATCCCAATAAAGACACAAACTCACAGAATGCTACCTTGGCTTAATTTATTTCTTCTCCCAGATTTGTCAGGAGGCTTGTGGGGTAGGCAGGCTACTAATGATGGCCTGGGTGAGATCCCGGCAGGTGGCATAGCCGCCCATGTCCGGGGTGCGAACCTGTGAGGGAAAAGGGGGTAATGATTTAACCCAGAACCCAAAATCCTTCTCTGATTCCTTCCCTCCCCCAGGCCCTCATTTTCTTCCCTCCCTTGTGTTAGGGAATAAAATGTAATAAAGAATGCTTATAGTGTCCCAATGAGTACCTTCCCCCATATTCCTTGTGGATTATAGAGAAGCTAACTGGGGCCAGGATAGCGCAAAGGATCCTGACTTTGTGGTCCATGTTTTTATTGAGACAAAAACACAAAACAGCTGTAGATAAGATCTTGGTCCCATGGAATGGAATGTGGGCAGAGGCAGGCTCCTCCAGGCGCTCCATTTTATAGAAGCTAGGGGTTGGGGCGGGGAATTGTTGGGGGCTCTATTCAAAGACAAGATAGGAAATGGGAAGATTCTAGCCCCCGTGAGGGGGGTGCAGGTGGCTGATGACAGACTTGATGAAGTCAGACGTGGTGCTGTAGCCTCCCATGTCCCGAGTCCGAACCTACAGCCAGTGACAAAGCCACCAGGAACAAGAAGGGAAATGACTAGTGAGTGGGGAGGGTGGGCAAAAGAAGGGAGAATGATGATGGAGGGGTGGGAAGGCAACCAGAGGAAAGAGGAAGAATGTGGAAGAGAGATGAGATGAAAGATGGGGTGAAGGACTGTCCAGAGAAGAGTGCATTTCACAGGATCCTCAGAACCCACCACAGGTGGGGCAAAGCAAGAAGAGGTGGGACACAAAGGAAGGAGAGTGACCAGGTAAAGCCAGGGAGTTGCTGAGGAGAGAGCGCAGTGGGGGTGGGGTGGGAGCCAGAAGGAGGCCAGGAGAGCAGTCTGGGTGCCCCTGAAGTCCTTTCTTGGGCAGGAGGGGTAATGACTGAAGAGGGTGTGGAACAGCCCAGCCATGCTTACTTTGCCAACTTTGATCACCTTCTTCACAGCCTCAGCAATCATGTTGGAGTGATATTCCAGGCTGTCCAGGGAGGAAAGACAGCCAGCAGTCAGTTTCAGTGTGTCTAAGACTCCCCTCCACCCCCCCCCCAGGCCCAAAGACTCACTTGAGGTGCCTCAGCATATTGCTGGAAGACAGCAGCATGGCAGTTGGGTTGGCAATGTTTCTGCCCACAGCCTGGGCAAACGGGTGCCTTGCGCCCTGTGGGGGTGAAGGCAAAGTTAGAAGGATACTCCGGCACTTGGGGAGCCCAGACAGGCCAGTGGTAAGAAAAGGGGGCCCCAAAGGTTTTACTCACCATTTCAAAAACAGCATATTCAGCACTGTAGCTCTCACCAGGAACCACACCTGCACCTCCAACCAGACCGGCCGCCAGGTTGTCAATGATATTTCCATAGAGATTGGGCATCACCAGCACATCAAACTGGTATGGATTCTGCACCAGCTGGGGTGGAGGGGAAGGTAAGAGAGATGGTGGGCGGCAGGGGTGGTACAAGGGAGGGGAAACTAGAGAAAATGGGGATGTGAAGTCAGGCGGGGAAGGCTTGGGCCAGTGTACCTGCATACAACAGTTGTCTATGATCATGGTCTCAAATTTGATCTTGGGGTACAGCTCCGCCACCTCCTCACAGCACTGCAGGAAGAGGCCGTCGCCCAGCTTCCTGGAGAAGCGGTCAGGAACTGAGGTCAGCAGGCTCACCGAGCTCGGCTATCCCCATGACCTTCCCATGACCCTGAGACCTAAGCCTTCCCCTTCTGTGCCCCTGTCCTGTGCCTCTCACATAATGTTGGCCTTGTGTACGGCCGTGACCTTCCCGCGACCCTTCTTTGTGGCGTAGTCAAAGGCGAACTTGGCAATTCGCTGGGACTTGGCGCGAGTGACGATCTTCAAACATTCAATCACACCCCTGGCACTCTGCACGGATGGAAGGAGCAGACTCAGGCTAATGCTGGGTGCAACAGGCACAAGCTGTGTGCTGCTACCTGCTACCGCCCGACCCCACCTCATGCTCCAGTGAGCTGTATTCTCCCTCAGTCTGCTCACGGATGATCACCAAGTCCAGATTGTTATGTCGAGTCTTGTACCCCGGGAGGCTCTTGACATGGACGACATTGGCAAACAGGTCCAGCTTCCTCCTGGCGGGAAATGGGGGAAGTAGCATCATACGGTATCACAGTGCCCAACGTCCCCAGGTCCTGTTACCTCATACCTGAGCCGCATGTCATAAGAGGCCAAGTCCCCCTTGTACTCTGTGTCCATTGGGGTGTGAATTTTTCCTGTGAAGGCACATCCAGAGTGAGGGTCAGTGAGGGTCCCAAGCAGAGATCTGTTCTCTTGGGGGGAAAGCCCACTACCTGGCATCCTAGGATCACCCCCAACATCTGTTGGAATCATGTGTCCACCCATATGTGTGCCCACCTCCATATCAGAATTCACATGAGAAAGCTAGTCAATGTCCTGTCCTCCTGCACTAGGCCGGGTGGACTGAAGAAACACGAAATTCTATTAAATGGTCCAAAGCTCTAGGGACCCAAATAACACAAGGTCCTGAAATAACTCCTCTAAGCCATAGAGCTGCCATAGGAAAGGGCTGAGGGGTAGGAGTCAAGGGCAGCCATGCTCGCTGGAGGACCAGGCACTGATGTGAAATGACACTTGTTTGTGGGGGATAGGAGACAAGAGAAAGACCTACCAATGATTGCAACCTTGTTTTCCTTCATGGAGCTTAGTACCTGCTCCAGTTTCTCTTCTGAGGCCATGTTCTGCACCTCACTCAGGTGATGCTCTTGAAACTCCACAGGGACATTAGCGGCCTGTGGGCCCAGAGGTGGGAGGTATCAGTGGGCAGTCCCTCAAGTCCCTCTGAATCTGTACCTTACCCTTCCTTCTCACCCAGTCTCACCTTGAAAACTTCTTTTACAGCATGCATGAGCTCAGGCCCCACGCCATCACCAGGCAGCATAGTGACAGGGAATGCGCCCTCTACCTTCACATCATCCACCTGCCAGGGAGATGGATGGGACAGAATGATGGCTCCTGGGGATGTCTCCATGAGACCGTAGAGAATTGACAAGACTGGGCTCAGTGACACAGGGGTCACTGTAATGGAGAGAGGTACAGATCTGTATAGACACAGGCTCAAATGATGTAAGCTGCAGCCAGAAGATGAAATTGCATCTTGAGGCTGGAAAGCACCTTGGAGGGTATCTAGGCCAAGCCCTGGGGCAGTCAGGTGGTACAGTGGATAAAGGGCCAGGCTTGGAGCAAAAAAAGGCTCATCTTCCAAGTTCATCACTTACTAGCTGTGTGACCCTGGGCAAGTCATTTAACCTTGTTTGCCACAATTTCCTCATCTGTAATATGAAGTGGATAAGGAAACGACAAACCACTCCAGTATCTACCAAGAAAATCCCAAACCGGTTGTGGAAAGTCAGACATTTACTGAAAAGACTAAACAGTTAACAAGGGCGAAGCCCTACCAGAAGCAAATTTCCTCTCTGGGTACTTCTCTGTCACATAGCAAATAAGGCAACAAGAATTTATTTCATAAGATTTAAATGAACCAGGGTGTTTTCTTTTTTTTGGATGGGGGAAGGCGGGGCAATTGGGGTTAAGTGACTTTCCCAATGTCACATGGCTAGTAAGTATTAAGTGTCTGAGGCTGGATTTGAACTCAGGTCCTCCTGACTCCAGGGCCAGGTGTCTGGTGGTCTATTCACTGCACCATCTAGATGCCTCCCCCCCTTTATTTCATTTTATTGATTGATTGATTGCTTTTTTGGAGGGCAGTTGGGGTTAAGTGATTTGCCCAAGGTCACACGGCTAGTTTTTTGTGTTAAGTGTCTGAGGCTGGATTTGAACTCAGGTACTCCTGACTCCAGGGCCAGTGCTCTTTTCACTGCGCCACCTAGCCGCCCCCCCCTTTATTTTATTTAAAAATAAAAATGCAAACAAAGACACCCCTGCCTCAAGGTCCATCTAGACTCTAGTCTCAACCTGTGGGTCAGGACCCCTTTGGGGGTTGAACAAACCTTTCATAGGGATTGCCTAAGACCATCAGAAAACAGGTATTTCCCATGGTCTTAGGAACCACACCCACATGCAGATTTGGCCAGATACCAGTTTAAAGGGTCTCGGCATTAGGAAGACTGAGAACCACTGATCTAGAGTGTCAAGGTAACTCCACCCTTTCTCCATTTCCCTAATCTTCCCTCCATTTTCCTTCTTTATAATGAACAACCTGCTCCTTGTTTTTAACCATTTCTTACAAGAGAGTCTGCAGAGCTTTCTAAGACCTGGTTAACTTCCATTTGGCCACCAGATACTAGATGGGAAAAGACTGCTCATATTTTTGTGATGATCTCTCCATGCTTTGGATGAAGAAAACAGATTAGAAGAAGTTCAGTGATTTACAGCAGCTCACAAAGGCAGGGAAAGGCGCACTACCCTGTACCACAGGGTTTCAAATCCAGGGCCCTGACTCCCAACCCAGTGCCCTCTCTGTACTACAGGGGTCTGTGTGTCCCTGGGTTACAAAGCCAACAGGTGACATGTAGATAAGGCTTCAAAGTCTGCAAACCCCTTTACATCTGTTATTTCATCCAAGCCCTGAAACAACTGAGAGTTGTTCCTTTGTGAAAAAGGTTTAGAGGAAGCTGCCTCAAGCAACACCAGGGAAGCAACTGCCCAGTTTCGTCCATCCACCTGTTCCCCTCCCTCCCCTCCCCACCCAGGGCTTTGAGCCTGCTAGGCATCACCCAGGAGGAGCTGGCCAGTGGCCTTGGTCAGCCCTCCATCACATCACTATGTCTCATTGCCTCTCACTGCCCCTATTTCACGGATAAGGACACTGGGCTCAGAGAACTGAGTTGAAGAAGCCAGTACAAGGGATGGAATTTAAGCTTCCTGATGCCATGTCCAGGGCCAGCCACCCCCAGGTCATGCTATCCTAGGGCTCGATGTTATGGGATCCCAGCACACCTGTTTCTGTGGTTGGCTATGACAGCTGTCAGATGAGCAGTCAACTGGCACTGTGCTCCTGGCAGTGCAGGAGGACCAGTGATAGCCACTCATGCCTATTTCTCTAACCATTCCTTCTCTCTGGTCGATTCTTCTTCCCCCAAACTTCTTAATGTTGTTATCTCTATAAATTCTTTACCTTTTTCCTTCTTCACTTTCCCTTGCTGATCTCAGTCCAAAATCTCCCAAATCTCTCTTTCAGGTCTTGATTTTACTTCTGAGCTCCAATCCTGTATCTCTAAATGCCTGAGGGCATGTCCCCCCAGAACCTCAAACTCAACAGGTTCCAAATTAAGCCAATGTTAGAATGAAAGGATCCTAGATTCAAAGCTGGGAAGACCCTTAGAGACCAGCCAGTTTAACCCCTCATCTACAGATGAAGAAACCGAGGCCTGCAGAGATCATGTGAGATGCCCAACATCACACACACACAGTAGGCTTCAGAAGGACCTGGATCTAGGTCCACTGACTCTCAGTCTTCCAATTGACCTAAACTTAGCACAGCACCTCACAGTGCTTGATAAATGCTTATTAACTAGAGCTACCAGCTGGCTTCATTTTTTCTTTCACTGGTACCATCGTTCATTCAGTCTCCCAAGCTGGGGTTACTTCTACTCTTCCCTTTCTCTCATGTCTCACACTCAGTTGCCAAGTCTTGTCAATTCTACCTTTGAAACATCTCTTACATCCATTCTAAACACATCTCCCTGGGCACCCCCACCCCCAATTTATCCTTGACATTATGCCAGGCTACTTCTTTTTTGTTGTTGTTGTTGCCTTTTTTTGGAGGGCAAGTGGGGTTAAGTGACTTGCCCGAAGTCACACAGCTAGTAAGTGTGTCAAGTGTCTGAGGCCGAATTTGAACTCAGGTCCTCCTGACTCCCCTAGGCTATTTTTTTTACACAAAAATCTGTTTTCTACTTTGCTCAAAATCTTTCAATGAAGGGCTTCTTATTTCAAATTAAAAGTAAAGATGGACAAGCTATTTATTTAAGAGAAGAAAAGAATCAGGGAGATAAAAACATATACTTGTATTACCCACTCATGGGGATATTATGAAGAAAGAGCTCTATTTTTGGCCAATTACTTGAATGGTAATATAGAAGGAATGGGAATTAAAACTGCAAGTGAAACAAAGCTCAGAGGGATGACACAGCAGCATCCAATGATAACCTGACAGGCCAGAATGAAGAGTTGAGTCTAGCCACATAAAATTCAAGAGGGATAGATGCAAAGCTCTATACTTGGGTTAAAAAACCAGAACTCTCAAGTACAGGATGAAGGAGGTATAGTTCCTATGAGAAAAATGTGCAAGTAGAGGAAGTAATTAATGAACTGCAAGATCAAAATGAGTGTATGATTTGATATGGCCACCAAAAAGGTAAAATCAAAATGCTTTATTGCAGATGTTTGGCCTGGAGAGAATACTTGGGGGGAGTAACAGAACTACTTTCAAGCATCTGAAGAGTTTTTGTGGGCAAAAGGCAGTCAATACACATTTATAAAGCATCTAATATCTGCCAGCACTGGGGATACAAAAAAGAGGCAGAAGACAGAACCTGATCTGGAGGAGCTCAAAATTACGTGATTATTTTGCTTGGCCCTAAAGGGCTGGAGGAGGAGCAATATGGGAAAAACATATTTTGTCTCAATATAAAGAATATATCTTAACAGTAAGAGCTAAGCAAAATGGAACAGACTACCCTAAAAAGGTAATTCTCATTCGTGCCAGTCTTCAAAAAGAGGATTTAAATGCTGATGACTCCTAAATCTACAGCTGCATTAGATGCTGAAGGAGCTGCTGTGAAGGGGATCACTATTCAGGCACAGACTGGCTTCTGGAGACCCAATTAAGAATTTTAAAAATCTCATTAATAATAATAATAACTAAGATTAGACCTGCATTCACATCTACTTCTGCTTTGAGCATGGCCTAGGAACAGGAATGAAATCTGCCTAATTAAAAGTGGAGAGGTTCGTTACCAGAGGCTTGGCCCTCAGGTAGCTAAAGACTTGGCTATGGCAGCTCACGACCTTCAGCTAATCAATCACTCTATAGAAGGGTTTGATTAGGGCTATGAAGGGGCAGCGTGGTTCAGTGGTGTTAGAGCTAGGGTTCTACACGGGGAGGGCTTAGGGGTGGGATGGGAGGCGCTCAGGAGCCAGAGCTTAAGTTGGCTGTTAAGTCGAGGTGGGGGAGGGGAAGAGGGCAGGAAAGCTGGGACAGGACCC
>CM053601.1:145469976-145503943 GCA_028646575.1 Pseudocheirus occidentalis
TTTTTTTTTTTTTGCTTTTTGAAGGGCAGTTGGGGTTAACTGACTTGCCCAAGGTCACACGGCTAGTTTTTGTGTTGTGTCTGAGGCCAGATTTGAACTCAGGTCCTCCTGACTCCAGGGCTGGTGCTCTATTCACTGTGCCACCTAGCCGCCCCTTTGATTGAGTACTCAATCAAATTGTACTCAAATTGTTTCTTACTGGCTGCTTGTAATATTTTCTCCTTGACCTAAGAACTCTGGAATTTGGCTATAATATCCTAGGAGTTTTCTTTTGGGGATCTTTTTCAAGAGGTGATTGGTGAATACTTTCCATTTCAATTTTGCCTTCTGGTTCTGGAATATCAGGGCAATTTTCCTTGAGAATTTCTTGAAGGATGATTTCTAGGCTCTTTTTTTGATCGTGGCTTTCAGGTAGTCTAATAATTTTAAAATTCTCTCTCCTACTTCTATTTTCCAAGTCAGTGGCTTTTTCAACGAGATATTTCACATTGCCTTCTACTTTTTCATTTGTTTGGATCAGTTTAATAGTATCTTGATTGCTCATAAAGTCATTAGCTTCCATTTGCTACAGTCTAATTTTGAAGGAATTATTCTCTTCAGTGAGCTTTTGAAATTCTTTTTCTATCAGGCCAATTTGGTTTTTTAAGGCATTCTTCTCCTCATTGGCTTTTTGAGCCTCTTTTGCCATTGAGTTAATCTATTTTTTAAGGTATTATTTTCTTCAGTATTTTTTGGGTCTCCTTTAGCAGGCTGTTGACTTGCTTTTCATGATTTTCTGGCATCATTCTCATTTCTCTTCCCAATTTTTCTTTCACTTCTCTTCTCTTACTTGATTTTTAGGAACCTTCTTGAACTCCTCCATGGTCTGTAAGCAATTCATATTTTTCTTGGAAGCTTTTGCTGCAGGAGTTTTGACTTTGTTTTCTTCTTCTGATTCCATGTTTTGATCTTTTTTTGTCCCCCCAAAAGAATTCTATGGTCTGATTGTGCTTCCTCTACTTGCTCATCTTGCCAGCTAATTACTTGACTTTTGAGCTCTTTGTCATAGTGGAACTCTGCTTCCAGAGTGGAGAGAGCTGTCCCAAATTGCTGGGGTTTTTACAGTTGCCAGAGCTATGAGGAGGGCACCCTCTCTACAGCTCCAACAAGCTTTGGTACACTGGCGTTCTTCACCCCAGGACTATTGCCCAAGACTGGACCCAGATCCAAGCAGGTCAAAGTAAGAGTGATTACCCTCTGACTGGTTGCTTGGTCCTCCTATGATCTACAGGCCAGGAGCTCCAGAGGCAGCCCCGCAGCAGCAGCTACAGCCCCCATACCTCTGCTACCTCTCACCCCAGGGGCAGTGGCTGGACCACACACTTCTCCAGCCAGGTCCAACAGAGTTCCCTACTGACCTTTTACTTTCTCTTTGGTGTTTATGGGCTGCGAAATCTGGAAACTGCCACAGTTGCTGGTGATTTGCTGTCCTGAAGTTTGCTCTGGCCGATCTGTGCTGCTGGCTCTGGGCCCATGGCTCCCACTCTGATGCAATAGACCCTTCCTGTTGACCTGCCAGGCTGCCTTCAGTGGGAGATTTGTTTCTCTCCATCACTTTGTGGTTTCTTTAACTCTAAGATTTCTTTAGAGTCATTTTTTTTCTGGTATTGGAGGTGGTTGGAGCAGAAGCTGAAGCAAGTTCCTGCTTTTACTCCATCAATGAAATATATTACTTCTTAAGCATATGAAGTCATGCAAAACTTATTTTGCATTAGTTATATTCTGGGGGAAAATATCCTGTTTGCCTTCTTAATTGGTGGGGGAGAGGTTGAAGGGAGGGAGAATATTTGGAACACAAAATATTAAAGGTAAATAAATGCATTTTTAAAAAGGAGAGAGAATTCAATCTTCTGTCTGAGTCCATAATTCTCAATCTGGAGGTGGATAGCATTTTTCATCATGAATCTTAGAATTGTTGATCAGTGTTACTAAGTCTTTACAATATTGCTGTTACTGTGTATATCATTTTCCTGGTTTGCTTCCTTCATTTTGCATCAGTTCATATAAGTCCAGGTTTTTCTGAAATCATCCTCTTTATCATTTCTTACAGCACAATAGTATTTGATCACATTTATATACCATAACCTGTTCAGCCATTCCCCAAATGATGAGCATGTCTTTAATTTCCGGTTCTTTAATGCCAGTTTTCTCACCATTTCATTTTGTTTTAGAAAATATAGCTGTTTTTATTAAAATATGTTATTTATCATATCATATTGGTTATATTATGTTGTTTAATGTTAATATAAAATGGGTTCATTATTTTTAATTGAATAAATACATATTTTATATTTTATCAGTTTTAATTACTAATATAACAAATATTAATGTATGCAATCCACATAAACAAAACTTCAATAATTTCTGAGAATGCAAAGTAGTCCTGAGACCAACATATTTGAAAAACATTGAATTACAGTATTAGTTGGTAGGCTCTGACATGGGAAAGGAAGGAACCCCTTCATAAGTTGTTGAGAGCCTCTGGGCACAAACACTCTCACCTTCTCACACTCTGTTCTAGTTAGATAAAGATGTTGAGAGCCTTTGGGCATAAACATTCTCACACTCTGCTCCAGCTACGAGACATAACATGTGGAGTCCCAAGGTCACTACCTGAGGGTCACAGCTAGTTATGTGTTTGCATGAGGATGTTCCCACAGAACCATTCACTCTGTGACACATAGCTACCTCAGCTGGTTTGGCCCTCTCCCCATGGTCCCAATTGGACAGAATCATCAAGGTGATCATGCGCAGTATTTGGATAGGGATTGGTACAACCACCAAATCATGCACTCTGCACACTTTACTTTTAACTTTTTAAGCTTTGTTCTCTGGGAGATTAAACAGAGCCATTATTCATCTTTCTGACTCCCACCTCATTATTTAGCGCGTCCCCGAGATAAATTATGAGAGACTAGCTGGTCTAATTTCTCCCGACTGAGCCAGCCATGACAATAAGTCATTTCCAAAAGCATGTGAAACTGATTTGAACTATCTTCCCTTTTTGGACTCTGAATTGCCCTGTCTTTTAGAGCAAATAACATCATTAAAACAACCGCACCAACATTCTTGTGACTACCTAAAACACAGTCCAGGCTATGCTATCAGAATCTGTTCAAACTTACCAGCCTGCCTGCAAAAACCATCACTTCCCCTGCTTTTCTGTCATATAGACTATTCCCCTCTCCCAACCCCAGCATTTCAAGTGACTCTGTGGGTAAACAACTACCTATCCAGTTGCCCCTCCTGAGTATATAAAACCCTTCTTGTAACTCCCATCTTTGGGCACTTGTATGCTGGTACTCCTTGACCTCAACTAAAGACACTTTCTATATGTGAGTTTGGTTTATTTTTACATTGGTATATTTTTGGTGTCAGAAGTAGGATTCATTGGAGACTATCTCTGCTGGTACCAGCATGGACCCCTTGTTTCCAGTACCAAGTCCACTTCCATTGGATCAGTGAATACCTGGCCCAGCTCCAATACTGGACTCCTGTCTCTTTTGGTTGAATTAACTCTTTAATTGAGAATCTGGTAGGGACTCATTGGCAATCCAGAGTCCATCTTTTCTGGTTCCCCTAAGGCAGTGGTTCTCAACCTTCCTAATGCTGGGAACCTTTAATACTCATACATGGGCATTATCTGCTTGTGTGCAGACCTGCCTGGAGATGGATAGAAGAGCGGTGTCTCTGTTCCTAAGACCATCAGAAATATGTGTTTTCCGATGGTCTTAGGTGACACCTGTGAAAGGGTCATTCAACCCCCAAAGGGGTCACGACCCACAGGTTGAGAATCGCTGCCCTAAGGTAACTATGGCTGATCAAATGACTTTTCAGCTGTGCTTTGTTTACTAGCCAGGTTTTGAAACATTGTCAGTCATTGACAAAATCTGATCTTTGACACAGAGATCCTTTGATAGGGAAAAATTAACTATAGGGAAAAATTAACCTATTTAAGGACGTCTCTCAGGTTGGCTAGCTGGCACAGTGAATAGAGCACCAGCCCTGGGGTCAGGAGTACCTGAGTTCAAAATCCAGCTGCAGACACTTAACACTTACTAGCCATGTGAACTTGAGCAAGTCACTTAACCCCAATTGACCTGCCTTCTCCCCTCCAAAAAGCTGCACACCAAAAAAGGATGTCTCTTGATAAGGTAGGGCCAAAAATCAAATGTGGTGAGTGGAACTGCTTTTAACCAATGATTATTAGAGGCCATTAAGAGGGAATCAGAATCACAATGCTTGTCCTTCTAGGAAAACATTCAAAAATTTAAAGTTGAAAAAAAGGAGGCTGAATCTAAAATATTTCTCCTCCAGGAAGGATTAAACCAGTTAGAATATCAAAAGAAAGAAAACAAATCTAAAATAGAGAATCTCTCAAGAGAACATGAAAAATCTGAGGGAGGGGTTCAAGAATAATCTCAAAAAGAATTTCCTTGGCTCTAATGAACACCTCTATCCATCTTTTACCTCCTCTCCTCTACCATTCACCAATTCCCTTTTAAAATTAAAAAGGTTGATGGCAAAGGACCCTGATGACAGTGTTCACCTCATGGACCAAGGCCAAAATCTGAGAGATGACCAAAGAATTTCCCAGGTTTTGAGAAGACCTTTCAGAGTTCATTTGAGAATTTCTGTCAGTCTTTTCCACTTGACACACAGGCCTCCCTCATATTTATCCACTAGTCCAGGTGCTTGTTGGACATGGTGAAGTCAACCACTGGTTCTGCCCGAAAGACTAACCCACTTGACTTTATCATTTACATATTTTGGAAGGAGAAATACCTCCTAAGAAACACATGAGAAAGGGGGTAGGACAGACTCTTTTAAAAGCAATCACTAGGGCGGCTAGGTGGTGCAGTGAATAGAGCACCAGCCCTGGAGTCAGAAGTACCTGAGTTCAAATCTGGCTTCAGACACTTAACACAAAAAACTAGCCATGTGACCTTGGGCAAGTCACTTAACCCCAACTGCCCTCCAAAGAGCAAAAAAAAAAAAAAAAAAAAAAGCAATCACTAAAGCCTTCCCTAATCTTGTTGACAGGAACCAGAACCCCACCTGCTGCCAAAACATTAGTCCATTTTTGAGTTCTAGAATCATTCCCTAGCCTCCTTTAGGGTGAACTCTGAAAGCAAAATTTAGAAGACACAGAGATTTGTTTTCTTCAAACTCACTGACTTTAAGAATCCTCATTTTATCAAAGTACAAATATTTGTGCTTAAATAAAACTCATCTGTTCTGTATATAACTTGCAAAATTCAATTATGAAGCAATATCCCTAAAAACAAACTATGACTTCTTTAAACAACACTTATGCAGAACTATGCTATACCTTTCCATACACTAGAGCTAAAAATAACTTTTATATAACTTTTTTCTAAGGGATATGTCATTTGCTCAGTACAATAGAGATAAAGAAGGGATCATGTAAGGCCTAGGATTCATTATGTAATTCAGTGCAATGTGTTGGGCAGTATTAGATAAAATGTAATACACCTTTTTTTTAAGCTTTTTGGAGGGGGGAAGGTAGGACAATTGGGGTTAAGTGACTTGTCCAAGGTCACATGGTTAGTTTTTTGTATTAAGTGTCTGAGGCTAGATTTGAACTTGGGTCTTCCTGACTCCAGGGTCAGTGCTCTATTTACTGCACCACATAGCTGCCCCATAATACACCTTTTAAGATTTCCCATTCAAAAGACACAGACACTTCAATAAAGATATATATGGACATTCTTCTTAAAAAATCTAACAGCCACAAATAATTTTTAAAAGGACAAAATTCCAGTTTTAAGGCACTTAGAATCATCTCTCTATTGAAATAAATTTTTAAGTTTAGGCAACTATCCTAACAAAAACTCATACAAATTTGGAATTAAACATGGAATAATCTTATTTTGTGAACTTAAGCAGTGCTCAAAGTTTGAAATATATAATGGAAGATATGGATAGCTTGTTTAGGTTAAAGCTACCCAAACACTACAAAGTAACAATGCAAATATAAATCAAAATTAGAAGAGAGCAAAGGAAAGCTGGTTATACAAATGAGATTATGGCACTTGTTTTAACTTCTTAGTTATTCACTGTCCAGTGAATAGCACTGCAAATACAAAGATGGTGGAGGTGGACTAAAAGCTGGAGATGGTGGGAAAACTAGTAGATAACACCCATTTTTTCTACAGTTTACTTCATATATTCTCTGGAAGCAGTGAATAGTAGCAAATAAATGCCCATGCTTCCATCCACTGATTAATTTTTGTTGAGCTAAAAGTTTTGAACAAGTACTTCATCTCAGAAATGTTTTAAATTTGGCATAAGAATAAAGAACAGAGGAGTTAACACCTCTTCCTGAGGAAGAAATTTCTCATACATACATAACTTATAACTTAATTTTTGGCCACTGAGATTTTAAAACACTAGGCTTTTTTATTTTCAGAAATTACTTAAATACACATAATACCTATATTTAGTAGAAATACTTTGTTCACAACCTTTATTTTAAAAGTATTTATTATGAAAAGTATTTTAAAAATCCAGCTAAACATGAAATTTGAGATTTTTTTCCTTTACATTTTCACAAGTGTAACAGTAATGAGATCTGAAGTTCCTTTTGTATTGCTAAACTAAGAGGTTCTTAGCACCTAGTTCAGACTAACCCTCTGTTAAAGAAACAGAAGGTATGAACTCCTTTCTCCTGTTGCTAATATAACAGGACGGAGATGAACAGGGAGGGGCAATACTGTATATAAGGAAAAAACCAGAGAGGGAAAGTCAGATCTTGTTGGAGCAAGGTTCCAGGAGGCAGAAGCTGCTGCCACCAGGGAGGATGAAGAGGAAAGTCCCCCTTTCCCACTCCCCCCCTCCCCAAGCTGAAGAGAATGATTTTGATTTTGAGAACCTGGATGGAGTGATTTTGATTCTGGGAACCAGCTGAAACTTCTTTTGAGCCCGAGGGCCAGCCAGAGCTACCAAAAGACTGAGGAAGCATGACTGTGATGCTGGTACTTTGCATGAACTTGTTTGTGGCTTTGATGTTTGTGGCTTTGTTAAGCCTTGACTTCCTGGGAACAGAGGCTGTGAAGGATTTGAGTTGGACTGGATACTGTGAGCTCCAGTGTGGAGCAGGAACAGCACAGGGAGCTGGACAAGGACCTGGGAGCTGTCTACCTTTGAACCCAGGTGACAGTTTGGTGAATCCAGGTAGGATCTGGGACCATGGAAGGAGATGCAGGAAATCTGAGAAACTACCCAAATCAAGCTGAAAGAAGACTTTACTTGGATACTGTGTACTGACTGAGAAATTGTAAATGTACTAGTGACCTAGGGGTGGAGACTCTTCGTATTTTCTGATGATTGAATAGTGAATCATGAAGGATGATTGAATGATAGAGTTGATATAATGATTGATTGACTAAATGATTGTACTTAGTGATTGATGACTGAATAAGTGACTGATTGAGTTAACTTAGTGTGCCCCATGAGTGGAGAATTTTTAATATTGTACTTTGTGTTCCTTGAGGAGGCAAACCTCCTTAAGGATGATTGATGATTGAGTTATTAAATGATTGTTTTTTGTTGAAAACTTTGTGACCACTGTGGTGGAACTATGTGGACATTTTCTGTGATAAGTTGTTGTGAATGCTATATTTTTCTTTTCTTTTTAAAAATTAACTTGTTTATTTTTTAGTTTACATCATTCATTTCCACAAGATTTTGAATTATAGATTTTCTCCCCACCTTTCCCCTACCTACCACCCCAAAACAGCGATCCTACCGTATACCCCCTCCCCCAATCTATTTTCTCCATTGTCCTCCCCATCACCCCTCTGACTTTCTGGCAGGGCAAGAGGGATCTCCCTATCCCAATGCCTGTATATCTTAATTCTCAGTTGCATGTAATTAATAATAATAATAATAAGTACATATGTATGTATATATACATATATATATGTATATTTTTTTTTTTAACATTTGATTATAGAACTTTAAATTCCAGGTTCTTTCCCTTCCTCCCTCATCACCCACCCCCACTGGAAAGACAAGCAATTCAATACAGGCCATACATGTGTAGTTACACAGAACATCTCCACAATGGACATATTGTGAAAGACTGACTATATTTTTCTCCTTCCTATTCCACACACCAGTTATTCTTTACTTTGTCCCTGTCCCTTTACAGAAGTGTGTGCTTCTAACAACCCTCCTCCCAAACCTGCCCTCCCCTATCATCCCCATCCCCCCTACTCTCCTGTAGGACAAAGTACTTATTTGGCCTACCACCCCCTTTATAAAAAATTACTCAATGCCCCTCTAGAAATATAATTTCTTTAACAGTTTTTTACAAAGTTGCATCATTTCAAGAATATATAATATTGTTTTTAATGAAGCATTTTAAATTTAATAATTTATTGTAAATTTCTGGGGTTTTTCCTGCATTTTGAAATTTTGATGATGCAGTATTACATCATGTGCTAAAATAGTATCACATTGTAAACAAGTCATTATATGTACATGTTCTTGCCAATGCATGCTGGATTTCCTAATAATATGTAATACGTTGCCTGCCAACACTTGCTTGTTAAGACCTGTCAGTAGACTTGACCACTGATAAGTTATAACTTTTATTTTGTCTGTTTATTTGGAAAACAATGTCATCACTATGACTTTAACTCTATTACACAAGAGATGAAACATGTATGTACAATTTTTCAAAATTTTCTTTTCTTTCCTTATGCTTCCACTATCCCCTTATTTTTAATTCAACAACCCCAATTGCATCTGAGGCTACTACCACCCTTCTGGATTGTTCCAGTACCCCCTAGGGAGTGGTATCACCTTCTTTGGGAACCTATGGCCCACATACTACCAAGCACCATGCTAAGACTAGGGATAACAAAAAGAGGAAAAGGAGAGTCCATGCCACAAGAAGCAACATGTAAGTGTACAGACAAAGCAAAGTTTAGCATTATTTACTTTAACAGAAAACAGTATTAAAGTAACTACTATAATATAAAGTCATATTATTATACATGAGTCATGTTAATGTAATTTAATGTTATGTAAAACAGACATACAGTATTTAGGAGCTTAGAGTCTTAGAGTTGGAAAAGACTATATATATATATATAAAAATATATATAGTGGCATATATACCTTTAAGAAGTCAAGAAAGAGGGGCAGTTAGGTGGCACAGTGAATAGAGACGAGCCCTGAAGTCAGGAGGAACTGAGTTCAAATTCTACCTCAGACACTTAACACAAAAACTAGCCGTGTGACTCTGGGCAAGTCATTTAACCTCAATTGCCCTACCTTCCTCCCTCCAAAAAAAAAGCAAAAAAAAAGAAGTCAAGAAAGAAAAGTCCCATATATAACAAAATATTGACAGTAGCACCTTTTTGTAATAGCAAAAAACTAGAAGGAAAGTGGGTGCCTATCAGTTAGGGAGTGGAATGAATAGATTCTGGTATATAAACATAATGGAATACTATTACATCATTAAGAAATAAAAAATATGATGAGTATGCAGAAATGTGGACATTCTTGTGTGAACTGATGCAGACAATAAATAAAAGCATTAAGACAAAGTTGGACTTTGTTACTGTTGTTGTTTTTCCTTCCTTTCCAAAGAACACCATGATGCCATGACATGCAAGTGAATTGGATTTAAGTGAGGCAGGGTTGTGCAAGGTCACCAGCCTCACTTTCTCCTCCAGAGTCATCTGGGTCCAGTGGTGAGAAATAGATCAGGACAACTAGAGATGGCCCTGGATGCAACGGGAGACCTGAACACAATTTTATTGCAGTGATGGGTCTCAGGCTAGAAAACAGGTCATGAAACATTTCCAAGGATGGCGTGGTCAATCTTTAACTGCAAACTTTGGGTGGGGATGTATTTACAAGACACTTTTATATTAAATATGTTATTACCCTTTTCTTAAGTCGAGATAATCATCAAATGGTCTGGCAAAAGAATGGAGTACCTGGGACTTTGACCAAGACAAAATTTGAAATGCACTGGTCAAGCTCAATTGATCTGACCACAGAATGACCATGGATTGATTATTCCTGCCTAGCCCTTTATTACCCTCCTAGCTGGCAGAAAGATTGCAGAAAGAGGGCATGGAATACAAGAAGGAGGCTGGCCAGGCATTTCCTGCCTCTGGGCCTTATTTTCCTGATGTGCATGAAGCAGGATATGTGCACGGTGCTAGGCAGAGCCAGACCTAATAGCCATCCCCACACAATTTACAGGCTCATCTCCTTGTAACCTTACAGTCAGAAATGAGCAAAATGACTTTTCCAAAATTCTCCCACTCAAGTTGAGCCCCATGGGCTGGCTTTATCTTCAATCCTGAGCCTCCTAACTCAAAAGAGGAAGACAAAACCAATGCAAATGACCGTGTGATTTAACAGCAGAAGGAAACAGCACAAAGACAGACAGACAGACAGACATTATAGCAACATTGAGCAGAGGGGCAGCAGCCAGGGGCACATCGTTCTTCCCTACCTGCTACCCCTCTCAGTTGGTCTGAGGTAGTGCAGAAGAAATGAATAGTTAAGGATTTTTTTCTACTATACTACTCTCTATATACGCTTTGTCTTAGACTGTTGCCAATGCCTGTCCCTCCCTCTAACAGTGATCCACTTCTTTCTTCCTGTCTTGCTTTGGCTTCTATTGTAGTTGGTGCATCCTGCCCTAGACTGGAGCCTTCTTAAAGGTTCAGCTCCCTAAGAGACAGAGCCTCCCTGAAGATAAGAACAGCTTCCTCTTCAAACTGGGGGCTCTGTGAAGGTTGTGCTCTCTTTTCCCTCAGTATAAGGGCTCCCTGTGGCTAAAGGCCTCTCTTCAAACAAGGAATATGTATGGTGCGTGCATAGTGTGAGACCAGCACATTGACTAATTTAGATTTTTATACAAGATGTGTGTGTGTAATCTGCAGCTCTGTTTGTCTTCATCTCTGAATTGTTTCTGGAGTAATGCTTGTCAGCAAGATGTAATGGTAATGGAATTTAAAGCCCCCTGTATTGGCTTGGTTTTCAGGATGAGTGTTGAAGCCCAAAGATTGTGAATCCCACTTGTGAGAGAGATTTGTAGAGTGAAGACAGAGGGCTGTACTGGGAGGAGCTTGGGCCATGGATATAGACAGAAGCCCAAGCAAAGAAGGCTAGAAGGACTTTTGGGGAGCAGTATCATGGAGGCAGAGAGGAGAATTGCTGGGGGCCAGAGTTGCTAAGAGAAAGACTACTGAGGGCCAGTTGGAGCTGCCCAGGACTTTTGAGAACTGCCACCCAGAACTGCTGAGAAATGAGGAGGCATGGCTGTGATACTGGTGTTTTGTCTGTTTTGATGTTGTTTTGCCAGATTCATCTGCTGAAGGACAGTGCTGCTCTTTGTAGAGGTCCTGGAACCTTGATGTTGGTTCAGAAGCCCTAAAGGAAGATTTTTTGTTGTATGTTTACAGAAATCCTGGAAGAGGGTCTTGCTAATGTTTTCAGGGGTTCTGGGACTGTTCTGCAGGCAGAGAGTGAATTGATGAGGACACTGGCAATGTATATTGTGGCTTTGTTAAGCTTTGTCTCCCCAGAAACAGAGATTGCTGAGAACTTGCCTCATGTCAAGATGAAGGAAGGGCCTTTCCTTGGGTTTTCAATCCTTTTGTGCTCTCCTGCCCCTTTTGAGAAAGTGCTTGGCATTGATGGATGGTATTGTAATTCAGTTGTGATCCAGGAGTGGGAAACTTTTTACTTTTTGTGCTCTTTGACTGAACAAATGAATATACTTTGTTTATGATTGGAAACTAATCTCCATTTGAGAAGAGGACTTTGACTAAATGAATGTACTGCCCAGGGGTGGGGTACTTGGACCTTGGGACTTTGTAAGTGAATTGGGAATTTACTTGCCAAATGAATGAGTTACACTGCATTTTAATTTTCTCTGTTCTATAAATGTTTTGCCTTAATCTGTCACTCAATAAACTGAGTTTGCTATGCTGGTCTTCCAAACCTTGGAAGTTGCCTTTGCTTGGCATTAACTGGGTGATTTTGGGTGACCTTAGTATAGGAGAGAGGGATCACCTCTTATTCCCTTCACTGGAGACCACAGTGGATTCTAATTTGCAAAAGCGCTTCCCCAACTCTTCTTTTAGGAAGTATCACTCACTACCAATCTGCCAGTGACCCCATCTTCTACTCACTTGACAACTATGGTAATTTGTGGCAAATTTACTTCACTAGAAGAGTACCACTGGCATGCTCCTTGGCCTGGGCCAGGAGTCTCCCCCATGGAAAGAAAAAGAAAAATTCCTTGAACAGGCTGATCCTTTAGATGGTAGGTTTCCCCTGGGTTTTTATTACCAATTATTGCCAGGTAGTCACACTGAACACAAATAAGACTCTAAATAGAAGTAGGATAACAAAAGAAACAAAGTTTTTACTTCCCCAGCAGTGTGAGGGCTTAACTTTGGCTCAAAAGAGTTGGGATTGAGAGGAGAGTCAGGTCTCTATTGTAAACCCCAGTGGAGAAATCTTTGCCCACTCCTCCCTGTGAAAATTCTGGGTAAGCATTCTGGGGAGGCCTTACCCACTCCAAATAAGAGGTTGCTCTGAGGACCAGCCTCCTTCCCCCAGTTCCTTTGTGGTTGCTGAACTGTTATGATCAAAATCAAGGTAAAGTGAGGCACAAAGTTCAAACCATGATCAATTTATTGACAAAGCAAGAATTTTCCAATAAACAAGGTCTCAGCTTCCTCAGGTAGCTAAGACTCTGAACAAAGGGGACAGCCCTCTTTCATAGACAAAAGGAAGAGTATCTGTAATGTAATTAATTTAGCATTAAATTAACATAATTAATTTGCCATTAGTAACTAAGGGCTAAGTACTTCTGTGAAAGAGGCAGAGGGTGTGAAGTCTGTCTCCTGTGTGAAAGAAGGTATGAACCCTGTCTTCTGTGTGAACAGAGGGAGTGAACTCTGTCTCCTGTTGCTGATGTGGCAGGAGGGGGTTGGCTGAGACAGGAGACCAGTGTATGTATATAAGAAGAATTCCAGAGACAGAGAATCATAATTAGGAATTTTCCTCCTGGTGGCTCCTGGTGGAGGGAGCAGAATTGTTTCAGCATCTGGGAGCTGGGCTGCTGGACCCAGAACTGAGTTGGAGTTTTCTGTGAGACCAGAATCTGGTGAAGGCCACCTAGAAGGCTGAGAGAGCTGCCTGGAAGGTCAGGATTTCTCCTGGGTTCTAGGGTCAAACTGCTGGAGGACTGAAGAAGCATGACCAGAATAAACCTTTGTTTGTTTGTGGCTTGGTTGATTCTTGAGTTCCCAGCAACAGAAGTTGTGAAGGGTTTGAGATTTGCTGGACCCTGTGAACTTCAGCATGTAACAAGAACCGCCCAGAGCACTAGACAAGGAGTTGGGAGCTGTCTGCCTCTGAATCCAGGTGACTATTTGGTGGATTCAGGTAGGAGCTGGGACCATAGAAGGGGATCCAGGATATCTGAGAGACCACCCTGAGTCAAGATGAAGAAAAGGCCTCCCCTTGGACACATGATGAAATTGAAGTTTACTAGACACCAAGGGGTGGAGGGTTTGTGTAATTTTCTAATGATTGTATTTAATGATTAATGATACTTAGCAATTGATTGCTAGATAAGTGACTGATTAAGTTAATTTATGATTGCCCCATGAGTAGAAGATTGATTATTATATTGTGAAATGACTGAATGATTAAGTAAGAAAGGTTTCCCCCCTTAGGGAAACCAGATGATTATTCTTTTGTTCTTTGTTCTAAATATTGTAGCTACTATAGTGAAAACCATGTGGCCATTCTAATGTTAAGCTGTTGTGAACACTATATTGTGATTTTCTGTGATAATATGTAATGTTATAAATATTATATTGTGATTTTTTGTGAATGTTTGCCTTGATTTGTAATGGAATAAATGGAGCGTTAACTATACTGTGTAATCAGAACCTTAAAAGCTGTTCACAGTAGCATTCTTTTGGGAAGCTACTCATGCATGGCATTATATATCCCAGAAATAGAAAGCAGCATCCTAGATGGGGAAAATGATGTGACCAGCTACAGAGCCTGTAGCATTGTAGGCACGAGGGACAATATTGTTGATTGGAAATTGGGAATGTGGTACTAGCAACAACCCCTTCTTGCACTTTGATGGATGAAGACAATGGGCATTCTGTAAGAATAACTGATAGAGAACAAACCAGACATCAGAGAAGGGCTACATGCTGCAAGAGCAGTTGGTGGAACAAAGATAAAAAGTTCATTTTAATTAAGGTGACGTAGAGGAAAGCTGAATGCTTAAATCCACTCAGAGGGGAAGACCAAATTTCTGAACTTATGGACTTATGAATTTGGCTTAAAGACAAAGACAGCAATTTGGATAGTTATATAAAATGTAGCACTCCCTATTACAGAATAAAATCAATAGATTACAGGATAAAATCAATTTGATTCTCACTAAACAAAATCATAGTACATGAACTGATTAAATAATGTGCTATAAGAAAGATTAAATAGGGGCGGCTAGGTGGCACAGTGAATAGAGCACCAGCCTTGGAGTCAGGAGGACCTGAGTTCAAATCCAGCCTCAGACACTTAACGTTTACTAGCTGTGTGACCTTAGGCAAGTCACTTAACCCCAATTTCCCTGCCTTCCCCCCTCCAGAAAAAAGAAAAAAAAAAGAAAGAAAGAAAAAGAAAGGATGAAACAGACAATTTCAGTGGAAACTAGAAAGACCTTTGTGAACTGATGCAGAGTTAAGTGAGCAGAACCAGGAGAACAATGTATATGCCACAATCACAGAAAAACTTTGAGTCTTCTGATCAGGTCATTACAGTGAGAGAGGGAGGCAGAGGTCACTGGACTTTGATGAGTCATTCCGTCTTAGTTATTTTCTCTAGGTTGGTCAGTCTGGCTGAGGTGTTCCAGAGGCTGTGTGCCACTTCAGCATCCTGAGCAGGTTCAGCAGGCAAGGTCAGGTTACATGTGGAGGTGAAATATTTTCCTGAAATGCCATCCAGTTCTTCTGCTAAGCTCAGGTACAGGACTGGAATGGCACCCTGTTCAGGGGTCTTGGGGGACAGCAAAGGGAAAAGAGTCAGATATGAGAACCACATCCAGCTCAAGGGATCCAGGGACACATGAGGGTGAGAGAGAAGATAATTTCTTCTGATCCACAGTAGAAAAAGCACAATGGTCTTAGAGTAAGGAGTTCTGGGTGTTAGTCTCAGCTCTAACACTACATTACCCTTTCTTGGAATCTTAGTTTTCCCTTCTCTAAAATAAACAGGGATAATAACACATCTATCACGAAAAGTTGTTGTGAGAGAGATGCTTACATGGTATAAAAAAGGAAATTATTATCTAAATATGAGTTATAATTCTAGGAGTCAAGTACAGAGGCTATACCCTGCTCGGGGACCTAAGAGAGAGGGGCAATGCTAGGGGAGGAACAGGGACCCCTGAGGAGGACATGGGAGACATTGAACAGAACACCCCTCCCAGTATCTCCTCACCTTGAGGAAGATGCTCAAAAGCCAGAAGATACTGCGAAATATCCAGTTATGATTCTTCATAATATTTGTCTTTACAATCCCTGGTTCCACTGAATTCACTGTCACACCTGAGGTACATTGGGTGAGATATGGGTCCTGGTAAGAAGGGATGGCTATAAAAAGGCATTATAATAATGGAGGTTGGGAGCACCATATCAAATAAAGCCTCAACTTCTTTCCCTTGCATTCAGAACCTTCCATGATTTAACTCAAACCTACTTTTCAAATTTTATCTCAGTTTCCCTCCAGGCCAAACCCTGCCCTACCTTTTTTCATGCTGTTCCCTGTACCCAGAATTCCCTCTCCCCTCATCTCCACCTTTGGGCAGTTTAACCACCATCCTCTAGGGCAGTGGTTCTCAACCTTCCTAATGCCACAACCCTTTAATACAGTTCCTCATGTTGTGGTGACCCCCAACCATAAAATTATTTTCATTGCTACTTTATAACTATTATGAATCATAATGTAAATATCTGATGTACAGAATGTATTTTCATTGTTACAAATTGAACATAACCCACAGGTTGAGAACCACTGCAGTCTAGGGTGACAGCCCCTCTGGGAAGTTTTTCTTGATCTCTTCCACCTGAAAGGTTGCCAGGCCTTGAATTGAGAAGACTCATCATTCTGAGTTCAAATCTGACCTCAGACACTTCCTAGCTGTGTGACCCTGGGCAAGTCACTTAACCGTGATTGCCTCAGTTTTCTCATCTGTAAGAGGAGCTGGAGAAGGAATGGCAAACCACTCCAGTATCTTTGCCAAGAGGACACTGAAAGGGTCATGAATAGTCAGTCACAACTGAAAGAACCAAACAAATGAAACTAACCTGAATTCATAGCACTCTGGCCTCTTCTTACACACTTTGGACTTTGCTGGGACTTTTCTGTGTTTGTGTTTTCATAGAACCAGAGAATTTAAGGGGACCAGGGAAAGATTTATGCACTCCTCTCCCCCATCCATTTGATATAGTCCCAGGACATAATCATAGGTGTTCAGGTTTAATGTGTCATTAAGGCATCAACACCCTGTTAACCCCTTAAGAAGCATGAAAGCCTCTCTGAGTCAGAAAGGAGAAATCCCATTGGACAAGCAAGGAAACTGGCTGTGCCCTTTTGGCCTTAGTCCTGGAGATGGAAGTTCAGGTGAGCTGAAGTAAGCCGGCCACTCAGGGAGGAAGTTAGCTCTCTACCTTTTGGGTGAGGAAGATAAGGAAATAAATTTTCCCCCTTTTTCCTTCCCCCACCCCACTGATCTTGGGGTCTAGTAGCAGAGCTCCTCCCCCAGGAGGAAACACCTCATCCAGCATCTAGGGAGGCAGATCCAGAGCATTAAAAGCACTATGGCTGTGATGGAATCCTAGTAAAGTTGCCCCCAGACTCAATACATCCCGTCACCCCAGATCCAATATACATATTTGAAGAGGTGTGCCCTTGTACTCAACCACAATCACCTCATCCATGTAGCCCAAGACAGAACCACAATACCTCACTATCCATCTTGACCAGACTGGATCACCATACTTAGTCAACCAGCAAAACAACCAGGATGCTTGACCACCAAACTGTAAAAGGGACTCTTGCCCATTACCTAATTCCTTAAGAAATCCCTCCTACCGAGATATCTACACTCAGAAAAAGATCTAGAAAGACCAGAGTTTAAATGGAGACTGAAGCAATCTACATGCTATCGTTCTTTTTCATGTTTGGTTTTCTTTCTTTTTTCCCATTGTTCACTCCATTGGTTACAACCCTTCTATACAACCAGACTATTGTACAATGTGAAAGTATTTGCAGATCCTATATTTGATTGCACACCGCCATGGGGGCAGGGGGGCGGGAAGGAAGGGGAAAAAAATTGAAACTCCAGGGATTGTGAAACTGAATCTTGTAAACTAAAAGTAAATAAACAAGTCAATGAAAAAAATTAATTAAAAGAAATCCTACCTTTTTAAATATTCATAATTTCTGTTGCATAATCGTATCATTACACCATACATTTGCCTGTTTTGTCTTATGAAATTGCTGGTTCCTCTTGGAACCTAGCCTGCTTCTGAGGGGTGACAATCCTCAATAAATGCTCGTATTTGTATTAGAGGTGGTCCCAATGAATTTTCTGAGAGAACCCCACAACATACCATGAAAGCATAACAGAGGGAACCAGGACTTTAGCTATCATTTGTAGACCCTAGTCCATACCTAAGAATCCCCACTACAATATCACCAGGAAGTCATCCAGTCATTGCTTAAAGACCCTTGTTGATAGGGAGCTCACAACCTCAGAGGAAGCAAATCCCACTTTTAGGCTGCTCTGATCATTAGGAAGTTTTCTTCACATTGAGCCATAATATGCTTCTCAGAAACTTCTGCTGACACTGCCTAATTCTGACCTTTGCACCTAAAAACAGGTTTCATCTCTCCTCCTGAAGAAAAGTTTTGCAAGGGCATGAGTTTCATGGGGGCAAGGGTCCCTACAGGGCCCATGTCACATTTGGCTGAATGCAGGAGTATATAAGAAGGCATTGGGTTGTAGGAAGAATGGGCCATGGAGATAGTTTTAGCGAATGAGTAAGATTGCCCTGTCTTTATCTCTGGACCTTCAATCCTACCATTACTTATACTTGGAATGGAATACCCCCCACAGGACCTAAGTATTAAAGGTCATGTCATAAAAAAGAAAGTAAGACAACCAGGTCAAACTCCTTTTATGGCTGTAACTAGGGCAAACATTTTTAATCAAATAAGAGCTAAGATCAATTGCAAAAGATAAACCAGATCATTTAATATGTACAATTGAAGTTTTTACATGAAAATTACTTTTAACTAGGATAAAGAAGGGAAGTAGTTGATGAAAAAAATATTCATGCCAAATATCTCTGATAAGATTCTGATATCTAAGATATAGATAGATAGATAGATACATACATATATATACATATATCTAAGATATATATATATATATGTAACTAACATGAAGATGGCAGCTAGGTGTCACAATGGATAGGTTGCCAGGCCTAGAGTTGAGAAAACTCATCATTCTGAGTTCAAATCTGGCTTCTGACACTTTCCATCTGTGTGACCCTGGGCAAGTCACTTAACCCTGTTTGCCTCAATTTCCTCATCTACAAAATGGAGCTGGAGAATAAAATGGCAAACCACTCCAGTATCTTTTTCAAGAAAACCCCAAACAGGGTCATGAAGAGTCAGACGTGACTGAAACAACCAAGCAACAATAAATATGAATATGGAGATGAGGACAGTGTTTTTGTGATTTCATTAGTAAAGGTAATCTGAAGGTGAGGAAACTCCCATTATCAATATTGGTTGTGGCCAGTGTGATAGTGACTGTGCTAGTGTTTATTTCTGGTTCCCCAAGTTCAGTACAGGGCCCTTCCACATGGATCCGATGAGGTATTGTGCAAACCAGCTTGTAAATCTTACATTATTGCTGCCATTATTACTGAAAACTTAATAAGTATTTCTAGAAATGTCTGTTAAATATATGAAGTAAACATAACTATACCTGTAACTAAGGAAGGGAAACCTGGGCTTAGCATCTAGATACTGAAATTTAGGAGAGTACAAAAATTTGAGGTACAAATGCCTTCAGCAGCTTAAAAGCTATAATTTTTCCTCTCAAGCAAGTAAATTTTTCTCAATTATTATTTTTATATCATAAATTGCAAAGTTGATTTGAGGGTGCATTTTGGCCTACTTGCCCCAGACCCATTTCAGGCTTTCTTAGGTATCAAATAATGGTTCTGAACTTGACAATAGGTATTCTGGGATGTTAGACTATGTCCCTTTCAGACCTCACTTTTTATTCCTGTAATGTACTGATTATGTATTGCTACTGTGTTTCACTGTGGTTCATTCTAGAGAAGGGGACATGTTGACAACAAGGAGAAACAGGCAGATGTAGAAAGCTCTGGTAGGAGAGGAGAACATTGGAAATGGAGAGAATTGTGGGTCAGTATAAGAGTGGAGCAAGGAAAGATGGTGGGAGCTAAGATTGAGGAGGTCTCAAAGGACCAGTTAGAGGTGAAGTAGACAGGATTATAGGGGAAATGTAAGAGGGAGAAGCCAGGGGAGACATTGGGACTATAGCTGAGGAGGTGTAGAAGAGCTATGAGATGAAGGGGTGGATTGTATACAAAAGTCTAGAGGTCGTGTAAGGGTAGGGGCATGGTTACCTGTGCTTTGAAGTCTCTGGGCAAGCTCCTTGGTGAAAAGGATCAACAGCAGCTTGGAGCAGTCATAATGTTGGTGTGGAGCAAGGGGGCTCCCACCCCCTACTAGGTGCTGTTCATCCACAAACCCATGCTTATGTCGAAAAGAGGTCACATTCACCACTCGGGCTGAACCTGCCCTGAGAAGCCCCTCTGAAATAAACAAAGAAGTAGAACTCTCCTTATTCCAACACTCTGGAGACAAAAAAGCAACTTGCTCAGGGTTCCACATTCAGTAAGTTAATCAGTGGAAGAGCTGAGACTTGAACCCAGATTTCCTGAGGCAAAATTCAGTGCTCTTCCCACTTTTTACCACTGGCTCTTCACTCAGATACCCTCATCCAAGAAAACCCTTAATACCCTCTACCACCCACCATCCTCCCTAGGGGTAACAATAGGAGTTCCCTGAATGGAGGTCATATCTCCTTCAGACTGGAGAACCATCTCTGGAAAGAGCACAGAACTTAGACTTAAAGGATTTGGGCTTAAAAGCCAACCCTGATGTTTACCACTATCAGGACAAAGAGAGGGTAAATAGTGGTGGGCCCCACATGTGTCAGGGGGCTCCACCTGTTGGGAAGAACGCTACCCTTGTATACGGGTTGAAGGGAGTCAAGATAGACATCTCTAGCCTCTTTTCTTCCTCCTCTTTCTCCAAGGGAGAGTTTCATTTCCTGCCAGAAAGGGAAGAAGGAGGTTGGGACCAGAGGCCATTCTACTATCCTCAAAGAGAGAGTACTGGGCTAGAATGATATCTATCTGCTCCCTTAAATACTACTTTTCTGGGGATATGATTGGGTTCTATCTAAGTTGTGATTACTTTATCATGTTTTTTGGTGGGGGGAAGGAGACCCTGAGCTTTATATCCAAGGCTTGACACATTTCCCACCTAATACCAGTTTTGCAATGAATGCGTGGCAAATAGCAAAGAAACCCATTTATCCAAATCAATAGCAAAACAGAGATTAGAGAAAGTATACACAAGGAAGCTATCTACCAGAAAATACAGAGTAAAGAAGTTTTCCCAATGGGAGTGAAATAACTTAGCTCAACCAAGAGAAAATGTCTTAGATCTCACCCAAGGGGAAACTCCTCCAAATCTCTAGAGTAGTATGCTGGCTATAAGGACGTGATGAACACTGTCCACTCCTCTCATCTTCCCAGAGTTTCTTCCTTCAGCAACCTGAAATGGGATTGATATCTTCCATCTTTTCTCTTGAAGCTAAAAGCCAGGAACACTTGAGGTGACTCAATGCTTGAAGAGGCAAGAAGACCCAAAGCCTGATGAGTCCCCAAAGAGTACTGTCTCTTGGCAAGTCCCAAAAAAGGACTCAAAGAGGACTGGAGCTCTTAACTCTTGAGCAGAGCTGAGCCTTCAGTTTCACCAACAAGGAGAGAATCCCATACCAGTGGGTTTTGGGACAAGGGTGATACTACCTTTAAATGAAATTGTTGGAACTGATGGCCTCAAGACATAACTCCTGGTTTATACAGATGGCAAGCAATCTTTTCATTAAATATCTTTTTTGGGGAGTTGTTTTGCTCCAGTCAAGGTCTGCTCTGAGAACATGAGCATTTGGCTTGTATCTGGACCTCATGGAAAATGACCATCAACTTGCATCCAAGCATTCAGGCTACTTCAGAGCCCTAATTGGGGGTGGGAGATTTAGACTTTGCTAATATTTACACAGCTTTTGCAGAAACAAATGAATTTAGCACATAGTTAGCAAGCATAATTAAACCAGGAAGCTACTGGACACCCCTCTTTCTTCCCTCCAGCCCCCTACAACCCACACCCTAAGTGAACTTTTCTCTCTCTTGCCCCATCCTGCTCCATCCCCACTCCCACCAACCTAGCAGTCTCCCCAGCAGTTGTATCCAGATATCTTCAGGCTTCTACTCATGGGGGCTCATGTCCCACAATCTTTTTTATCCCCTTTTTTATCTCAAAAAAATGATTTCAGGGTATGCTTTATGCTGCTTGCCCCAGGGTACATTTTGTGAAGCTTGCTCCATAAACCAAAATGATTGAATATGAAATTTAACTAACACAATGTCAAACATAGGACAGGCTTTATATAATTTGGCAAAAAACGAAACAAAACAAACATTCAGCAGTGTGTATCTGAAACAATGAAAATTTAAGACAATATTTGTCCCCCGGTAGTCCCACCTTGGTCAAGGATTTGAACTATATTGTTCACAATACACACAAGGAAAAGGTTTCACTGATTCAGCTTCAGGTTCCATGTCCTGGTAAGTTGTGTTCATGGATGAGCTATTCTCCAGGGAATCTAGTCTGTCCTGTCTCTGTGTCTCCTTCCACATCTCCTTCTTATAGCACAATAATACTCTATCACATTAATATACCACAACTTGTTCAGTCATTACTCATCTCGTTGATTTCCAGTTCTTTGACAACACAAAAAGAACTGCTATAAATATTTTTGTACAAATAGGTTCCTTCTCCCCTTTTTAAAAATATCTTTAGGGTAGAGACCTAGTAGCGGTATTACTGGATCAGGGGTTTTATAGCCCTTTCGGTATAATTCCAAATTGCTCTCCAGAATGGTTGGAGTCAGTCGGGTCACAACTCCACCCATGTTACAATTTTCCCACATCCCTTCCAACATTTGTCATTTTCCTTTTTTGTCATATTAGTCAATAAGATGGGTGTGCCATGGTACCTCTGAGTTGTTTTGATGTACATATGACTGTTGCTCTGCTCCCTGTGCTATCCTCTGATTCCCTGAGCTACCTATGGCTTCCCAGCTGTTTTTTTTTCAGTCAATAAAAGCATTCAGAAACTAGAACCTAAAGTCAGATATCAAAGAGTAATTGGCCCTGTTTCTAGATCAATGCTGTGGGGAACATAGTTATGACCACGCATTATGCATGATGACGAAGGAAGATACAAAATGTTCACTATTTCTTCAACTACAGCTTTCTCTACCTAAATGAATGATGGCTTTCTCTACCTAGATGAATGATTGATATAGACAGTGTAGTATCATGAAAGGTCACTGGATTTGGAGGACTTATAAATTCTTGGTGAATTCAAAACACACCAGGTCTTAATGAATTATAACTGAGAATACAGAAAGAATAGATGAATGTGATTGGTGAGCTGTTGTTAATGATCTCTGAAAATACAAAACAAAACCAACAACTGAAAGATAGGATAGAAAAGCAAGTCCCAATTTTCTTTTTCTTTTTTTTGCATCCTTTTTACACATTTTTTTCACTTTTGTTTAAACTCTGTTTTCTTTTATGACATGACTAATATGGAAATGTTTTGCATGATTGTATATGTATAACCTATATCAAATTGTTTACCAGTATAAAAAATGAAAATGGTGAATTCACCCCCAATGAAGAGGAAATTAAAGCAATAATTAGGAACTATTATGCCCAATTGTATGCCAATAAATCTGAAAATCTAAGTGAAATGGATGAATGTTTACAAAAATATAAATTACCTAGATCATCAGAAGAGGCAATAAAATATTTAAATAACCCCATTTTAGAAAAAGAAGTTGAACATGCCATCATGTACTCCCTAAGAAAAAATCTCCAGGGTTAGATGGGTTTACAAGTGAATTCTATCAAATATTTTATAGAATGATTAATTCCAATACAATATAAACCGTCTGGAAAAATAGGTGGAGAAAGAGTTCTACCAAATTCCTTTTATGACATAAATATGATTCTGATGTCTAAACCAGGAAGAGCCAAAATAGAGAAAGAAAATTATAGATCAATTTCCCCAATGAATGCTGATGCCAAAATTTTAAATAAAGTACCAGCAAAGACATTACAACAATTTATCACAAGGATAATACGCTATGACTAGGTGGGATTTATACCAGGAATGCAGGGTTGGTTCAATATTAGAAAAACTATTAACAATATTGACCATATCAATAGCAAAACCAACAAAAATCATATGATTATCTCAATAGATTTGACAAAATATAGCACCCATTCCTGTTAAAAACACTAGAGAATATAGGAATAAATGGAGCTTTCCTTAAAATATTAAGTAGTATCTATCTAAAACAATCAGCAAGCATTATCTGTAATGAGGATAAGCTAGAAACCTTCCCAGTAAGATCAGGGGTGAAACAAGGATATCCATTATCACCACTATTATTCAATATTGTACTAGAAATATTAGCTTTAGCAATAAGAGAAGAAAAAAAATTGAAGGAATTAGACTAGTTGATGAGGAAACAAAACTATCACTCTTTGTAGATGATATGATAATGTACTTAGAGAATAACATACTTAGAGAATTAACTAAAAAAAACTATAGTACATGGAATAATCAACTTTAGTAAAACTGCAGGATATAAAACAAGTCCACATAAATCATTAGTATTTCTATATATTACCAACATAGTTCAGCAAGAAGAGATAAAAAGAGAAATTCCATTTAAAATAACACAATATAAAATATTTGAGAGTCTAATTGCCAAGACAAACCCAGGAACTATATGAATATAATTACAAAACACTTTTCACAGAAATAAAGTCAGATACAAACAACTGGAAAAATATCAATTGCTCATAGGTAGGCCAAGCTAATATAATAAAAATGACAATTCTACCTAAATTAATTTACTTATTCAGTGCTATACCAATCAAACTACCAAAAATTATTTTACAGAACTAGAAAAAATAACAAAATTTATCTGGAAGAACAAAGGGTCAAGAATATCAAGGGAATTAATTTAAAAAATGCAAAGTAAGGGGGCCTATCCATATCAAATCTAAAACTATATTATAAAGCAACAATCCTCAGAACTATTTGGTATTGGCTAAGCAGTAGTGACAGATCAATGAAATAGATTAGGTACACAAGACACAGTACTAAATGATTATAGCAATCTACTCTTTGATAAATTAAAAGATTCTAACTTCTGGGATAACAACCTACTATTTGACAAAAACTTCTGGGAAAACTGGAAAAGAGTGTGGTGGAAACTGGGCATAGGCCAAGATCTCAAATCATATACCAAGATAAGGTTGAAATGGATACATGATTTAGATATAAGGGATGACAACAAAAGCAAATTAGGAGAGCAAGGAGTAGTTTACCTGACAGATCTATAGAGAAGGGAAGAATTTATGACCAAACAAGAGATAGAGAAATTTTTAAATGCAAAATGGACAGTTTTGATGATACTAAATTAAAAAGGTTTTACCAAAAAAAAAACAGTATAACCAAGATTAGAAGAAAAGCAGAATGCCAGGAAATAGTTTTTGCAGCCAGTGTTTCTGATAAAGGCTCATTTCTCAAATATATGGAGAAGTGAGTCAAATTTATAAGAATATAAGTCATTTCCAAATATACAAATGATCAAAGGATTTGAACAGGTAGTTTTCAGATGAAGAAATTAAAGCTATCATATGAAAAATTGCTCTAAATAACTATTGATAAGATAAACACAAATTAAAACAACTATGAGGTACCACCTTAGGCCTATCAGGAAAGGAAAATGAAAAGTGATGGAGATGTCAGAAAATTGGAACAAATGCATTGTTGGTAGAGCTGTGAACTGATCCAACAATTCTGGTGAGCAATTTTAACTATGCCCAAAGGGCAACCAAACTGTGCATACTTTTTGATCCAACAATACCACTACTATCCCACAGTGATCATAAACAAGGGAAGGGTACACATGTACAAAAATATTTAAAGCAGCTCTTTTTGTGGTGACCAAGAACTAGAACTTGAAGGGATATCCATCAATTGGGGCATGGTTGAACAAGTTATGGTATATGAATGTGGTGGAATATTATTGTTCCATAAAAAATGATGAACAGCCAGATTTTAGAAAATCCTGGAAAGACTTACATGAACTGATGCTAGGTGAAGTGAACAAAACCAGAAGAGCATTGTCCACAGTAATTGCAACATTATGGAACAATCAACTTTGATAGACTTAGCTCTTCTCAGCAATACAATGATCCAAGGCAATTCCAAAAGCCTCATGGTGGAAAATATTGACTGTATCCAGAGAAAGAACTGTGGAGTCAGAATGCAAATGGAACCATACTATTTTCACTTTTTTTTCCCTCTCTTTCTCATGGCTTTTCCCTTTTGTTATGATTTTTCTTTCACATCATGACTAATGTGGAAATATATTTAATATGATTGTGTATATGTACATATACATATATGGATATCTATATATCCATATATATAGATATATACGTATAAAATCTATATCAGATAGCTTAATGTCTTGTTGAGGGAAAGGGAGTTCTCTCTTCCCCTTACCTGAGAGTGTTCTGCCCAAAGGAAGGCAAATATGGATGGCTGAAACCTATCTAGTTAACTTGGAGTCTAATGGCTAGATTTCTCTCTTAAACACCATGCTTGAAACCTAATTCACTCTGAATCTCATTGACTGGGTAACAATAGGTCCCTGCCAAAGTACCACTTAATGGTTATTTTTTAGACCCTCCAGGCTCAGAGTAAATGTAAATAGTAATTGTTTTTCTTGGCCAGCAACCTTGAGGGTCTTCCCCTCCCAGTTATTTTTTCTTTTTTCTTTTTTTAGTAAAGGGGACATCCCTTGACTCATTTCTTAGAGAAGTCTATTCACTGAATGGGCGTTGCCTTACTCATAGTGAGAACCTGAAAAGACCTTAGCTTAAAAAGACCAAAGTCTCCCACTGCATCCTAGACCATTTCCTGTCATCTGGATCTATGTCTAGCCATTGGACCCAGATGGCTCTGGAGGAGAAAATGAAGCTGGTAACTTTGCACTGCCCTCCTTTACTTAAATCCAATCCACTTGCAAGTCATGTCACCATCTCCTTGATGACATGGTCCTCTCCCAGAATGAAGGACAATCCACAACCACAGTGTAGAAATATGTTTATATGATTGCATGTATAGCCTATATCAGATTGTTTGCTGTCTTGGGAGGGCAGAGAGGACAGAGGGAGGGAAGGAGAAAAAAATTTGAAACTCAAAATCTTATAAAAAAATGAATGTTGAAAACTATCTTTACATGTAATTGAAAAAAAAAATACTATTTACCAAAGAGAATATTCTTTACCAGCTCAGTGAGGGGACAGGGGAGGAAGAGAAGGAGAGAATCTGGAACCCAAAATTTTTTAATTAAATGTTAAAAATTATTTTTATATGTAATTGGGGAAAAAACAAAATATCATTTAAAAAAACAGATCTAACAGCTCAGACAGCTGAGTGAGCAGGAGCAAAACAACTGTGCTCTCATGATTCTGGGAAGGTTGAAATAAGTGCACAAGACCAAGTAATGATCAAGAAACCTAAGCCAAAATTCTAAGTATAATTACTAAGTATATCTTCCTGGTCCGCACAAAGAGTGAACCAGGAGACACTAGGAAAAGAATCTAGTCATAGCATTCTGCTATGTGGATAAGATGGAAGCCATGGAAGCCTGAAATACACATTTGTATCCCTTGAACTTGAACTGATGTCAGCACCCAACAAAGCTCAGCCCAGGAGGGAAGTGTGCAGATGCCTCCTTGGGTGAGATCATTGTTTCCTTGTCCTAGGGCATTGAAGTCTGTACCTTGTTTGCCAAAGCCATCCCTCCTAAGGTGCTTGAAGAACACAAAATTCAGTAACTAGAGATAACTGGCAAGACCCCAGATAATACACATCAGGATCAAACAAGACTCCACCCTTCTTTTCAGAAGTGTGAAAAGTCTGGCCCTGACACACAATCCAAATTAAGGAAGTAAAGCTGGAAAAATAAGTAAACAAAAGAATATACAAATCACAAAGAAACAGAAATACACACACACACACACACACACACACACACACACACACCCCAGATAAAGAGAATAACTCCACAAAAGCTACAAAGTGACAGTTTCCCTATAAGATCTATTAGAATTACTGGAAGAAATGAAGAATTAAAAACAATATTTTAAATGAACTGAAAGCTCTAGAGGAAATAATTGTAGAAGCCAGGTATTAAGAAAGGGGTAGAAAAGATGGAAAGTATACAAGTGATAGATAGAATGGTAAGCAGGTTGGAGAATAGGCCATATTGAAGACTGGTTGAAAGAACAGAGGAACTTAGTCCAGAACTTAATCCACAGAACAGAAAACATAACAGGAATGGATCACAATCATCAAGCATCTGAAGACTTGCCACAAGGATGAGGGATTAGGTTTGTTCTGGTTGGCCCCAGAACACAGAGCTAAGAACAGGAGGAGAACATAACAGGGAGGCAGATTCCTTTCAATTAAGTAAAAAGAAAACCTTTCTAATAATTGGAGCTGTCCATGAGTGTCCATAAGGCTTCTTCTTGGTGGTAGTGAGTGTCCTAGTACTGGAGCTTATCAAGTAGAAACTGGATGGGGATTATGTGAGAGAAATTTCTATTTGGGCAATGGTTTACTAAATTAGTAAATTAGGAATTCTTAAACTTTTTCCTCTCCCTACCTGTTCAGTGCTTGTTAGGATCATGACTCAAAGTTTAAGAAGTGCTGACTTCTTAAGGTCTTAAAGATCCCTTCCTACACTGAGATTCTATGGGTATCTGAAGTACAGCTTTGTTTAGAGAATAAGGGTCTGGGAGGAGAGAAGAGCGCGGAAGAAGGGTGCATTTTTTTTTTTCCTTACTCAGTAATAGGTTTGTGAGAAGAAAGTGCCCAAGGTAGTTGGTCATGAAAGTCAATTCCAGGCCCTCTGAGGTAAGAGTCTTGTAGGGCAGCCCTGGAAGGAAAGGAGGATACAAAGAGGTTACAGGCATCACAGAATCTCCAAGCTGAATAATGTGGGAGAAGATGAGAAGGATGTGTATTAGAGAACTCGGATGAAACCTGTGAGTAACAGACCAGACCAAGTGGTCTGATGGAACACAAATTTTGAAGTATAACTGCTTAGGAGAGTTAGGGCAGGTAGTTGTGTTAGAGTTTGGGAACATTTTCTGTCGTGGGCAATCTCTTGACATGGAATATGGGGGGATGTACCTGAGGTCCCAGCGTTGTTGACTAGCAGGTGGATATTGGGTTCTTCTTGAAGAAGCTTCTGGGAAAAGCTCTGGATGGAGGCCATAGAGCTGAGGTCCAGCTCTCGAAGCAGCAACTCTTTGCTCCCAGTGGCTTTCTGAATGTCCTCCAGTGCCTTTTGACCCTGAGGCAGTCTCCGGCAGGCAAGGACCACACGAGCCCCACGGCGGGCCAGCTCACAGGACACAGACTTCCCTATTCCTGGCCCACAGAAGACATGGTTGAGATTAGAAGTTTGAAAGTGGAGAAGGAAGCTAGAACTGACTTGGTGGTTTTTCTTTTACCTCAAATTTAACAATACAACAAAGATTAATTGGGCATCTATAATATGCAGAGCTGTATGCGGGGCACTGGGAGAGGGATCAAATTTAGATCAGGGTTAGTTCCTGCTTGTAGTTTACAATCTAATGGTGAGAGCTGAGATGGTGATAAGAGGGATCCTCACTACTATTCCTACCACTTTCTGGACAGGTGCAATAGTTTAGGGCTTCCTGCCTCTTCTCTTACCTCTGATCTATTCTTCAAAACAATCTTTCTTATCGTGTTCCCCACTGCCAAAAATGTTTAGTGTTCTTCCCTTTACCTCCTGAGTAGAATTCAAATTCCTTGGCCTGGCATTCAAGGCCCTCCAAAATTTAGTACTACTGTTTTTCCAGTTTTATTTCATGCAATTTCTCTTCATGTACTCTATAGTCCAGAAAAACAGGGTGCCTCTTTGCCCCTATAATAAACAACAAGAAAAATAGCAACCTGACTTTAAGGCCAGCAAAGCCCTTTACGAATATTACCTCATTCCATCCCCACGACAACTCTGGGAGGTAGGAACTATTATTGTCTTCTTTCTGAAGTTGATGAAAGTGTAGCAGACAGGTATTCAGTGAGCTGCCCCGGGCCATACAGATAGAAAGTATCAGAGGCTAGATTTGAACTCAGGTCTTCTGGATTCTAGGTATAGCGCTGTGTACTATGGTGTAACCTAGTTACAATACATCCTGTTCTCCCTTGTGTTTTGAGCCTTTGCTGACATTGGTCCTTATTTGTGGAATAACCTGCCTCCCTTCCCCTTTTATTGAATTTATACTCACTTAAAAAGTTCAACTTAAATACTGCCTCTTCCATGAAGTCTCCTCTGGTCTTCCCTGTTTTATGTCAAATACCAGTTTATTCTGTACCTCTCTAAAGAATACATGTATATGTGTGTATGTATGCCTATATGTACACCTATACAGACACGTGTGTTAACTAGGTGGCATAGTGGATAAGAGCATGGAGCTGAGAGGAAGACTCATCTTCCTGAGGTCAAATCTGGCCTCAGACCCTTATTGTATGGCCCTGAGCAAGTCACTTAACTCTGTGTGCCTCCGTTTTGTCAGCTATCAAATGAGCTGGAAACAGCAAATCACTCCAGTATCTTTACTGAGAAAACCCCAAATGGGGTCACCAAGAATTGGCCATGACTGAACAACAACTTCTGCATATAGTGGATAATTAATAAATGGCTGCTTTAATGGGTAAACATATGAATGAGGGAAAGGAAAGATGGAGACTCTAGACTAGGTTTTGGGGATTGGTGAAGGGAAGATGAAGCTCTTAGTTGGGTGCATTAGTGGGAAAGATAGGGATCTTGGAAGGAGGGGGAAATGGGGGTTTTACATAGATAGAAGGATGAAAGGAATGGAAACCCTGGGAAGGAAGAGAGATGGGTGGTTCTGTACATAGGATGGGGGCAGCAGCAGGGTACAGTGGGAAGGAATGAGAACATTGTCTGGAAGAGCAATGGGGAGCCTGAGAAGGGAAGGAGAGGAATTTCTCACCTGAGTTGGCTCCAGTCACAACAGCAGTCTTCCCAGTTAAGTCCACAGGGCAACTCTGGGGGGTCCAGATGTCTGACCTCTTTCCCTTCAACCTCAATAACACAACCAGCAGGAGGAAGAGGAAAGGGAGGACATTGGAAATATAACTGCCCAGACTCCAGGCCTCCATGTCCAGTAAAGCCAGCAGCTCCAAGAAAACAGGTAGAGACCTAAGACTTTTAAGAGCTGGGATGAGACATCCCAGGTCACCCCAGTGTCCAGTGTCTTCCCTTCTGACTTTAAAAACTCATACTTCCCTTATTTGGAGTGGGAGGAGTTTGTGGTCTGGCAAAAGAATGGAGTACCTGGGACTTTGACCAAGACAAAATTTGAAATGCACTGGTCAAGCTCAATTGATCTGACCACAGAGAGAATGACCATGGATTGATTATTCCTGCCTAGCCCTTTACTACCCTCCTAGCTGGCAGAAAGATTGCAGAAAGAGGGCATGGAATACAAGAAGGAGGCTGGCCAGGCATTTCCTGCCTCTGGGCCTTATTTTCCTGATGTGCATGAAGCAGAATATGTGCACGGTGCTAGGCAGAGCCAGGCCTAATAGCCATCCCCACACAATTTACAGGCTCATCTCCTTGTAACTTTACAGTCAGAAATGAGCAAAATGACTTTTCCAAAATTCTCCCACTCAAGTTGAGCCCCATGGGCTGGCTTTATCTTCAATCCTGAGCCTCCTAACTCAAAAGAGGAAGACAAAACCAATGCAAATGACCGTGTGATTTAACAGCAGAAGGAAACAGCACAAAGACAGACAGACAGACAGACATTAAAGCAACATTGAGCAGAGGGGCAGCAGCCAGGGGCACATCGTTCTTCCCTACCTGCTACCCCTCTCAGTTGGTCTGAGGTGGTGCAGAAGAAATGAATGGTTAAGGATTTTTTTCTACTATACTACTCTCTATATACGCTTTGTCTTAGACTGTTGCCAATCCCTGTCCCTCCCTCTAACAGTGACCCACTTCTTTCTTCCTGTCTTGCTTTGGCTTCTATTCTACTGTTGGTGCATCCTGCCCTAGACTGGAGCCTTCCTAAAGGTTCAGCTCCCTAAGAGACAGAGCCTCCCTGAAGGTAAGAACAGCTTCCTCTTCAAACTGGGGGCTCTGTGAAGGTTGTGCTCTCTTTTCCCTCAGTATAAGGGCTCCCTGTGGCTAAAGGCCTCTCTTCAAACAAGGAATATGTATGGTGCGTGCATAGTGTGAGACCAGCACATTGACTAATTTAGATTTTTATACAAGATGTGTGGTGTAACCTGCAGCTCTGTTTGTCTTCATCTCTGAATTGTTTCTGGAGTAATGCTTGCCAGCAAGACTAGGTGATTTGGGATGACCTTGGTATAGGAGAGAGGGATCAATTCTCATTCCCTCCATTGGAGACAGTGGATTCTCATTTGCAAGAGGGGTAAGTTCCCTTGTGGAAAGAAGGAGGACAAGATCTGTATGTTGCAGATCTGGGCAAGGCTCCTTGTCATTTGACTTCCCTTGGATTTGAACTTTCTGGTTGCCATGAGGGCAAGTGACTGGTAACATATTGGGAAATGTAGAGACAACTCCTGCCAGCATTTGTGGGAAAAGTCCTGCTCCTGAGAGTGAGAGAACTCGTGTCCTCAGGAGAGCAGATAAAAAGAGAAAGAAAAGAAAGATACAGTAGGGGTAGCTAGGTGTTGCAAGCATTGAGCAGAATCTGAGATCAGAAAATGTCTTTATTCTATCTCATGAGAAAGGGCACTGCCCCTGTCACTCCAATGGCATCTGCCAGGGAGTGCAACATGTGGAATCTCACGGGCTTCTCTTGTCCTGATCCTAACTCCACCTCTAACACCTGTCCTACCTCACCATTGGTTGGTGAGACAAGCTCACAGTCTTTCTAATTGGCGCAAAGCAGGTTCGATCCTTCATTATGTATTTCCTTTCATCAAATTTGGAAGTGCCTAATCAGAAGTGGACTAGTATGGTTTTCTTCTAAATTACCTCATTTCCAGGAAATCATGAGTTACTCATGAGACTGAACTAGTTTACAAAGTATGGAGAAGAGATAAGAAAGTAACAGGGAGTTAAAAGAAATGAGGAAGCTTCACTGCGAGCCATCTCTCACACTTAATAGCTGTGTGACCTTGGGCAAGTCACTTAACCCCAAATTCCTTAACTTCCCCTCACCAAAAAAAAAAATGGAGAGAAGACCCCAAGTTGCTAAAATGGTCAGCTACTGTGAATTCCATTCGGCTGGAAAGTTAAAAAGAAAAAGATTTTTCTCATTTCTTCCCTCTCTCCCTTTTTCTATTCTGTGATCCTAAAAAAGTGTTTGGGGGAGGGACTGGAGCCTAGATGGCAGTGTAGAAGCAGGAAAACACCACAGCCCTCACATAGCCACCTCAAATACCCACAGAATATGACTCTAAACAAATTTTAGGGCTCCAAAACTCACACAAAAATAAAATTCACACAAAAATACAGAAAACACATCTCCCACTGAAGGCAGCTCAGCAGGAAGGGCTCATCACAGTGCTGGGAGCCAAAACTAGCCCAGCCTGAAACTGCAGCTTGGCCCTGGGGGAAGACAGGATGAGCCACAGCTGGAGCCTTCAGGAGAGTGGATCAGTGGCAACTGTGGCAGTTTCCAATTTATCAAGCCAGAAGAAATAAGGACTAAGTGAAAGGTCAGTGGAACTCAGCTAAATTTTGGGGAGAAAAGCAGTCTGTTTGAACTGCCTCCAGGACTAGGAAGCAGCAGAAGTGGCCCTGCAGCTGCCTCTACCTGGCTGCTTCAGAGCTCCCAGCCTACAGACTGCAGGGGGGCCAAGCGATCATTCAGAGGCTAAGTGCTCTTGCATTGAATGGCCTAGATCTGGATCGTGGTCTTGGGTAGTGGTCCTGGGGTGCATTTTCAGTGAGCCAAATCCGGTGAGGGCTGCAGTACCCTCCTAATAACTCCGGCAGCTGCAAAAACCCCAGTGATTTGGGACAGAGCTTTCCTCTTTGGAAGAAGAGTTCCACAGAACTAAAAAGACAAGTAATTCACTGGCAACATGAGCATGCAAAGTAAGAACAGCAATCGAACTTTTGGGGGGACAAAAAGGATCAAAGCATGGAATGGGAAGAAGACAACACAGAACTCCCACACCAAAAGCTTCCAAGAAACATGAAGACTGCTTACAAGTCATAGCTCAGCTTAAGAAGGATTTTTGAAAACCAAATAAGAAAAGTGGAGAAAAAACTGGGAAGAGAAATGAGAATGATGCA
>CM053601.1:145504443-145523664 GCA_028646575.1 Pseudocheirus occidentalis
CCTGCCCTCAAGAAGCTCACCAATGAGGAGTCAATGAGCAAATATGTACAAACAAACTATATACAAAACAAATGGGAAATGATGAACAGAAAGAAGGCACTGGAATCAAGAGGGGTTGGGAAAGGCTTTCTATACAAGATGAGATTTTAATTGTGACCTAAAAGAAGGGAGGGGGTAGAAATGGGAGGTAGAAATGAGGAGACAGAGCATTACAGGCATGCAGGACAACCAGTGAAAATGCCCAGAGTCAGGAGGGATTAGGGAATACTTCAAGGAGTTTTGAAGTAAAGGAAAAAGAGGCTGTTCACAAATAGATGACCTCTGTTTTTCTCAGCAAGGAAAGAGGCAAGGGGCTTTGCCAAGAGGGAGCCAGGGAGCTAGTGGTATGGGAAATTTGAGGAGAGAAGTTTTGGAACAGATGCCATGGGAATTTTAATAGAGTTAATTAGAGAAGAATAAAAAAGATTCCCATGTGACAGTGAGGACTCAGTAGAATATACATAACATTACTCTCTTAGGACCGAAAGTTGTAGAACAGTCACGGATTTCATTGGAAGAGGGAGTTTTGTCACTGATGGTGGTTCCCTACACCAACAAAATCATTTTACAGTCTGAGCACACACAAATATATTGTGGTGGAGCCAATAAGCAGAGAATGTTTTGTGGAAGTGATGAGTCTTGAGTTGGTCTCTGAGGGATGAGTAGGATTTGGGCAGGCAGAAGAGAGCAGAGAGGGCACTGCAGTTGAAAATGCAGAGGATGGAATTTTCAAGACACAGAGGAGTTCAGCCTGACTAAAGAAGCAGCTTACTGTTAAGCGGAAATGAGATTGGTTAGGTACACAGGGAACACCAGTTTATAGAGGCAGAGAAGTTTAGACTTAATGTTGTAGGAGCAGGAAGCTACAGAAAGTTTTCAAATAGAAGGCATGAGGAAAGCTTGAAGATTTAATGTGGTAACAATATGCAGGGTGAATTGGAGAGGTAGGAAAGGAAGCAGGTAAGCCATCTAGGAGTCTGTTATCAGACTCTGTTATCAGCTGTGAGCTGATGAAAGACTGGAATATGGTACTAGTAGAATATCAAGGAATGATCTAATGCAACTATTGTGCTGGTAAATATTTAACAACTGGCATTCTGAACAAAACAGGACATATGATACTCTTTTTTTTTTTTTTTTGCTTTTTGGTGGGGGAAAAGCAGGGCAATTGGGGTTAAGTGACTTGTTCAAGGTCACATGGCTAGTAAGTGTTAAATGTCTGAGGTAGGATTTAAACTCAGGTCCTCCTGACTCCAGGGTCAGTGCTCTGTTCACTGGGTCACCTAGTCACCCCATATGATACTTTTAAGTTTAATTTTCACTATTAACATTTTCTCAATCATTTTTTAAAGTCTAGACAATGAAAAAAATAACAAATCACTTGCTGATTTCCTAAGCGAAATGCTGAAAATCAAACAATTGGCTGATAGTAACTGGCTACAGTAATTCCTCTTGATAGGAGGGATGTTATAAATGAAGAACCAATGGGAATTGGTAATTGTCTGGAGATAAGGAATGAAGGAGAAGGAGAGGTGAGAGGTGAGAGGTTGTGCTCCGGTGACTGTGAGCATGGTGGGACTGCTGATAGTGATGGCCAATAGGAAGGAACAGAGCTTACCTCTTTCTCTAACACTGGTATAAAAGAAAAAAAGAATGAGTATTCACGTAAAAGCTATTAGAGGAGTTTTGAGATATATAGTAGGGAAGGATAAGGAGCTCTTGGCCATTGGCCCCAATTTTCTTAGTAAATTAGAAGGCAGAACTCCTCAACTTGGAGGGATAGGATGACAAATGGTGCAGGAGGCTTGAGGGGACTACAGCAACTTTGGAACCACTCTTCAGAGACTTTAATAGTCAATCAGGGGAAAATAAAAGGATTACCAGACAGTATTTATGGCACAGTTGAGATTAGACAACATAAATTTGTAACAGACTCAGTCAACATGATTGTGTGACTTTCTCCAGGAGCATTCAGTGGCACTTGAATAGGAGAAGAGAAGGTAGATAGTGAATGTATTCCAGAGTTTTGCAAGGCATGAGTTTTGAAAGGACAAGGGGGCAGTAGACTAAAGGTAGAAGACAACGGATCAATTAACAGTTAATCAGAATCATTTATTAAGTGCCTATAATGTGCTAGACACTGGATATACAAAGATACAAATGAAATAGTCCCTACCCTTTTGCAACTGTATGGTTTGAAAAACATCCCTAGACAAACTCCTCCTTGTAGTAGTATTCGTGGAAATGGTAGGCTTCACTCTAGTACTGATTATTGGTCCAATGGGTTTCATCTTATAAATGCCTTCTCCACTCTGCAAGCGGTATAAAAAGATATGCAATTTTCTTTTGTTTTGTTCTTTGCTAGCTTTGAACCTCCAGCTAGAGATAGTAGTCCTGGCAAAACATCTCAGCATTACAAGTGTTGGGGTCCTACAGCTTTGGCTTCTTTCAGCTCCTTTATCTTCAGCTCCATGTTCCTTCTCCATTCAGCAGAAACTGGACTCCTCTTTGAGTCTGTCACCTAGATACAATGAACTGACTGAAACATGGTCTATTATTCATCATCCTATTTCTTTTTTATTTCAAAATTCATACAACTAATTTGCATCTCATGAAAATAATACCTGACCATTTTTTGCAATTAGTCTTTTGACTCCTGTTCTATGAAAAACCTATGCTCTTACAGCCTGTATACTTTTTTGCAGCTAGGTGGCGCCATAGTGCATAGAGTGCTTGGCCTGGAGTCAGGAAGATTCATCTTCTTGAGTTCAAATCCAGCCTCGGACACTTACTAGCTGTGTGACCATGGGCAAATTACTTAACCCTGTTTGCCAGTCTCGTTAACTGTAAAATGATCTGGAGAAGGAAAAGGCAAACTACACCAAGAAAACTCCAAATGTGGCTATGAAGAATTAGACGTGACTGACACGCTATCTTCAGAAAGAATGTATATGTTCATGAAAGTCTTTTAATGTTTTTTTTTCTAAAATCAATCTGCTCATCATTTCTTACAGCACAGTCTCCATTCCAATCATATACCACAGTTTTTGTTGAATCAGTCCACAAATGATGAGCATCCCCTCAGTTTCTAGTTTTTGCCACCACAGACAGCTGCTCTAAATATTTTAGAACAGGGGCAGCTAGGTAGCACAGTCAACAGAGCGCAAGCCCTGGAGTCAGGAGGACCTAACTAGACCAGCAATTGCTGCTCTGAGATTGAAAAATATTTAGATTGAAAAATATAACTGAGTACAAAGTACGGAGTATGAAGAAACCTTAGATATATTCATGAATCATAATGAATTATTAAAGCAAAGCAGAATGTTTGGGGGCATGTGGTCTTTTACAAAACAAACATATCTTGAGCACACCATTTTAGAAGTCATGTGGAAGAGACATTGGACTTGGAGGTTTAAGACCTGGTTTTGAGATCAGGTTCTGACACTTATTAACTGTGTCACCATGAACAAATCATTTAGAGTCAGGTCCTTCATCTGCAAAATACTTGGACTTACCACCTTATATGTCTATTATGAAAAAGCACTTTCTCAGATTTAAAGAACTAAATATACAGGAGTTATTAAAACTATTTGTCAGGATGATATTTCTGTTATTCTCACATTTTTAATTACTCTGGGTCATTCAATTCTTTGAAGAAATGAGCAGACATTATTGAAAAGAGATACTTGGCTGTGGAACTGCAAACTGATCCAACCATTTTGGAGAGCAATTTGGAATGATTCCCAAAGAGTTATAAAACTGTATATCCTTTGACCCAGAAATACCACTATTAGGTCCATTTCCCAAGATGATCAGGAAAAAAAGTAAAGAACTTAGGTGTTCTGAATTTTTTTTTTTTACTGCTTATTGGAGGGGGAAGGCAGGGCAATTGGGGTTAAGTGACTTGTCCAAGGTCACACGGCTAGTAAAGTCTTAAGTATTTGAGGTCGCATTTGAACTCAGGTCCTCTTGACTCCAGGGCTGGTGCTCTATTGACTGTGCCACCTAGCTGCCTCTGTTCTAAAATATTTATAGCAGCTGTCTTTGTGGTGGCAAAAACTAGAAACTGAGGGGATGTTCATCATTTGCGGACTGACTCAACAAAAATTGTGGTATATGATTGGAATGGAGACTGTGCTGTAAGAAATGACGAGCAGGTTGATTTTAGAAAAAAAAACATTAAAAGACTTTCATGAAATAGTGAAGAGTGCAATGAGCAGAACCAAAAGAATATTGTATATGGTAACACACACCCCCTTGTTCTAAGAACAATTTTGAATGACTAAGTTATTCTGAGTGTTATACTCAAATCAATCACAAAGGATCTGTTACAGAAATGCTATGCCCTTTCAGAGAAAGACCTGATAAATAGAAGTATGCATAGTGTGGTGTTTTACATATATCTCTAGTTATATTTGTGTCAAATGGTGGCCTTCTATTGTGCGAAATGGGAAGGAAAGATGGCAGTTCAGAATAACAATAAATAAAATTAAGTTTAAAAAGAGATACTTGCCTCCTTGGTTGAATTTGCATGAATTAGGATTTTGCCTAAATTCCATAGAACTGAGATTCAATTAATTGGGTGAGAGGTATGTGGCTGAGCTCTTTTCCATTGGGCTAAAGAGCTATGTTTGACTGACCTGTATCCCATTAGGTTGAGGATTGTGTATGTAACTGACCTCCATTCCAATGGGTAGAGGGTGTGTAACTGAGCTCCATCCTACTGAGGTGGGTATGACTAAGCCGTTTCATTGAGAAGTATGTGTCACTGAACTCCCCTCCCATTGAGTAAGAAGTGAATGTGATTGAATTCTATTCCATTGGGTGAGAGAACTGTGCTTATAACTGAGCTCCATTCCATTGGGTGAGAGGGTGTGTGTGTGACCAAGTTCCATTCCTTTGTCCCAATGGTGTATGACTGAACTCGGTTCCATTAGGCTTAACTGAAATGCATCCCTTTGATTTGAGAGGATTGTGTGTGACTGACTTGATCCCAAAGAGTGCCAGTATTGCATGTATAACTGACCTCCATCCCATTGAGAATGAGATGAGCATGACTAATCCATCCACTTGAGTAGAAAGATTGGGTGTAATTGAGCTATCATTGGGAGGTGGGTGAGAGGTGAATGAGATTAAACTCCTTTTCATTGGGTGAGAGGTGAGTTGACTAAGCTCTATACCATTGGATGAATTGGGTGATGGTATAACTGAACTCCATTCTTACTGGGTGGGAAAGGGGTGGTAAATGAACTCCATTCTTACTGGTAGAAAGAGGGGTGTGTGTGACTGACCATTATGCTATTGGACAAGAATGGGTTGTATGTATGTGCATGTATGTTTATGGATGTGTGTGAGAATGAGCTCCATTCCACTGGGGAATAAGAGGGTTATGATTTAGCTCCATCCTACTGGGTGCGGACAGGGGGAAAATCACTGAGGTTGCTTTTCCTGGATTCGTTGGGGGCAAAGTTTCTCCCATTCCCCAAACCATGGGTTCAGGTTCAGGCTGAACCTACTCCCAAGCTAATTTCTCCTTACTTTAGGCCACAATGAGTTTATCGGCAGACCACCAGACCCTTTCATTCTTGTCCTATGATCCCCAACTAGCTGTTTCCTTGTTTTCCGTAGGACCCTTGTCTGATACTTGTCCTTTGTTCTTAACCCCCCCCCCCCCCATTCATCCGCCGTCTAGTGTCTTCCTTCTCTGGACCCCGGTCTCTTCTTCTGCTTTGCTACCAGCTGTGTGTCTCCTTTGCCCCCTCCCATCCCCCAACCCCTTAGCTTTTCTCCCTGGTTCCTTTCTATCCCCTTTCCCCCCCAATCCTGCGCGGTCCCTCTATTCGCCTTCTCCATCTCTCTATCCTTTCTCCCCTTTCCATCACTGGCTTGTGCTCCCACCTCCCAGACTGTTCCCCAAGGGCCTGGTCTCCTCTCCCCTGGCCAGAAGCAGCTGGCGGGCTGGCTCCTTCCCCAGGGGCCCCCCCTGGCCTAGCCCGGGCTCTGGCCCAAGCCCCAGGCCCCAAGCCCCATCTCCCGCCCCTGGCCCTCCCGCTCCTCCCCCAATGATGTCACGTCCCCGGCCGCCCCTCGGCCCGGCCGCCCCGCCCCCGCCCCCTCCCACCCCCCCGTCCCCTGGGCCCGGCGCTCCCTCTCCCTCCCTCCTCCCTCCTCCCTCCCTGCTCCCCAGGGAGCGGCGGCGGCGGCGGCGGCGGCGGCGGGATGGCCCGGGCCCGCGGCCAGGCCCCCGGGAGCGGCGGGCGGCGGCCGCGGAGGGGGGTCGGCCCGGGGCCCGCGGGAGGCGCCGGGGCCGGGGCCGGGGCCGGGGCCGGGGCCCGGGGCGAGCCGGCCGGACTGCTGCTGCTGCTGCTCCAGGTGTTCCCGAGCGGGGTTGAGGGGCCCGGACGACGGGGCGGGCGGGGCCCGGGCAGCGGCGGCGGCATCGGCGGGCTTGACTCCCCCCCCTCGCTCCCCCGGGACGCGCGGCTGCTGCTGCTCCTGCCGCCGCCGCCGCTGCCGCCGAGCTCCGCTCCCGCTGCCTCCGCCTTCCGGATGGTAATCAGCGCTCCGCACCCGGCGCGCCAGGCAGCCCTGCGAGGCCGGCCGCTCCGTCCTCCCTGCCCTGCCCTGCCCTGCCCTGCCAGCCCCGCGCTGCTCTGCCCCGCTCTCCCCTCTGCCTCCCTAGCGCGCTGCTTCCTTCTCTCCATCCCTCTTCTCCTCCCAAACCGCTGCAGACCTCCCTGCTGGGCTCTCCCCTCTCTGCGCCTCAACTCAGCCAGCCCTACTTCGCATCACTCCCAAGAGCCCCACTTTGCGTCACCCGCGGATTTCCCACTTTGCTTCGAGTTTTCGGGGTTGCCCACTTTACAGAAGCTCTCGGGGTCCCCACTTGTGTCAGTTCGAGTGTCCCCACTCTGCCCCACGCCAGGAGCCCTCTTTGAGCATTACATTCAGGGTCCCCTCTGCCCAGCACTGAGATCGCCACTTTGAACCTCCCCGGAATCTCTTCCCTGACTCCTGTGCCTTCGCATCCTTGCCCTGCGAGGTCCTTTCTGCTGCTTCTCCCCTCCCCTTCAGTTCCCCACTGCTTCCCCTGCTCCGGGCCCCCCTCGCGGCGAGTGGCCGCGGGGGAATCCCTCAGTCTCCCCGCCCCCCAGTGCAGGGGGAGGAGGCTGCGCTGCTGTTAGCGGGTCGGCTTTCTCCGAGGGAGCGGCCCGGGGAGCCAAGCTCTCACTGAGCTGGGGCCAGCAGAGAAGCCGTCGCGAGTCGGGCGCGTCCCGCTGCTGCTCTCCTGCCCTGCCCTGCCCGAGTCTGGCCTGGTCCAGCCTATACTCGGCTATACTGGGTGGGGGTGGGGACTATTCCCCAACTTCGTCGGAGCTCGGTGTGCGGGCCGTCGGGGCGCCAGGCAGAGCGGCGCCTGCAGCGCGGTCCCATGTTCTCCATGCAGGACTCCTTGCCCCGAGGAGGGCTCAGCCTGAAAGAGGAGCCGCTCCCTGCCGGCCTCGGCTCGGTGCGCTCCTGGATGCAGGGCACTGGAATCTTGGACGCCACCACCGCAGCGCAGAGGTGAGTCGTACTGAATGACGGGAGTCTCTCCCGGAGGGGCAGCAGAGTAGAGAGGAGGACTGGACCTGGACCGTTACTGGGATGGGGAGTCCATAAGAACACCAGAGAGTCTTGCTTCCCTCACCTTTCACTCGCATGTGTCCCCCTGTTCTCTCTTGCTCCTCTCCAACTCCTCTTCCTCCCTCTTTCCTTCTCTGCTGCTTTTCCCTCTCTTGTTTTCTTTCCCCCAGCCCTGCTCCCCTAATTCTTTCTGCTCTTGAAGTTGTGTGGGAATCTGTCTGGGTCTGGGCACAAACCTAGCCTTACCCTCCTGCCTGACACTGGCATTTGGAGCAGTAGCATGGGGGTTGGATGTGGAAGAGGAAGAGAAGTCAGTTTTCCCTAGCCTTTGCCTTCTGGTCCAATACCCCTTAGTTCTGGGTAGTGATAATGGACAGGGTCCCAGAGGATTCCTGAATTAAGCTTCTGACAGCTCTTCCTTCTCTCTCCATTCTGCTCCTACTCCCATCCCCTCCTCCATCCTTATAGGGGTGAAGGATTTGGAGGAGCCTGTTCGGACACATTGCCTGTTCTTCCTTTTCCAGTTTCTGCCTTCTCTTTTGGAGCTTTTCTTCCCAATGGCCTTCCTAATGTTTCCCGAGTTGGTTGGGGAAGAGTGGTGGGGGGGGAGAGGTGTTGGTGCTGGGGCAGGGAGAATGGGAGGGTGTCAGGGAGCTGGAGCTGTTGGGCTCATAGCCAATGAGAACCCCTCCAAGAATCTTGACAACCATTTACCACCTGCTTAGGAGACTCAGTGGAATGGAGAGTGGGAAGGAAGGAAGGCAGACTTAGGGGAGATGGAGACTGAGGAACAGGAGGGAAGGGAGGAGATGGGACAGACATCATTTTTCACATGGATGCTTTTTGCAGCTGGAAATAAGGTTTGGGATTTGCAGCAAGCAGCACAGATTTTCAGGGCCTCTTCTGTGCTGTTCCAAGCAGGTTCTGCCTGAGCTTAGGAGAGCTGCATCCCTATCAGACAGTCCTGTGGTTCTGTGGCCAGCAGGATGCACCTCCTCTTCATCACTCCCCACTCAAGCCAGATTCTAGCTTCTTGCTTGGGTCAACTGATCTCCTCTCTGGTTGGGGTTTTGCCTGAGCTCTGGGGCTAGAGAGAGAAGGGAAACAAATACTCTCCTGCAGTCAGTGATCATGGGAGCTAGATGTGATGCACTGAAGTGCAGAAAGTGACTGGCAGAGAGGGATGCTCATAGGGACTGGTGGCAGCTTTGGATTTGGGGGTGGGGGAAGGATGGTGATCTGGGGCTAGATCCTTAATGCTCTTTGAAACCTGGATGGAGCTTCCCTGCCTTTCCTTTCTGGTTTGGCTGGCTGTCATCCAGATCCATGGACATACTTGTATACCGGTACATCAGTTGTACCTCACATGTGGACCTCTCCCTTTCTCCCCAGCTCATCCTGCCACAGTTACCCCCTTATATACTTATTCATATATATATTCATGACCATTTAGCCTCACAGAAGTAACACTACCATAGACATATATGCCAGGTGTCACATATACAAACAAGTGAATGTCTACTTGGTTTTGCATTCCAAGTAACTCTCTGCTCCTTCTTTTTTTGCTCTCAGTCCTCTCCCCCCAACCCCATTCATCCTAGGATTAAGTATCCTGGAGAACTGATGTGTAAGGACGATCTGTCTATGTGCATGGTGTAGGTGGTGGTAGGGAGAAACTATGAGCAAACTTGGACCTCTCTCTTCAGGACCAGAAAAGTGTGTGTGTGTGTGTGTGTGTGTGTGTGTGTGTGTGTGAGAGAGAGAGAGAGAGAGAGAGAGAGAGTGCGAGAGAGACAGACAGAGACAGAGACAGAGAGATAGAGACAGAGAGATAGAGACAGAAACAGAGACAGAGAGGCAGAGAGACAGAGACAGAAAGGCAGAGAGAGAGAGAGAGAGAAAGAGAGAGAGAGAGAGAATGGGTGTCTGATTATGTTTATGTTTCTCTCTTAGCAAGACTTGCTTTCATATGCTGGTCTTGAAAGGATCAAAGGAGACTTTTTTCTTTTTCCTTGAGGTTGTCCAGGACTGGCAGAATGAGTTGGGTGGGGGAAGGGAGCACTTGGGGGGGAGGGAAGAGGGATGCTAACATTTGGATTTTTCATCTCTCCCCCTCCTATCCCATCCCCAAATATCCAAGACTCAGTATCTATTTGGAGTCCTTGGTATCGGTCCCAGCTGCCCCAGTCCCCTGATCCTAGCTAGCCAGTTACCTCCCTCAGCATCTCCTGAGAGGCCCATTCCCCCTTATGCAATATCCTTCCCCTTCAACACCCTATCCCACCCCACCCCTCCTTTCCCACATACAACTTTTCTGCTTCTCCCAGGCACTTTAGAGGATGGGGGAAAGGGAAGGGTGGGAAATTCAGCTTAGCTATGGGGTGTTCGAGGATAGTTCATGTACTTCTGTTCTAGGTAAACACAGTTATGGGTTTCTGCTAACATGTCCCTCACATGCATGTCTCATCTTGTAGATATCTGCTTTTGAAAGAACTCTAGGGATGAATGTGACCCAGGGCAGTAGAGACTAAAGTGATGGGGAGGAAGAGGAAGAGTGGGAATCAATCCATCTTTCCACTGGTAAAAGAAACCTGTGAAAGGTTGGTAGGATGATTTGGGGCATTGCCTACAATCTGCTGAGGCCTGTCTTGCAGGAGTTACATTGGATTTGGAGGAATTCAGATGCCCCACAGTATCTAGCCTCCTTCCCTAAAGGGATCAAAATGCCATCTTCTCCAGATCCTTGTCTCCAACAAGTATCTCTTCTCCCTCAATTACCTTATCCTTCCCACTGCCTCTTTCCTGTTTGCCTACCAATATGCTCAGGCTTCTCTGAACTGAAAAAGAAATCCTGCTCTCAGCCCAGCTACTCCCTCAAGTGAGACTGGACATGCTCACGCCTTCATTTTACTACATTTCTAGAGAGAGCAGTCTCTCCTCCCTGACTCTGTTTCTTTGCCACTCACTAACTGACTTTGACTTCTTGGTAATTTGCAATGTGACTTTCTTCCCCATCATTCCAGAGACAGCTGAAGGGAGGAAGAGAAATATGGGCTAAAATGCCCATAAGTTCTAACCATTGCCTTCCTCACCTGGGGAAAAGAGACCATCCTTACTTTAAGAAAAAGGCCCTGTTAATCCACAGAGAATCCTGTAATTTTTTTTGGTTCTGTTTTGTTCTCCGCCCTTCCCCTTCATAAATGAAGTACTTCAGCTTTGTTATAGCTTTAAAAAAAAGCTGTCTCGAGGCAGCTAGGTGGCCAGGTGAATAGAGTACAGGCCCTGGAATCAGGAGGACCTGAGTTCAAGTCTGGCCTCATACACTTAACATACTTACTAGCTGTGTGACCTTGGGCAAGTCACTTAACCCCAATTGCCTTCCCAAAATAAAAGCTGTCTCTACTTTGGTCAAGATAGCTGGAGGGTTCAGAAGAGCCCAGAGATCAGGCTTGGTAGTAGCAGCACTACCCTGGTAGAAATAGCTAATATTTACGTATTGCTTTAAGGTGTGCAAAGAAGTGATGTATGTCACCTCATTTGACCCTCACAACCCTGAGAGGTAGGTGCTACCCTATTTTTCAGGTGAGGAAGCTGAGGCTGAGAAAGGTTAAGGGACTTTTCTAGGGTCACATAGCTTGTGTTTCATGAAGGATTCAAACTCAGGTCTTCCTTACTCCAAGCTCATTGCTTTATTCACTGTGCCCCCAGCTGCTTCATTAATAGGGTAGGGGTGGGAGAGTGGCAGGTAGAAAGAAATACTTCTCATGCTCCCAAATCTATATTCCCAGTCCTGACCTAAGCTACAGACTCATCTTTCTGACTGCCTCCCATAAATTTCCATCAGGATGTCTCTTTGACTCTTCAAAATGAACCTATCTCTAGAGCCCCAAGGTTCTTACCTCCTGACGCATTTCTGTCTGTGGCACCAATGTCCTCCCCATCACCCAGGCTTAAAACTTTGAGGTGATCCCGACTTCTCCCTACCCAGTCACTTAGCAGGCCCTGTCCTATGTAATAGCTCTTACATTTGGCTCTTTTCTCTATGCCCCCTGCTACCTACCTCCAATAGGTCTTTGTGATCTCTTTTTATTGCCTAAAAGACAAGGGCCAAATGCTTGGCATTAAAAGATCTTGATGATGTGAACCCAGCCTGTCTTTCTAGCTCCAGTGTTCTGCTTCTCTTCACATCGTGGTATAGTGGGAAGGATGCTGGCTCTGGTGTCAGAGGACCTGGGTTCAAATCCTGATTTTGTTACCTATGACCTGTGTAACTTTGATAGACCTCAGTTTCTTTATCTGTAAAACAAGAGGCCTTGAACTAGATGGTCTCTGTAGTCCTTTGAAGCCTAATTTATGTAAATACACATTTAAGATGTTGTGTTCTTATCCTTCTTATCCCACATTCCAACCAAGCTGGACTACTTATCATTTCCCAGGTAAACTGTGCCCCTTCCTCTCCCCTCTGCCTAAAATATCCCATCCATATTTAGAATTCCTTTCTCTTTTCCAAGGCCAAATGTGATTTCTTCCAGCAAGTCTTCCTGGATTCCTCACCCCCACTGGAAGTGATTTCTTGTTCCTCCAAAGTTCCATAACACTTTGCTCCTGTCTTGTGGTACTTCTAATGTTCTGCTTTGTTTTTTTGTCTCTGTCTTATTGCTATACCAAAAACTCCAGTGGGGCAAGAAACTATCAACTCTTTGAGCTGGAAGTGACTTTAAGAGTTCAACCCTTAACCAAAGCCTGGTACCATGCTATATCCCCCACTGACAACTCCCAGTAATTGGGACCTCCCTACCTGCCCCAAACAGCCCCTTCTATTTTCAAACAGCTTCTTTTGTTAGACATTCTTTCTTCTGTCAAGCCAAACGTACTTCTCTGGAACATCTACTCATTGGTGGTTGTTCTGTGCCCTGTGGCCAAGCAGACTAAACACAATAAAGACAATAATCACATGCCAAGTGTCCTCTTCTTCAGGCTGAACCTCCCCACTTCGTTCAATGGATCTCCAGATCATGTGGTTTCAAGTTTTCAGTCTTGTTTCACCCATAAGTACCAAGCACAAAACTTTGAGGGCAGCCACCATTGAATGGAGTACCTGATGAATTCTGTTGGAAGAACTCAAAAAGGAAAGGGAATTCCTGCCAGAGGAATCCACTCAACTTGAAGGGATCCTTGGTACTCTGGTTCTTGATCGTGTGAGGGTTAGAGATGTGGTGACCTCAGTGATCTGAGTCTGGAATGTCTTTCCTCCTTGGTCAGAGGAAAGAGAGCCATTCTGGACATCCATCATTATGTGGGGGGCAGGGTGTGGTGCCCTTCCTTGATCCCAGGCTATTGACTGTCCTTAAGTCTTGGTTACACAAATAGGGTTGCCCTACAGCCCAGCACAGCCCATGTGCTTGGCCCCAAGCTTCTCCATGTTTGGAATGGGGTGGAGTTGCAGAAGAGTGGCATATCTGGAAAGAAGAGGGGCATATCTGGAAGACTCTCAAAAGAAAAGAGAGTGGAGAAATGTGAGGGAGTCTCTCTGTGAGTCTGGGAATAACAATCCAGAAAGGGTGTGCTGGATGTAAGGCTAGAGTAAGGTTCTCAGTTTTGATGTGTACTAAGAGTGAGGTATAGTCAAAAGTCCCTAACTGGTGACTTTGCTTTAGAAGCTAGGGCCACTTCTGAAGCTTACTTGAGGGAATGTTCCTTTCCTTCCCTCTCCTTCCTCTTCCCCACTTTCCCTGTCCCAGGTTCTGCCTTAGAGACTCATCCATCTTCCCTTCCCTCTCTGTAACTCAAGGAGGATTTCTCCCTCAATGAAGTGGTACCTTCAGATGACTATGACTGGCATCCCCCCCAACTCCCCTCCTCTCCCCCATGGATTTATTATCTGCCCTCCTTCATGACCTTTTACCCAACTCTACCACCAACACACAAACACACTGGCTACTGGACGATTCGAGACTCTAGGAATGAGTTTACAATACCATTTCCAAGTCTCAAGTCTGGAACCCTCTCCTTTGGCACAGTCCCTGGCCTCTCTAACTCTTCGGTCAGAGGAAGGACACCCATCGTGGACTTCCAAAATCATATGTGGGGCAGGGATGTGTGTACTAGGGGCTGGGAGGGGCAAAGGGAGGCTACTTAGAGCTCCGAGTAGCTCAGGGAGCTGACTTTCCTGTAAGCAGCCTTGGTCCAGCCCCTCTGCTAGGAAACGCTCCCATTTACTTTAATAATTAATAGCAGTGCCTCAGTGAACCTCCCTTCCCTTCCCTACCCCCTACCCAGCCAAATGGCTGTTTCCACTGCCTTTTCCTCCCTCCCAGAGGCAACCTACCTTTCCCTATCTCCTTCATCCACCCTCTCTTTTCTCCTCCCAGCCCCTTCCCAGCAAACCACGGCTCAGGATTTCCTCAGTCACTGGCACTGGCCTTAAGTACCAGGGAATAGTGGGTGGCAGCCCAGGAATCCTGTTTAGGGGAGGTTCTCACCCCAACACCAAAGATTTCCATTGCTTCCTAATGAGGAACAGGGGCTCCCAACCTTCCACCTTCCTGCCACCCCCCAGCACCTCTTGTTTTTGTCTTCTTCAGGTTTCACTCTCTGCTTCCTTCTTGTCTCTCCCTCCCCCACCCTTCTCTGCAATATCTTTCCCCTGAGTCTTGTTCTTCCCTACAACTCTCATATTTCCCTCTGAGTGTTAATGGCCCCTTATTCTAATCAACTATGGATTTCCATAGTGAAACACCTCAGCCTCCTGACTTCCTATCAGTGGCTTTAGTTCGGGGAATATGTGGGGGGTGGGGAAGGGGGGGGAACACAGTCATTTTTCCTATGTTGGGGGGAGGAGAGCTGATGCACTGGGGCTTGCTGGACCAAACCTGGAGGTCATTAGGAGTGAGTTAGTAGCAAAGCTGGAGTTTGGGCTGAAGGATCCTGGCTCTCAGCCCAGGGGGTGGAGGAGAAAGGAGTGGAAGGGAAGTGGAGATGGAGGAGAGAGATGAATACTTGTTGAATGAGAAGGCATGGGATGGGGAAGGAGGATATGGGAGTGTGAAGGAGAAAGGAATGGGGGAGTGGTCTGTAGTGATGGGGATGCAGGGAAGAGGGTCCGGACAGGGGAGATATTTGGAAGAGAGGAGGGGAAAATGAAATAGGGAGGAATTTAGAAAGAAGGATTTAGGACAGAAGAAATGGAGGGGGGAATGAATGAGAAGATTTTAGAAGGAAACTCAAAGGAAAACAGGAGAGGTGGTGCAGGAGACATGAGAAGGAGCAAAGAGAAGTCATAGGTGACTTTTTGTTGTTTTTTGGTTTTGGAGGGGGGAAGGCAGGGCAGTTGGGGTTAAGTGATTTGCCCATGGTCACACAGGTAGTTTTGTGTTAAGTGTCTGAGGCTGGATTTGAACTCAGGTCCTTCTGACTCCAGGGTCGGTGCTCTGTTCACTTCAACACCTAGCCGCCCCCACATGTGACTTTTTAAATCGACTTTGATTATCCCCGAGCCTTGGGCTAGTAGCAGTGGACTCTGATATTCTCCTAGTTCATACTTAGGTTCCTTCACACCAGTGGTGGTGCTTCAATTGCTCCACAGATAATACTGAAGGCAGAGGAATTACTTTAAAGCAGAATAAATGCCTCTCATATTTCCCAATTTGGGACATTGGAGGCTCTGGGTAAGGAGGGGAAAAGGAAAGAAAGGAGAACAGTAAAGTAAAAACCAATGGTGGGAGTTGGTTAGATCTAGGAGATAGAAATGGCAAGAGGAGAGAGAGAGAGAGAGAGAGAGAGAGAGAGAGAGAGAGAGAGAGAGAAAGAAAGACAGAAACAGAGAGACAGAGACAGAGAGAGACAGGAGAAGAGAGGGAGAGATGAGAGAGAGAAAAAGAGACAGAAACAGAGGGACAGGCAGGGATAGGGAGAGAGACAGGGGGAGAGAGAGGGAAAGAGACAGAGACAGGGAGAGGGAGAGAGACAGAGATAGGGAGACAGATAATGAGAGAGAAAAGATAGAAAGACAGAACGAAGAAGGCAGGGCAGAGCGGCTTTGAAGGGAGCCTGAAGCCAAGTATCTTGGTGTCTGTCTCTGGGGAAAGGGGGGTGGGGAGTAGGATTAGGAGTAGGGAGCCAGAGTCTCGACTGTTGGGAGAGGTGCTCTCCGGTGTGATTGCTCTAGAGAGGCTGTTAGAAGCGGGTTTTTTTTTTTTTTGTTAAATTGCTGTTATTTATAATAACCGTTTAGTCAAGAATGTAAAGAGCCGTGGAGCCGCCTCCCAGGGAACGCTCGAAGAGAAATACTGACTCTATTTCGAGACAATTGTAGCAGGCGAATGCTGTGCTGCTCTCCTCCCCTCCCTCCCTTTCTGCCCACCTCCTGGGCCTGAAGTGGGGGGGACCACTAGTCCACAGCTAGGGTGGTAGGAGATATGGATTGATTGCATGGTCTTTTTGTCACTGCCCCTGCTTGAGACTTGGACTTGGACATGCTGTGGTGTCTTGGAGACAAGAAGGGAGGTACATTTCCCTGTCTCCCCACCTTCCCCCCACCATTCCCCAAAGGTCTCAACTCTGGGGATTAGCACTGGTGAAGAAGGTAATAGGCACACTGGCTTCTTGGTTTTCTTGGTGTGTGACTGTCCTGGAAAAGGTGGAGGGAACACACATACACAAACATTCTCCTTTCCCTTTCACCTCCCTCTCTCACCGAAGTCTAGAAGGAAGTGATAAAAGGTCTGTAGCTATGCACCTGTTATAGGGAAGGATCCTGAGGGTTTGAGGCCTCCAGAATAAAAGGTCAGCCTCTGACCCCTGAGCAGAGTATATGGGATAGAGAAACAAGACTGTTTCCAAGTCTCAAGTCTGGAACCTTCTCCTTTCCTAAGTCTCAAGACCACACCTCTGGCTTATAAGAAACACAATGGGAAAAGACTGAAGTGGACCCTTTATCTCCACCATACCTCCACATGGACCTATAGGACCGGGACTTGTGGCTTTATTGTTAAGGAGAACTCCCAGATGAGAAAATTGCCTTCACTAATGCTAGTCAGAACTTTCTATGCAGTTTATATAGTCTTAAAGAATTGTCCAGGGCAGAGGTGTCAAATAAGTAACCAGAACCAGATTAAAATGTCATTGGAGAATGTTTGACAAAATAAATCAAAATACAATAAAACAAAGAGGGCATTAATATGTGGTTTTCCAAGTCAGTATGTACCCACAGGGAGGCTTATATACAGTTTAGTGGCCCTTGTTTCTATTTGACGCCCTTGACCCAGACCACTGACTTGCCCAGTCACATTTGTCCAGGCAAGGACTTGAACCCAGGGTCTTCTAGCTCCAAACGCCTCCTTGTTCCCCCTGACACTTGGGTTTTGGGTCATCCACTGAAGCTTTAGATCTCCCTTTGTCATCCAAAATCCAATCTAAACTTATTTTGAATCTATAGGCACATCTGGACTTCTAGCAGTCTTGACCCTTGGAACATGGGATTCATACATGTTAGGCACCTGGAGCTATTAAATCAGTCCATTTAATTTGCACCCAAGATGATTCTCCCTAGGATGGTAGATTAGAATTTGAGGAGGCAAAGGGTGGGGGTGCTCCTTTAGGGGTCACTGAGAAATGAGAGAAGTGTTGCTGAGAAGCCATGTAGTGGAGGAAGGAAATGCCCTTGATACTGATCTAAGTCATCAAGACAGAAGGCTGGATTTAGAGGCAGGAAGACTTGAGTTCTAATCCCACTCAGGTACTGGCTGGCTATGTGACCCTGTGAGTCAGGCACTTGGACCTCTCCCAGCCTCCCTATTTCCTCATCTGCAAAATGGGGATAATAATAGTACCTATCTCACAGGGTTGTGGAGAAGATGAAATGAAATAATATTTGTATCAAGAAAAGAGCTTCAAGAGAGAGGCAGGTGGCACAATGGGTAGGACACTGGATCTGTAATCAGGTTCAAAACCTGCCTCAGATGCTAACTAGCAGTGTTACCCTGGGCAAGTCATTTTACCTCTATCTATGTTTCCTCATTTGTGAAATGGTAATGATGCCAATAGCACCTACCTCCCAGAATTGTGAAGATCAGATGAAATAATGTTTGTAAAGTGCTATATGGATGCTAGTTTTATTATAATTGTGATTATCAAGAAAAGCTGAAATTAATTCTCAGCAGGTTGTCCAAGAGGATGGGGCAGAGAGAGTGTTTTGTATATTTTAGATTTTAATCAAAAGTAGTTAATTTTTTTTAAAAAGTCATGTTATTTAAAGGAGGCAGATTCAGTTATCTAGAAAATGGACATCTACGGAACTTCCTGCCCTGAGGAAACACACCAGGGATGTAAGATGGAATTTCTTTTGTTGTTTCCCTCTCTTGAGATCATTGGTTTCATGAGTTTCCTGGGAGATGCATGAAATAGGACGTCCTTTGATTTGTCCCCTTCACCACGAAGGAGGCTTCGTCTTTTCTAGCACTAGGACCATGAGAGGGGCATCTGTTCTTTGTGTCACCTTCATTATCTACTAGCTTTTGGTCATCGTCCTCAGCATTCATCTTTCTAGAAGAAAGGACCTCATCTTTGGGGTCCTCCCACAAACTGCCTTCTTCTCCATCGGGTTTTCTTAGTTGTTCTTCTCTGGGCTTTTTCAGTCCAATAAACTTAGCACCAAGACTGTGGCCCTGTGGACAGAGGAGAAGTGTGACCTCTGAAGGGGCCTCCGGTTAAATGCGATGTGCCTGTGTTTGTGTTTCTGTGTGTGTTTCTGTGTGTGTTTGTGTTTCTGTGTGTGTGTGTGTGTGTGTGTGTGTGTGTGTTTCCACACAGACCTAGGTGAGGATACAATGTACACAAATGATTAGGTCACAAGGGAAGGTGTGAATCATTACAGAGGAGAGGTCTAGGCAAAGGCTCTGAGAAACCTGAGAAGGGAAGCTTTACTTTCCCTTGTTGCTTCAGGGAAAGCTTTGTGGAGGAGTCATTTCTGGGTTGGATTTTCAAGGTGAAGGTCTTCAGTGGGGGATGTGGTGGGGAAGGATGAAGAAACTGAGACAAAAACAGAACATGTTCTCTTTCCCCCCAAGTCCTTCCCTCTTCCAAACTTTTCTCAGTCCCCCAGGCTGGAAAGCTCTGTCATCCTCAATTTCTCACTCCTCATAGCTAATCTTTTGCTAAGCCTTGTTTCTTCTTTCACAATATCTCTTGTATACTTACCCTTTTCTTTCCTCCATTCTCATGGCTGCCATGCTGGTGCAGGCTCTTTTCACCTCATGGCTAGACCATTGCAACAACCTGGTGGTGGGTCTTTCTGCTTCCAGTCTTTCTCAGTTCCCATCCACCCTCCACTCAACTCCCAAAGTGATTTTCTTTTATTTTTAATTAAATTTTTTTTCAAAGTGATTTTCCTAAAGCATGCATCTACTTAATAATCTCCAATGGCTCCCTATTGCCTCCAGGATCAAATATAAAACCCTCTGTTTGGTATTTAAAGCCCTTCATACCTAGCCTCATCGTGCCTCTTCCAGACTCCCCATAGTGTACTCCCCTTCACTTGCTCTGAGATCCAGCCACAAT
>CM053601.1:145524164-145581366 GCA_028646575.1 Pseudocheirus occidentalis
GAGCAGAACATGAAAAGAAAGACTACTAGGTGGTAGGTCAAGAATGGATTTGGGGCGTGTGTGTGTGTGTGTGTGTGTGTGTGTGTGTGTGTGTGTGTGTGTGTGAGAGAGAGAGAGAGAGAGAGAGAGAGAGAGAGAGAGAGAGAGAGAGAGAGAGAGAGAGTGAGAGAGTGCGTGGTCCCCCAAAAAAGATCTGAGAATACACCTTCCTTTCAACTCAGAGGTAGGGATTATGCTGCACATGATATTGGCCTTTTTTTTTATATGTTAGTTTGCCGAACTGTGTTTTTTTGTCTTTTTTTTTTTTTAAAGAAATGGATCTTTGGAAGGAGTAGGGAGGGACATATTGGGAAATGAAGATGGCATAGAAACAAAAGCTCGCAATAAAAATGTTTGAAAGAACAGATCTGTGAAAAGGGAGTATGGGAGAAAGACCAGCTACGGTCTAGGTCAGAAGAGAAGAGGGCCTAAGCCCAGTGGAGACAACTGGACTGCCCCGGGATGGATTTAAGAAATATTGTAAAAGTCAAAGGGCTTGGCAACTGATTATCTGAGGGAGTAAGAGAGGAAAGAGGCAAAGGGAACTCGAGTTGTGGGGTTCAGTGATTGGATAGTGATAATGCCAAGAAACTAGAGAGTGGAAGGGGCAGATAGAAGGAGAAGATGAGGAATTTCATTTTGGAGTTGTTTGGTCTGTGGCTGGGACTTCTTGGCAGAGATGTTTGTTAGGTAGTTAGGCATGAGGTCCTGGAGTTTTGGAGAAAGGGCAGAGATAAACATTTGGGAGTCATCTACGTATCAATGGCACTTGCTACTGTCAGAGTGAATGAAAATGTTAAGAGAGAACATGGAAAGAGAGCAGGCAAGAACGAGCTAAGAGGAGAACCATAGAAAACACCCCCTTAGGGTACTGTGAAGAAAGAAGCAAAGAGTCACTCAAAGAGGAGAAACCATAAGGGGGCAGAGTCACAGAAGAGGTCATGGGGATGAGAACTGGAAAAAGACCATCTGATTTAGTGATAGGGAGGTCATTAGGGACCTTTGAGAGAGCAGGTTCAGTAGGGTGGTAGGGCATGGAAGCCCCATCAGAAAGCCCAAAAGAGGCAGCTTGGGGTAATGGATAGAGTGTTGGAGCTGGACTTAGGAAGACCTGGGTTCAGTCTCACCTCTGACGTTTATTAGCTGTGTGAAACTGGGCAAGTTAATTATCTTTGCAGCCTCAGTTTCTTTATCTGTTAAATGGGGACAATAATGTTGTACCAAATGAGATAATGCATGTAAACTGCTTTGCAAAACTTAGCTATATACATATCAGTTACTTTTTAATTAAAAATAAATATAATGAAAATAACACCTTTCTCACAGGGATGCCATGAAACTCAAAGGAAATAAACGATGTGGAGCTTTTTTTTTTTGCCAACTTTAAACGGCTATAGAAATGTTAGTTATAATAATTATTTATTGATATCTTCTGTTTTTATATCACCTTCATTTCTGAATATTTCTTTACCCCTCATCCCTACCCAGAGTCACCCCTTGTAACAAAAAATAAAAGAAAAAGAAAGAGAAAAAAAGGAGTCAGTAAAACTTGACATCAACTAGGTCTGACAGTGCGTGCCATGCTCCGTACCCACAGTGCACCGCTTCTGTAAAGAAGGGAAGGAAATGCATTTTCTCAACTCTTCTCCAGGGGTAAACTTGGTCATAGTTACCATAGAATGGTCAGTTTCCTTTTTCTGTTCTTTCTGTTTTCATTTCATTTGCTTTTTCCATTTCTTTTATTACCCGATCATATTTTCTAGCTCTGGGGACCTGAAGTAATTGGAAGATTCTAGATATGAGCTTTCTATGGCTTGCACAAGGAGAGAATGTTTTTTGTTTTTTGTGCCCAAATCTTTTCCTAATGAGGCTCCACGCTTGGCCTTGTATTAACTAAAGAAGCACTCAGTGTTTTTAGGGAATAGTGTTTGATGCCTCCATAATGCCTTTCTAGAGTCAGGACAGGGAGCTCAGAGTCCTTGAAGATTCACTGGAGTATTTCATTCTAAGTGTGTTGTCAAGAGGTGGGTGGTATAATGGACTGGGTGGGGGAAGAGGCGGGGAGAGAGGGAGAGAGAGACAGAGAGAGGGAGAGAGACAGAGCGAGGGAGAGAGACAGAGCGAGGGAAAGAGAGACAGAGAGACGGAGATAGAGAGGGAGAGAGAGACAGAGAGAGGGAGATAGAGACAGAGAGAGGGAGATAGAGACAGAGAGAGGGAGAGAGAGACAGAGACAGAGAGACAGACAGAGAGGGAGAGAAAGAGAGAGGGAGAGAGAGACAGAGGGAGAGAGACAGAGAGATAGAGACAGAGAGAAGGAGAGAGACAGAGACAGAGAGAGAAACAGAGGGAGAGAGAGACAGAGAGAAGGAGGGGGGGGAGGGAGAGAGTGCTGGACATGGAGTCAGGAAAACTTCAGCCATTGTGACCCTGGACAAGTCACTTAATCTCTTCATGCTTCAGGAAACTCATTAAGAACATAAATTTGCAGAGCAGGGCTGATATGCAATGGTAGACTGAGTTTTCTAACCTGGTGTTATTTCCCATCCACTTCCCATCTTTTTTCCCCCTTTACTCCTCCATGCTGTAGCTCATCTCTCCCCTTTTTGCCCACTTACTGGGACCACCCAGAACAGTATAGAGTCCTCAGAAAACCTGGAGATTCCTTGGTCCCTTTGTCCTCCAGACCATTATAAAGGTGTTGGCTGAGCCCAGTCCTTGCTCTGGTCTTTGGGGATAACAACAATCATCTTTTAGATTTCTTTAATCAGAGAAGCACCAGGGTTTCTATGACAAAACATTCACCCACCTCTCTCTCTCTCTCTCTCTCTCTCTCTCTCTCTCTCTCTCTCTCTCTCTTTCTCACACACACACACACCATCATATACACTAACACCTACACATATTTCAAAGAATTGTGCATATGTATCTGTGATGTTTCCTTGTTTCCCTGTCTTCTTCTCTCTTTCTGCATCCCTTTTCTTCTTTCTCATTATTTCTCCATGCCTCTCTCCATCCCTTTCACATAAATGGTACCATGTTTTAAAAGAAAACCCTTTTCTCTGTTTGCTGAGGTTTCCTCAGTCTCATCTTTTGCCTTTCCTTCCCGTTTGTGGCTGGGGAAGCCGGGTGCAACATCTGGGGTGCTAGAGACCTGTTTCTGTCTTGTGTACTCAGTCTGGTCTCATTTAGTTATCCCTCTCCCATCTCACCTCATAACCTTCTACCCCCTACTCTGGAGGTGTAGATGGGACAAGCTAAGCTGGGCTGCCCTGAGGGTGGAGTGGGAAGGGACACATTTTATCATCCTGTGATTCTGCAGCCCTCCTCTCCTCCCTTTCCTGTGTCCTATACTCAGACACATATGAACATATGTCTCCCGTATCCTTTTTTTTCCCTTCTCCCTTCAAGCCTTCACTTAAATTGTCTTCCTCTGACTTGAGTCCCTCGTTCTTTTTCTCTCTTATGACTGTCTTCTTCCTCTCTCCCCACCTCCCTCCCAGGGGCCAGAGTTGGCTCTCTAGGGGGTCTTAGCGAGTTGTGTGGTCTGCCTGGGAGATGCTTCTAAGTTCCCCTGGACTGGGCTAAAGCAGGAGGGGGTAGTGTGTGTGTGGACTGAAGCCAATGTCTGTTTGACCAGGATAATGAAGATGAAATCAGAGTTGGGAATCTTGGGGAATTGAGAGGAGAGTAAAGACACATTGGGAGTCTCAGGGTGCAAAGGTGAGAGAGGCCAGGTTGCTTAATTTGCCTTCAGACTCTTCTTGTCCATCATAATCTTTGCTTCATTCCTGGATTGATGCTTAGGGGGGGAAATGTGGAAGGAATTGGAAGAGAAATCCTTTTATACTTCTGCCCGATGGCGACAAGGGCATCTGTTATCCCCTCCCCTTCCCTCTGTGCAGATCTCTGTATTCTTTGAGAAGGCAGAAGAGAAAACACATCTCCTCCCTCCCACACCTAAGACTTGGTTGCTCTCAGACTTGTGGAAGCTTTCCCTATTATCCCAACTCCCTTTTCCTTCCTGGTCTGTGGTGAAAGGAAGGCCCCCTAAGGTAAAGTAGGGGCAGGATTTTGCTTTGAGGGTCAGATCCAGACTTCTTGAGCCTTATCCTTGGTTCCTATAGAAGGGACAGGACAGAATTCTCAAGGCTCCAATGTCTTCCCCACTTCTTGGAAGTGGACTCCAAACTCTATGGGGGCCAAAAGTAGCTATGGAGGTCTTTGAGAAAGCACTGTGCTTCCTATGCCTCAGTTTCTCTGTATTCTCCTAATAGGTTCTCTGTTCCTTAGTCTGCCATACTGGATTTTATCTCTTGCTTGCTAGAAGGTGGTGGCGGGTAGAAGAGTGATCTCATAACTTCAGGGGAGGTAAGGGTCTCTCCAGAGACCAAGGCTGGGGAATTATAGCTAGCAAAGGGATTGAGTGTTGTTCTCCAAGATGAACAGAAGCCAGGCTGGGCTGGCCTCAGGGGAGGGTAGCAGAGTGTACCATAGTTTAGTCAAACCTCATTAATTTGTCATCCACTAATTCAGCATTAAATAGAACTTGCACTGGGTTGAGCTGCTGAAGTTTCTATCAAGAATGTCTAGGAGGCAAGAGTTTACAGGTGAAGAACAGATAGATGAAAGTTCCAAGGATCTAAGCAAGAGGGCAGGAGTACTGATGGTCAGCCCAGAGGTTCCTTTATCCCCTGGAAAGGTGAGGAGGGCCTCCAGTGCATTAAGTGAATCCTCTGGAGAGGATGTATCAGGGTATAGGGACAGAAGTTGCAGAAAGAGATGGCTGGATAGGCGGCTGCTGGTATGGCTGAAGGAAAGGTAGAAGTGCTCCCAAACATCTAGGAGATACCTAACCTAGCGAAGCAAAGAGAAGAACCCTGCTTGATATCTTTCTTGATATGTGCAAATCGACATGCCCTTGGTGCTTTTCCTAATTCCCCTGACTCTCCCATGGAAATTTTTCTTCTGACTTGCTTCTTAATACCTTTACCACAGTGGGCAGTGTGTGTGCTCACTCCCCTGCCCTGTCCTTTTCACCACCAGATTGCCTTGACTATTCCCATAAATGCCTCTAAGGCCAGGAGTGGAAAAGTTCTCTCTCACTTCTGAGAGAGAAAAGTAAAGGTGTAGAATTTGGACGACTGAGAATAGATAGAATATTGGGTTTAGAATCAGGGAAAACTGAATTTGAATTTTGCCTCAGACTCTTACTGTATAATGGACCCTAGGAAAGTGTCTTAACCCAACTGGGCCTCAGTTTCCCCATCTGTTAAATGGGAATAATAATAGAACTTAACACATAGTCTTATCATGTCGATCAAATGAGAGAATATATGTAAGGTGCTTTGCAATAGTTTAAATGCTATGTATATGAATTATTAATATTATCAATTATTAATAATTTAAATTAATCAATGACATTATTAATAATAAATTAATTATGTAATAATATACAATAATAATAAACAACTCTTCTGGGCAGTTGTGAGGTAAAAACTAAGCTGGGGGGGGTCTGTCTGCTCTCTATTTTGCCCCTTCAAAGAGTTCCCTTTGGGGACCTTCCTGGGACTGGTCTTCAGGCTAGAGGCAGGGGTAGAAGGAGTATATATGTGTGAGGTGTGGAGCTGGAAGCTTTTAGCCTGGGACTCACTAGTATATTCATAAATAATAATCAGAGTTAATAAAGAAGCCATTATGACTTTAGGTAGCATCTCCCTCACCTACCCCTCCTTAGTCCAGGCCCCAAGAATGGGCCAGTCTGGCTATAGAGGGAGGCAGGGAAAAGGTTACAGGTGGAAGGGAAGGCAGGAGATGGATAAGCCCAGGCCTTTGGGGCAGAGAGTGGGAAGAAATGAGCAGTTCATAAAGTCCATAGGAAGGGGTATGAGGCCTAGGACAGTGACCCAAGAGAGCAGGAGAAGGGCGGCTTCAGAGATCATCTCACTGAAACCTCACCTTTGCAAAATCCTCAACAAATGGTTATCCACTTTTCATTTGAAGACCTCAAGTGAGATGGAGCCCACCACCTTCCAAGACTTTCTGTCCTACTTCAGGGTAGTTCTAATTGCTTAGAAAGCTTTTCTTTTTAACCAAGCCCCTCCCCTAAACTGCCTCTCCCACTACTACTCCTTATTCCTAGTTCTGCCTTCTGGGCCAGGCACCATAACTTTAATTCCACTGCTTTGTGCCAGTCCTTCAATAACTTTTAGATGACTCTCATGTGCCTACTAAGTCTTCTCATGCTAGGCTAAACGTCCTTCAGCTGGGTACAACGGGCAGGGAAATGGAGACCTCTTTCCTTCCTCTTTGGCCCCTTAGCCCCCAAAACAACAGGCTGGCCAGTTTTGTCATCCTTCCCCATATAGCTTTGGATGGCATGGTCTTTGCCATGTTGTTTGCCCTTCTCTGGATGTGCTCCAGTTTATCCATCACAGTCCAAGCTCTGGACCCAGGCTTCTTAAAGAGAGAGTAGGGTACAATGGAAACAGCTGGAGACTCTGAATAAGAAAAACTAGCTCTACAGAATGCAATACCATAGTATACTATAGATCTGGTAGAAAGAACTTGGGACCAATTGTGTAACTACCTTGTCTAAGCCCATTGTCTTCATCTTTAGAATTGAGGATGACAATATGTGTAATGCTTACCTAATGAAAATCCAGAGGGATAATGTATGTAAACATTAGGCTTTGTAAACCTTGAAGAATGAGAATAGTCGTCGTATAATAACAATATATTTATTATTGCTAATTTAATATTATTATTAATGTAATCTAATGAAATAAAACTTAACTAGCATTTATATAGCACTTTAAAGTTTGCAAGGCAACCATACACATATTATCTCCTATGATCCTTACAACCCTGCAAGATACCTTCCACAGTTATTATTATCACCATTTTACAAATGGGGAAACTGAGGTGGATGCGGAACAATTTGCCCAGGTTCACATAGCTCCTAAATGAAGCAGTATTTGAACTCAAGTTTTCCTGACTCCAGGTCCAACGTTCTCTCTACTGGGCTACCTGGCTGCCTATACCACACGATCTCTTTTATATGTCGTTTTGTTCTCCTTTTTTTCCATATAAAAAGATCTAGAAAGCTTCCAGCATGGTAGGCAGATCCTCTGGGATGGGTTCCTTCATTCTTTTCAAAGGCATCATGCTAGGTATTGATACAAAGGCAAAAATGGAAAAATCATTAAAGAACATGGACAAGAGTATGAGGATGATCCATAGGGGTACATAGGGTACCACCAGATATAGAAAAATGAAAGAATATTACAATGCTGGTTCATATTGACCTTGCACTATCATAAAACCCCAGTTCATAACAACTGTAGCCTACCATGTGCTCTGTTTTTGAACCCCAAGGTGTAAGATGTCACATTTATTCCTACTGATGCTATCTAGGTCTTCTTCTGAGTTATTGATTAAAAAAAATTCAGGGCATCTAGGTGGCATGGTGGATAGAGAACTGATTTCGGAGTCAGGAGGACCTGAATTTAAATCTGGCCTCAGACACTTGTGTGACCCTGGGCAAGTCACTTAACCCCAATTGCCTCCTTCTCCCCAAAATAAATAAAAACCTTAGAAAAGCCCAAGCCAGTCAACAGCATGGGACCAAGGAGAAATCTCCCTGGAGATGGCCCTCCAAGTTAACATCCATTCTTGCATGGCTACTCTTTGGGCTGGGTCATTCAATCACTTCGGACCCATCTATCTTTTCCACAAGGATAGCAGGAGCACCTAGATGGAGCTAGAAGGCATTAAAGAATAAGCACTGAGTTTCTACTTAGCACTCTCTCCTTCCCTGTTAATGCTTCCCCCAGACATACAGAGGTGGGGCCTCTGGCTGCTGCCTGGCTCTCCCCATTATTTGTGAGATCAGAAGGAAACCTCGGGGCATCTTTGCTAGAACTGGGATGTTCCCCTTAGCTCAAGAGTGGGCATGCTCCCTAACTGCCTACTCCAGGGGCCTTAAAAATTGCTTCCTCTCACCTCATGCAGCAATGCCTTGTTGAATTTCTTCCTCTATGAGGGGCCACAGGAATCTGGGGGAAGTGGGTAGGGTCCTGGTTAGGAGAGTACCTTTTTATTTAGGACTGGGGTAAGGATTTCCTGTGATAGCTAGCATTTACATAATGCTTTAAAGTTTGCTAAGTGTGTTAACATAAGTTTGCATTTGATCTGCCAACCTTGTGAAGAAGGTGCTCTTATAACTCATTTTACAGATGAGGAAACTGAGGCTGAGAAAGGGGTAAGTGCTCAGGGTCATGTAGTTAGGAAGTGTTTGAGTTTAAACTGTGCTATCTGGCTGTCTTAGGTCCAAGCTATGGGGGAGCTGGGGAGGGAGAGGCAGTGAGCATTCGGACAGTAAACCCAGAATTGGTCTTTTCATTTATCTCTTTCCTTTCTAGTCCTTGTGGTCAGTTTGATGGCTTCAAAGAGTCCCATCCCCCTTCATCTTCCCCCTTTCTCCAGTGGGCCAAGTTCTAGAAAACATTCATTCCCCTGGTGCTCACCCCCCCCCCCCATACACACACCTCAACCTCCTCTTCTTCCTTCTGGTGTAGTTGGGATGAAAGTTTGGCCAGCAGGTTACTAAAGTGTTCATAAACCGTGGCTTCTAGTAAATGCATTGGGCTTGCATCCCTTTCCCTTCCATCAGTCTGTGCTCTGTTCTGGGAAGTAGGAGCTATTTTGTGCTCATTTCCTAGCCCTACCCCTCTGCAATAACTTCATGGCCAGTGCCTCAACATCTCTCTCTGACACTCTTGAATCTGCTCACTAAACTAGGCACAGTGAACACTGATGAGACCTTTGTTTGCCTCCTCCAAGGATCACCAAAGGCCACTCCATCTCCAGGGATGCAGTAGCATCAGCCTATTCTCAGGCATATCCATTCATCTCTTGGCTTCCCTTGAGCTTGACCTCGATAGCCTCTTAAAGCCTCTTGCCTGTATCTGTCCTCTCTAAACTGGCCCAGAAAACATACATATACTCTAGATACTCTAGTCACATAGGCCCTAATGCCTCCTTTGGGCAAAAGCTGTGTTCCTGAAAAGTTATCTGTAAAGCAGTTTGTGGTAAATCCAGCTGCCCAGGGAGCTGTTAGGGGAAAGCCTGCTGGGAAAGGAACTGCTTAGTAATATGAATGAACGATCACACAGACATTTAGAGAAGCTGGGCTGGAGCCTAGCTTGTTGGAGGGCTGAGCCTTCATGTTTCACTGAGGGGAGTTTTGTGGGGCAAAGCGCTCATCCATGCCATGTGATCACAGGCTCCCCTAAATGACCCTCATCTCTTAGAACAGAGATCTTTGCCCTTAGCCAGCATCTAATAAAATGTCTGTTGAATGAATGAATGAATGAATGAATGAATAGGCAGGGGGAGGGGAGGAAGAAGAAGAGAGGGGAGGTGGTGGGGCTGACTCAGAATGACTACCCTTCCCAATTTTTGACTCGCCACATCCTTCTCCAAGGCAGTATAGTGAGGTGGCTAGTGAGAGCCCTGGGGGTCAGAAAGACCCAGGTTCAAGTGAAGATTCTGACATTTACTGTCTGGGTGACCCTATGTCAGTCTTAACCTCTCAGTGTCCTAAGCAACTAAAACTGTACATTGCAAATTAGGTGCCAGTCTCTGTTGGTGGGGGAAATCTCCTCATCAGGAGTTCTGTGATATCACTGGTCAGGTTAAAAGCAAAACAACCCTTTATTCATTTAGATTCAGTTTTTCTTAAGGTCTTCAGACCTAACTTAGAGCATGGACTGCTGGGACCTGGCCTGCCTACCCTGTCTCTCTCCCCAAAGAAAGTACTGGGAACTCAGACTGACATCTCCCCTTCCCCCCTGTCCTCACAGTGGTGTGGGCCTGGCTCGGGCACACTTTGAGAAGCAGCCACCTTCCAATCTTCGAAAATCCAACTTCTTCCACTTCGTGTTGGCCATGTATGACAGGCAAGGACAGCCGGTGGAGATCGAGCGCACAGCCTTCATCGACTTTGTGGAAAAAGAGCGGGTAAGAGAAGCTGGCAGATAGCTTGGCTCTGTGTATGAACTCTTCATTCTTTGGAAAATTTTTAGAGCCAGCCTGGGGTGGGGAGAGTACTGTGCATGGCCAGAGATGGCAGCCAGGAAGGAAAGGGTGACTGCTCTTGGGCTGTGGGAGCAAGTTTTTCCTCCCACCATACCCCCATGCTCCCCACCAGGATACAGCTGAGCTGGCTGAATGTTGGGAGATTTCTCCCTGACACCCATCCTCAGCACTTTCTCCTTTCTCTCCAGGAGCACAGTGGAGAGAAAACCAACAATGGCATCCATTACCGACTGCAGTTGCTGTATAGCAATGGTGAGTTGTCCTGGTCCTAGATTTCCCATCCTAGCCTAGTCTTCACTGCCTTGCCCATTTCAGCCTGCCCTGTCTCCCTCCCTTCTGCCCTCCTTCAGTCCTTCATGCCCTACTCAGTTACAGCCTGCTGTGCTCCAAACCAACCTTCCCTGCTTTCCCATCCCATCATAGACTGGCCTGCCCTAGCCCATCCTTCCCTGTCCTAGCCTGTCTCATCTTGCCCCCTTGTTGCCTGCCCTTCCCAAGGGGGAATGGTTTCAGGCTGATTGTAAATGTCGTGTGCAATATATAGTGTTAGGACTTCTTTAATCCCAGATCCTGGTAGAGAGGTGAAGAACCCTGAGACTTCAGAGAACTCCCTTTCCTTGGCCATCCTCCTCACACCTGATTCTTCCCCCTCCTTTTTGTTCCCAGGAATCCGCACTGAACAAGACCTGTATGTCCGACTCATCGACTCCATGTCTAAGCAGGTGAGCAGGAGGGAGAAGCCCATTCTGTTCTCCAAGTCTCCTCCCTTTGTTTGGGGGCCTCTTTGGAGCTGGATTGTGTGGTCACACGCCTCCTGAGGTCATTCTGACCCCAGCTCAGCTCCTGGAAGGCTGGTTCCTTCTGTCCCTACTTTTGTCTTTCTACGGTTTGCCCAGCCCCCTATCTCTGACCCCAAAGTCCCCACTTTATTTGAATGTTTACTATGTCCCAGGTACTGTCCAAGGTGCTGAGAAGCTACATGCTACAGATAAGGCTGCATCTCTGCCCTCCAGCAGGATATAATCTACTTGGGGAGACCAGATGTGCATAGAAATAATTAGAGAACAATTCAAGACTTCACACAATTAAGTCATAAACATGTAGTGCTGACAGTAAGCACTAATGATTGTTTAGAAGTGCTGGGTAGGATTGGGGAAGGTTGGTTAGTAGAAGTAGGAAGAAGACAGTGGGCTTGGACTCATAGGGGCACAGGATTTAGGGCTGGAAGCAGCCTTAGAGCTCAATTTGTGTGACCCCCCCCCCATTTACAGAGGAAGAAACCGAGGGCCATAGAAATTGTATCCCTGGTGTTTGAACTGGTACTTGAACTCAGGCCTCTGGATCCAAGAGTAGTGTTTTTCCAAAAGATAAAATTTGTTTTAGTTCACTATCAACGTAGTAGAAACCAACAAATATACAGATGAGAATGAAAATGATTGTAATGAGATTGTAAAAAAATTGTATTTACAGTTTTTTTTTCTGAAAATGTGAATATCAATTTTAACACACTAGTAACTAAATAGTCCTGTTTGTGTTCGTGTTCCCTTCTGATTTTTTTGTCCTTCCGTGTGTTTTTCTGGGTTTCATTAATGTTGATATGATTATTTGCTCAGTTGTAGTCAGCGTGTGTATTGTTATATTGTCTAAGTGCTCTCTGTGTTATATTGTGCTCAGGAGACTAGAGTTCTGGTCTGAGCTCTGCCACTGACCAGCTGGGTGACCTTGGGCTGGGACTTACTGGGGGAACTCTCCTTTTGGCTCTGCCCATTGCCTCTTTACTTCTGTTACAAGCAGGAGACTGTGCTAAGCCCAGGGTGGTTGGGGATGGGATAGGAACAGTGATAATGAGTGGCCTGGTGGGGATTTCTGAGGCCTTTTCCCCTTTCTCCCTTCCTTTAAGGTTGTTTCCTAGTACCAGGTAGGAAGAGAGGATGAGAGGAGAAAGAGTGAGGAGGGGATATGAGATCCTTTCATCACCTGACAATCCCTGATTGCCTACTATGGGCAGAGAACTGGGCTAGGTCCTGTTGGGGGAGGGGAATTCAGAGATGAAGAAGACACTGCTTTAGGATCCTACAGCCCAGTTGAGGAGAGATACATAAAAGATAATAAAATAAGGCAGGATCTGCAAAGTGCCCCATGAAGAGCTTAAAGGATCTCTGGTAGTCTGGAACAGCTGGAAAAGGTTTGGAGATAGAGTTGGAAGAGACTGTGCTAAATTTGGACTTTAAACAAAGGCAGGATTTAGCTATATAGAGTGGTGTTTTGGGGGGGGAAGGAGCAGACCACTTTGATTGGAATTTAGGGATGTTGTAAGGGAGTAGTGGGAGAGAAAAATGAAAAGTCCCATTGTGGAGGACCTTGAATGCCAGAATCCACAAATTAGCCTTGATCCTATAAGCCAATGAGCTAATAGTTTTTTATGAAGAGTTTTCCTTTCCCAGAAACCTTTTGATACCAGGTATGGAGTTATGGGTGCAAGTAGCAAAGGCCCTGAGTAGGTGGGCTGGTTGAGGGTGGGAGAAGGGTGAGCCAATTGCACCTCCATTTCTCTGGGAAATCCAGGAAGCTACAACTTGTAGATTGACCGTAGAAAGCTTCCCAGCCTTTTAGATGGGGATTCCCCTGGTGAAACATTGAAGAAAGTTGAATTTGGAAAGAGAAAGACTAGAGTTAAAGGCATAATAGCTTAGACAGAGAGGGAGTCATGGGGACTGTCAACCTGGGGTGGCATCAGGGGGAATGGAAAGGGAGGGGCAGATGAGAGAGATATGAAACCCACCCATTTATTGACTTTCAGTGTTGGAGAAGTCTAGAAACCAAAAATGCCTTGGGGTTACTGAGTTAGAGTGTATGGGAAAATAATGTCAGCATCCTCTGAAAGAAGGAAGTTAGAGGTGGGACTAGCTAGGAGTGAAGGTGATGACTTGGGTTTTAGCTGTATTAATAATAAGTGCACAACAGACATGCCCACATTAAGCCAGTGTTCAGATGACCTTCCTGCTGATGACAGTGCTGTAAATGGGATCACTTGGACAATCTAGGTATCAGGGAGAATGGGGCTAGATTGGCTAGGCTAGTAGAGAGAGAAGGCAGAGGCGGGGGCATGACCAGTCAAAGGTGAGAACCAGAATTCATATCTGGATTTGGGGGGGGGGTGTTATAGTCAGGTCTCCTCTTGCTCAATTCAGTGGGGTAAGCCAGGGAGAAGGAGTAAATCCCCTATTTTTGATCTTATAGAGAAAACCCATGATAGGCTGTATTGTAGAGTAGATGGAGAGCTGGCCTCAAAACCAGAAAGACCTGGACTAACCCTTGCCTCCAGCACATAGTGTCTGTGTGACCCCCAGCAAGTCGCTTAACCTCTCGTCCCTGGGCAACTTTTTAAGGCTTTAAGTTTCAAAGAAGGTACTTGCTTGCGTTGGTAGGAGTTTACTCACTCAGGAGTTCCTTATGCCAAAAAAAAAAAATCACGTCTATATGATATCCCAGGCATTCTTCATCTTTTTGTGTGTCATGGACCCCTTTAGCAATGTGGTGAAACCCATGACCTTCTAAGCATCATATTTTTTCAGCATAAAATAAGATGCGAAGTATTACAAAAGAAACCAATTATATTGAAGTACAGTTATCAGGACATTAAAAAAACAAAACAAAACAAGAGCCAAGTTCATAAATCCCAAAGTAGCCTTATCTCTGAGGTGAAAGCCAGGGGGCTTTGGATAAACCTTGACTTTTCATTCCTTGCACCAGCTTTTCAAAAGGAGCCTATGGATGATCAAAGAAGAAACTTCTCAGCAGAAAGACTCCTGAGAAAGCAGAGAAAGGGGTGACTCATAGTAGCTTCTCTTCCCATCTATTACCCCAAAGATTTTCCCTCTTTCATCCTGGTTCCTCACTAGCTTTTGGTAACTTCCCCCCCCCCCACCTTCTCTCAAGCCCTGGTTTTGTCCCACAGCTCAATGTAGCTGCCATCAAGGCACCTTCTTAGACATCCTCCCTCCTGGGACAGTCAGCACGTGTCTGAAGGTTAAGAGAAGTGAATTCTAATAAAAATAATAAGTATATATATACATACACATATATGTATTGTGCATATGTACATACACACATATATGCAGATAAATAGTTTGGATCTGTAATTTTATTGGTATGGGAACTCCTAACACCATTTACCAATTCGGATCTGTTACTGTTCTGTAATTTATAGTCTCAGAATTTACCTGGGATAATTCAGAATTTAAGGGTCACACAACCAGTATGTGTTTGAGGTGAGGCTTGTACTCAGTTCTTCCTGACTCCAAAGCAGGCTCTGTAGGCAAGATTCCATGCCAAGAACTCACTTTTCTCTTGTGCTTTAAAGTTTGCAAAGCCCTTTCCTCACAACAATCCTTTGAGGTAGTAGTGCTAATGACATCTGTATTTTGCATATTGGGAAACTGAGGTTTAGAGAGTTTCAGTGTCTTGCCCAACTGTTACCCAGCTAGTCAGAACTGGGATTTGAACTCAGGTCTCCTGATTCCAAATCCAGGGCTCTTTCCACTACCTGGTTCAAGGTGGAAGTGTGGGTCCTTTGTGGCTTGCTCTTCCTTTTCCCTCTTCTCCCCTCCCCTTCTGTCCAACTGGTCTGTTGCCCCTGTCCCTTCAGGCCATCATCTACGAGGGGCAGGACAAGAACCCGGAGATGTGTCGTGTCCTCCTCACCCACGAGATCATGTGCAGGTGAGTGCACTGAGGGCTGGGTGGGACAGGGAAGACCTCATCATAATTGAGTGCCCATGTTGCTGACCCACGGGGCAATATAGGCTGGACCCTGCAAGATGATGGGGTGGGGAGGAGTAGTGTCCAGACTGGCTCCTCAGGCCTCAAACTCTTCTCATCTACCTCTGGGCCAGTTACCTAGGCTGTCCCTGGCCCTATGGCAGGGCTAAGGGGGGAGGAGGAAGAATGGAGAGGAGGGGAGGGCCTCCCGGGCACTAGCTGAGCTGGTAGGTCCCTGAGGCCCCATTAGCCAGGGCTGTTTGTGCCGCTCGAGCCGTGTTTGCGCACAGGAGAGTCATCCTGTCACCGCTAATTGAGCTGCAGGAACTTTTACTAATGAGCTGGGGCCCAAGGGAAGGGGACTCCAGAGATGGGGGGGTGGGGGAAAAGGGGAGGCAAGGAACAAGGCTGTAAGGAGTGGCGCCTAAAGACTGGGAGGGGAATGGAGAAGCAAGTGGGCAAGTGTGATCTTGCATGGACAGAGTAATAGCCTGTTCTAGTCTAGACCTAGGTAGTGTGGGGGTGGTCAATGGGGCTCCTTTCCTTCCTGTCTCTGCTTCTCAAAGACGTAGCCATCCCATCTCTGCCCTTAGCTGTATAATAAGGATTCAGGATTTTAGTGCTAGAAGGAACCTCGGAGATCAGGTCGATCCACCCTCTTCCAGGGCAGACATCACCTCAGCCACATCTCTGACAGGTGGTCTTCCAGACTTTAGTGTGACACTTCCATTGGCAGAAAGCTCATTACTTCATAGGGCAGCTGGCCCAATTGTTGGACAGCTCCAATTGTTAGAGGGTTCTTTGTTATCCTGAGCCAAAAATCTGTTTTCCTGGAACTCCCCCACCCGCATTGTTCCAAGTTCTGTGCTCTAGTTTCAGCCACATAGAATAGGTCTATTCCCAGAGGTCTTTGCTTAAAGCAAACCCAACATATTGAAATCTGTTTTTACATACAAGTTCAATTATGGGGTATTCTTCATGTTAAATAAGAATTCACAATAATATCCCTTTAAAAAAAAAGGCATACTCCCCCAGGACATGAGAAAGAGAATTGCACTTAGAAATATTTGATTTACACCAAATGAGTGAATAAATATTTCAAAAATACATTTATTGTGCAAATGGAGGCAACCCATAGATGGCCTTGGACAGGATCCTTGCAGGCATGGTTGGATACAGAATGGTCTCCCTATCCTTGCAGTGTTCTGTTCCCTTCTCTCTCAATGCTGGGGAGGGAAAAGGCAGAGGGAAACAGATATTTGACTCTTCCCCAGGATCAGCTCTGTTCATATCAAATTAAAAGGAAATATATGTCTGGGCAGTGGTAGAAACATAGAGATATTTCTCTCATCTCAAGGAAAGAAAGAGCTGGACATGGGGCAGTGGTAGGTGAGAGGGCCCTCAGCTCTCTTGGTTCTCTTGGGAATCAAGGTTAGGTGGTTTCTTTCCAGAGCACCAAGGATCTACCTTTTCCTATGAGCCTGTCTGCTGTAGGAGGGAGCCCTGTCTATGTGTGTTCCTAGCCTTGTAGACAATATAGCTTTTGACAGAGCTCCAGAATGTACTTTTTTGATCTTTAAACTGGAGTCAGTGGGAAACTATACATGTATTTATTTTACCCATAGTTTCCTAGAATTCTTTTAAAATTCAGTTTTATTTTCAACATTTGCTTCTTCCCACCCCCCCCCACTAAGGAAGCAAGAAAAACAAAGCTCCAGTTATAGTTTCATTTAATTCTAAAATCTCAAAGTTGGAAGGGAGATCCAGCCCATTAAGTAGGCAGGAATTGAGATGGAGAGCACTCTTTCATAAAATACTTAGAGACCGGCGGTGACTCCTGGTCTTTTTAGTCCCTGTTCTTCTCTCTTCCCCTGATCCTAGTTGTAGTGTTTCTGAGCAGCTGTAGGGATTGAATCCCTACCTATTACTCCAGCTCTGAGACGGAATGAAGGACAGGGATCCTACCCTGAGGGAAATCCATTCCCCCTCCTTCATTCCCTCAGTTCTTTTACCCCTCACTTTCTTTTAGAAACAGGACTAGGATGGGGTGATCAGGGCTTTGTCCAGGGTACCAAGTTTATTGGGCAATGGAGTTAGAGGTCCCTGGTGGCATTTGCAGTCCCTTAGGATCGTGGGAACAACAACAGATCTTAGCACAATTTAGCAATAATAATTAGTTAAATGGCAGACTGAGGTGAGTGCCCCCTTCACCTTGTCTGTTGATATCATGGGGTCAGTGTGTCCCCACACACAAGGTGGTCTCCGCTCCTCTCCCCACCTCCTCGGCCTGTTTCATACTGCTTGCCTCGAGCTCTGTTTGTGATGCTTTCTCTGGGTAGAAACAATTCCCATATATGTTTATTTATTTAAATTATTTAATTATTAACATTAATAAATATTAAATTTATTTTTATTTTAAATTTTTAATTTAATTTAAATTTAAATTTAAAAAATTAAATTAATAAATATTAAAATATATTTCTAAATGGTAGTTTTCTTCCTCTTTCTTCCCCTACCCTCCTGATACCCATTTGCCTTTTTTCTTGCCTCACTTTCTTCCTCTCCCCCACCCACTGTTTTTCCTGACTTCTGTGTCCTGTCTTTCCTTCTCCCTTTTTAACTCTCATTTTACTCTCCTTATTTCTCGGGAGGGGAATAATGTCAAGAGACAGCTCGTGGCCCAGTGAAGAGAGCACTAGGTGTGGAGTTAGGAAGGCATGAATTCTATCCTGCCACAAACACTAGCTGTGTGACCCTGGGCAAGTCACTTAACCTCTGTCTACCTCCAATTCCTCAGTGGTAGAATGGGAATAATAATAACATCTATTCCTGGGGTTGTTGTGAGAAGCAAATGAAATAATATTTGTGAATCTTAAAATGCTATGTAAGTGTTCACTATTATTATTAACTTCCTAACATTAAGTCTTAATTAAGTCCTAATTGGGCTTACATAATGGTGGAATAGAGGGATAGCTGGGGGGTGCAGTGGGTAGAGCTCCAGGCTTGAAGTCAGGAAGATTCATCTTCCTCAGTTTAAATCTTACCTCACATATTTACTAGCTGTGTGACCCTGGGCAAGTCACTTAACTTGTTTGCCTCAGTTTCCTCATCTCTAAAATGAGCTGGGGGAGGAAATGGCAAACTGCTGTAGTGTCTCTCCCAAGAAACCCCAAATGGGGTCAAGAAGGGTCAGACACGACTGAAATGACCGAACAGCAATGGTCCTGGATTGGGCTCCCTTGATAGGTAACTAGTCGCTGGGGGTCTTTAAATGGAAACTGAATGACCATCAGAGAGGGTCTTAGGGAAAATTCCTGGTTTAGGACTGTGGAGTTGGGATTGGGAGAGGCTTTCAAGGTCACCTAGTCCTAGTACAAGCTCCATCTTTTCATAATGAGATTTAAGTTGATTTGTCCAAGGTAGCACAGGTGTCAGAGGAGGGTGGAGATTGGAATAGAGTCCATAGGATCATAGATTTAGAAAGTAAAGGGACTTAGAGGCGTTTGACTTCCCACCCTTTCATTTTATATATGAGGAAACTGAGGCACCTAGCAGTCAGGTGAGTTGTTTAGTGTCACACAGTTTTTTCCATGACTGATTTGAGATCTGAACCCATATCCTCCTGATTCCAAGTCCAGTGCCTTTTCTCTTACACCGTGCAAAGGTTGCTCATGGCTCTGTAACTCTGTCCTCTCCTTACAGCCGCTGCTGTGACAAGAAGAGTTGTGGCAACCGAAATGAGACGCCATCTGACCCCGTCATTATTGACAGGTAGAGAGAGGGTCGTGGGGGTCCTGGGAAGAGTGTGTGTGGACATGTGTGGGCATTCACGTGTGTGCATGAGCACACATGTGTTTGTGCATGGGGGCATTTGTGTGTGAGTATGTTGTGTGTGGGTGGGTATGTGGGCATTAATGTGTGTGCATGTAAGCACATGTGTGTACTGTGTGGTCGTTCGTGTGTGTACACATGAGTGTGTGTATTATGAACATGTGTGGGCATTCACATACTGCACGTGTGTGTGCATGTATAGCATTGATGTGCGTGCACATGTGTATATGTATGTGTAGACATGTGTGGGCATTCATGTGTGTGCTTGTGTGTTTGTGACTATGTATGTGTGCATGCATGGGTGTTTGTGTGTGTGCTTATATGCTTTTGATGAGTGTGTATGAGTAGGGAAATAAGTGTCTTGGTTATGGTCACAAGCAAGAGAAGAGGGTCTGTTTTATTGTGGGTCGTATTTTGTTGGGGGGAATATTATATTTGGGGAGCAGAGACACTGTCATGGGGGAGGGAGCTATGTAATGGGGAAGGAGTAGGACATGTCATGGGGAAAAGAGCTGGAATTGAGGGAAGAGGAGATCCGTGTGTTATGGGACCAGGGGAAGGAGCTGCTCTCACAGAGTTTATAAGGATTGAGCCAACACATAACCCAGAGGCAAAATGATAATGGGACATCAAAAATTAGTCACTGCAAGAGACTGAGTAATGTCTAACACATGTGTCCCCTACTGTGAGGAATTGCAGACTAGTGAATTTTTCTATGCTGAGTTTGCTTTATAAGGGATCGCTTACATGGAATCGTATACTTAGCCTGTGAACTCCAGGGAATGCTGTTGGTAGAGTCTAGTGGTAGGTGAAGGAAGGCTTCCTAGAAGGTCTTACCCAGGGAATGGGGGAGCTTATTTCTGGCAAGGGAAACTGCCTAGTCAGGCCTCCCAAATTGGGGTGAATGGGAGGAAGTTTGCTTTGATGGAGCAGAAAAATTTGAATTTAGTTTCAAGGCAGAATAAGACTAAGTACGAATTGAGAGTTCGAGACATTTACCTAGACAACTGGGGGGTAATGGGAAAAAAACAAACAAAAAAAAAAACAGACCAGGAATGAGAAGATCTGAGTACTGGTTTACTATCCCACTTACTATCTGTTGTGACCTCAGGCAAATCATCTCTGGGAACCTCAGTTTCCTCATATGTAAAATGGAGATAACATCTTCCTGCCTAATCTGTCTCACAGTGTATTTGTGAGAGTCAACAATTTGGGGCTATAATTGGATAAGTAATAACATGGTTCAATGGCTTAAGATTGTCTATTCACAATTTAAGAAAAAAATTGTATGGGCAGCCGATGTAACTTGGTTCATTTAGTCACCCTAACATTTTTATTATTATTATTTTATTATTAAGTGCTTGGTGCTATTGGAAATAAAAATTTACTGAGGACACATTAAAGTCCCTGCCCTCCTGGGACTTACAGTGTAAGATGACATAAACGTAGAGAACTGTACAAAATAATATATGATAATTGCATCAGAGATGTGCCAAAGGAAGAAAAGCAAACAAACCCAGTGCTATGTGAGTTCTGAGAATGAAGGTTATTACAGACCCCTGGGATAAGGGAAGGTTTTATGAATGAATGGATGAGTGAAGAAAGAATAAATGAAAACAAATTTTATTGAGTGCTTACTATGTGAGAGGTATTGTGCTGAGTGATGGAGATACAAAAACAAGCAAACTCTGTCCCTGCCCTCAAGGAGTTTACATTATAATAAGGGAAGACAGCACAAAGAGGGGAGCTAGATTGGGAAAGTGAGGGACTCGGGACTAGTTCCAGTGAGAGGAAGAGGAAGCCAGAGTTCAGAAATGGACAGGAGGTAGAATAGCGGGCTTGGGACCCACTAAGATAAGGTTGAACTCACAAATCAGAACCTAAGGTCATATGTTTTGCGGGGATTTGCATGTCTAATTGATATTATATTGCTTATCTTCTCAGTGGGTAGGAGAGGGACTGGAAAGAAAGAGAATTTGTAACTCAATTTTTTTAAATGTTAAAAATAAAAAATAAACCAAAAAAAAGGACCTACTATCACAGCAGCAAGAGTGAGTTTCAGTGAGGGGTGGGGAGGAGAGAAGGAGGCTGAATATAGGCAGCATGGCTTGGAGATGCCTAGGAATTGGCATGGCAGACTTTCCACTGGACAAGATAAGCTTCAGTAATCAGAGCTCAGAGGTCTTTATGGAAGAGGTGGCATTTGTGGTAGCCTTTAAAGAATGGGTAAGAATTCTTTGAGCAAATAGATGGAGAGATGTGGTAGCCAAACTTTTGTAGGGGACTTTTGAAAGATGCTGGGGAATATGAAAGAGGTACCATGAAACTAGGAAAAGGCAGATGGCATCCTCATTTTCAAAATAGAGAGGTGAAGTCTGTAAACTATAGGCTGATAAGCTTGACTTCGATCCCTTGCTAAATGCTAGAATGTTAAAGGGATGGCATCTAAGAATTTAGAAAGGAAAGTAGTGATCACAAAGGGCTAGTGTGTCTTCATGGTTTCAATAAGAACAGGTCGTGCCAACCAATCTTGATCCCAGAGGACAGATGATGAAACAGACTTTCCCTCCTCTCGGAAGAGGAGAAAAGAGTGTGGGTGTAGAATATCACATATACGGTGATATATAGTAGCTATGGTTTTGCTTTTGTTACCAGGAGGGTTTGGGGACAGGGGAGGCAGCGTTGACTGGTATGAAAAACACAAGGCAACATCAAAACCTTCTAAAATGTCAGATTAACCTAGTTTCCTTTTTTTGTGTGGCAAGGTTACTAGATTAGGGAATAAAAGACCCTCATATGTATACGGCTTTAAAGTTTGTAAATCCCTTTATGTACACCATCTTACTTTGAGGTTCACCACAACACTATGAGACAGGTATTCTAGGAATTATTTTCATGACCATTTTATCACTTAATCACTCTCAGACTTTTTCCTCATCTGTAGAATGAGGGTAACAATAGCATTTATATTGTTGTAAGGGTCAATTGAAATAACACGTCAAATATTTTGCCAACCTTAAAATACTAAGTAGGGGCAACTACGTGGCACAGTGAATAGAACACTGGCCCTGGAGTCAGGAGGACCTGAGTTCAAATTTGACCTTAGACTCTTAACACTTATTAGCTGTGTGACCTTGGGCAAGTCACTTAATTGCCCTGCCTTCCCCCCTCCAAAATAGTCCAAAAAAAGTATAAAGCACTAAATAATGCTACCTGTCATTACTGTTGTTATTTTCACCTTCATTAAGAGAGGCATAGTATCCAGCTTAATTGCCCTGCCTTCCCCCCTCCAAAATAGTCCAAAAAAAGTATAAAGCACTAAATAATGCTACCTGTCATTACTGTTGTTATTTTCACCTTCATTAAGAGAGGCATAGTATCCAGAGGGAGGCAGGGCTGGATTCTTCGCTGGTGTCTCATTTGCTTATGGGCATTGTATTCTAGAAAGGGCATTGATTGACAAGCTGAGGAATTTCTGTAAAAGGGGGATTACTATGGGGAGGGGACTTGAAACCATGCCCAGCATCATCTGAAGGAATTGAGGGTACCTAGCCTAGAGAAGAGATGACTTGGGGGGATGGGGGAGCAGGCATGTGGAAGAGGGGTTATTCTGCTTGCCCCAGAAGACAGAGAGAGGAGTAGTGGGTGGAAATGGAAGAGAAACAGATTTCAGCTCTATATAGAGAGAAACTTCCTAACAGTTGGGGTAGAAAAGGCTGTCACAGGAAATGGCAGGGGGGCTCCCCTGTCCTAGAGGTCTCCTCATGGAGCCTGAATGAGCACTGACCAGGGCTTCTGCAGACTGGCATTCTTGTTCAGCCATGGATTAGACTAGAACCCAGGAGGCGGGAACCTGCGGCCTTTAAGCTACATGTGGTCTTCTAGGTCCTCAGGTGTGACCAAAGGGTTTGAATCCAAACTTCACAGAACAAATCCCCTTAATAAAAGGATTTGTTCTGTAAAACTACAAAAGGGATTCGAATTTGTTCTGTGAAGTTTGGATTCAGTCAAAGGGCTGCAATTGAGGATCTATAGGGTCAAATGTGCCCTTAAGGCCCAAGGTTTTCCACCCCTGGCTTTGAGGTCTGCCCTTCCAGTTCTGAGGGAAGGAAGGAGCAAACATTCATTAAGTACCTACTATGTGCTGGGCACCATGTTAAGTGCTTAACAAATACCATCTGTTGGATTCTCCCAACAACTCTTAGAGGCAGGTGCTGTCACTATCCCCAGTTTGCAGGGGAGGAGCTGAGTGATGTTCTCTGGGTTATATATGATTATTAAATGTCTGAGGCTGGATGTTATCTCAGGTCTTCCTGGCCCTGGGCCTACCTCTTCCCACCCTGGCATCACCCTAAACAGCCTCTGAGAGTCTGCAACATGAGATGATGGTTGTGATTTTGAATATAGAAATCTTTGTATATGTTATCCCTTTGCAGCCTTTCTCTCCAGCACCTGCTTACGGCCCTCCTGATGTCAGGCTCAGCCATTCCTCTTTGGGATTGCTTGGATTTTTAGGGTTTCTCCTTGCTTTGGAGCTAAAATCTGCTTCCCTACAACTCATCACCTCCTGCACTGTCTAGTTCTGTCCTCTGAGATCGAGCGACGTAATTCCTCTTTCACACAAGAATGGCTGTCATATCCATCTTGCCCCTTTCCTCCAGATCTTTTCTTCTCTAGGCTTATTCATAGCTCAGAAGGTCATAGACCTAAAGCTGGAAGGAGCCTTAGGCTTCATCTTCTCCAGAAATCCCCAAAAGGAAACAACAAAAAAGGGAATCAGGTTTATCTGGCATGAACTGTTCTTGCTGAAACTGTCCTGGCTCTTGGGGGATCATTTCCCCTTTCTAAATGTTCCCAAATTAAGCCTTTGATAGTAGTCTAGATTTTTTTTGGAGGCAGTTGAGGTTAAGTGACTTGTACAGGGTCACACAGCTAGTAAGTGTCTAAAGTCAGATTTGAACCCAGGTCCTTATCTAGCTGCCTTGTGGGTTCTAGAATTTTGCTAGAATCAAAACCAGTGAATTAGCTTATAGTTAAAAATGAAACCCCTTTCTCTTTCATTAGAGAGTATATCAACATTTGCCTTTTTTCAATCATTAGGCATCCTTTCTATTCTCTAGTATTTTTCAAAGATTATTGATAGTGGTTCCACAGTCATATCTGTCACCCCTCTCAGTGCCCTGGAAAATAGTTCACTTGGGCCTGTGATTTGAACTCTCTGAGGGCAGCTAGATGCTCTCTTATAATCACCTTGTTTATTTTGGGCTTAAGTATCCTGGGTTATTTTTTGTTTGTCGCTAGGTACTCTGGGTTAAGTGTTTTGCTCAGGGTCACATAGCTAGTGAGTATCAAGTATCTGAGGCTGGATTTGAACTCAAGTAAGTCCTCCTGACTCCAGGGCTGGTGCTCTGTTCACTGCCCTAGCTGCCCCTTCAATATCCTGTTAAATATTTTTGTTCTGTACTTTCCAGGCTAAAGATTATTCTCTTTGATAGCAACATAAAAGAATTGAGTAGTTCTGCCTTCTCTCCATGGTCTGCTGACATTAACCTGTCTACCTGGAATAGCAGACCTGACCCTTCTTTGCTCTTCCACACTCAGATCTCTCCAATTCATCTTCCACATGACTGCTAAAGTGATTTTCCCTTAAGAACTTGTCTGACCATGTCCCTCCCTTCGTTGTTCTCTCTAGGATCAAATATAAACTCTTCTGTCTGATGTGTAAAATCCTTCACAACCTGGCTCCAACCCATATTTCTAGCCTTATTGTATATCACTTCCCCTCATGCATTCTATAATATAGCCAAACTGGCCTTGCAGTTTCTTACATGTCAGTCCCTCTCCCATCTGCTTGCCTTTGCACAGGCTGCCTGCCCCCTCCCTGCTTCAAGCCCATCTCCCTACTTAGATTGTCCTCTTTCTTCACCTTTGCCTATTAGAGTCCCTAGTTTTCTTCAAATGTCAGTTTATGACACTTTCTACATAAAGTCTTTCTTGAATCCCTTGGTTGCTAGCATCTCCCCGCCCTCCCTCCAATTACTTTGTATATATTTTGCATAAATTAGAAGCCACTAGGTGGCATTGTAATGGATAGAGTAGCCAGGAAGACCTGAGTTCAAATGGAGCCTCAGACATTTACCAGCTGTGTAACCTGGGGCAAGTTACTTAAACCTACTTTTACATCAGTTTACTCACCTGTAAAATGGAGATGATAACAATACCACCTATCTCCCAGGATCAAATGAGATAAAATTTATCAAGTGCTTTGCATAGTACTTGGTACATACTGTTTAATAAATGCTTGTTCCTTCTTTCCTGTATATACTTTTATGTGTATACATTGTCTCCCCAATATCATAAACTCCTCCAGGACATGGTCTGTTTCTCACTTTTGTCTTTGTAATATAGAAGCTCAGCATATAGTGAGTGCTCAGTAAATCAATTGATTGATTGCTTACCCCTAAACCACTACAACTTAAAGTGGGTTTTTGTCTTTCTTAGCATTCATTGTCAGCTTTAGCTCATTTTGAGTTTTAGCATTCCTGATTTTATTCTTACATGACTTTGCCTCTGTTTTGTATTCATCCTTCATTACCTGCCCTTGATTCCATTTTCTACATCAAAAAATATAATTTGGTCAATGAATTTCCTCCGTATAAATCTCCCTTGGTCTATTTAGGCACCAAACTCATCCTTTTCTTCCTCACTGAAATTTCATGCTTCCTTTGTCAGACTTCCATTTCTGAGGGCTGCACATCTCTTCTTGACTCTCTTTTTTAATATTAGCTTATGAAATCCTATCCTTTCTTTGAACTCTTTGAAATTTTCCCACCTAAAATAGAGGTTATCACCCCCTCCTCCTGGATACTTTCTCCTCCTTGACTACTCATGACTCTCTTCTCTCCTGGTTCTCTTTCTACCTGTCTGACCATTCCTTCCCAGACTTCTTCAGAGGATTATCATCCATGTTTCTTGAACCCTATCTATGTATGGGTATGCCTCAGGTTTTTGTCATGGGGTCTTATTTCTATCACCACTTTCTCTTCTGGTGATGTCATCATCTTTCGGGGGTTAAATTGACTAGCACCACTATGTAGATGATTCCCAGATATACATATGCAGCCCTCATCTGTCTCCTGAACTCTGGCACTATATCACCAGTTGCCTTTTGGAATCCTCTTCAAACTCAGCATATCTAAAAAAGAACTCATTATCTGTTTCCACTAACCTCACCCTATTCTCAACTATCCCTCCAAGCAATCAAGCTAAAAAATTCAGAGTCCTCCTGGATTCTTCCCTCTCCTTTTCCCTTCATCTCTACTTCTAGGTCAAGCCAAGTTAAAAACAATTATTAGCACCTACCAGGCACTGTGGTAAGCAATGGAGGTACAAAAATAATCCTGGATCTCAAGGAGCTCACAATCTAGTGGCAGAGAATGCTATGTACTATAGTGTTAATGGGATATAAGATCTTCCCACCTATGAATGGGCCTCATGTGAAACCCATTAAGGGAAGCTTGATTGGGGGAGGCTTGTTTTCAGGAAGGCCCATGCCTTTTGTTACTTTGTAATTAGGCGATAGGTCATGAGGGTTGTGATACCCTCTGACCATGAAAAAGAATATATATACTCTGACGTTCATGTTTTGCTTTGGGGCTCATTCATTGGAAGAGTGTTCTTGTGATTTGACCAGATGAAACTCTGGGCAGCTGTTAAGGAGCCACCTGGCTTTGAAAAACCCATATGTTGGTGCTTCTCTCTCTGGTAACTATGTATGTATTGCCTTGGTCAGACAGTTGGATCTGTCTGTTGATTTGTGCTAATTTCTCAGCAGTTAGAAGCCCCATCTGTTGGTCTTTATTTCTCTACTTGTATTTTCTCTATTTTCTTTGTTTGGATTTTCTCTGAAGTTCAGGGTGTTGACTAATGAACTAATGAATGTAATTAAAAGAAAGTTATTGACACCTTTTTGAGCAGTCTTTCCTAGTAAAGCAGATCTAAGAACCTGTGCTAACAGGCCTCCTGGATATGCTAGTGTGGTTACCGCTATATGTACCAAAAAGATGTAGACAGGAAAAACTGGAGATAATCTCAGAGGGAAGGCCCTGGCATTAAGGGGGATCAGGAAAGGTTTCTTACAGAAGGTATAGTAGATAGAGTGCTGGTCCTGGAATCAGGAGGACCTGAGTTCAAATCTAGCATCAGAAACTTAATAGCTTTGAAACCCTGTTTGCCTCAGTTTTCTCATTTGTAAAATGAGCTGGAGAAGGAATCGATGGACCCCTCCAGCATCTTTGCCAAGGAAACCCCAAATGGGGTCAGAGAGAGTCAGACATGACTGAAACAAGTCAGTAACCAACAGCAGCTTTTGGAGAGGGTGAAATTTTAGCCTGGGACCTGAAATGAGTCAGGGAAGCCAGGAAATGAAGATGAGAAGGAAGAATTTCAGGCATGGGGGAAACCCACTGAAAATGAATGGGGTCTGAAGATGAAGTATTTTGTCAAGGAACAGCAGTGATGCCAGTTTCACTGGAGTGTGTGGAGGGAAGTAAGATGTAAGAAGTCCGGAAAGGTAGACACGGACCAGGTTGTGGAAGGCTTTTAAAACCAGGGAAATTTACATTTAATCTGGAGGTAACAGGGAGCCACTGGAGTTGACTGATTATTGAACATGATCAGACTCACACTTCAGGAAGATCTGTTTGTTAGCTGACTAAAGGATGGGAAAGAGTGAGAAGAGACATAGGGCAGAAAGACCAACAGAAGGAACATCGCAGTAGACAAGGCATGAGGTGATTAGCACCTGACCAAAGTGGTGGCAGTGTCTGATGAAAGGAGAGATAGACAACAGGTGCTACAGGGGTAGAATTGACAAGATTTGACATGGGGATGATGGTGAGAGAGTGCACATACACGTACACAGACGCTTATACATACGTACATACACTTTATTTTCACTGGCCCTTGTTAGGTACAATTGATCCTTGGCCAAGACCCACTCTTTCCATATTTTAAGCAATGATCCAGAACTCCACACCATGTCCTCAAGAACCATCATCTTCACCAGCTGTACCTGTCCCAAACCCATTTATCTTTCCTGCCGCCCATACTTTCCATTGGCAGCAGCAGTGAAACCTTCACCTGTGCCCCTGATGTTCTGACTTTTTTCTCCGAGGATATCACGGCTTCATTGTTTGCTTCCGTATGAGTCACCAGAAGTAGATGATTGTTGTCAGACTTGCCAGGAGATCCTCTATCACGTCTTGGACATTAGCCCTGGGAGGATGGTATCTCCCTCTTGTTCTTGTTGAGTTGACATATGGACATATGATACCTTGGTGTAGATCCAAGAGCTATCACTACTCATCTTTTTTTTCTGACCTGTCCTAAGTGGCTTCTCTCCTTATGGAACCATTTAGGTGATATAGTGGATAAAATTCTGGCTGTGGAGCCAGAAAGACCTGAGTTCAAATTCTGCCTCAGACAGTTAATAGTCATGTGACACTGGGCAATTCACTTTGTGCTTCAGTTTTTTCATCTGTTTCATTGCTGTTCAGTCACTTTTCAGGCATATCTGATTCTTCATGACCCCATTTGGAGCTTCCTTGGCAGAGATACTGGAGTGATTTGCCATTTCCTTCTCCAGCCCATTTTACAGATGAGGAAACTGAGGCAAACAGGGTGAAGTGATTTGCTCAGGGTCACACAGCTACTAAGTGTCTATGGCCAAATTTGAACTCAGGTCTTCCTGACTCCAGGCCACAGAAACTCTATCCAGGGAGCCACCTAGCTGCCTCAAAAGGCACCTTTCAACTCTAAATAAATCTCTGATTTTAGTTATTTCTGGGAACACAAGAAATTTTCTCCTCAGTAGGTCCAACTCTACCCTCAGTGAGAATAGCCTCAGGCATACCTGTTACATAGTTCCAAAGGTTCAGGTTCAATGGCCTTCCTCCTTCCCTTTTTTTTTTTTGTCACATTCTTTCCATACCTCCCTCCACCCCCTCTGCACTTCCCCCACCCTCACCCCCACCCGGCTCCAGACACATCTTAGGATTCCCTTTTCTGTTTTTTTTTGAAACACTTTCTTTATTCCTTAAAAGGGCACATTCTCCCAATTAATCCTGAAGTTGCTCCCCAACCTTTGGCCTCCTCTGGTGGGCCCAGTAGCCTGCATTATTATGCACAGGTGGTGTCTACCTAGCATATCTGCGCATGCTCTGCGGATCCCTGGACAGTTCCTCTTGTCTTTAGAGCGGCTACATCTCAGCTCTCTGAGGCTCTCATAGCTAACCGTGGCAGCAAACTGTCTGAGTATTGTGTTGAGAGCCCCTGTCAGACATTTTCTCTATAGTATGGTTTACCATCTTTTTCTGGGGACCTTTTCTTCCTTTTCATTTACTATCTGAAGCAGCGGTGTGAAAACAAGAAAAGAAATGGGGGCCATTAATCTCTACCTGAGGATCCCTACATCCTGCATATTGACTTATCCTGAAATGTTAATGTTGTTAGTGTTTTATTGTGCTGTCCTTTATTTTTGGTAAATGTTTCCCAATTGCATTTTAATCTGACCCAGGTCTCATCTGTGTTTGAGATCTCTGATGTTAAGCCCTGAATCTCACACAAAGTTCAGATGTGAGGCGTCCAAGGAATAGGGAACCCTATAGACATCAGGCTAAGGGATAAAAATATGTCAATATTGTTGAAAGAGATCGTTCCAACAATTGTCTTGGGGTGGCCTTAGGAGGATGCTGAAGGGTGGTGACAGGCAGAATAACTCCAGGATTGTATAACAGGATATCCAAGCTATAGAATCAGATAAACACTCTTAGAATCATAGATTTTAGAGCTGGAAGGACTCTTGGTTATTTTCTAGGTCTATCACTTTCTCAGTGGAGAAATTGCTACTTATGGTACCCTGAAAAGATGGGCATTTATTTTCTTGAAAACTTCCAGTAACGAGGAGTTAACAGCAGCTCAAAGTAGCCCATTTCTTTTTGCAGCAGCTCCAGTCTCTAGAAGTTCTCTCTTCTATTAAGCCAAAGTCTGCCACCATTCAGCCAGCCAGCTTGGTTTTGCCCTTGAGCAACAGAGAATGTCTGCTCTCTTTCCTTTCTGAGTCTTTCAAATATTAGAAGATAGTTCTCCAGGTTTCCCTTTTCTCCCCCAGGCCAAATATGCTCATTTCCTTCAGCTTTTTCTTATGTAACACAGTTTCCATCCTGATCACCTCTGGATGCCCTCCAGCTTGTCAATACTCCTAAAAGGTGATGCCCAGAACCAAAAGCACATTTGAACTGCTGTTTGCCCATCACAATAGAAAGGGGGGTCTTTCACTTCCCATGATGGGGAGATACTACTTTCATTAATGCAGCTTGATAGTGATTCTGAGTCCCACTTCAGTAGCTCTTGACTATAATCAGAAGCCAAATCTGGTTTCTGCCTCCAGGACATCTCTCACATCTGCCACCTTCTGGCCACCCAGAGAACTACCCCACCCCCACCCAGGTACAGACCTATCACCTCTTACCCAGACTATTGCAAAAGCTTTCTTATTGTTTTCCTTGCCTCAAGCCTCTCCCATCCCTAATCCATCCTTTCCTAAAGCATAAGCCTTGGCCAAGTCTCTCGTCTACTCAATAAACCCCCTATAACCTGTTGGATCAAACATAAGCTTCTCTGTTTATCACTTAACACGCTTCACAACCTGCCTCCAGCCTTCCTGGCTTCATCACTTATGGTTTGGCCAAACTGAATGCCTTGGAAGTTCTGAATACTTGGTATTATATACTTCCACCTGACTCCAAACACTCAGAATTTCTAGTTTCCTTCAAGGTATGGTATAAGTGGATCATTGAAATGAAAGCTTTCCTGATCTCATCAGCTGCTAGGGTCTTCCCCTCTCATTGTATCTATCACACAGCTAGCCTTCCCTGGCTATACTGTAAACTCCTCGAGGAGTTTATATGTCTTTTATATGCCTCCCCAGACCTGAGCGTAGTGTCTGACACATTGTAGGCTCTTATAAATGTTTGTTGATCGAGTCAAAGAACTTTCATATATATTGATCCAGCTTTTTTAGCAACCACTTTTGGGCAACAAAACTCCTAGATTTGTTTTTGACACAAAAGGTTTCAAAGTCACATCTCCCCATCCTATATCATGCAGTTGATTTTTTAGACTTAAATGCAGGAACTTCACATTTATCTCTGCAGAAATAAGCCTTGTTGATTTACACTCAGAGTTTATCAGTCGATGTAATTTTTGGTTTTTGTTTAATCATCTATCAGTCAATAATTATTTATTAACACCTACGAAAGGCACAGTGTTAGGTGATGTGATTATATGTTATATAACAATAGGTCCTGAACTCAAGAAGTATATAATTGGGGAAAAAAAGCCCTAGCATTTATATTGTGATATAAGTTTTGCAATATGTTATTTCAAATTATCTTAACAACAACACTGTGGGGTAGGTACTATTATTATCTTGATTTTTAGAGATAAAAAAATTAGGCAGGCAGGGGTTAAGTGACTTGCTCAGTCATACATCTAACAAGTGTCTAAAGCCAAATTTGAACTCAAGTCAATGTTCTATCCACTGTAACACCTATTTACAAATAATTTTAAGATTTGTAAGAATTGTAAGATACGGCACAAACACAAGGCACCATAAGACTCAAGAACAACAACAAAAAAGGTAAGGGCAATACAGGAATTAAATCACTCTTCAATATAATAATAGAAGTTGTCTCCCAAGGAAGTCCATGATGGATGGCCAGAGAAGGAGGAATTAAAGGATAGAAAGTACCACTCTGGGCTGGGGATGCTTCACAGAGTGGGTTGGGGGGGGGGGGAGAGATGTTAAAATTTGCCCTTTGTTGGATATCTCCAAAGAGGGTGAAGGGAATAGGGTGAGCAAATAATAAGCAAGAACATGTGTTAGGAGGAAGTGAAAAGACTGGCCAAGATCCAGTAGGAAGATGTATGTTGACAGCCCAGATCCAAAGGGAGTTGAGATTGAATAGTTAAAATAGGACCAGGAAGAAACCGAAGGCAAGGCCTTTCTCCTGGAAAGAATGGTAGGATAATCCTGCTAAAATCCTGCAGACTAATCCAGCGCATAAATGTATGGTGGCTTCAGTGAAGAGACGAGCACAGGGGGAGAATGGCAAAGAGGATACTGGGAAAATAGGGTTCAGGTTTAAAAAGCAAAAGAGGTCTAAGGCTTGCAGGCTGCTCAGAAGCCTCACTTTCTTCAAAAAGAGAGGTGGAAGGCTCTGGACATGGGGAGGGTCAAACAGCATCACAAAAAGTGAAGGTGACTTATATTGCAAAAAGAAAAGAATCGGTTATTAATGTGGGAGATGCAACAGAGTCTGCTGGTAACTGGAGGCAGTTTGTTGACTAATTAGAACAAAGGTCAAAATCAATATCAAACTAGGAGAAATAATAGCTAATATTGATATAGTGCTTGCTTTGTGCCAGGCACTGTGCTAAATGCTTTACAATGATCTCATTTGATCCTTACAATAATCCTGGGAGGTAGGTGCCATGATTATCCCCATTGTACAATTGAGAAAACTGAGGCAGAATTTAATTGACTTGCCTAGGGTCACACAGAAAGGATAAAGATGAGACTGATCACTGCATGCTTTTTTTGTTTTAAACTTTCATCATTATCTTTTGTTTTTAAAACACTTTTATCTCCTAACATTTCTCTCTCTTCTCCCCTCCCCTCCCCTCCCCTCCTCTCTCCTCTCCTCCCCTCCCCTTCCCTCCCCTTCCCTCCCCTTCCCTCCTCTCTCCTCCTCTCTCCTCCTCTCTCCCTTCCCCTCCTCTCTCTCCTATCCTCTCCTCCTTCCACACAGCCATCCCTTAGGACACAGAATACAAAAGGAAGGGAAGGGAGGGAGCAGTTCAAGAAAACAGATCAATATACAAAACAAGTCTGACAGTCTATGCTCTGTTCAGCTTTCTAGTCACCCTCCCTCTGCAGAGAAGGGAGATTGTGCATTCTTATATCTCTTCTTCATTGCTGTGCTTGGTGTTCTTTCCATTCATATTCTTGTGTCATTGTGGATATTGTTTTCCTGGTTCTGCTTGCTTTTTTTGTATTTTTTTTTTGGAAGGCAATTGGGGTTAAGTGACTATTTTATGTATCAGTTCCTATAAGTCTTCCAGTGCTTCCCTGTCTTCTTACTCGTAAATTCTTTTTTAAACAGTAATCTTCCTGTGTCTTGCAGTTTGTTTAGCCATTTCCCAATCTACAGTCATCTGCTTTATTTCCAGTTCTTTGCTACTACAAAAAGTGCTGCTATAAATATTTTGGCATATATTGGACTTTTCTTTCTATTTTTTGACTTCCTTGGGCGAATATAGCTAATTTGCATGTAATTATAAAAGCTTCAATCTAACCTATCCAAATAAGTTGTTGATGTCAAAACATGGAAAATGGAAAAAAGACAAAAGTCCTGACCTTGATTATCATCGTTTCCTATAGAAGTTTAACTGACGTGAACAGTTGCTACAACAAGGAGGCCAAAGGACCCTAAAGAAATAATAAAGAAACCACAGCCAGAAATCACTTTATCTCCTTGCTGAATCAAGAGATGTGGCAGCCAAGGGGAGCATGGGTCCAGAACATAAGCTCATTTGTGAAATACTACAGGAGAAGGGGCAGGTAGGTGGCACAGTGAATAGAGCACTGGCCCTGGAGTCAGGAAGACCTGAGTTCAAATTCGGCCTCAGACCCTTAACACTTACTAGCCTCATGACTTTGGGCAAGTCACTTAACCCCAATTGCCTTCCAAAAAAAAGAAAATCAAAAGCAACAACAACAACAACAAAAAAGAAAGAAACACTACAGGAGAGAATAATGGAAAATTATGAGGATTACTGCCTCATAAAAAGTGAAAGGTAGTAGAAGTAAAAATAGCCCAACTAAGTTAGGTCATCCCAAGCGTATACATACATTAAACTAGCAGGGGAAAAACAAATAAATAGAAAATTAAACTGATTGGTCAGTTTCTATAACAATCTATTTTCATCATCAGGAATTATGGAACTAATATATTTTGATGCTTCACATTTTGATCTCTAATGTGCTTAAAATAGTACAGTAGCAGTAGAAATAATGTTTAAAAAGACGAAATTGGGAAGAGTGGCTAGACCAGGCCAAGTCACAGAGGAAATATATATGCTGAAGCAACACAATCATGAATGCATTAAGGTAATGTTAAATAAGATATTTTAGAGGGGAAGAATGGAATGGAAAAGAATGGAAAAATCATGGACAATACTAATACTCCCAAAATACCCGAGAAGACATCAGTGTGTTTACCCATATGCCTACTTTTTATCATCTTAACCAGATTTTTGTTAGAATGATCTATGCACATATTAAAAGTGGTCTTGAGAAAAACATGAGGAGTAAAAAGGCAAGGTTTTGCAAAAGACTTTGTATAGCAAATCATAATTTTTGCAGTCACAGCCTGCATCTAAAAGATGCAAAAAGATACAAGATCCTGGCGCTTATTTTTTTAATTTCAAAAAACCATTTCATTCTGTTGAACAAAACACAATCTTAAAGTCTCTTCTCTAGCAAGAAGCCTGTCATATATGTGTATGTATACATACATATATATACACATGTGTACATATATTTATATATATATTTTAAGGTCACATAAGATTCCTTGATAAATTCACCTATTTGAGGTTTCCTGATCTTAAGCAAGACATAAAACGAGGAGTTGTATGCTTGTCCAACATCTTTCTTACTGTTATATAGGATGCTCTGTGCAGGGTTCAGTTGGAAAGAGAACATGTAGGTGAGGTTCTCCTAATGTTCCTGTTTGTGGATCACTTTGTGCTGATTGTATCAAACCTCATTGGACTTCCTCCTTGGTGAAATTCATGATTATTCAGGACAGCAGTCTAACAATCCAAATAGGAAAAACCAAATGGATGAAAAATGCATGTTATTCAGACAGTGAGGTCCAATGCATTGATTTAGTACATATATCTTTTGACAGATACTGCAGATGAAAACTGAGCTAAGCCAAGAATTGAATAGGAGGAGAAAGAAGTAAATTGCATTTGGAAAATGGTTAAATACCTTCAGTAATACCAGGCTGTTTCCAAAAAGAAAAGCCAAATTTTTAAACATCATTTTCTCAGTGATGCTGCATAGTTGCAAATCTTGGGATACTACAGTTTCCAAAGAATCAAAGTTGTAGGTCACCTATAGGGCAATGTTGAGATGATTGTGGACATAAGTAGTCCGTAGCATATTTTCACAAATGACCTTTGTGTAAGAAGGAGCTTAAGGGATCTCATCCAGGAAAAATATGATTAGAAAGGGAGGTAGGCCAGTCATGTATCCGGTGAGGAATAACAGAACTGCAGTGATACCCTCCAAATGCAAAAAAAAACCCAAATCCAAAAGCCACCAAACAAGAAAACTGAAGGAAGTCTTTTAGGTCATTAGCTAAATTTTCTGTGGAGGATCTGTGGGAAATCATGAACAAGAATTTAACTGAGAAGGCGTAGATAGATTGCTTTCTGCCCCAATGGAAGAAATACTTTTATTGAGGAGAACAAAAAAAAAAGATCCATTGAAATATAGAGTGTGTGACGATAGCCAGACATTTAGATATGGATGGAATTCAGATCAGAGGCTGAGGCCAAAAATTTAGAATTGGGAGTCATCCAAAAGGGATCATTAAGGAATATAGAGATGTAGACAGCTAGGTGGCACAGTGAGTTCAAATCCAGCCTCAGACACTTAAGACTTACTAGCTGTGTGACCTTGGGCAACTCCATCTGCCCCTCCAAAAAAAAAAGGAAAAGAAAAAAAAAACATAGACAAGATCAGAGAGCTGAAAACTGAGCCCTGAAGAATGGCCACTGTTAGAGGGGAGGAGGAAGAATAAATATCAAAGAAAACAGAAAGAGTGGTCAGGAAGGGAAGAGAAAAGACAGTATGACACAATGCCATAGGAACTAAGAGGAGAGAAAAAAAAAGATGTGGTCAACAACACCAAAGGCTGAAGAGTGGCAAGGAAGATGAGGGATAACCAACAAAGTTGGCTATAAAGAGGTTACTGACCCTGGAGAGAGCAGTTTCAGTTTAGTTAGATTGTAAAGGATTAAGGAGAAGCAGATGGTAAAACGTAGAGGTAGCAGGTATTGGCTCTTTTGCTCAGAAGATTTGACAATAAAAGGGATGAGAAAAATAGAATGTTAGTTACATCAGGGCTAATTGTGGGTGTTGTAATGCAAAGGTAGACCTGGTTTCCACATCAGCAATTGCCTGTTGATCATCTTTGATTGGATATCCCATTGGTAGTTCAAACTTAACCTGCCCAAAATGGAACCCATCATCCACAATGAAAAAATACCTTCCCTCCAAATTTATTTCTGTTAAGGGCACTACCATCCTTCCTATCACCCAGACTTGAAACCCTCAATTTCTTCCTTGTCATTAACCGCGCCCCCATCCCATTTCTAATCAGCTTCCAAAGTTTGGCCATTCTACATCCACACCATATCTTTGATCAATCCTTTTCTCCACTCAAATGGCCACCACTATGTTTTACACCATTTCTCTGTACCTTTCTCTGTTCTCTCACCTAGACCGTTGCAATAGTTTTTTCATTGGAATCCCAGTTTCTAGTTTCTCTTGTCTTTAATCCATCCTCCATGCAGTTAAAAAATAATGGGCTTTCACACAGTTAACTAAGTTTGTTCTTAGACAAGAGACAATCTAGCATCATTGGGTTTACCCCCAAAGCCTTTCCAGTTTGACAAGATCTGCCAAGGCAGAAACAAGAAAGAGTGAATCCTTCTTCTAAGATTCTCCTGGGAGAACCTCCTTTTATTGCCCAATATTTGACCAAGAATATGAATTCTGTTCATGTGACTGGGAGCAAAATTCAGATGATGAGAGAAGCTATATCATCCCTTCTTATATATCTAAGAGCTTTATATATCTAAGAGCTTTGTTTCTGGTATGACCCCCACACACAATTGTCTGGGGGGGAGAATAACCCCTGTGGAGACAAGTTTCCTCCATCCTTGCCACCACCAACAATAGACCAGCTGTGGGCAGGCAAGCTATCCTAGCTGCCCTGAGGTGAAGAGAAGAAATGGAATGTGCCACATGGGTCATGCTGCCATCACTACCACCATCCCCTGTCACTCCTTTGTGAAGGTGTATAAGAACTCCATATATACCAGAACCTCTCAGGTCATCAGCCCTGCTTTTGTCCTCAGCCCTACAACCATCTTCCAAGTGAGTAACTCCTATAGAGACATGGCCCAGCCTCTGTTTCTGCAAATGCTGCAACCCTGACTTCTTAGCAACCACAGCTACTGAGGACCAAGAAAAGGAGCTTCTTGTCATCAGAGTCCCTGGCACTGCCAAAAAAGTTTGACATCAGAAATGGATATGGTTTTATCAATGAAAATGATATCAAAGAAGATCTATTACCATCTGCTTTGTAATTGCACTGTAAAGTCTAATGGTCCTTTTTATCTGACATAGCTAAAATCTATGTGTTGACTCCATCTATTAGAAAATGAATTTGTTTATCCCAGTGCCTAGCACAGTGCTTGCATATAGTCCAGAGTAAGCACTTAAATGTTTTATCATTAATTCATCCATTCACTCATGTAAAATAAGTGCTGAATAAGTTTTTTTAAGTTGTGTAGTTTAAGTCTATATTGATAGAAAAGCAGCCCACATAACCTATCCAAGCTTATCTCCTACAAGTCCATATCACAAACTCTCTGCTTCATTTATGCTCACTGTCCCCTGAACTCACCTATCCTAGGCCTACAATGATGATACATGTATTGAATATATTCAGAGGACTACTTGTCCAGCTGCCTGTCATGATTTGGTCCAAATGTGTTTTTCATCCACTTTAGGTATCTGGTATAGCTTATTGAATGGAATTCTCTTGCATTAGATCACTGAGAAAGTCTTGTAATATTCAGAGATTCTGTGATGTTAGTGTAATGCCATCTGTGAATAGAAATTTTTGAAGAAGCTTACTGTTAGTACAGAATCAGAAAGTCCTGTTCTGATATTCCATTGTGGTATAAAGATGACTCCAAGTATTTCAAGGCTATGCTATCAGAACACCAGCACTAGCAGATCTGACCAAATTAGAGGAACTTTGAGGGTGAGTCCAACAATGCTAGATTGTCTCATATGAAGACCAACCTAGCTAAATGTGGAGAAAGTCATCACCAGAAAGCGGGAGCCCCCTAACAAATCAAGTTCTCCAAAAGCTGAATGGACAGCCTTCTACTAGTTGTCTTTGAGCAGAGGCAGTGGGTTGTGGGTAGGAGCTGAACTAAATGACCTCTTAATTCCCCTTCAATTTGGAGATTCCATAATTCTGATCCTGGCTGGGGGGAGGTGTGTGTGGGGAGGATGGGGTAGTGGTGGTAGAGTGGAGGTTAGCGTGTATTCCTGAAGTGAGCTCTGTAACTTTGTGTGGCAAGATCCTCTCTTTTAAACTGTCCAGCTTCTGGTCTTCTGAAAGAAAGGGAAGAATAGAAGGGGATGGTCCAGATGATGCAACAAAAAGGGCTTGGGGAAAAAGAAGAGGTCTAGGTCTGGGGGTTTGTTGTTGGAGTTATGTTAGACCTTTCTTCCCCTCCAGGTCAGGGCTATATTTTTCGTTAGGTACTGTGCCTAGGGTCTGTGAAAAACATTTTGACCATAAAAAATTCATGTAATTAGAAACTATTACAACGACCTCTACCTGAGCCTGTTTAACAAGCATTTAATAATCTCCTACTATGTTATCAGGCCCTGTGCTAAGCACTAGAGATACAGAGAAAAGCAAAATAAAACAAAACAAAAAATTCCTGTTCTCAGGGAGCTCGTAGGTCAATAGGGAAGACAGCATACATACAACTATGTATCTTTTTTTTTTTTTTTTTTTTGCTTTTTGGAGGGGGAAGGACAGGGAAGTTGGGGTTAAGTGACTTGCCCAAGGGCACACAGCTAGTAAGTGTGTCAAGTGTCTGAGGCAAGATTTGAACTCAGGTCCTCCTGACTCCAGAGCTGGTGCTCTATTCACTGTGCCATCTAGCCGCCCCAATAAAACTATGTACAGACAAGATGCAGACAGGATAACAGAGGGAAGTCAGGAGGAACTAAGGAGGCCTGGGGAAAGACTTCTTGTAAAAGATGCATTTTAGCTGTAATTTCATATATCCATGTATGTATGTATGTATGTATGTATGTATGTATGTATAGTGTGTGTATGTTTGTATTGCAAGGACAGGCACAATACACAGACAGTGGTTAAAAATGTACCCACCAAATGATCCTGCCAGAAATAAATCTAAGGGCCCTTAGTCTTAATCCTTAAACCTTAACCTGACTGTTGCCCCTGACCCCTGAGACTGGAACTATATAAGGGGGGCAGATTCAGGTGAGCCTGAGCTCCAGCCCTGGGACAGATGGGGAAAGCAGCATTTCCCATCTGCATTATCTTCCATCTTTCTTCCAAGCAGCAAACAAATGGCTCCCTCCCTCCCTCCCTCATTGCTCTTTCTGTGTAGCCCTCCCCCCAACTCCCCAAAGCAGTCAACCTTTCCTATTTCACAGATGTTACAGTTCTTAGAGATTTCAAATTCCATCACCTCTGGGCTCCTTCCAACCCCTTTTCCAGTATAGCCTCCCCAGGACTGCTAACTGAACCCAGATACCAGGCTTCCCAAGCCTCCCTCCCAGCCCTGAGCTGTCCAGAGCTTTAGGCTTCACATCCCTCCTGACCTAGCAGCCCATGCATGGCTGAATCTCTCCTCTCTTCTCCTCTGTCCCCCTTACCCCAGTGGGCCTCTTCATCCCATCCTAGGAGGAAAGCAGGCATAAGTTCATATGCACAGGTAACTTCTTCATGCCTTAGCAGTAGTCCAGTATTGGGTTGATGTGCTTGCCCATGTCTTTGTCCCAGTACTCATACATTTCATGTGAGAGTGGGAGACCTCTGAGGCCTGCCTTGTACTTGCTTTGACATCTGAGTATGGAACAGAGCCTGAGAGTCTTTCAGGGAGTTCTTGAATGACTATGAGTCTCTTTTTACTTCAGTTTTCCATCTTTTCAGTAGAGGTAAAATCATATCTTTCAATGAAATTAAATATTACGTACCTACAGTATTTAAGGTACTTTCCTAGGCACCAGAGATACAAAAATAAAATATGATACTACTTGTAAGTAGATGTAGATGGTAGTATATGCTGCTAAAAGTAGATGGTTACTACTTTTAAGCCATTTCTGTCTGACTAAGGGAATATTACTAAGCGGATATGATGGAGACTAAAGAGAGAAGAGCCACTTGGAGGATCAGAGAAGGCCTTAGAGAGGAGGCAGCCCCTGAGATGGGCCTTGAAGGAAGAAAAGAATTCCACAAGGCAGAGATTTATTATTTCTCCCAATTAGTGTGAGCCCCTTGAGAGCAGGGACTGTCTCCCATTTTTTGTTTGTATCCTTAGCACTTAGCACTTTACTTGGCACACAAACAGCACTTTAAAAATACTTTTCATTCATTAATTCATTCATTCCATGGATTGAGCAAATCCTACACAAATGGATAGAGATGAGAAGACAGCAGATCAAGTCCAGGAAACACTGAATTTGCCTGAAATTACAAAGGGAATAATGAAAAATAAGACTAGAAAGAGAGAATGGAGCCAGACTGTAAAGGATCCTAAAAGGCAATAGGGAGCCAATGGAGGTTCCTGAGCAGGAGAGTGTCATGGTCAAAACTGTGCAATTGGAAAGAGTGTGTGAAGGAGTGTTTGGAGAAGGGAAAGAATGAAGGTAGGAAGACTAGATAGTGAGATCTTAAAATAGTTTGATACAAGAGGTGATAGTCCTTGAACTGGGTTATGGTGATGATTTTGTGACTCTATAGGGTTAGGGACTAGGCCAGGATTAATTTGGTATAGGGAACTCCCAGGTGAGAAAACTTCCTCCACCAATGCAGGTTGGCATCTTCTTCTATAACTCATGGTCTTAGAGAGCTGTCTATGGTACTGAGAGGTTGTCTTGTCCAATGTCACACACTCAGTATGTGGCAGAGGCAGAGTTAGAACCCGGGTCTTCTTGGCTTTTGAAGCTAGATTTCTCCACATTACACCATGCTGCCTTTTACTAATAGATAGGAAGTGATGAATTTGAGAAAGAGATTTTTTTTATTGAATTTTGTTTTATTTTTGAGTCTGCATTTTCTCCTTCCTATCTCAAGCCATCAGTCCGCAGAGAGATATATTGTTGAGGCAGAAATGGCAGGATTTGGCATCTGATTGGATATGAGGGATAAGGGAGCGAGAAGGGCCTAAGATGACCCTGGTTCCAAGCCAGAGTAATTGGGACAATGGCTGTTCCCTCCATAAAAATAGGGAAATTTGGAGGACAGGCAAATTGAAGGGAGATAATACTGAGGTCCATTTTGGATACATGGAATTTGAAGTGCTAGCAGGACATCTAAGTAGAAGTATCTAGAAGACCACCATGCAGGAAATCCTGGAGGTCAGGGGAGAAATTAGAGCTAATTGTCAACTGGGAATCATCTGCATGAAGGTAATAATTGAGGACAGATGAGATCACTAAAAGGATAAGCTTAGTACGGTGCATAGATGACTTGCCTTGGGAACAGGAAGATCGAAGTTCAAGTGCTACTTCTAAGCAAGGGGTTTGGAGTCAGAGGTTTTCAGTTCAAATCTGAGCCCAGGTGTATTATTGGCTGTATGATCTTGGACACTGGATGATGGTTCAAGGGGATAGCAGGATCAAGGGACAAGTTTTTTTTTTTTAAGGCAATTGGGGTTAGGAAATGTCTGAGGCCAGATTTGAACCCAGATCCTTCTAACTCCAGGAATGGCTACTCTCTCTATTAGAACACCTACCTGCCCCAGTTTTTGCTTGGTTTTTAAGAAAAGAGAGAATAAGGAAAAGACCTGAACATATTTTTCAGTAATAGAAAACAGCAAGAAAGCCTAAAGTTGAGAGAGAGAGAGAGAAAGAAAGAAAATGATTGGTGGTCCAAACTCCCAAAGGATATGGATCAAGAGAACAAGTGGAAAGGAAACAAAGGAAGAAAAGCTGGGTGAAGATAGAAAGAGGTTTTAAAGTATAAGTGAGACACTGGCTCTGGAGTCAGTAGGACCTGAGTTCAAATCGAGTCTCAGACACTTAACACACACACACACACACACACACACACACACACACACACACTAGCTGTGTGACCTTGGGCAAGTCACTTAACCCCAATTGCCCTACCTTCCCTCCTCCAAAAAAAAAAAGCAAAAAAAAGTGTAAGTGATAGATGAGGCAGGTAGGCTATGCAGTAGATAGGAGGCTATACTTGGAATCAGGAAGACCTGAGTTTGAATCTTACCTCTGACACCTACTAGCTGTGGGACCCTGGATGAGTCATTTGACCTTTCTTAGCCTCAGTTTCCTCATCTGTAAAATGGAGATAATAACAGCACCTATCTCACAGGATCGGGAGGATCAAATTTTATATGTGTGTGTGTGACTTTGAAAACCTTAAAATGTTAGACAAGTGTTAGTTCTGATAACTATAAGGATGCTTCAACTTAGAGTAGGAAGCAGGGTCATCAGCTTAAAGGCATCAGGGTGAGGAGGTAGCACTAAGAACTTAAGGAAAGAGAAAAAGTTTGAAACTGCCACTGTGGGGAGTATGATAAAAAGTGGCAGGAACACACACATGCATGTACATACATGTATGTGGGGGTATTTACATGCATACACATACATACACATGCACACACTCACATGTATATGAAGTGTTTTGCTGATGGTCCCATGAGAGGTGAGTATCAGAGACAGGATTTGAACCAAGGTCCTCTGACTCCAGAGCCAGTGCTTTTCTCACTGTGCCACAAAGATGAATTCAAGGCTTGTTGTGCAGCAGTGAGGACCCAGCTGAGCTTAGGCAGCATGAATCTGTAATGGACCCAACTGGCAATTTCATGCCTACTTTCAGCAATGTTCAGCAGAAGTAACCTGGGTCTGAGGATCAGCAGGACATAAACCAGTGGACTTGGGGACAAGTGATTAAAGAAAGTCAGTGTCTTGTAGAACTGAACCGCTGTAGGGTAAATGCTACAAAGGGAGGGGAGGAAGGTGAGAACAAATGTGATAGACTCGGAGACTAGAGAGGGAAGAAAGGGCCAGAGGTCTTAGGAAAGATGATGAACAGTGTTAGGAGGCATGAGGCTATGGCATGGGGAGGGGGACTCCTCCTCATGGCCTAGGATTTTGTCTTGGGTTTGGAGGAATTTTTTAGAGAGGAAAAGATTGGGTGACAAGAAGGAGCAGCCAGCACTGAATAAGGTAGCAAGGGATGTGACTCTTCAGGAAGAAGCCAGACTTGAGCTCCAGCTCCTTTCTCTTCCCCTGACCCTTCACTGTATTACACATCAGTTCTGCCAGTGTCCTGGCCAGAGCTTCCTGAGGCTTCTGTTGTGAGGGGAATGAAGATAATTTAATATAGACTTTCCTCCTCTTACCATCAACCAGTAAATATTTCTCGAATGCCTAGTAAAGCTGTGACATGGGCTTTGGCTCAGGGTGCTGACTCACAGCCCCTCCACGGGTAACCAGCCTGTACTTCTTGGTCTTCCTCTGTTCTCTCCCAGGGGTCTGACACTGTGACATTCCTTTGCCAAGACCTATCTCTTTCCTGGCCCTCCCATCTCAATCCTCTGAGAAGTGCAGGCTGGACAGTCTGAGGGATGGGCCTCCCCTTCACCTAGTGCAGCTGCCTCCAGGTTCATATTGCCTTCTGCACTGTCTCACTTGCTGCCTCTCCCAAATAAACAACCCACTTTTGTGGCAATTAATGATTAGAGAATTACTAGTTAAAGTTTTGTTGCCTAGTGGGTGCTTGGGCTACCCTACTTTCCTTCATCCTCCCAAAGGCCATTTGGCTAGCTCACTGCCCTTCCTGCCAGTCTCTTTACCCTTCAACTATTTCTCTCTCCATCAAGCACTTCCTGTTCTCTCTGCTCTTCAACCTTCTTTCCATCTGTCCCCTCCCCTAGGTCAGCTCTATCACTGTCCTTGTTCCTGCAACCTTCCCCCCCCCCCCCAATCTCTGGGCTTCCCAAGGAATCCAGAGAAGCCCAGGTGTTCAGGGAGGCCAGGCAATGGTGATCAGCTATCATGGGCACTGGCCTCTCTAAGCTTTGCTACTGGTCTAGGGATTGAAAGAAGGGGGAGTCATCCCAGCAGGGCTGGAAGTCCTGGATCCTGGGGTCCCTTGGCCCCAGCCCCCAGCCCCCAGCCAGCAATCTTCCCCTCCCTCACTCCCCCCTGTCGGCCCTGTGCCTGGCCCTGAAGTTTGGAGGGCCTGGTAAGTGCCCTATCAACATGTTAATCAAATTACTTAGGAGCTAAAATTGACGCTGTTCATTAATTATACAAGATTATGCTAATTGCACATGCAAATGTATGCGCTTGGAACAGAAGGTGTTCAGCGCGTGGCGGGCCATTAGCATAGTGGATGGGGCGCGGGCACATTGGCATGCTAATGTATGCATCCGCGCTATTTATAACCCCGCACCCATCTGCGCTGCCGCCACTGCTGCTGTGAGGGGAAGGAGGCCGAGGGCCCCCCTCCCACCTTTCTCTGCCCCGGCTTGGCACATGGCTGCCACTCAGGCCAGGGTAGGGGTCCCAAACCCCATGATGCCTCTTCAGCTTGGCTGGGGGTAGTAACCCCCGCCATCAGGCTTGGGCCGTAAACCCCTAGATCTCCAGCAAACAAGGTGAAACTTTTGGGGGCAGGGGAGGATATTGGTCTGGCTTCCGATTTATTTTCCTTGGTATCAGGGTATAGGAAACTTTGGGGTTGAATCATGTTTTAATGGATCAGGGAGAAGAAACCAAGATTTCCCCTTCTCAGCAGCCTGATGCCAACCACAGGCCGATGCTACCCCAACAATTCTCTTCTCCACCTCCCTGACCTGTTCATTAGGAGAAAAGGAAGAATGAGACAATCCAGGGCAAAGTTCAGAAGATTCTGAAGTGAAATTTATAGTGAATTGTTTCTGTGATGCTGTTCTCTTAACTTCAGTTGTGGGTATCTGAGTAACTTGTGAGTTCCGAGCACTAATACTTGAAATTCTAATTGGCTGTTGAACCAATATTCAGAGTTCTTTAAATACTCTTTATCCACAGAGCTTTCAGAGGTTCTATTCCTCATGGGTCAGTCATAGCAGCCCATTGGGAGAAAATAGTCACTTTATTGGAGAGAAATGCATCCTTCAGGCCAAGAGAACCCCATGTCTTCCCTTTGCTTACTCTGTGTATGCTCAACACTTCAACTTCTAGAAATATTTAAGTAACTGAGATTTAATATATTATGTGTCTTATGCTGAAACCTGGTGGAATTAAAGAAAGGGAAGGGAGAAAGGAATAAACCAGAATCCCTGTCCTCCTAGAGTTTACTATCTTGTAGGAAGATACAAAGTATATACAAAATACTGAAAAAAGAAAAAATGATACAGTCTAAGGGCACCAGAGATAGAAGAGGAAAGGCAAGATTTCAACAGGTAGATCCAGAAAAGGCAATCAAGGTGTAAGGACCAGCAGGGGCAAAGGCACGGAGACAGGAAAACAGGGTGCTAACACACTAGGGGACTTCACCAGTTAAATGCAGCCCAACAGTGAATCCTTTCTATAAAAGATTCTTTTTTTCTTGCAAATAGCTACCCCACTATTACCACCACTGCTGCTGGGTTTATACCTTTGGATTTTTTTTTATCAGGTTTTCTTAAAGAGGGTCACGCTTGTATTCTTTTGTTTATTTCAAAGTATGTATGTTGGGGTTCTATTGCCTCATAGGAGAACAGGGTCACAAGGGAGCTGACCCTACCAATTATCCACATTCCTGGACCAAGACCCTCCACTCATAAATCACCATTTCTCTAGTTTATTCCCCTTCATGGTATATACTCAAGTACTCTCTCTCTCCCTTCATGCTCTCGTCTGTCCTCCCTTCTTTAATCTCCCCCACAGTTTCTCTTCCCAACCCTTATCTTCCTATGGGAGTTCCTCCACATCCTGGGACACCCATTTTAGGTATCCTGTTGAGGAAGGCTGGGATGGGCAGGGGAGGGTTTTACAGATGAGGAAGCCACTCTGGTCAATAAGTTGGGGAATGAGGCAATTTCTGAGGAGAGAAGAACCGAGATGGAGCAGATAGAGATTCCTGGCTCTCTCCAAATGGAGAAGATGGGAAAGTGAGGATCTGACCTTCCCTGAGTCTATGACTTCCTCTCTCTTCTCTTTCAATTCATTTCTCATCACAGTCAGATCTCTGTCCCTCATTTTGCTCTCTTTCCTGCTGTTCCAGGGGGCAGGTAGGTGGCACAGGGCATAGAGTGCTGCACCTGAAGTCAGGAAGACTCACCTTCCTGAATTCAAATCCAGCCTCAGACACTGTGTGATCCTGAGCAAGTCACTTACCCCTGTTTATCTCAGCTCCTTATCTGTAAGATCTGGAGAAGGAAAGATACTCCAGTATCTTTGTCAAGAAAACCCCAAACGGGGTCATGGAGAGTCTACTCTATCACAGTTGACTCATATTAAACATTGTAAGCAATTAAAGCCCCCTTTGCAGAACTACTGCTTAGCCATGCCTCCTCCATTCTGTATTTGTGAAGATGATTTTTCTGAATCCAAATGTGAGACTTAACATTTATCCCTATTAAATTTCATCTACTAATTGGATTTGGCCCAATGTTTCTCGTCTGTCAATATCATTTTGGACCCTGATTATTTTATTCAATGCTCTCTCTTTCCTTGCCCTGGGCCATTTGAAAAGTTGATAGACATGCCTTCTCTGTCCTTATCCAATCATTGATAAAGACATTAAATAACACAGGACTAAGCACAGACCTCTGGGACACCAAACCATTAATGATGACCCTTGAGGTAGAGTCATTCAACCAGTTGTGCTATCATCTCACTTACAGCTGGCCATCCTTTCCTCAAGAATAGCATAGGATGCTTTGTAAAATGAGTTTTTGAAATCTATCAACTGGCAAGTATTTTTAAGTGCCTACTATGTGTCAGGCATTGTACTGGGAATACAGTTATTAAATAATTAAATAATGCCTACTTCAAGGAACTTACAACTACCCAGCTGTCCAAAATTACCATCAAGCTAATTTGGAAGGCTCCATCATGTATAAGCCATGCTGACTCAGTGACCACACCTGACTTTCCCAGCCATTCCTGTATGTTCTAGAAGTTTAACAGGAATGTAATAAAATAATAGTAACAACTAGCATTTAAATATAAATAATATTTATATTATATATAATATGTAACTATATATGTGTATACATACATATACATATATGTGTGTATAAGTATAATATAAAATATATATATATACCTCAAGCTTTACAAAGTGCTTTATCTGTGTTACCTCATTTTGTTATTTGGTCTTGGTCTATCTCTGAGCTCCTGGCTCCTGCTTCTGGCTCTATCCCGTTCCCTAGTTGTCTCTAGTTCCCTTTTTTTGTCTCGGCCGTGTCTCTTCTTCAAGATCCCTGACTGCTTTATTTCCTTCCCTTGTTCCCAGACATCTGTATTCCAGAGGCTCTGAGGAACATAGCTCAGTTGTCTGCTGTATACACACTCCAGAAGTGTTGTAGGAATTATTTGCCCAGCATCCACTTCTTCCTCCTCTCTCTTCGTTTTCTCTTATTCATTTCCTGACCCTCTGACAGCCTCTCCCCCTCCATGCCCTTTCTTACCTGACTCCCTTCTTCAGTCTCTCCCATAGTTTCTCTTCCCCATCACTCCCCCTAGGGAACTCCACCCCTTCCAGGACCTTAGATCCTGGCTGTCCACCTGTAGGGGAAAGGCTATGTCAGGGTGATTAGGCTTATAGCTCTTTTCTACAAGTTGGGGAAGGGGATGAAGTGATTTCTGAAGTGGGAGAAGTGAAGAAAATTTATTGTCTGCTCTGTATTGGGCACTGTGCTAAGCACTTTTCAAATATTATTGCTTTTGATTCTTACAACATGATATTACATCCTCATTTTATAGTTGGAGAAGCTGAGGCAGACAGAGGTTAAGTGACTTGCCCAGGGCCATATGGTTGGTTAGTGTCAAGTGTCTGAGGCTGGATTTGAATTCATGTCCTCCTGACTCCAGGGCCAGCGCTCTATCCATTGCATCACATAACTGCCCCTATTTTTATTATTAAACTTCTTTTCCCGCCTTTGTGCTTTTGTTCAGGCTATCCCCCATACCTGGAATGCTCTTCCTCTTCGCTTCTTAGCCCCTTTTAAGGCTCAGTTCCTTCAAGTAGCCTTTCCTGATTTTCCCAGTCAGTACTCCTCTCTACTCAAATTGCTGTGTATTTTTAAATATATAAAGATATACTCTATGTTCTATGACCATGCAGTATCCCCAAAGTAGAACATAAACCCCTTGACAACAGGGCTGCTTCATTTTTGTCTTTGTATCTCCAGTACTTTGCCTGCTATCTGGCTCTTAGCAGGCAGTTAATAAATGCCTATTGATTTTCCCTGGAACTGGCCACAGAAGGTGAGAATCTTTCTGGGAAAGCAGTGACAGCAGTTTCCGTTCCCTGCACAGTGTTAGGAACAGCTAAAACTTCCGTGACATCAGCTTAGAGAATGGGGGAGATAGGGGCTGGTTCCCTTCTTAATTCAAGAAATCTTTGAAGACCAGACCATGTGCTTTGCTGTATTTTGAGAATATTTTTGGGCGCTGTCAATCTCATTAAATTCAGAATTAGAAGGAGGTTCTCTGTGCAAGAATCCCCTCAGTGTTGTTCAGTTGTTTTTCAGGCATGTGTGACTCTTCGTGATGCCTTTTGGAGTTTTCTTGGCAAAGATACTGGAGTGGTTTGTCATTTCCTTCTCAATATCACCCCACTATCCAGGCCAGTCTTAGAGATTTCTAGGGATAATAAACTGCAGACCCAACAAAGCATCTCATTCTACTTTAGGATCAGTCTAATGGTGAAGAAGCTCATGTGTCTATTGAGAAAGAAGGAGACTTTCATTCTTTGTCTTTTTAAAAAATTAAATATTTTGGTTTTTTCCATTAACAAGAATCTCTCTCTCTCTCTCTCTCTCTCTCTCTCTCTCTCTCTCTCTCTCTCTCTCTCTCTCTCTCTCTCTCTTACCTCCCCTTACCTCCACTGGAAAAAAATAAAGATAAAACCCTTGTAACAAATAAACGTAGATGATTAAGTAGATCAAATTCCCACATTGGCCATGGCCACCAAAGAGATGGTCTGTTAGAAAACTTGAGTGCCTGCTGCTCTCGGGAGTTGTGTATCTTTAGTCCTTTCAAATCATTCTTAGTCACTGCATTGATCAGAGTTCTTAAGTCTTTGAAAATTGCTTGTTTACAATGTTGTCATTGTACACTTTATTCTGGTTCTGTTCATTTCGAATCTCTTTTCCATTCCAAAATGTCTTTGTCCAGTTTTAAACTATTAAAGCTGTATTTGAAGACAGCTGTCATGGCCCCCTAAAATCCAGTCAAGCTGTCCTCAGTCTTGGGATGCCCTGAACTAGGGTGGTGACGGTATGACTAAAGAGGAGGGAACAGGTGGAAGAGGTATCACAGTGAGAGAATTTTCAGGACTTGCCAACTGGGTGGATTCCAATCTGGACACTATGTTCCTAACATGGTAACTTTTGTGGGATTTGGCCAATCTTCTACACTGTTGTCATATGTTGAGCTTCCAGTCCATTGAATCCCCCAGATCTTTTTCAACACGGACTGTTGTGTGGCCATGGCTATACAACAGATCTATACTTTGGGAAACTAAGTTTTGAATCCCATGTGTGAGACTTTACAATTACATTCTTCTCATTAGTTTTAGTCCATTGTGCTATCCTATCAGGATCTTTGGGGATTTTGTCATTGGACAAATTAACTCTCCCTTCCAGTTTCCTGTCATCTATAAATTTGATAAACATGACATCTATGCCTTTATCTGAGTCACTGATAGAAATGTTGAGCATCGTGGGACCAAAGGCAAGACCCCGAGGCAGGGCATTAGAGATGCTTCCTTCTAGGATGACATGTACCCATCAATCACCACTCAATTTCTCTGGTTCATTCATCTGGTTTTCTGGCCATTTTTCTATGATCATTCAACCCTTATCTCCATCTTGGCCACAAGACAAGAGTCTTTGTCATAAGACTTGCTGCAACTGAGATATACAATATGTGTGTTGTATATATGTACACACACATACATATAGTTTCAACTAACACGCATTTATTTTCCGAGTTATTTATTGACTAGTTTACTAGAATGGGTTGGTAGCTCAGAGGACCACATGTATAATACATAATTACACACACAAACACACATGGATGGATGTGTGTATACCTATACATCTATGCATACACACACATGCACACACACATATGCTATTTGTTGTTCAGTCATTTCAGTCGTGTCTGACCCTTCATGATTCCATTTGGGGTTCCCTTGGCAAAGATACCAGAAGAAGTAGTTTGCCGTTTCCTGCTCCAGATCATTTTTCAGATGAGGAAACTGAAGCAAACAGGGTGAAGTGACTTGCCCAGGGTCACACAGCTTCAGATCTGAAGCCAGATCTGAACTTTAATCACTGAGCCACCTTGCTGCATACGCTGCTACTATGTTAGTATTATAATACATATATGTATGTGTATGTATATATTATACTGCTATAGATACTAGTATAGCAGTATAATATATGTATGTGCATATGTATACACACATACTTATACATAAATAATACACATATGTATATAACTGCATAATACATAAATCTATTATCTATCTATTATCTATCTGTGTCCCCTAATCTACCAACCTATTCTAGTAACCTAGTAAAAAAAAAAAAAAAGGAAATGAAATTAGTCTTCCTTCTTATCATTCTTGATGATCTATGCCCCCTCTTAGGGTTCATTATTTCACTCTCTAAGTATTCAAAATCTACTTCTTTTTTTAAAAATAATTTTATTATTTACTATGCAATATTCTTTTTTTGGGGGGGCTGGGCAATTGAGGTTAAGTGACTTGCCCAAAGTCACAGGGCTAGTTTTGTGTTAAGTGTCTGAAGTTGGATTTGAACTCAGGTCCTCCTGACTCCAGGGCTGGTCCTCTACTCACTGCGCCACCTAGCTGCCCCCAAAATCTACTTCTTTAACAATACCATTCTTGAATTTTTCTGAGAATTGAAGATAATCTTACTGGCCAAAAGTTTGCAGATTCTCTTTTCCCTTTTTTTGAAAAATAGGAAAATTTCCCCTTCTCCAGTCTGATGATACTTTCCCCATCCTATATAAGCTTTCTTTCTTTCCTTCTCTTTTTTCTTTCTTTCCTTCCTCCCTCCCTCCCTTGTTTCTCTTCTCCTTATAGTCTTTCAGAGATCATTGACAGAAGACACACCACCAGACCACAGGATCATAGATCATTGGGTCACTGAGACTTGGAAGGGACCTTAGAGGTCATCTGATTCAACCCTCTCATTTTGCTAATGAGGTAACTGAGTCTCAGAGAAGTTAAATGACTTTTCCAAAGTCACATAGGTAATTAGCGACAGAGGCAGCCTTTGAACTCAAGACCTGTAACTCCCAAGTTTAGTCCTCTTTCAGTACTCTGGGATATTGTTGATCTGAGCTTGGCAACAACAACACATTGAGAATCAACTGGGTACTCTCATCTCACTTATCCTGGGTCTTCAATTCTTTTTTCTATCCAGTCTGACCTGAATAAAATGGTTCTTGGTAAAGAAAAATGAAATAACAGAAATCTTGGCTTTCTGTGTGTCTCACCCTGCATTTAGCTATGTTAGGGAAGACACAAGGAAGATGTTTGTTCTTCTTCTGGAGATCTTTTACTCTAGGGAAGAGAGAAAAGGAGCAGACCCAGGTCCTACTTGCAGGCAGCTTTTAGATGAGGGGGAGACAAGACTCAATTTTGAGGCCAGTATAAATAACAACACAAATCAACCAAGGCTATGACCAAGTGCCAGAGTATGGAACTCCACAAGGGGCAAAAAACACAGAGTAGGATGGTGGAAAGCTTCATGGAAAAGGTTGGGCTGAAGCCAGGTATTCTCCATAGTACTGAACATATAGTAGGTCCTTAATACTAATTGTGTTGATATATGCTTTGTGTGTTGGCATGATGGTTGGTGTGATAGTAGATATATTAAGTGGATTCATGAGGGAAATATGTGTTGATGACACTATGTGTCATCAGGGGTAGGTAGTCTGTGGGGGAGCTTGTTCATTGTACCTCATAGCAGATCAACTCCACATCCATTCCCAAATGACCTCAGATTTTTTTTCCACTGTAATCTGACTACCCCAACAAGCAACAGCCCCAAGACCTACTTAGGGTTCACCTCTTCCCCTCACTCACTGGAAGCTTTTATAATAGTCCAGATGAGAAAAAACAAAGGCCTGAACTAGGGCGGTGGCAGTTAGGAGAGAAGATTGCATGAAAGAAATATGGAGGGACTTGGCAGCTGATTAGATGTGGGTGACAGACAAGAGGGCAGAGCGAAAAATGAGCTCAAGGTTATAAGCTTGGATGGCATCAAGGGTGATGGTGCCATCAATAGAAATAGAAAAGTTGGGGAGAGGAGGTCTGGGGAGACATGCTGAGTTCAGTGTTACCCTCATTGGATGAGGCACCCGTGGAGAGGCATTGGCTATTAGGCAGTGTAGACTCCCATTTCTTTTTTGTCCTCCTATCATCAGTGTCTTGCACTGTTTCTGGCATAATCTAGGTACATAATTGACATTTATTGATTGATTGGAAATATAGGACTAGTTTAGCAAGAGGTTAGTGGGGGTGGAATTATTGATTTGAGAGCCATCTGCAGAGAAGTGATAATTGAAGCCATGAGAATAGATGAAATCACTAGGGAGAAAGGGAAAAGGGAGAAGAGAAGGAGGCCAAGGAAGGAACCTTAGAATATACCCAGGCTTAAGTGGTAAAAAGAGGATAAGGACCCAGAAAAAAAAGATGAAAATAAAAAACCCATCTCATATGGTGAAAAGGAGTCATTAGTGACACTGATCGTTACTGACATTCTACCCTCCAACCATCAGCATAATTCAGTCCCTCTTTACAACCCCCCTGGGTTATTGCAATGGCCTCTTAATAGGGCTTCTTATTTCTGCTTCTCCCCTTTTAATCTATTCTTTGTTGTCATTCAGTCCTTTTTCAGTCATGTCTGACTCTTTGTGACCACATGTGGGGTTTTCTTGGCAGAGATCCTGGAATGGTTTGTCATTTCCTTCTCTAGCTCATTTTATAGTTGAGAAAACTGAGATAAACAGAGTTATGTGACTTGCCCAGGGTCACACAGCTAGTAAGTGTCTGAGGTCAGATTTGAACTCAAGATGAGTTCCTGACTACAGGCCTGGCACTCTGTCTACTTCACCACCTAGCTGCCCAATTCACCCTTTACTTGACTGTTAAATTAATTGTCCTCTGACATCAATTGCATCAGGTCACTCCTCTGCTCAAAACTCTTCAGTCCTTTTGCCTACTGAATCAAGTCCTAATTTCTTTGCCTGGCATTCCAAGACCTTCTACAATCTAGCACCACCCTACCTTTTCAGACTCATCTATACTCTGCTTCATGTATTCTTGACTCTAGCCAAACTCAACTATTCATTGTCCTTTATATTATACAACCAGTGCTTTTCTACTTGTATGCCTTTCCTTTTTCTTTTCTTAAATTTTTATTTGTTTAACATTCTTTAAAAAACAATTGGGGGGTAGCTAGGTGGCACAGTGAATAAAGCACCAGCCCTGGAGTCAGGAGGTCCTGAGTTCAAATCCAGTCTCAAACATGAAACACTTACTAGCTGTGTGACCTTGGGCAGGTCACTTAACCCCAATTGCCCTGCCTTCCTCCCTCCAAAAAGAAAAAAAAAATTTTTTTTGAGTTCCAGATTCTCTCCCTCCTTCCAGACCTTCCTCCACCTATTAATGAGGCAGACAACATATCTATTAAACATGTGAAGTTATACAAAACATATATCCATATTAGACATGTTTTTAAAAAAACAAGAAAAAGAAGGAAAGTGAAAAATTACACTTTAGTCTGCACCCAGAGTTCATCAGTTTTCTCTCTAGAGATAGATGGCATTTTTTTTTACTCTTGAGTCCTTCAGAACTGTCTTGATCTTTCACAGTTTATCAGTTACAGTATTGCTGTTACTATGTACAATGATGTCCTGGTTCTACTCTCTTCACTCTGCATCAGTTTATATAGGTCTTCCCAGGTTTTTCTGAAACCATCCTGCTCATCACTTCTTATAGTACAACAGCATTCCATCACAATCACATACCACAGCTTGCTTATGCGTTCCCCCAACTGATGAGCATCTCCTCAGGTTCCAATTCTTTGTTCCCATAAAAAGAGATGCTATGAAATATTTTTGTACATATATATCCTCTTTGGGATACAGACCTAGAAGTGATATTGCTGGGTCAAAGAGTCTGCACAGTTTTATAGCCCTTTGGGCATAGTTCCAAATTGCTCTCCAGAATGATAGGACCAGTTCACAACTCCACCAACAGTATAATAATGTCCCTATTTTTCCACATACCTTCCAACATTTATCATTGTCCTTTCTGTTATGTTAGCCAATCTGATAGGTCTGAGATAGTACCCCTCAGTAGCCCCCTTATAATAATTTCTAATAGCATTTTTATAGAACTTTAAAGTTGGCACAGCACTTTAAAAATTATCTCATTTGGGGGCAGCTAGGTTGCACAGTGAATAGAGCACCAGCCCTGCATTCAGGAGAGCCTGAGTTCAAATCCGGCCTTAGACACCTAACACTTACTAGCCGTGTGACCTTGGGCAAGTCACTTAACCCCACCTGCCCTGCATTCCCCCCTCCAAAAGAAACAAGCAAAAAAAATTATCTCATTTGATTTTTGCAACAAAACCCTGAGAACAAGTGCCATATTTATCCCCTATTTTACAGATGAGGAAACTGAGACAAAGATTACATCATTTGCCCAAAAAAGGAAGTGAGATTAGTCTGTTATGACTTGTTCTGGATGAAGCTATGTGTGTGACTACCACTTTCTCCTCTAGAGCATCACTATCTCTTTCATAATTCATCCTAGACATTTTCCAGGTGTTAAAAGTCAGTTTCACTGGTCTCTAGTTTTTAGAGGGTATTCTTTTACTATTTTATATAGAATTGGAACATTTGTCTTTCTCCAGGCACCTCTCACGTTTTCCATAACCTTCTTTTTTTTGAGGGGGAAGGCAGGGCAATTGGGGTTAAGTGACTTGGCCAAGGTCTCATGGCTAGTAAGTGTTAAGTGTCTGAGGTCAGATTTGAACTCAGGTCCTTCTGACTCCAGGGCTGGTGCTCTATTCACTGCGCCACCTAGCCGCCCCTCCATGATCTTTCAAAGACGACAGACAGAAATTACATCTTCCAATTCTTTCAGTACAATTCATCTGGACTTGATAAGTTGAACTCATTAAGAACTAAGGTGTTCTGTTTAGTCTCTCTTTACTTATCTTGAGCATCAGTTCCTTATTAGCCACATCTGTTCTCCTCTTTCAATCCAAGGATTATTTTCCTTGACAGAAAAAGGAAAAGGATTAAGAATTGAGCAGGACCACCACTCCATCCACTTGGAGCAATGGTCCTCTATCTTTTTCTTTCATCTTCTTCTTTTACTCAATATAACCTCAAAACCAAAACCAAGTCACCAGACCTCATTGTGGTCTTTAGCTTTCCTCACCAACCTTCACTCATTTTGAACTTTAGCACTCCTGAAGTTATAGTTACAAATGGTGTGATGCTTCTGTATTTCTTGTTCCCATCTATTGTGTTTGTTTTTAAAAATCTAAGTTGGTCCATGAGTTTCTTTTGCATCCACATCAGTATTTTTAGACAGCAACCCCATTTTCCACCCCACTGGTATGTCTTCAGAATTTAATTTCCGAGAGTTTCCTATCTCTCCTGGTTTGACTTTCCTATAGAATTTTAGCCCACAGGAGCCTATCTGTCCCTTTTCTGAGGCTTTTAAAATATGCTTTCCTCAAATCTAGGAAAGCAGATGTCAGATTGAACCCAACTTTTTTCTTCTGCTCTTTCACAAATTCGCCCTATTTCCTGAAGTTTCTGTGATTTCTACCTTAGAAACCAGTTCTTTCTTTTTCATGAAGATTAGATCCAGAAGAGAACTTTCTCTGCCTTTAGAAGAATGAAATGCTCATTAATTAAAAAAAAAAACACAACAACAACCAAGCAAAGCAAAAAGCAAGCCAGACGATTATTTAGCTGCCCTACTTTTGATAGAGTAAGCTTCTTTAGATATTGGGATAACTGAAGTGCCCCATCACTACTATATTATACCTCATGTAACCTCTTGTGATCTGTTTCCCCAAACTCTGTTTCCTTTCTCTGTCTAGGTGGTCTGTAGTACACTCTGATGATAGTAATGCTTCTATTGATCACTCCATTGACCTTCTCTCATCATGCTTTCTCCCTCTCCTTTCTAGATTTCCTCACATGAGTTTGTCTTCGTATACAGTACCACTCCAACTTCTCATTCCCACCCATTTTTTTTCCTATCCTGTTCATGGCTCACCAGATCTTTACAGTATTCATCAGGTCAAATTTGCCTCCTTGAATTAGAATTTCTAGTTTATCATGCTTTTTCTATCCATACTTCATGAATTTGCATAGCCATATGAGACTATAAGTTTTATTGTTGGGGTGGCTAGGTGGTGCAGTGAATAGAGCACTGGCCCTGGAGTCAGCTGGAGTCAGGAAGACCTGAGTTCAAATCCAGTCTCAGACACTTAACACCTACTAGCTGCGTGACCTTGGGCAAGTAACTTAACCCCAACTGCCATGCCCTCCAAAAAGAAAAAAAAATTTATTACTGATATTTCCTTTGATTTGTCTCCTGTGAATTTGTGGGCATTTCTACTTCATCCTGTGTTGAAGCTACTCTCTATAATACCCAACACAGTGGATATAGAGAAACAATTTTCGTCTTCCTTCCTTTGTAATTTAAAGCTCTTTTGATTAGATTTGTAAGATTCCAGGCAAGTACATTCTTTTTTTTTCTTTTTTAAAATTTTTTTATTGACTTGTTTGTTTACTTTTAGTTTACAATACTCCATTCCAGAATCACTTGAGTTTCAGATTTTTCTCCCCTTCCTCCCCACCCTGCACCCCCGCCATGGTGGCATACAATCATGTATAGGATCTGCAAACTCTGTCACATTGTACAATAGTCTGGTTGAATAGGTGTTATAGCCAATGGAGTGAACAATGAGAAAAGAGAAACAAAAGCCAAACATAGAAAAGAATGATAGCATGCATTGCTTCAGTCTCCATTTA
>CM053601.1:145581866-145630828 GCA_028646575.1 Pseudocheirus occidentalis
TTTTGTACCCAATCTATTCCATTGATCCACTACTCTATTCCTTAGCCAGTACCAGGCAGTTCTGAGGACCGCTGCTTTATAATAGAGATTAAAATCTGGTACAGCTAGGCCGCCTTCCCTAACATTTCTTTTCATTAATAGGCAAGGACATTCTTATCAGCCCTAGTCAAGTGCCCCTCCTTCCCTAGCCAGAAACTTGTCCTTCCTGTACTTTAAGCCTCTGTCCAGAATTGTAACTCCCATTCTCAGACACCATTTAAACTAGCTGTTCACTTTCTGAGTCTGCTTTCTCTTCCAAAGCACTTGCTTTTTGCTCACAGTGATGAAAACACCACCTGTGCCCTTGAGGTTCAGTTTCTTCTTTGAGAATTCATAGTCTTAGGAATATTTATCCCAGCAATGCAGCTGTTGTTCAAAACACATCTGGAAACCTTCTTTTTTTGAATTGTTTTTAGACTCTATGGCTCTTTCTGTTGAATATCCTCCTAAATCTTCTCATTTTTCCAGGCTAAATATCCCCATTTCTTCTGTTTTTCCTCAATATGATATGGTTTCCAGACCCTTCACCATTTTGGTTACTCTCTTCTGGATGTGTGCTATAGGTTGTCAATATTTCTCTTTAAATGTGACATAGGATGGATACTTGGGAAGAAGGACTGAAAAGGTGTTATGCTTTCTGTTCTAAAATTGATCGACTCAAATGTGAATAGTTTCTAAGCAAATTCAGTTGGTTGTATTGACATTCAATGTTAGATTTTTAATAAAGGATTTAATTATTTTAAAAAAACCCTAAAAGATAGACATAACTTTTTTTTTTAATGTCATACATAATGGAGAGGCATTATGGACCTTAAAGTTGGGAAGATCTGAGTTCAAGTCCTACCCCTGACACATAGTGGCTATGTGGCCTGGGCAACTTAACCTCTCAGTGTCCTAGGAAATTCCCTAAGACTATAAATTAAAGAGGTGCCAACCTGAATTGGTAGGAGAATTTCTATGCTAGTGAAATCACAGGTCCAAGTCCCTCTCCATGCTCCAATCTCTAGATGTGATCTGACCAGAGCAGAGGATAGCAAGTCTGTTTACCTTCCTTATTCTGGACACTTGACTTATAGCAATGCAGACTTGGAGAAGAAGAGTGCTTAATTTTGTAACAATTTTGTGTTATATTGGCTCATCTCAGGTGGGCAGTCTGCTAAAATCCCAGGCCAGTTTCACATAAACTAATCACATCCCTCACCTTTCCCTATCTACATTTGTATAGTTGGGTTTTTTTTTTTAATCCAAATGCCAGGCTTCATATTTATCCTTATTAAATGCTATCATCTTCATTTCATTCCACCATTCCAGCCTGTCCAGCTCCCTTTTATCCTGATTTTGCCATTCATCGTCTCCCCAACCCCTCCCCTCACCCCAACTTCAAGTCTTCCATGAATGGGAGAAGCATGGATTAAATTGTTGAAGAGAACAGGGTAGGATGGAGCCCTGGGGCAATCTACCAATGGCCTCTCCTTAGGTCTGGAAACTGGTTAACATTAATCCATTAGCCAATATTCTACAGTTAACTGCCATCCAGCTCACATCTTGTCTTCATGGCTATCATGAGTAACATTGTCAGATACCCTGATGACAGTGACTCATTCACCAAGCATTGGTTAGGTACCTACTATGTGTAAAACTCTGTGCTAAAATCCAGGTTAATTATCTCAGTATCATGCCCCTTCATCATAGCAAAGCCCTTTGAAGGCTTTGAGTTTTCTCAACAGCCCAAGGGCATTTTGAGCTAAGGCTGTGGAATAAGTTGGGTGATCAGTCTGGGTGATAGTTGTTATTGATAAGAATAAAATAAAGCCACCTAGAAATGACTCTAAAACCAGCCAAGCATAATTCTTAACATAGCCAGATTGGCATTCTTATGTGGCTTCTAGATTGTCTCTGCAAGGATTTCCAGAGAGGAATTCCAAGCTCGATTTAAGCCAAGGTAGCTTTAGTAGACAGCTAGGTAGTGCAGTGGTTAGAGCCCCGGACCTGGAGTCAGGAAGATCCGAGTTCAGATCTGGCTTCAGACACTCATCTATAAAATGAACTGGAGAAGGAAATGGCAAACTGCTCTGGTATTTTTGCCAAGAAAACCCCAAATGGGGTCATGAAGAGTCAGACATGACTGAAACAACTGAATAACAACAAGGGGAAAAAAGCATTATTGGAATATGCATATAGTCTTCAAGGAGACTACTTTGAAGGATATATCTCATTATATATGTATATGCACATATACCCTCATTTTTGGTTCAACTTCATTACTTTAGAGTCATACCTTATGCAGAGGCATTGTACTGTGTATATACATTTTGTATGTAGAAGGGTATGCACACACTGTTGTGAATACTTGTAGATACAGTGCAAGCAGTATCTTACACTGGGAGAAGAATACGTGGAAATTATACAAGTGGTGTGTGTGTATTTATATACATACACACAAACTTTGTATACAAATATGCAAGAAGACTAATAAATTATAGGGAGGTTAAACACACAGTGGTGGGCTAGGGATATACACTCTTTGTGACTGTATATGAATATCATATATCCATACACATTGATGTATATATATATTTATATATACACATATATGTACATATACATTTTACACGTAATTATTTGCATGTTACTTCCCCCTTTAGAATGTGAGCTCCTCAAAGGTAGAGACTGTTTTTTGCCTTTCTTTGTATTCCTGGACCTTGGCTTAATAAATGCTTGATGATATTGTTGCTATGGGTGTAGAGACACACACTGCTCTGTATTGGGGTGCTATACCCTATGTCTGGCACATAGCACACTGGGGAAGGATGTTAGAGGTTGTTTTGTCGTTGTGGTGATAATAAGAAAAGTAAGGCCCAGAGATGTTAAGTAACTTGTCCAAAGTCACACAGCAGTGCTGGGTTTTGAACCCATGCCCTCTGGCTCCGTCTATTATTCTTTCATGAATTTGTTTAATAAATATTGGTTAAGCGTATACTTTGTACAAGATACTTCAAAAGATCCAGTTATGCTTTCCTCATTGCCCTACCCTTCTGGTAGTATGAGTCGGGTGGTTGGATTCCTCCTTGTGTCAGTTAGATGCCAAGAAATCTAGGTAGCCAGATACACAGTATATAGAGCTCTAGGCCTGGAGTCAGGAAGACCTGAGTTCAAATCCAGGCTCAGACACTTGCTAGGTAAATGATGCTGGGTAAATGGCTTAACCTCTCTCAGCTTCATTTTCCTCAGCTGTGAAATGGGTATAATAACAACAGCTACCTCCCAGGGTGCTGTGAGGGTCACAATGAAATCATAATTATAACGTGCTTAGCACATTAGTACACAGCAGGAGCTTAATAAATGCTTGTTTCCTTGCTTCCTTTTTTCCACATGGCAGCCTTTTGAATACAGTTTGATTCCCCATTTAAACTTCTTCAGCCAGTCTTCAAATGACATCCTCTCTCGTCCCTTCATCATCAGGTCCCTCACCTCTTGACAGGCTCTATCTTGTCAACATCTTTCCTAGAACTAAACATAGTACTCCAGAAGCAGCCTGGCCCAGGCAGATTACATCAATGCAATTACTGTGTATTTCTTGTGCATCCATTGTGTTGGCTGGGATGCCATAGTGCTGATTCAGTTTACCCTTGCAGTCTACTAGAATCTCCTGGTCCTTGACATACCAGGTATCATCGAGCCACCTCTCCTCCATCCTGAACTTGAGTGGTTGGATTTTTGAACTCAAGTGTAAGACTTTACATTGGTCTATACTGAATTTCATTCTATTGGATGTCTTCCAGTGGGTTCATTTCTTCCTCCTTGCTTCATGATATCTGTGAATTTGATCAGCATGCCATCTGTGCCTTCATCTGAGGTAGTGACAAAAGCTTTGATCAGCGTAGGGTCAGAGGTAATGGACCTTTAGGAGGATCGAGTCTGGGTCAAGCTGATCTTGGAATCAGGAAGACTTTAGTTTAAGAACTGACTCTGGCATAACCTGGCTCCTGGAGTACGATTAGAGTTCTCCTGGGTCCTTGGACAGTTCTCTGAGTATACATTGCAGAATAGGTGCATTGGTAGACAGAGTTTCTGCTTCCCCATACCAGTGTTGTTGTTGTTTTTAAGTATAGGGCAAAAGACAGATAAATCTTGGATATACTTCACTAGACACCTCCTTCCTAATTGATATCTACCCATTTATGTCACCACCTGGGATTGTATTATTTACCTAGCTTTAGACTGTCCAGCTTGTATCTCTCTATCTGGTCCACAAGGATTACATGAGGCATTTTGCTAAATCCTTTGCTAAAATGTAGGCTTATTGTGTTCATGGTATTCCCTTGGTCTTCCAGTCTTGTTGCTCAGTCAGAAAAGGAAATGAGATTAATTTTTAATGACTTGATTTTGATAAAGGCCCTTTACAAAATCTCAGAGTTAGAAAGAACCTTAGAGATCATTTAGTGCAATCCACTCCCAGGCAGTAATCTCTTCTAGAACATCCAGGATAGGGGTGGTGAGGTGGCACAGTGAATAGAGCATCAACCCTGGAGTCAGGAGGACCAGAGTTCAAATCTGGCCTCAGACACCTAACACTTACTAGCTGTGTGGGCTTGGGCAAGTCACTTAACCCCCAATTGTCCTGTCTTCGCACCTCCAAAAGAAAAAGAAAAAAAAAAAGAACATCCAGGACAAATGGTAATCCATCTTCTACCCAGAGACCTCTCGTGATGGCAGGCTCACTACCTGACAAGTAGTTTCACTTTGGGCTATAATTTTCTTCCTTATATCTAGCTTTCATCTGCCTCTTCATAGCTTCTCGTTACCTCCACCCTTCTAGATCGATGTCACAAACCAAAAAAAGTAAGCCTCTTGAGGTCAGAAAATTTTTTTTAAATGTTGTCCTTATAACCCTAGCACTTAGTACAGTCTTTAAACATAGCAGACGCTTAATAAATGGTTGGTTGCATCTAGCTGAATGAAGGAGCAGAAATATCTCTTTTCACCTACCAGTTTCCCATTCTTGGGGTGGCCTGTCTCCCTCTGTGGCCTAGGAGGTAAGAGTGCTTCCCTTTCTAAGCATTCACAAATTTCCCTCTCCTGTGTTCTTTGATTTTGCCAGTGAGTGGCCTATGGTTTAAATATTCCATATCTTTTCCTTTTTGGGGGGTGTGAGGAAATTGTGACATTTGCTTATCTCCAGCCTTGGGGCAATTCCCCCATTCTCCAGCCTTCTTCAAAGATCCCTGGCAGCAACCGCATCAATCAAGTCTTTGTCCAGACTTGACACCTTGAACTTATTCAAGGTTATCCTTTCTTCACTTGTCTTGGGTTTCAATATTCTACTAGTCATTTTTGTTCAGTGCTCCCCAAAGTGAAGACCATTCTCCTTGGGAGAGAAAACAGAAATGAAAATAGTAGAGAAATCCTGCTTTTTCCTGAATGTCTGTTACCATTGTCTCTTCTGCTCCAAGCTTTGGTATCCAAGTGTGTAGACCTCCTTAGGTCTTCATCTTGATCCCAGCATAGCTAATCAGTCAATAAACCTTCATTAAGAATCTACTATATTTCCAGGTACTGTGCTAAGTTCTGGGGATACAAATACAAAAAGAGACAGTTTCTACCCTCAAGGAGCTTACCATCTAACGGTCAAAGACAACACACAAAAGGAAGCTGAAAATTGGGAGATTGATGGACAGGGAAGGTACTTGACACAGGTGGAAAAGTCAGAGAAATCTCAAAGACTTGCAGCCAGTTGAGAAACAAGATATTTGAGCTGAGTTCTCTCCTTAAATGGAAGTTTATCGTCCATAGCCACACCTTCCTAAGAGTCCCAGGGCTGATAGGATCTTGCAGAATGATGAGGTTGTCCCAATGACCTTCTTGAGACATGATGGGAAGGTCAGAGCAGACTCAAAGCAGTGCAGCCAGGTGAGAAATGAGGAAAATCTCAGCACCGCTACAGGAATCTTGTCATCTTAACATTCATCACTAGGTTTAGGTCATGCTGAGTTTTACAGACCTTGATGCAATTCTTACAAGATCGTGCTATTGTTGTGTGTGTGGTTTTTAAAAAATCTCACTTGGTGGATAGGTTCCTTGTGCATTTATGTTGGATTCAGAGAACTTCCCCTTTTCTTTTTTTTTTAAATCAGAATCTTTTGTGGTTGTGTCATTAGAATTTCATTCCACCTTCACTGGTTCCTTCTTCCTCTGTAGAGTTTTAGGCCTATCCTATCTTTCTTTAAAATCTGCACTTCCCAAAGCAAGATCTGCTTTGGGGCCTCCTTACTCTAGAATATCCTACTACCTCCCCCTGTAAACTGCTCACCTTGGATATGTGTTTGAAAGATCCACCTATCCCCTTTTCCCACTGGCAAGTCCCTGCCAGAACCTCCATTTTCTAGGAGGGCCGAGGCTGACTTGCCTTCATTCTTCTTCTGGCCCTGTTCCTGATTTTCTGGATTTTAAAATCATGCTTGCAAACCTTCATCTTTCCCTCACTCCCTTTGAGCTTCCTTTTGTTTGTTGTCTTCCCCCATTGAAATGAACTTTCTTCTTGCTTCTTTTTGTATCCCCAGCACTTAATGGGGTGAATAGGTACATGCTGAATTTTTTCCTTCTTTCCAAAAAAACTGTTCTTTACTTTCAACTACTTCACTAGCATTAGTTCTAAGGTTCCTAGGATTTCTTTTTCAGCATCTAGTTCCTGATCCTTATCAGTCAGAATTGGATCAGAATAGCAGTTCCCATTTTTTTGCTTTCTTTTCCATTTGAAAGATGAAGTTAAATTAAGTAAAAAAAAATTATCTACTACTTGGTTTTTGGAAGAAGAGAGCTCTAGCAGATGTTTGGATAGCTCAGTTCATCCCTCATCCCCATCACTGATGTATCATACTGCCTTGCAAGATTTTAGATGTGTTTCCTGAATGCCTTATCTATTTCCTCCTTCTGTCCAGGTGGTCTCTATTGTGCTTTCACAAGGCTACCAGTTATTTTTCTCCTTTCATTGATCTTTACCCAAATGATCTCCACCAAATGATCTCATACTTTCTTGATTTCCTCACAAATATATCTTCTTAATATTCAGTGCCACTCCACTACTCCTTTTATAAAATCGATTTTGTCCTTTTTCAATATGGGACAGCATTTCCTATCTTTGGTCCAGTCATGAATCCCAGCATACCAAGTTGATAAGTCAAAATTTCCTCCTAGCTTTAGGATGTCTAGTTCACTTCCATTTAACTTTTTTTTAAACTTTTTTTTTATAGGCTGAAAGTTCCTTCTTATTTGTCTGGCTCCCTCTTATTCCTAGAAAAGGATGGTATTTTTTGCCCTAAGATATCCCTACCCAAAACCCATAATGGAATCAGACTTACAGACTGACTGAGAGTGAGCCAGGAATTACAGTTATATAATATAATATGTACTGCATTATATGAGTTGGTTCTGATGTGAATCAGACTTACAGACTGACTGAGAGTGAGCCAGGAATTACAGTTATATAATATAATATGTACTGCATTATATGAGTTGGTTCTGATGTGCCCAGGTTGGCCAACATTCTCATGTAAACTTGGGACCTACCCTTCCTTAAATGTATCACTGGGAAGCCTGGGGATGTATTTAGAGGACATAGAGTCCTCTGGTAGTAAGGAAGGAACACATGTGGCCATAACAATTTATGCCTCTGACCCTTCAGGCCTCCAATGCCTTCTCTTGTCTTTTCATTTCCTCATGCTATTCCTTCATGGGCACAGACAGCATCTCTACTGGTTGTGTTGCTCAGCAGGGTTCCCCAGGCTCCCAAGTACTGTTCCTCTTGTCAGCTCAGCTCCTTATTTTCCAAGCCAATTGTCTTTTGAATCCATAATTGGTTCTCTTCTCTCTACTGTATTCTTACTTTTGGGGGCTCCCTCCATTGACAGTTTCCAGAGCTGCCAAACTAGCTTTTTAAAGGCCACTTGAACAGGCAGTATTTGACCACCCAATGTTAAACTTTTCTCCAATTCCATCAGGCAGAACTTCACGCTTCATCAAGGTATAACCAAGAGTAGACACTTCATTTAACCCATTAATACCTGATTTTCTTTAACCTGCTTCTTCTGGAGTTCATCTACTCGGCAAGGGGTGTCCATTAATTGTCCCTTGTCACAGCTAACTTTTCTCCTCCTACATCTGGACATTGGGAGCCACTGGATGTTTTTTTAAGCAGGGAAATGGCATGCTCTTGTATAGTAGGGCAATGAATATGGCAGAAGGAGATTCAGAGAGACCAGCTAGGAGGCTATTGTATAATCTAGACCATGGTGGTGTCAAAGGAAATAGAAAAAAGAGACAAGATTCAAGAAAGAGTACAGAACTAGAATTGATAGGGCTTACAGGCTCATAGAAAGGCTGTGGTATCCAGCACCTTAATTTTATAGATGAAGGAACTGAGGCCCAATGGTTAAGTAACTTATCAAGGTCATATAGACAATAAGTGTCAGAGTCAGTACTTGAACGTAGGTCCTCCATTTCTATATCCTATGCCATTTCCACTGGTCTGTCCTCCCTTTACTTGGCCACAGATTGGGTGGGGTTGGTAGTGGCAATAAATAGTTCCATTGACAAGAAAGAGAAAGTCAGAAGGAAGAGTGAGTATATTTGGTGGAAATTAATGCACCCAACTTGTCACTGATTGAATTTGAGGTTTTAATAGAAATTTAGAAGACTTTTTTGTGCATTTCAAAAATGCCAATGATGCCTGTCTGTCTGGATGCCCTACCAACATCTCAAACTCATAATGCTTAGAACCTACTTGTCTTCCTGGTTTCTCTTCTTCTGTGAGAGGTACACAGAGATAGACATGCTCAAAACCTTGGGGTTACCCTTGATTCTTCCCTCTCCTTTGTCTCTATCTTTCCAGCAGCTCCCATTTCCTATACCTCTTCTCCATTCCTATCACAACTGGCCATTGCTACCTGTTAGAGCAATCAAAATAGCCTCCTGAAAGCTCTTACTCATTGTGGCTCTCCAAGTCATTCTTCAGATTCTGCCAGGCTAATATCCCATAGATTTGATCATGTCCCTTCCCAGCTCAAAACTCTTCATTGGCATCATATTGCTCACTGATAGTATGTGAAATCTTTATCCTCACATTTGAGACCCTTTAAAATTGGGTGTTCTGCCATCTCTCCAGCCTTATGTCACCCTCTTACTCTATGATCCTCTGCTACCTACACAGGAGGTTTTCTTCTATGACTACAATCCAAAAACTAAAAGTAACTTTGGGGATCATTTACTCATACCCCTTGTTTTACAGATGAAACCTTAAGGGGTGGAATGATGTGTTCCATTTTCCAACCTCTATTTGTTTGCTCAAAATTATCCCTGTTCCTTGAATGCTGTCCGTATTGACTCTCCTTGTTGAATTCCTGCTGATCCTTTAGGCCCCTGACACCAGACTGTGAGATCTTTCTCCCCCAATCCCTGACAGAGAATTTGGTGCATAACACTTACACTCTCATTGTGTTACATTTTGTGGTTGTATCATATTCTCCTGCCAGACAACACTCAGGAGACTACAGACCATATCTTCCTCGATTGTTATATTTCTCCCAGCCCCTCACACATTGCTCTCCATATAGTAGTTACACAATAATTGAAGGTGTACAATAGGTAGTTGGATACAAGGGGCTAGAAACACAGACCTGGAGCCTGGGAGAGATGTTGGGACTAGTGACATGAATTTGGGAGTCATTGACATGGAGGTGCCAGTTGAAATTGTGAAAATGGATGAGATCACCAAGAGAGATCTGAGAAAGGGGCAAAAGACAAGTTTCAAGAAAGTCTTCCTGTAAAAAGTATCTACCTTTTGCGGAATTTTCACTTTGTGGCTGGGGTTGGGGTGGTGGGAGGGAGAGGGTGCAGCACTGGGTGATACACTATTTAGGAAGATTGTGTGTTGTACGTGGAGCTGGATTCACTATAGGGTGTATTTCTTTGCCATGGAAGAGTAAACAAAAATTGTGTCTCAGAACCAGAAAGACCTGAATTCAAATGCTCCTGCTGATACTTAGTGGATGTTTGATTCAGGGCAAGTCACAACTTCTTGACATTTTAAGTGTCTCAGTCTACGACTCTGGGTTGCCAAGATGTCAACCTGCACTGAGAGTTCCTCACAGGGAGCTCCTTATCCTAAGAAAATCACAGATTCACTTATAATCCCCTGTATACTGTAGGGTTGATATACAGGAGGCGGAGAAGCATATGCTGGTGCCTTTATCATCATTCTTGGTGACTGGACACCTACCTACCATGTAGGGACCTAGTGCTTGGCCTTGGGTCTTCTGTCCCTGAAAGTTCTGTAGTTTTGTTAGGAAGACAGGACATGGACATAGTGGATGAAAAATAATAAATACAAAATTCAGGTATAAAGTGTCCAATGAGAGACAAAGATCAGGAATGTTTCAAGAACTTAATAGATAAAACAATCCTTCCCTGTCCAGGCCTGCTGGACTAGGGGGTCCCCAAGTCACTTACCTTATACCACATGGTCAGTCTCAGTCATTTCCATGACGTGGTCACCTCTACGACCCTTCGGGATACCCTGGATTGGACAGACTAGTCAGACACGTCTTGGTGGAGTAGCATAGGTCTCTTTATTCTATCCCATTGTGTGCTGTATCCCATGATCCCCAGCCCTCCTCTGCCTTATATAGACCATCAGTCTTCCCATCGTCACATGCCTCAGCAACAGGAGCCTGATAGGCAGGGAGTGCTCCTCCGTTACTGGCGCATGCTCAATGCCACATGTGACCTTTTATCCCCCAAGGTGCCCATTCCTGTGAAACATGGGGCAGCGAGTTCTTGGTAAACAGGACGTGCGGTCACGGGGTCAGAACACATGCTCAGATGTCTCTGGGACCCACCTCAGAACTTCCTTGTTAGCGAGAGCACTATGACTGAGGTCAGACATCTAATCACACAAGACTCAAAGGGCCCTTACACTTCCCCACCTTCCACCTTGATTGAAATTGAACCTTAATAGAAGGGCAGAACTAAGTCAGGAAGTTTGAGCAAATATGTGGAGGTAGGAATGTGCATGTCACATTTATGGAACAAATAGAATAATTTGGCCAGGTCTAAAAGTAGGGGAGTAGCGGGAAATAAGAGTAGAGAAGTAGCAAGGTTAGTAGGGGACAAAAATTGTCAAGGACCTTTGAGGATAGGCTAAGGAACTTAACAGCTTATTAGGTAGATAACAATGAACCCTTGAAGGCCTTTGAATGAGTAGTAACTTGAGACTGTAAAGGGGACACCGTTTGGAAGACTATTCCAGTAGACTAGAAGTATCCTGATGAAAGCATTGACTAGGATTGTGGCAAGGGGAAGAGAAAGGCATAGATTCAAGAAATTTTTCAAAGAATAAGTCAGCAGAGTTTAGTGACTGGCTACATGAAGGATGGGAAGAGATGAAGCAGGAAGAGCTAAAGATGCCTCATTCATTCATTTAACAAACATTTAGCATGTCCATCAGTATGGACACAGTCCTCTGAGCGGAGATAAGTCATTATCTGGGTAGGATCAGGGGATAAGGGAATATTTGAATAAGGCATTGAAGTAAGGAAGAGATTTCAGTAGACAGAGATGTGGAGGAGGGAGGCATCTGTTCCAGGCATGAGACAAGACATAAACAAAAGCATTGAAGTGGGAGAGAGAAAAATGGAACAGAAACATAACCAAGTGTTGCTGTGCTTGAGCCAGAAACATGAAGTTGTGGGTCCTCGCCCCATCCTAATGGCATAGTACGCTTGAGAGAGTAGCTGAACATTTTACATATTTTCTGCATCCCTCGGCTTTGTGCACCCAAGGCATGAGCCTCAGTTCCCTTGCTCTTTGTATGACTCTGGGATGGAGAGTAGTTTAGTTTGACTGGAATGTAGAACCTGAGAAGAGGAGCAGTGGAAGGTAAGGCTGGAAAAGTAGGTTTGAACCAGACTGTGGAAAACCTTTAATGCAACAAGAGCATATCCTTTATTTACTAGGCAATGGGGAACCATAGAAAACATTTGAATAAAGGATCAGCATGATCAAAGTTCTGTGTTAGGAAGATTCTTCAAGAAGCAAATGGCTGAGGATAGCAGAGATAAAAGCAGGAAAACCAGTTAGGAGGGGATTAGAGGAATCTAAGTGAAAAGAGCAATAACCAAGATTTTGAGCTTCAGTCAGGGGTGCTTAACCTTTCTTGAGTCATGTACCCCTTTGTCAGTCTGTTGAAATTTATCAACCCCTTCTCAGAATAATGTTTTTAAAGACATAAGATAAAATACATAGGATTATAAAGGAAACCAGTTATACTGAAATGTAGTTAGGAAAATATAAACCAAAGTTCACAGACCCCAAAGTAGGTGACTGGGAAAATAGGTGTACCATTGACAAAGAAATGTTAGAGGAATTGATTTTGGAAAAAAAGAAAATGAGCATGGTTTTAGATGGCCTGACTTTGAGGTAGCACCAGGGCATTCAGGCTGTTGGAGAGAGGTCAGGGCTAGAGATGTAGATTTATAAGATGCCTATGTAGATGAAGCCATGGGAGTCAATAAGATCAGTGAGGAAGAAGAGAAGTCAACTCTTTTTGAGTTGCAGAAAATTTAAGCTTAAGCTTCTTAATATATTTATAATTAAGAGTTGGACTAAGGAAGTAGACACATTGAAAAGGTAGGAGCTTTATGAATCACAGGCTTAGAGTTGGATGGGACTGAAAAGACCTGCTGTAAGGTTCTTAACCTTTTCTGTCATGGGTTCCTTTGGCAGTCCAATGGAGCCTATAGACCTTTGCTCAGAAAAATGTTATTAAATGCCTAAAGTAAGATACACAGAATTAGAATGGAGTCAAATATAATGAAATAAAGATATAATATTTTTCCCATCCAAGGTCATGGACCCCTGAAATCTATTGATGGATCCCTTGGGAATCATGGTCTTCAGGTATCAACCCTGATCTAGTCCAACCCCCACCCACCCAATGTCGATGGGATATAAGATTTTCCTGCCCAATAATAGGCCTCACCTGGAGCCCATTTATGGAAGCTTGCCTGTGGGAAGGCTTTCACACCTTTTGCTCATTTCTAATTAGGCACTGAGTCATGAGGGTCGCCTCTGAGAAGTGTATATATATATTCTGAGTTGGTATTTTACTTTGGGGGATTGCTTATGAGAAGGATTTTGTGATTCCTTAGTTGAGATTCTGAGTGGCCCTATGTTCAGAGCTCCCCAACTGCTCATATGTAAAGACTGTCTCTAGCCAGGGATGTATGTAAAAGCTATAGCAATATTGCTTTGATTCAGACAGTCAGAGCCCTGTCTGTTGGTCTTTATTTCTCTGCTTGTATTTTCTCTGAAATTCAGGGTGCTGACTTTTCCCCTGAACTATTGAAAAGAGTGTTGACCCCTTAAACAGCTCTCTTTCCTAGGAAAGTAGATCTAAGAACCTTTGCTAGCAGCCATCCTGGGTATGCCAGTGTGGTTGCTGCTACTCTCCCTTATTTTATGGAGAACCAAGAGAGTTAGGGGAGACTGTGCCAAGAGCCAAGGGAGGAAAGACTCTCCAAAAGGAGGGTGTGGCCAGTGGTGCAGGACACTGCTGAGAGGCTGAGGAGGATGAGGACTAACAAAGGGCATTGGATTTGGCCATCAAGCCACTGGTGAGCTTGGAATAAGCATTTGAGCAATATATATTAGGGGTGGAGGGAGAGGTAGCTTCTTCTTCTGTTCTGGGAAGGAATATCCTTCTGTTCTGGGAAGAGTATGCATTGTGTAGTGATGGCTATACATTATTTTTAGGGATGCATTGTGCCCTGGGAGAGAAGATGCTCCATCTGGTAAAAACTACACTGAATGCTAGGGGGACATATCTCCTTTGGATGAGATACGCAGACTATATAGACTGTAAACAATGGATGGAGGGTATTTGATGTGGGAATAGATTTAGGCTGTGAAGATGGCTATTAAACCACAAGGACCTTTCCAATAGATTTCCTTACAGCTTACACCCTGCAGCCCCACTTCTCCTCGAACCCTATCTCTGCCATGCAGGGACCTGGCCTTCTTTCAGTGTCTCCCCCTCTCCACCCTGGACATAGTCACTGGCTGCTTCCCACCCCCATACCTGCAATGTTCTCCTTCCTCGTTTCTACCTCCTGGCTTCCTGGATCTCTTCAAAAGAAGATTGTCCCAGTCCCCCCTTAATTCTAATGCCTTTTCTCTATTGATTATATCCAGTTTATCCTGTCTATATTTTTACTGGTTCTGGACATGTTGTCTCTCATATTAGACTCTGAGCTCCTTGAGGGCAGGGACTGTTTTTATGTTTCTTGGTATGTTCAGCACTTACCCAGTTCCTGGCACATACATGTTTAATGACCAACTGTAGGAGGTAGGGGGAGATATATACTATGTGTAGGGATGTGAACCCTGGGGGACGTGTATTATAGGATGTACACTGTAGGAAAATATGGGCTGTGGGGTGAGAGTGCACGCCATGCTGGGTGATCCCCATTGGGTTACACTGCAGGGGATGTCTGCCATAAGGGAATGGGAACACTGAGGGGGATGCTGTGTGGAGAAGGGCGTATGCGTTATGTTCTGGGTGGGGATGTGAATATTGTATAATGGTACGACTGTGTGCTGTGTGGGGCTGTATGCTCTGTGTGTGTAAGTGTGTACCGTGTGTGTGTGTGTGTGTGTGTGTGTGTGTGTGTGTGCATGCATGAGAATGTGACCGCTGTATCTGGAGGGAGGTCTCACTTCCTGGGGAACAGGACAAGTGGGACAGGTTGATCTGTGAACACTGTTCTCTTTTCCCTTTGATCCCTCAAAGTCCACCACCCTGACCCCAGCCCCAAGCCAACCACCTCCTCCTTGTTTCAGGTTTTTCCTCAAGTTTTTCCTCAAATGCAACCAGAACTGCCTGAAGAATGCGGGCAACCCTAGAGACATGAGGCGCTTCCAGGTAGCCATCCCTTCCCACTCTTGAGCCAGTACTTCTTCCTTCCTCCCCCATCACCACCCATGGCATTTGATGCAGTGAAGGCAGAGGAGTGGGGTGGGGGCTGAAGAGAACAGTGGCAAGGGACTAGAGTAAGGGGAGTTCTGAGGCTGGGGTGTAGGGGACGACTTACAAAATTATCTTGGGAATGCAGAATTTTAAAGTGATTGCAGTGTTGGACCCTGGAGACCCCCAGCCTCCCTGTGCCCTGAGCCTAAGCAGCTGTCGAGGTCCACAACACTGCCCGGCTTCCTGTTAGTTTTCCTGTTCATAGCTCTACATTTTCTACCAGGATTGAGCGATGACTTCCTCTCATTCCCTAAGTCCTTCCTCCTCTTCCCCAGGACCTTAGAGGGCTGGGAACCTGCCTCTGTCTCCCCTGGACTAAGACCTGAATGGACAGGGACACCCCCCCCCCAGGAAAAGGGGCCTCTCAGCCCTTTCTCCAGGTCCTCCCCCATTCCCAAGATCCCTAGCCCTGAGGGAGCTCATGGCCTGTGGAGGTGGGGAGGGGTGCGGGTGGGGGGTGGAGCAGCTCCTTCTCCCCTGGCTGCTGAGGCCTCATTAGGGCCCCACTTAAGGAGATGATAATTGTGACATTTTTACATGATTAACGACCCAGCTAATTTACATAGCGTGAGGCAGAGAGCAGCTGCCCGGTACCACCCTCCCTCCCCCAACTCCCACCCCCCAGGGTGCTGAAGAGTTTGGGAGGGGAGCCCAGTTAGTACCCCCCCCCTTTACCTTCCCAAAGGGTGGGGCCTGCCCACACCAGATCCAAAGGGCTCCAGGCCAGCCCTGGTGAAGAAACTGGGCCCCCAAGGCAAAGGTGGGGAGTAGTGAGAGATCTGCCAGGCTAAGGAGGGAGATCAAGGGGCCTAGGTCTTGCTTCTCTGTGTTCATTTCTACCTTCCTTTCCTTGGAGCGCGAGCCGTGCTCCTTCTCCCTTTCCCCCTCCTCTGCCTCCTAGACCCTGATCCCTGTTTGTGGGCCCAGGAACCCTTCCTCAGAGTCCCACTTCAGAGACCAACTGAGGAGTTTGAGGGGAGTGAAGAGTGGCTCTATGAAGCTGTTGCTCCTATACTTTGCACAGAGGACCAGACATGCCAATTTAAAAATACAAGTCCTCTTTCCCAATGACCTGGACCATTTGAGTTGTCCAAAACTTAACCACAGCAAATGCAAAGTCCCTGTTTCTGACCAAAAAAGGGAGGAGAAGGGTTCCCAGCCGTGGGTTCAAGGTTGGCTACTGGGTGGGGTGCATGAACATTAGCACATCCTTTCCTGTTCCCTCTCAATCTGGTTGATCACTTTGCCCACAGGACTGAAGGACTGAAACCAGGGAGTACTCAGAACCTAGGGGAGGGGGTGGACGGGGGCTCCCTGCCCTCAGACAACAGTTATATTCATGGAGATACCCAGGGTTCAAAAAAGTCAGCTAGAAGGCTAGAGGGCATGCCTTGGGGGTACCTTTGGGGGTACATTTGCCTTAGGTACATGCTTCTAAGCTGGCCTCTTAGCTTGTCATCCTAACCTCAGGATCAGAAGACAGTGTTCCTGCCCAGTCCCCATTCCCATAGCCATGAATATGGCCTCACTCCTCCAGTCCTGGCCTGGCCCTGTGTCCCCTGTGCAGGTGGTGGTCTCCACGACCGTGAGCGTGGATGGGCACGTGCTTGCTGTGTCTGACAACATGTTTGTTCACAACAACTCCAAGCATGGCCGCCGTGCCCGCCGCCTTGACCCTTCAGAAGGTCAGGATTCTGCCATTTGGCACCCTTCCCATGCTCCCTTCTCCCCTCCCAGGAAGAGCCCTATCCTCTACTCTTTCAGACCTATTCATCCTTCTTTCTGTTACTAGGCCCTGTTTTACCAATTACAGTTAGCAACTTTCAACCCAACTCCAGGCCCAGTCCTGTCCCCTAGGCACAACCATTTGGGGTACCCTTCCCCTTCCTCCATTCTCCCCCCATATCATCCCAACTAGGAGCAGTCCTGCTCCCCCCTTTCCTCATGTTCCCATCCTGACCCCAGTTCCCCTGACCCACAGCAGCCACCCCCTGCATCAAAGCCATCAGCCCCAGCGAGGGCTGGACCACGGGGGGAGCCACTGTCATCGTCATCGGGGACAACTTCTTCGATGGTCTCCAGGTCGTCTTTGGAACCATGCTGGTGTGGAGTGAGGTGTGGGGCTGTGGACAGGAGGGCTGGGGGCAAGACAGGACAAGTTGGGACTGAGGGTGGCCACCTGTGTGTCAGTGGGACAGTCAACAAGACTGATGCTTATTTCTGTGAAGATTGAGGGGCACTGAGCCTCGAAACCAGAGTGGGCTCCGGTTTCAGATAGGGTTTCTCACCTCCTCTCTCTAGCTCTTATTCTTCCTCTCTTCTCACAGCTGATCACCCCTCATGCCATCCGGGTGCAGACCCCGCCAAGGCACATCCCTGGGGTGGTTGAAGTGACCCTATCCTACAAGTCCAAGCAATTCTGCAAAGGGGCCCCTGGCCGCTTCGTCTACACGGGTAATGGACTGGGCTGCTCTTACCCTTGCTAAACAAGGCACGTGGCATGCCCCATTTCCCTGGTAAAGCAGGGTGGATCAGAAGGGAAAGGAGTGTGTACCATAGGGAGCCTATAGTGATTGCTCTGAACAGTTACAGGTTCAGTCTCATATAACAGTCTGTGATCTTCTCCAAGGAGTTCACTCCTTTAGCTTTTCCCCATTGCTCTCACTGTTACTTATAGATCTTCAATTCTCCTGCTCCCCTCCCAAAAGAAAACTTTCATTCACCTCCATCCCAGATACTCCAAGAAAGAGTTATCTCCCATTTTGAAAGGTTCATCTGTCTACCAGGCTTTGGTCCCATCCCAAGCTTATCTTTTTACTGAAGAATTCTCTAGTCTCTCCCTCCTCTCTGGTTCTCTCCATTCAGTTTATTTATTTATTTGTTTGTTTGTTTTTTTGGAGGGGGAAGGTAGGGCAACTGGGGTTAAGTGACTTGCCCAAGGTCACATGGCTAGTTTTGTGTTAAGTGTCTGAAGCCAGATTTGAACTCAGGTCCTCCTGACTCCAGGGCCAGTGCTCTGTTCACTGCGCCATGTAGCCACCCTCTCCATTCAGTTTAGAAGCAAGAATGAGTTTCACCTCCCTAGTTTTGAGAAAGTCAGCATTAAACCATGGTATCCCGACCCCCACCCAGTGCCTTGGCCAATGCCTGTCCCTCTCCACAGTTGCATTTCTTGAACTTGAGGACTCTCTTTGTCACCCTAAAACTTGGTTTTCACCCTCATCACTCAATCAGTGAACAGGCATTTTTTTTAATGCTTCCTGTCGGTCAGGAACTGAGTTTTAAATAGCAGGGGATGCAAAGAAAGGCGAAAACGCACAAGTCAGTCTATGCCCTTGAGAAGCTCACAGTCTAATGAGAAAGACACCATGGAAATGCGAAGGCACATCCAAGGGACATACAGAGTAGAAGGAAGGTAACCTTAGAGTTTACTTTCTCCAAGGAAGAGCTCAGGCTCGTGGCCAAGTCTGGTGGCCCCGGTCTTGGCCTCTTCTTATTTCTCTTGGTTGTCCTTGACAGCATTCAGCCTCCTTGCACTCACTTTTGACATCATAGTTTCTTCATTCTCATTCCTTCCTGCCCCCTTCTCTCTAGTCTCTCACTGTCATCCTCTCATTCTTAGGGGAAAAAATACTGTATTGGGAGCCAGAGAATATGGGTTCAAAGTCGTCTCTGCTGCTGTCACACTACCTGTGTGACAGGTTGGACTGTTGGCCCCAACATCTGGGCTAGCCCTCATCTCTGGGCTAATTATTCCCAAATCTGGCCCTCAAGAAATCGAGTCAACAGATATTTATTAAACGCTTAATATTTACTAAAGTTCATGGGCACTCTGCTGGGTGCTGGAGGAGCAGCAAAGTTTACATAATTCACAGTGCCTGCCCTCAAGGAGCCCACAGTCAAATATAGGGACAAGACACCAACAGTGATAGCTATTATACATAGCATTGTAGCACAAGTACATTAGAGAGGCAAGCCAAGTTACAATACAATATTGTACAAAGTTAACAATACAAAGATTGTCTTTTTAAAAAGCCTCTTGATCCTTAGTTGGTGCCAAAATCCCATCCCAGTTATGGTGTAAATGACAAGTTAGTTATTTCCCTCTCCAAAAAAGGAACTGCCCCTCCCTTTTCCCAGCTCCCTCCCTTTTCTCACAGTCTGAGCCAGGTTCACTCCCTGCTCTCCTGGGAAGCGATCCAGGATGGGCAGGGAAACTTCTCAGCTTCTACTGCTGCCTGACAGATTTGGGGCTGGGTAAAAGAGGCATTTTTGGGAAAACTTGACTGGTCCATTCAGTTCTATCTGATGGTGATGTCCTAGAACACTCTTTTCTGAGTATGAATGCTCTGTACATGTATGAATACTCACATTCTGTGAATATATTCTCCATGTACTGAGCTGCCCCAAGAGTGCTTGGTTCAGGAAACTAAAACCTTGAAGACTGGGAGGAGGGAGGGGACATCTCTCCCTGTCCCTTTAGGGATACTCCTCCCCCACACTGTTCTCCCCCCCACCTCCCCCAAGCTCTCAATGAGCCAACCATCGACTACGGCTTCCAGAGGCTGCAGAAGGTGATACCACGACATCCTGGAGACCCTGAGCGGCTTCCTAAGGTACAGGATAAGAGGGGCCAGACCAGACCTCAGGGGACAGAGTGAGGCTGGATTCGGGTTGTGTTTGGTACTGGACATAAAAGTAGAAAGAGGCCTGAGGGGCTGAGGGGTTGGGAATGGAGGAGGTGGGGACTCTTGTCTCTTTGCCCCATGGGACTGTACCTCCTTTGGGCTGATCCTCCCTTGCCCATCCCATCCCTAGGAAGTGCTGTTGAAAAGGGCAGCTGACCTGGTGGAAGCTCTCTATGGGATGCCACATAGTAACCAGGTATTAACCCCACCTAAGGCTTTTAGCCACCTTCCAAGAACCTTCTAACTCCCTGGTTTCCCTCTTGCCCCATTCCCTTCCTTCCCCGGGCTTTCTGACACAGCGGAAAGAGGGCTGGGTTTGAATCCCAGCTCTTCTACTTGCTACCTGTGTGATCTCAGGCAGGTGACTTTAATTCCCTGGGCCTCAGTTTCCTGATCTGTAAATCTGGCTTCTAAGGTCCTCTGCAGCTCCAAATTTATCATTTATCCCTCTCCCAACTTGCTGGTTCCTTCTTCTCCTTCCCTCTTGTCATCCCTCCCAAGAGCTGGTGGGGGTTGAGGGGTTGGGGGCCAGCCCTGCCCTTGCCTCCCTAGGATCTCATCATAAAGCGGGCAGCAGACATTGCAGAAGCACTCTACAGTGTCCCACGCACCCCCTCCCAACTTGGCTCCCTGGCCCCAGGCCATCCCCACACAGCCATGATGGGCATCAACTCCTTTGGGAGCCAGCTGGCAGTCAACATTGGAGACTCCACCCAGGGGGCTGAACAAGGTGGGTCTGCCCTTCCCTGTACTGTTCCCTACCCTGCTCACTCTTGCACCACTCTGTGTCCTGCCCCTCTCTTATCCCTCCATCTCCTATACACCCTATCTCCCTGTGCCCATCAGTGCCCTAGGGCTCTTCCAAGTCTTCCAGTGAACCCCACACTGACCTGTTCTCCCTGGCTAGGTTACTCCCGGAATACCAGCAGTGTGTCTCCTCGGGGCTACGTGCCTAGCTCCACCCCCCAGCAGAGCAGCTACAGCAGCATCACATCCAGCATCAACGGCTATGGGGCCACTGGCATGGCTGGCCTTGGGGTACCCAGCTCCCCCAGCTTCCTCAACGGCTCTACTGCAAATTCACCCTATGCTAGTGAGTTTCTATGGTGGGCAGGACTCGGGCATGGGAAGGTGGGTGCTACCAAGGTCTTAGTAGGCACCGATCCTAGTCATCTGCAGAACAAGGGGGTTGAACTCCGAGACCTCTAAGGTTTCCCTTGGCTTGCTATGACTCTCTGCTATGGTGCCCTATTGGGTGGGATGCTCTATCAAGCCAACCCTTGATGGATAACAGAGTCCTGGAGGCAATAGAAGGCTAGTTGTTAGGATAGTAGACCCCATCTGAGGAATTCAATCTACCTTCCCTTCCTAGAGTTCCCCCATCTAACTCTTCCCAGTCACCCCATTAATGCCTAAACCATTGCTCCAGCCTACATCAGCATGTTACATATACATGTACACACTATGTATACATACACATACATACACACATGTATATGCACACATATATATGGGCATACAACATACCCATTTCCCCTTATGTACATATATATGTGTATATATGCAGTTCCCCCAGTGCCCATCCTACGAACTCAGAGAAAGGCAACTTCCCTGTCAGAGGTGAGTAGTTCAGGATTCAGAAGTATCTTTCTCTTTGCTGCCCCATCACTGAAAACCACCAGCCTAAACAGGAGTGGTGGGAGAAGATCTCTGTTTCTGGACATTTCTGAGCCCCAGGGCAAGGGTCAAGAGAGTCACTGCTCCAGGCAGGGCATCACTGTGATTTCACCTTCTCCTCTCAACCCTCTCAGCTCTTCTTCCTCTGCAGCCTCCCATAACCCCAAGATTCTGTCTTCTGCCCCCTCTGGAAGACTACAGGAGGTCATTTATTACACATTTCTAACACCAAAGATTCCCTCCTTGGACGCCAATCCCATACTCCCTACTGCTGGAACTTTGTCCTCCTCTTCTTTCTTTCTGTCTCCTGTTTGCCTCTGGCTGCCTCTTTCTTTTTCCCTTTCTGATTCTTCCCTTCCCCCAGACCCGCAGGACCTTTCTTTGCCTTCTGATCTTTTTATTTAAAGCCTAGAGTTTCCTGGCTCTGTCATCCCACACCCAGCACCACTGGCCCCTACGTGTAGACCATCAGCAGACTTTCCCTCCCTCCCTCTCTTCCTCAGTCTTCCACTTCTTCCCCTCTCTCTCCTTTTTCCCTTCTCCCTCCCTCTTCTCCTCTCCTCCTTTCTCTGCTATACTTGTGGAATTCAGCCACCCCTGTGCTATGCAGCACAGCCGTGATATGTTGGTTGTGGATGGTGCTTGGATGTCAGGAAATCTTTGCATGACTGTTTGCCATAATTGGTGTCCTCCTGCCTCTGGTTCACATTTGCATTTCTTACTAGAAAGCCTCAGGCCCCCTTTGCCTCTGAGGGTCTCTGGCTTCACCTCCTACCTGCTGGTTCTTGGTAAACCCCTTCCCACATCCTGTTCCCAGGCTTTTCACGGTGGCAGGAAAGATGGAAAACTCCCTCTCTCTTTCTTTCCACTTTCTGGTTGAGGGCAGAACCACAAGATGGGAAATAATTTCATTGCGGGCATTCCCAGGCCTCATCCTTAGCCCTGTTTGCTCTAGTACTCACAGGGCCAGGAGACCACATGGGCGCAGTAAGTCACTGCCCAGAAGGATGGATGGCTTAGCATTTCTCCAGCATTTTAAGGTTTCTAAAGCCCTGTCTTCAAAACACACATCCTCATGAGGTTCTATTATTAGCACTTTTACAGCAGAAGAAGGGCTCAGAAGTGAACTTACTTGCTTAGATTCCTACAAGTAGTGAGTGTGGGAGCTGGAATTTGAACCCTGGCCTCCTGGCTGCTGACCCAGCCCTCTTGTCACTACACTGAACTCTCAAAAATGGCTCATCCCATCACTGTTGGGAAATTCTGCTTGATATCTAGCCTAAATCCATCCTGTTCTGGTTTGAACTCCTTTCAAGTGATTGAGTGGCTTCTCCATGGACATACTAGGGACTCCCATGGGTCTAGCTCTGTTATCTCTGCCCCATAGAGCACCGGCCTTTCATCATATCCTTGTTTTTAGTTCTGCCTTGGTGAGCATCCTGAAATGCTCAATCCTACTCAGCCTAGGCCCCCGGGAGAGCCCCACCCCCAAGCTGCCAAGCGATCTAGGACTTCCTCTCAGAGGGGCATTGCCAGGACCAGGCTCTGCTAGTACAGGACATATCCCCTTGGGCCTAAACCCTCCATGCGTCTAGGACTGATTTCTCAAACTTACCCTCAACAAGTGCCTAATATCACAAGAAAGGTGGTCTTCTTGCATTACAAGGAGCCAGATGGCTCTGCTCAGTTTTCACCAGAGGCAGACAACCATGAAACTTCTCATCTGGCCGACATCCCATTCACTAAAATTCAGTTCTTACCTCTCCTTCACCCCCACTTGCCATTAGGCTTATCATCCATTCATCTCTCCATTGTCTGGCTGGTGCTGCCATCTTGGTCCCCTCTCTTGACTGACTTCTTCTCCTAGTGACCTTGCTGGTCCCAGGTAGAGCTTGGCTCTGGCCTTTTGGCCTCAGCCTTTTAATCTGTACCACTCTTGCTGAAGCTGCAGAGTAGTCACCAACTTTCTTTCTCTTGCTGAAGATTTAGCCCAAATTTTGCCTGCCATATCTGGATCAGACCCTAGTAACTAAAATCAGGAGATATCTATAGGCCCCAGAAAGTCCCTGGAAGGTGTGGGAAGCCACAGACCCTTGCAGCCCTTACTCCAGACTTGCAACTCCAGACTTCCCTCTTGGTTCTAACCAAAATTTGCCGTGGAATATGACCCCTCCCCAGGAGGTCAGACAAAAAGAAATGTGATGATGGACATTGGACCTGGCTTTCCATCTAGGTCTTTCAGGGTCTCAGTGTCTGGAGGATCCTTGGATGTGTACTGTTTCCAGGAGCAGACAGAGCTGGGGAAAATTTGTTAGCAGGTAAAAATTGCAGAATTCAGCGGGGTTCATTAAAACATCTATTAAGTACCTGCTGAATGCTAAACACTATACTAGTCACTGGCAATAGAAAGAAAAAAAAAAGACAAACAGTTCCTGCCCTCAAGGAGCTTACATTCTGTCAGTTAATAGCGTGTATCTATAGAGTCTATGTCTGTGGAAAGGCAGGTTTAGCTCCATAATGAGGAGAAATTTCCTAACCATCAGCTGCTCTAAATGGAAGGAGCTGCTTTGATAGTGAGTTCCCTGTCATAGAAGGTATTGAAGTAGAGATTGAATCACCACTTATCTAGGATGTTCTAGAAGGGATACCTGCCCAGGTACAGGCTGAACTGGGTGACCTCTGGGGATTCTGACTCCTTTGCACCTCCATTTCTCTTCTCCATTCTCCTTAAGCAAGGCCCCTTGATTTCAGACTTCCAGATCATCTCTAGCTGATTCTGCTCAGATGTGATATGGGAATCCTAGACTCCTCCTCCTCAGTACCAAAGCTACCCCTGGCCTGGATCCTGTAACCCTGACCTGGTCTGTTCTCCCTAGCCCTGACTCTTAGTCTCTTCTACCAACACTGAGCCCTAACCTTTGACCCCATTTTTCTACCCCGCTTTGCATACAGCTGATTGCCAAGGGGCTGGGTGAATAATGTTTTCTACTGGGTGAGTGAGATCTAGAAAGGGAGAACAGGGGATAGGGATGGATGGAGTAGAAGGACAGTGAATGGAGCCCAGGGGGCGTGAGAGACCGTGAAGGCATGCAAGGTGGACAGTGGAGAGAATCTGATGGGGACATAGGCCTCAGAGCATTTTCTGTTGAATCTGGAAAAAGCACAGCCATAGGGAGATTTGGGCAGCACTACCCGTATCCCTTATGATGAGGAACTGCAGAAAATGGTTCTGAAAAAGGGGAAGAATTGGGAGAAAGACCCCAATCCCTCAGGTCCCACCAAGTCCAAGGGTAAAAAAACTCTGCCCCCAGCTCTTCTTCATTCTGCACCACCCACCTCAGCCTTAGTGACTCAGCACCAACCAAGCTGATTCAAACCTCTGCTTGACTGTAACCAATCTCACATAATCCTATTGCTAACCACTCAATCCAGTCTAATGGATGGAACCTCTACTATGTGCAAAGCCCTGAATGATGAAAACAAGACAATCAGATGAGTACAGGTGCCTGGCTAGTTGGTCAGTGATTAGTGGGCTTGAACATGGACCCCAGCTTGTGCTGTCTTAGGCAGATAGCCTGGCACACGCTCTCCTCCCTCCTTGTGATCATCTTCAGTGATTTCATCCAACCTGATAAAACTGATATTTGAGAAGGATCATCCTGGCATTTCTGTAGAGGACTGACTAGACCTGGCATAAGCAGGAGGCAGCAAGACCAGTTAGGAAGCTATCGATTTGCAGTGGTCCAGGCATGAAGTAATGGGGCCTGGACAAGGCTGGAGACAAAGGCAATGGAAAGGAAGGGATGGAGGTGTGAAACACTGGAGGAAAGATCAGCAGGTCTTGGTGACTGACTGGAAAGAAAAGATAATAAAGCAGGAAGGGTCAAAAAGTCCCAAGATTCCGAAAAGGAAGTTGGTGGTAGAGGAATAGGAGGGTCTTATGAACAAAATCCTGCCTATACAGGCTCAAATGATTCCAATAAGGGAAAAAAGTGTGAAGGAGCTGTCTAAATCCATCACTGGGACTGTGCCAGGGGGTAATCCAATGAATTCAGATTTAAAAGGTCCTGAAGTGAAGAGAGCACTGGACTTGGAATCAGGAAGACCTGCATTCAAAGCCCACCTCCAACACAATCTGGCTTTGGTCAGACCACTTCACCTTTCTGTGACTCAGTTTCCACATTTAGAACTCCTGGCCTATGAAGGATGACAGGACTGTTGCCAGAAATGAGACTGGCCAGGGAGCTGTTCTGGCAAGGAGAGAGGACACTGCTTTGGGCCTGCAGAATTACTGCTAATAACAGAGAAATCTTGTGGGAGAACTGGATAGAAGAGAATTCAACCCTACCTCCCATTTTAACCACTGATCATAAACCTGATCACTCATCCCAGCCCTAACTTGAATTTCACCTAATACTCATGGTAATTTCACCCTCATCTGATTCTAAGGTAAGAAGAAGAATGGGAACAAGCGTTTATTTTGGAGCCAGTTATGACCAAGTTATTGGTGAAGTGGAAACCATTGTAACCTTTGGAGAGAGTGACCACATTGTGTTTGTTTGTGATAGTTAAGGAGAAGAACATTGTTCTTAGGCAAATCTAACCATAGGCTTTAGAAGGGATTTATATTATAGTGTTCAGAGGGAGGATTAGGAAGCATGTCAAGCCCTGAGATTCTGAAAAGGAAGTTGGCTCCAGAGGAATAGGAGGGCCTTTGAACAAAATCCTGCCTATACAAGCTTGAATGATTCCAAAAAGGAGAAAAGGTGTGAGGGAGCTGTCTAAATCCATCACCGTGACTGCACAGGGTGGTAATCCAATGAATTCAGATTTTAAAATGTCCTAAAGTAAACAGAGCACGAGACTTAGAATCAGAAAGACCTATGTTCAAATTCTGCCCCCAACACAATCTGACCTCAGTCAAATCACTTAACCTTCCTGTGACTCAGTTTTCTCATCTTTAGAAAGAAGGGGCTAAATTTTATGGTCTCTTCCATCTATGATTGGATAAAATGGAATTGAGGCTGCAAAGCCAAGGATGAAGGTGAAAGAGTTACAGTCTTGTGAGAACAGCTCCAAGGAAATCTAAAGGCTGGAATAAGTGGAGATTTGGGGGAGCAAAAATGCTACAGGGAACATGTTTTAAAGCAACTTTAGATGAACAATGAAGACATACCCCTAACAAATGGGGTGAAGATGGATGATGGAAAAGAGAAGACAGAATTACTCTCCTCTTATTTTATTCCTGCATTCCCTGCCAAGGAGAATGATTTTCATAACATAAAGGATAAGAAAAGAGTAGTTCAAAGAGAAATGAAATCCAGATAATCAAGGAAATAGTGAGGCTATACTTCTCTGACCTCAACTTGTTCAACTCACCAGAATGAATTATAATCATCAGGTCTGTAAGGCACTTCATGGGATAGCTTTGATCATATGTGGTGGTACTGGTACAGGGACATGCTAGTAAATGTTTTTAACAGGCTCTCTTGGAGGGAAATGTGCCACCGCACACACACTTTTGACTTGAATCTGTATTATTAATATTTTCTGTCATTGTTTTTCAGTTGTGTCTAGATGACTTTGTGAGCCTATTTGAGGTTTTCTTGGGAAACATATGGGAGTGGTTTGCCACTTCCTTCTCCAGCTCATTTTACAGGCAAACAGGGTTAAAGTGACTTTCCCGGGGTCACACAGCTAGTAAGTGTCTGAGGCCAGATTTGAACTCAGGAAGATAAGTCTTACTGACTCTAGGACTCCATCCCCTCTGCCACCTCGCTGCCCAAGATAACTGTCATTTCACCAATATTTGAAAGATAACAAATTGAAATACCAAAGAACTGGAGAGGTGCAAAAATAGTCTGATATTTTTTAAAAGAGGGAAAAGTTGAGTCCCATAAACCATGAGCTAGTGACCCAGCGGTTGAGTCTTAGTAAAATTTGTACTAGAATGTCATAGTATCTTCGTTGAATAATTCATGAATTATTCATGAAAAGGGCAGCTCTGATCTGACAAGTCAGCATGGATTTGTTAAGAAGAAATTCTGGCCAGCTAAAGTTGTTACCTTCTTTGACCAGTGTATTTGGAGGACGTTGTAGATGACAATTTACCTGGATTCTAGTATTTGACAGTTTCTCAAGATGACCTTGTGGACCGAGTTAGAGAAATGCAAAACTGTCCAGATTCATAACTGGCTTAATCCAGAGTTCGGATAAAGGAATAGCTGTTAACCTGGAGGAGGGAAGTCACTAGTGCTTTTCCTCGGGGCTCCTTTTCTGTTTTAAATTTTCATCAGTGACTTAGAGGAAGGTGTGGGTAACCTGTTCTTTCAAATTTTCAGCTTGCAGCTGAAAGGGAGAGTTACCTCATTGGGTAACTTAATTAGGATCCAGAAAGGGTTGGCTGAATACAAGAAAATGAAGTTTAATTGAGATAAATGTAAAATCTTGCACTTATGGTTCACAAAATCATCTGTCCAAATACAGCATTCAATTCACCAATCATTATTTAAATACAAGGGGCAGTACTATGAAATATTGTCTGCCTTAGAGGACTATACATCTATATTCTTTTGGGGGAAAGGGAAGGAATATGCCAGAGGTCCATATGTGGCCCTCTAGGTCCTCAAATTTATTCTGTAAAATTTGGGTTCAATCAAAAGGCCACACTTAAGGACCTAAAAAGCCACATGTGGCCTTAAGGCCACAGGTTCCCCACCCCTGCAACATCCATGTATTTAGATAAGAAAGAAGATGGTAATTCAAGATCTCAGAGATCACCACCAACTGGAGACAATTGGAGAAAGCTTCAAAGAAAAAGTGGTATCTCTTCTTGAAAAAGAGACAGAGGGAAGGGAGGAGTATCTTCCAGAGATGGGAGACGGTCTGTATGAACACACAGAGGCAGAAGATGGTTTATCAAACATTTTGGGGAGCACCGAGCGTTCCAGTGTGGTTAGAACACTGAGCACAATGAGATGAGGTTGGAGCTTAATTGTACAGTCAATTAAATGCTGAGGGGGTTGTATTTTTTCATAGAGGCAGGAGGGGCAATTGAAGATTTTTTTTTTTTTTTTAGCAGAGGATGGGCAGGAATGAAGGAAGCGGCATTTAATAAGTAAGCTCTCGGGATACAAATCCAAAAGTGGAGACAGTTCTGCTCTCAGAGAACTGACATCCTAATGAGGAGGGAACAACTGTTATAAAGGAGTGGTAGCCAGGGAGCTATAGTTTGGTTTGGAGAGTTACAGGATAGTGAGTGAACCAGAATGGTGTACATTGATCAGCATGCCCTTTCTAGGAGCATCACTGGTTTTAATTATGATTCCAGAACTGGAAAAAGGTGGTGGTGGTGGTAGTGAAACTGCCTGTTACATAGGGTGACAGCTAGAGCCACTTGGATAGAGAGGGCTTTGCAAATCAGGGTAGTGCCAGATCTATACCTCGGGAAGATTATTTAGGCAGTTGTTTGGAGAGTGGAGTAGAGAGGACCCTGGAAGCAGGGAGACCTATTGGATTTTTACAGTAGTTCCAGGTTAGATTGGAAGAGAGCTTGAAGGATGGCGGCCACGTGAATGGAGAGTGAGCAATGAGTCAAGTGTGATTCCAAGGTTACAAACCTCAGTGACTAAGAGAAGGAAGCAAAAACACTGAAGTTTGGTGGATGGGAGGTGTGTGTGTGTGTGTGTGTGTGTGTGTGTGTAATGGGTTCTTGTTTGCACAGGCTGAGTTAGAGTTGCAGGAAGGGATGTGTGTGTGTGATAGGTTCTGTTTGTACAGGCTGAGTCGTAGTTGAGGGAGGGGTGTGTGTGTGTGTGTGTGTGTGTGAGTGTGTATGATGAGTTCTGTTTGTACAGGCTGAGTTGGAGTTAAGGGAGGGGTGTGTGTGTGTGTGAGTGTGTGAGATGGGTTCTGTTTGTATAGGCTAAGTTGAAGTTGAGGGAGGGGTGTGTGTGTGTGTATTTGTGTGTGTGTGTGTGTGAGAGAGAGAGAGAGAGAGAGATGAGTTCTGTTTGTACAGGTTTGAGTGGAGTTGCAGAGAGGTGTGTATGTGTGTGTGTGTGTGTGTGTGAGTGATGAGTTCTGTTTGCATAAGCTGAGTTGGAGTTGAGGGAGGGGTGTGTGTGTGTGTGATGGGTTCTGTTTGCACAGGTTAAGTTGGAGTTGCAGGCAGACCTTCCAGGTGGAGACGTCTAGCACACAGTTGGTTGAAGGGGAAAGCTGGCTAACCAGCAGTTCAAGTGAAAAAGCTGGAGGGACTTGAGTGCGTCAGCAGTGAGATGCTGTAGCCAGTGAAGCAGATATGATTGCTTAGAGAGGAGAATCCAGGAGGAGAGGCAAGAGTACAGCCACTGAAATCTGCAGGAGGCAGCCCTGGGGGCTTCTGGGATACCGTGCCTAGCTCTGGGTGTGTCGCCTTTGGAGAAGGACATTGATAAAGTAAAGAATGTGCAGAGGAGAGCCCAGGATGGGGAGGGATCTCAGAGCTGAAGATCTAGGGAAGGAAGCTGAAGTAGGCCTTCAGATATCTGCAGAGCCATCCTAGGGGAAAGGGCCTGGACATGTTCTGGTTAGCTCTAGAGGGACAGAATTAGAATGATGGCAGAGAGGTCATCTAGAGGGGAAGATTTCTGTGGACTCTAAGGCAGAATGGCCTAGAAATTGCAATTGTTCTGAGTGGCCTGCTTTGGAATGCCGTGACTATTGTCAGGAGTATGTGCTTATGTAGTAGCTGGCCAAGGTGATTCCTGAGGGCTCTTGGAATGCTAAGCTTCCATGATTCTTTCCTGACTCTTGACTCTGCCATCCTTAACCTCTGATATATGAGCTGCTCAGAATCCTGTTGGTGCCTAAACCCAAGGACGATTTTGTCTGGTGCCACCTTCTGATCATTCCTTCATCTCAAGCTTCTCTCTCTTTTTGAAGCCCGTGTTCACATGGGCCAGATCCCTTATCCTGATTCCAACGCTGACCTCACCCCAAGCCCAACCTTGCTTCATATTGGGCTCTAGGAAAGCGGCCCCCTTCCTGGGATGGCTTCAGCTGCTCTAGACCTCACCAGTCTGGACCAGTCTTGTGTCCCTCTGGACTCAGGCCTATCTATGATATCCCAGTCCCTCAGCAGCCTCTTCCACCCCAAGCTGCTCTTGTCAAGAAGTGAAGGCCAAATCACTAATCCCACCTGTGCCCTGCAGTTGTTAGAGAAGCCTGACTGCTGAGATTATCAGCTGGGTCTAAAGAGACTCATCAGATCAGGACTAGGAAAGCAGGGCTCTTCCAGGGCCTGCCAAGCTCTAGAGTGAGCGCTCAGCTCTGTCCCTGCCTCAACCTAGTCCAGAAGCCAGAGCAGTGCAGACCTTTCCTCTCCGCTCCCCACCCCGGGGCTGCCTCAGAGGGGAGGGTGGCCACAGCAGCAGGTGCCCAGCAGACTCCCACCCTGGACACTCTCTATAGTGCTGTTTCCCTGTTGTTTCTCCTGCGTCACTCCTGCTCCCCACCCCTACCCCGGAGTCATGCCCTCCAGCCCGCCCCTGGCTGCAGCTTCCTCCATCTCCCTTCCGGCCGCTGCCCCCACCACCAGCGTCTTCTCCTTCTCGCCGGTCAACATGATCTCTGCCGTCAAGCAGAAGAGCGCCTTCGCCCCTGTGGTGCGCCCGCCTGGTTCCCCGCCCCCTGCCTGCACCAGCACTAATGGCAGTGCCCTGCAAGGTGAGTCAGCTACCACTCCACCAGAAAAGGTATCCGTGGTGGAGAAAGAGCTGAGCTAGCTGAGGTTGTTGACTGGCAGTTCTCAACTGAAGAAGACCTTGGGCCTTTGCAGTGACCAGCTCACAAGGGTGGGTCCACTGCTTTAGCCCTCCGATCAGTGGTATGAAAATGTGGCCACCAGCTAGCTGCTACTGGGAAAGTTGACTAAGACCGGGGTCCTACCTCCCCCACCTTCCATCTCTGGAGCATGTTCTTGTACCACTAAGTAGGCAGAGGTAGAAAGGAAAAGTAAAAGTGCCTATAAATGTTAATGGAATGAAAGAATGAATGCATGGTGGCCCACTGCTTGGTCTTCTAAATGGCAGGTCCTTATTGACTCTTGCAGCTTCTCAGGGTTGACAGGTGGCCACCTTAAAGGCCAGCTCCCAGGTCCTGGGGGAAGGAGGTGTTCTGCTTGGGTTATTTATGGCCAGGGCTGAGCACAACCCAGAAAACAGCCCTAAGTCCCAGCTAAAGAAGACCTTGGATCATACTCCTGTTGAGCCTGGTCTCTGTAGGATGAAGACCTGGAAAGGGCAACCTGAGCTAGAATGACCTTTGAGTGACCATCTTGGGAGCACAGGGGCATCAATCAGAACAGACTTTAATACCATGGTTAGGCAAACACCTCAAGAATGGGGTCCCCTCCCTGGTGGTCTGGGTGTGAGAGAATAACGTCAGTTCCCACCACCCTTCTCATGTGGATAGCCTTTATGCTTTTCAAAGCGCTTTCCCAGACATTAGTTCAGTTTGAGCCCCACAAGCCCTGGGTGATGGGTCAGCTCCAAACTCCAACCAACAAGGAGCAGGGATGGGGCAGTGGAAAGGGCCTTGGAGCCAGAAGCCTTGGGTCTATATCTCAGCTCTGACACTGGGCTCGAGTTCGAGTTTTCTCATTTCATTCATTCTTAGTTGGACTAACCATTGGGGATAAGACCCACCTCACAGGGTTGTTGTGAGGAAAGCGCTTTGTAAACCTTAAAGCATTATAGAAATAGGGGTGATTACTAATATAAAGTGATGGGCTGTGAAGATAAGGGAGGAAAACAGATGTGATTCAGCATCTGGATTCCATCCACAATCTTGAAACATCTGGCACTTGTGTAACAGTCGGGGAGCAAGGCTTGAGGCTGATTAGAAGGGGAGTCCTTGTCATCTGTTGTCAGCCTGGGACTGGGCACAGAGGGTCCCCTGGGGGCTTGGACCTGGAGCCAGAGCCACCGATGCATGTTTACAACGATGGGAATCTGTTCATCAGATCCACAGATGACATTGAGCTGAGAAGGCACAGGCAGAAACAATTCAATTCAGCACTTAGGAATGTTTGTGAAAGGCCCTACCACTGACCATGAAGAGGTTTCCCAGTGCCCTGAGAACATCAGAGAGAAGCGGGGTCAGAACTAGGATGAAGGTTCCAGAGTTAAGAGAGCACACAGGTGAAAAGGCCTGAGGTTGTGCTGTGAGGTCAGAGATGCCCCGCAGGAGTGCAGCAGGGCCAAAGGAACAGGGGGATTAACAAAAAAAGTTAGGAAACCTTCTTTGGCCTCAACCACAGGCTTTTTAAGACGCTATGTCTGTTACCTTCATATGTAGGATGTGAAGATAGTGCAGAGGCCAGAAGAGATGGGCAGAAATGTTAAATACTTCACCGAACAGGACCCAAGGGGATCCTAGTAGAACAGGCTGAGTCTCAGTATTTCTGACTGTTTACTCTATCTCAGGGTAAATGAGAAGAGGTCTTGTTAGACACAAGGAATAACCTTTCTGGTGTCAGGATGATCAGGAGAAGCTGTAGCATATGCGAGGTTAAGAGCTTTGAGTGCTAGGCTCCTAGCCCTTCTTTGACTTGGAGGATGGGGTGGGTGGAGGTTGTTCTATTATGGCCCTTGGTCTGCTCTGTTGCTTCCCCCTCCTGATGTAAGACCACCTTCACCAGGCCCCTTCAAGCCCAATTTGGTGGTTCCCAGCCTAGGAAAGCTGCAGGTTCCTTGATGCCCACAGCCCGAGTGAGCCAGGCCTTTCCCTACCAGGGGTGGAGAGGACTCAGAGAAAACCCTGCAATGAACCTGTTCTTGAACCCAGGGGCCTTGATGGTGAAGCCAGGTGGCCTGCGAGAAAAACACCTCCAGGGCTCATGGGAGGTCTCCCTGCCTTAGCAGGAGTGGATCTGGCTGGTGCCTGTGCCCCTGCGGCAGTGCATTGGTCCAACCTTGGTCCTGACTGCTTTCGTTCCCGGTGATGGCAGGACAGTGAACTTTGGGGGAGGGAGGGCCAGGAATCATTGTGGGAGTGGGAGGGACAGCTTTTAGCTGCTGCTCCCTCTGGCCACTCATCTTGCCCTTCTCCATCTCTCCTTCCTGCCTTTTCCTTTCCCTCCCTCCTGGATCCCTGCTATGACTCCCTGCTTCTCTCCCTGCCCGTCGGTGCTTCACTCCTCTGTCCTCTGCTTGCCCCCCTCCATCCTCCTCCTTCTGGACACAGACCCAGCTTTTGAGGACTCGGACAAGTTCCATTCCCCCCCTGGGGCCCTACAGGGACTGGCCTACTCCTAAGCACAGTATGTGTTCTGCTGCCCAGCCTGGAGTGCCCCCCTCTGTCTCTGTCTTTGTTGCTGTACTCTGTCTCTGTTCTCTCCTCTGTCCTTGGAGCCTGGCGCTGTCTTCCAGGGATTGTCCGTTGTGAGGTGTTTCCCCCCCCCCATAAGTTGAGAACTGGCTGGGGTGGGAGCAGGGGCTAAGGTTCTCTTGTGCTGTCCCCCAATATCCTGGCCCTTCCTGGGCATTCAGCCAGCCTAGTGTCCTGCCTGTCCCCTCCCCTCTCTCCCAGTTGGAACTGAGCCCACAACACAAAGTAGATGAGATGCTTGGGGAGGTGAGGAGGGGGGAAGAATGGAGCTACAGGAGGACACCTTGCTTTCTTGGACTTTTCTCTCCCTTTCCCTAGCCATGTCTGGACTCCTCATCCCCCCCATGTGAGGCCTGCATAAAGACAACCACCTGGCCATTGGATACAGATCCTGGGGACAAGCAGGCCAGTGGCCTGGGATGAGCTGCTGAGGATTTCCTGCTGGCAATGGGAGAGACGCCACCTTCCGTGCTTTGGGACCCTGGGCCCTATCCTTCCACAACCCTTTTCTCTTCTTCCCTCCACTCTCAGGACTGGCCACAGGAGGCTTCTCTCTTCACAGCACCATTTTAACTTGGGTGTATGTTATGTGTGTATGTGTGTGTACATATGTACATGTGTGTATGTGTGTGTGTGTGTGTGGTTCTAGGGGGACTGATCCCGCCATCCTTTTCCCATTATAAGCTTGGGGTGGGAGGGGGCCTGGGGATGGGTTGGGGTGGGGCAAGGGTTCAGGTGAAAGGTCCTGCCCTCTAGAATGCTCAGGGAAGATGATCTGGTGTCTATGGAGCACTGCCTTCCACTGCCTGGGAGGATTCACCACCCTGCCCTTGCCTGATGCCTCCAACATGTCTGGCCTGGACAGCTTCTCCTGGGGAGGGGGTCGTGTGCAGAAAAACCCCAGGTTTTTCTGGCTCTGCCTGCCCACTTCTGGTTAGGAGGCAAAGACCTGGGGAAGGGATTGGGCCAAGAGCCACAGGAGATAGGGGTAGGTACTGGGGTAGAAATGACAGGTCAGGGGAAGGTGGGGTTGGGGAGGGGAATGGGGAAAGACCCCAGCTCCCCCACAGGGCTCAGCTTTGAGGCAGGAATAGGAGCATTATCGTAGGACAAATCTGTCTGACTCCATTTCCCAGGCCTGTGGTTTAACAAGAATCCTCCTTCTGGCTTGCTCCTCAAGGCCAACCCCACTTCACGCACAATGCTGGCTTCCTGGCTTCTCCCATCAGGGACAAAGTCAAGGTTCCAGATTCTTCCTCCTGAGTTCTGGGAAAGGCCACCAGCAACTCTAGATTTGTCCCTTTAGGCCCATGGAACAAGTTCCTAGGAGATATGGGGTAACCCACCCAATTCTGAACCTATGCCCTTTTCTTACCTCCCCCAACCCCATCCTTGAGGCTCCCAGAGTACATCCCTTTTAGTGGGCTCTAGCCTCCAGCCTGGAGGCCTGCCTTCTTTCCCTTCCCTGCCTCCCCTGGGGCTGTTCCCATTGTCTGTCTCAGACTGTCTCTTCTCCTGGTGGCCCTTCCTTCTCTCTAGCCCACCCCTCATCTCCCAAGGGCCTGTCCTGCCCTCCCCTTCTCCCTGGCTGGCAGCTCAGAGTCTGGCTTTGGTCATTTGGTCCTGGAGGGGGTTTGGGAGAAATGAAACAATAAATGGAGATGCTGATGCCCCTTCTGCCTCCAGTTCATGCCTTCCATAGATCATGGGCCCCCAGAGACAGAAACACCTGGACTTGGTCCCTGTTTCTTTTGTCAGCCATTTCCTGACCCTTCCTCACAGCTCTACTGAAGCCAGGAGGCTCAGGTTGGGGATGGAAGGCCTCATTTCCCTCAGTGGTCTTGGCCGTTTTGTTTACTGAGTTGTTGTTTTTTTGTTTGTTTTTTTAACATCTATGCATAGCTGCTGACTTCTGGATAGTTGAGATCCAGAGTTTTCTTTGCTGCCATTTTTTCTTGTGGCTCAGACTGGGTTCCCTCCCCCTGTGCAGAATATGCTTCTACAAAGTGCTCAGCCAGGCAGGGAGGCCAGGGCGGCAGATGGAGCCTTGGGGAGATAAAGGCCATTTGTAATCTCAGGAGAGGTCTGCAGGGCCCGAGTACATTCCTGGGCCCCTTGGAGGCTGGCACAGCAGCAGCCATCTAGGCAAAGGCCTCAAGGACCAGACTTTTCTCTGCCGTTATCCCCTTCTGTTTTTTTTCTTATCCCACACCCAATTACCTGTGCAGGTGGGGTGGCAGATTATGGTTCCAGATTCCCAACAGTAAGGTGAAAGGCAGAGATGATTGGTTGGTAAATATCTTATGGCACACTTCAGGTACAGGGAGCGGTTTCTGAATTGAACCTGAATAATTAGTCTATTTTATAAAGTACTTCCAGGTTTACAAAGCACTTTACGTAGATTATCATGCCAATCCTGGGATGCAGGGACCATTATTATACTCGTTTCATTTTTTTCTAATTTATTTTAGTTTATAACACTCAGTTCCACAAGCTTTTGAGTGTTAAATTCCTCCCCCCCCCCCAGGCTCTACGTATACATTCATATTAAACATTTTCACATTAGTCATGTTTTAAAGAATTAGAACCAATGTAATAAACCACAAGAAAGAAGAAACAAAACAAAACAAAACAGCATTTATTCATTTTAGAAGAAAACTGAATGAGGCAGACCAGTTAAATCAGTGGTTCTCAACTTGTGGGTCGCAACCCCTTTGTGGATCGAACAACCCTTTCACAGAGGTCACAGGGGTCACCTAAGACCATTGGAAAACACATTTCTGATGGTCTTAGGAACCGAGACACTGTTCCTCTGCTCCTCTGTCTCCAGGTGGGTCTGCCCATATACAAGTATTAAAGAATCACAGCATTAGGAAGGTTGAGAACCACTGAGTTAAATGATTCACCCAGGGTCACACAGCTGGTGAGTGTCTGAGGCAGGGTTTGAACTCAGATCTTCCAGACCCCAAATCCAGCAGTGTATTCAAAATGCCACCTGCGAGCATGTCCCCAAGGGCCATGTACTTTTACAAGGTATACCAAAAGTCTTAGTGCAGGTTTAAATTAGCTTAGTTCTCTACCCAAGCTGAGTCAGGGAAGGGAAAAGAAGGGAAATGCGGAGGAGGGTCCTTGGTACTACCCAGAGTGACCAAAGAAGGGCAGAGGGAAGGGACTGAACACACAATGGCCCCAGATTCCTACATGTGGCCTCAGTCACACTGAAGGCGTGGAAGAGAAATGGAGGCTGTATTCCTCTGTTGTCTCTGTGGCTCTGGGAGGGGGTCTCTACACAGTTTGGAGCATACGGCCCATTATGCAAAGCCAACAGTTTGGGGAAACAAATCCTACAGTTTGGGAGCTGCTAGGGAAGGTGAGAGCCAGGGTAGGTCTGCCATCTGTGCTGGGAGAGACCCAGGGAGAGTCAGAGACTTGGAGATACAGAGAGAAACAGGGAGAGGAGGAAGGGACCCAAATTACTGAGATGGGGCTGATGGCCAGGAACCATCTGAACCCCCATGTAGCTAACTGCCCTCAGAGCAGGGCCTGTTGCACAGGGTAGCTAGCTATGCCACCAGACATGGAGAAATATCAGAGCAGACGAGTACAACTCCTGTTGGAGGAGATGGGGCAGAAAGTAGCAAAGTCCTTAGCTAAAGAGGAGAAAGGAGCGCAGGTGCAGGGTCTCAGATTCCACTGTCAGCTTCCAAGGGCACCAAATCTTTTTGGAATCAACTGGATCTTTGCCCTCAGCTCCAGGGCTTCCTCAATTTCCCTACTGGCTGAGCCCTCCTCTAGGCCCTCTGCCCTGAGCCTGCCTGGCTCAGAGAGCCTTCCTACATGGTTTGGTCTACCAATACTGCTGTCCCTCCAGGAACCCAAGCAAAGTCCCAGCCAATCTTCCATTTCTCCCCCTCATCACCACACACTCCAGTCCACAAAAAGTATTTTCTAGGATTTATTTACAAGGAAAAAGAAAATTACAGCTTCAGGAAATCATGCACTAGGAAGAGGCTCCACACTGAACAGCCTTCTCTAGAGCTCCCAGAAGGATGGCTCTTCCGTGGTCCAAGTAAGATTGATCTTCCTATCACAACACACATGTCAAATCTGGGTCGAGTGCCCTCCTCTTCAGGTCCTAAGGGCTTGCCAGGTGGGCTTCTGGGTCTCCATTTCTTATACTACCTCCCATGACTATCACAATGCTACCATTGCACAAACAAGGGCAAAAACTGGAGTAAACAGAGACAGGCTTCCTTCACAGATACTCCCTCCCTCCCTTCTCCTGACCTGGCTCCCTGACAGTTTCCCAGGATCACCCAGGGGCCCAGAGCCAGCTGGACTCAATGTACACCCCAGAGTCACTGGAGCCTTGGCCAACAGGAGACATGGGTCAAGGACAAGGCTGGGAACTCAGAGGCCTATCGAAACTCCAGCTCCCAGCCCAGGCTCGTAAAGGGACCCTGTAAAGGGATCTAAAGGCAACTCAATAGAGATTGACAGGGCTGCCCATGAGGTAAAAGATCCCTATGAACAGGGAAGGCAAGATTCCCCGATTAGCTCGGAGGATGCCCAATGTTTCTGAATGGATCAAAGCGCTTGGTCCATCAGACCCAATCTTTCGAGAGCTTGCAGCCTTCTGGGAGAGGAGCCCGGGTGCTGTCTTGCCTGAGGCAGGGAAGGGAGCAGGTAACCTCTGGGAAGAACCCCTGTGCCAGGTTCAGAGGCTGCTCAGTCTGGGCTGAGGAATTTGCTTATCTATGATTTACCTCTATTGACTTATCCCCATCTATTATTCCTGAATCTGTTCTCTAAGAAATAAATCATAGGAAATGCCTAGTTTGCCAGGAGGACCCAGCCCAGAAGAGAGAAGGGAAAAAGGGTGGAGAAGTTAGAATCAGGCACCAGGAGGCAGCAGCAGCAGCCAGAGATGATAAATGACAAGAGTAATAATGAGCAGAGTGTCTGCTCTGGCACCTGGGCCCACATCCCATTGTTTCTGCACCCCCAGCACCCAGAACAGTGGCTGGCACAGGATGAGTGCCTGCCGACTGACTGACAAGGCGCTCTGGACAGATAACTCTGATTCCTCTCATTCTGATGGAGCCTCAGAGGAGGGAGTTGTCTTATGAAATGTCACAATCCTCAATCCAACGAGAATCTAAGAGATGCTTCTCCTGTACAGAGCTCCATCACCACTGTCAGGGTCAAGATGCCCACAATGCACTCCACTCCAGACTCCACACTCTTTCCACCACAGCAGGGGCCCTTGGGAAGCCTGGGGAGTCAGGCAGCCCATAGATCAGAATTAGCAGATTAGCAGGGAAAGAAAGCCCTGAGCAACAGTCCTTGGGAAGACCCTAAGGGAGGATCTCTGGAAAGAGGTTCCACTCAGTGAGACTTAAGGCCCAAGGTTGGGTACTTCACAGGTCCAGGCTTATCAGCTTAGGTGGGTCAGGGAAGATGATGTAGACACACCCAGATCCAATATCTCTAAGAGAAGAGAGGCACCAGATGCCCACTTTCATTTCTAATAATCTTCTGAAAAGTCTCCAACAGAGAGAGAAAGAGCTGAACAAGGTGGGGAATCATTTGATTTTCTTAGGCCCTGTCCACACCCTAATCCAACAAGTATTCAATGACTATGTGCTAGGTACAGGATCAGCCTGCCTAGCCCCAGAATCTAAGAATTAAGAAAAAGCCGGGAGGGTGACCCCCTTCCTTTGTGAGCTGAAATTCTGCCCCATCCCCCACCCCCTTAACTCCTCTGACAAGTGATCACTCAGCCTCCACCTGGAGCCCCTCAGCAATGCTGAATCCATATGTCCCAAGGTAGCCCATTCCAGCTGGGGGCAGCTCTGCTAAGTTCTTTTCAGCCAAACCTCGTATGGCCTGGTGATCATCCCAGTTGCCATGCAGATGGCTAGAACCTCTTTCAGAAGCCACATGGGACAGAATGCCCCCTCCCTATAGTTTCTCAGCTCAGGCCCCTGAAAGCTGTTCCCAGGAAACCCATCTGAGTCTGATCCCTTACCCATCACCACCTCCAGCCCCCACAATCATCCTCCCACCCCACAGCTCCAGTACCCACCCACCACAGGCTCACCAACCATGTCTCCAGGCTGCTGAGTTGCCATAAGGAACCCCATCCCCAGCAGCCCCAGCACAGAGGCCTCTCTGGGCTGGCAGATGGGGGCTGATGGAGGCTCAGTTCCTTGGCTGACAAATAGAAGCTTACTCCTCATCCGCTGGGCTGTGCACTTCTGTGTTGTTGCCAGTCAGGGCATAGTAGTAGCGAGTGACAGGGAGGTCAGCCAGGAATCCACTAAGTGTAGGCTGTAGGCATGCAGGGCCTGGATGGAAGCCAAGACTGGAGAAGAGCCTCTGGGCAGGGCTATGGAGCATATGTGTGTCCAGCACCACAACACGGCAGCCAGGGTAGCCATGGGCAAAGGCCAGTACAGCCTGGCACAGGGCCCTACCCACCCCATGACCCCGATGCTCCTGGCTCACAGCCAGAGACCTCAGTTCCAACTCTCCATCTCCACTTTTCCCAATCCCTGACACAGCCACCATACCCACCACACTGCCATCTGTGTCCTCAGCCACCCAGAATCTAAAGTCTGTGGCCCCTGGAGCGCCCAGACCAAGGCTCATGTTTTGGTGAGCATAGAGAGCCCAAACATGGGCCAACGCAGGGCGTCCAACAGCCAGGAGCAGTGCCAGGACCAGCAAGGGCAGCAACAGGGAGTGGGAGGAGGCTGCCAGAAGTGCAAAGCCACATCCTACTAGCAGCAGGAACCATGGCCGCCGTATCATCCGGGCTCCAAGGGCTGAACCCAGTTCTGCTGCCACCACCACCAAGAGCTCATGAAGGGCAGTCTCATCCCTTGGCACCATGGGCCGCACCTGCACCTGAAGACGCCCATCGCCATCAGTGAGGTCTGTGGCCCTGACCTCCATCCCTCCGTCCAGGCCTGCAGGGGTGAGAGGGACCAGAAGAGGGCTAGGTTATGTTATACCCAGAGGTCCCCAGGGTTCACCATACCCCAAAATCTCAGCTTCCTAACTCACACAAAGGAGAGAATTAGCCAAATGCTCTTCCCCTTTCAGACTGGCAAAGGGAAGCCAAGGGGCCTGCTGCAGGGCAAACATACTGTAGGACTCAGAAGGCTTTATGTCTCTGGTGAGACTGATAAACTTTTACCTGCTCCTGTTTCGAATGAAACGTCCCCTTTTTTTTTCATTCGTGGGAGTGCGGAAGGGGGACTGAGTAAGGCCAAGATGAGGACAGATGAGGCTGGAGCACCCTCTGAAATCGGACAGTCCTGATGGCATGAAGAAGACAGCTCCAGACAAGGTAAGGACTTCCAGGCCAGCAATCAGGGTCCTCCCTCCACAAAGAGACTAGGGTTAGATGAGAAGAGTCAGGAAATCAGGAGGGCCAGTCTGGCCTGGGCAGTGCCTCCCCTCTGGGCCACCGGAAGAGATCTTCCCAATTCCACCATCTTCCATACAGCTGCAAACATCTGCTTCCCAAGGCCCCAAACCTTCAGGAGCTCCTCCTGCCCCACTTCAGCCTGGCACTGAATCCTAGAATTGGTTCAGCCCTCTTTATTTCAGGACTCCGCTGACTGGTCAGACACGTGGTTCCCCAAAGCCTGGCTTGTATCGGGATCTAGACTCCTTCTGAGCTCAGCTCAGGGACCCTTCCTTGGTTTTCTCCATGACTCTCCCCCCCGCTCCCAAATTGTTAGTGCATCCTTTCCCACATCCTATGTCTTTATTTGTAAACAAGAGGATGAGGACAGTTCCATTTGGGTTTTGTATCCCAAGCACTAGTGGCCCCTCAACAGTTGTTGAATGAATTGGGGATTTGCTTCTGAAATAACATCCCCTTTTCTCTCATGAATAATACTGATAGAAAAACAGAGACTTAGTATTTTACATACGTTATGATGCAAGGGAAAGACTCTGACCTTGGGGCCAGAAGATCTGGATTTGAATTTGATCTCTGCCACTTACTATCTGTGAGATCCTGGATAAGTCACAACTTCCATAGGCTTCCTCATAATGTAAAAAGAAAGAGAGCTGGCCCAGAAGACCCCCAACATTTCCTCCAACTCCACATCTCACAGCTTAAGACCTCATCTGAATAAGCGGGGAAAGGCAGACTGAGCTCAGAGAGAGGGGCAGCCCTTCCCGAGATGCCTAAGGCTGTCTCGTTGAGGAGCCTGGCCCACCAATGAATCCTCCTCATCACTCTCTCCCTAGGTACTGCTTCCTTCCCTTCTGCCTAGAAACTTATGCAGGTCTTCCTTATCCTAAAACCAACCAAACTAAAACAAATCCTTCCTTTGACCTTCAAGCTATCCTCATCAATGCTCAAACAATCCTCAATCAATGCTCATTTATTACTGGCCAGAGACTGCTAAGCACTGGGTGTGTAAAGAAAAATAAAAGTCCTTTCCTTCAAGGAGCTCATATTCTAATTTATAAAACATGTGAATTAGACCACACAAGAGAAAGACTGAGTGTATGGAAGTAACCTAGTCCCTAGGGACACCCAGAAAGGAAGGAAGCCAGGGATTCTCCAAGTCAGAGGTTGAGTGAGGCAGCATTGCAGGGACAGGGAAGCCCCAGAGTCAGAAAATGAAGGGTCATATGTGGGGAGGAGCAAGGAGGTCCATCTAGCACACTGAGCGGAACAGTGGAAGAAGAGTGGAAAGGAAGGGGCCAGGCTGAGAAGAGCTGAACAAAGGACTTTTTATTGGACCCTGGAGGCAAAAGGGGCCCACTGGAGTTTAGTGAGTGGGGGTGTTTCGGAGAAGAGGGGGAGAGGAGGTGTGACGTGGTGAGACATGTGATTTAAGAAAATCACTTTGGTAGCTGAGTGGAAAATGGATTAGACTGGAGAGAGATTTGGGGCACAAAAACCAATTAGAAGCTATTGCAATAGGTCAGACCAGGGTCAAACTGAAATTGAAATAGGGCCACTAACCCAGGCCTGCAGAACAGGCAGCTGCCAAAGGATTTTAGGTAGCCCAAGAAAAATGTGCGGTTGCACACTGTGCACTTCTCTGTTGTCATGAGACTCCGGCAACCAACCATTGTAAGTCTATCTCTAGTCTGACCTAACTGTGGCCCAAAGAAGTTTAGCCTATTTTAATTTTGGCCTTCCCTACTACCAAGTTGTGCAAGTCTGCACTAAACCATATGTAAGGATCCCTTTGGGCTTCAGATTGCCTTAGTTTTAAAATATATATTATGTATATTTTATTGTCTTTGTATTTATTTTGTTAAGTATTTTCTGATTATATTTCAATCTGATTCGGGCTGTCCACATGTCTGACACCTCTGGATCAGGGCCTGAGCTAAGGGGGAAGCTGTGTGTATGAAGAGAAGGGGAGATTTCCTAGAGGTGTGGTAGGGAAAGAAATGACAAGTTTTGGCAAGTGACTGGATATGTAGGGTGAAGGAGAAAGAAGAGCCGAGCAGGAAACCAAACTTACAAACGTGGGTGCCCAGAAGGATGGGGATAACCTAGAAGAGTAATGGGAAACTCAGAAGGGGGATGGTTTGGGGGGATAGATAAGGAGAAAGAAGTTCTCTTTGGGGCTTGTTGAGCTGGAGATGTCTACATCCAGTTAAACTGGAGATGAAACATCCAGTTTCAAATGTCCACCAGGCAGTCAGTGATGGTAGACTGAAGCTCAGGAAAGAGATCTGGGCCACAGAGGTGGATCTGGGAATCATCTGCATGACTGATGAGATCACCAAATGAGAAGAGTTGGGAGAGAAGAGAGATGAGGGCTCCAGACAGAGCTTAAACGGACACACACAGTTAAGAGAATGTGACGTAGATGAAGAAAGAGCTAAAGAGACAAGAAAGCAGTCAGAGGAGAACATGTCAAAGGCCAAATGCTGTACAGTGTACAGTTCCTCTCTTTTACTGGTAAGATCCTAGAAAGTCACCTGGACTCGATACCAACACTTTTTATTCATTGTATCACCAACCACTCACTTGCTCCTCATTTGGCTCAGAATGGAGGTCAAGATCAATTACTTCTGTTTTGGCCAGAAAGCCCAATGGTCTTCCCCTCCAGATTGATTTTTCTTTTGGACTAGATAAAAGAGGTCATTCTTTGCCTCATTTCTTACCTTTGCCTTAATCACTGAATGGGTGCTGCCTCAGTCAAACTGAGACCTGGAAATAACCTTAGCTTAAAAAGGCCAAGGCATCCTACTGCATCCTGGGACCATCTCTAATTGTCCTGATCTATATCCTGCCACTAGATCCAAATGGCTCCAGAGGAGAAAGTGAGGCTGGTGATTTTGCACCGTTTTCCCTCACTTAAATCCAATTCTCTTGCAAGTCAAGGCATCACCTTCTTGATGTCATGATCCTCTCCAAGAATGAAGGACAAATGGGGCAGTGGGCCACTAGGTGGCACAGTGAATACAGCACTGGCCCTGGAGTCAGGAGGACCTGAGTTCAAATTTGACCTCAGACACTTAACACTTACCAGCTGTGTGACCTTGGGCAGTCACTTAACCCCAACTGTCCTGCCTGCCCACTGTGTGAAAAAAAAAAAAAGGACAAATGACAGTTGCTACCTCTAAGGTAATTGCTTTAAAATCACCAGTGATCTCCTAATCTACAAATTTAACTACCATTTCCCTGTCCTCATTCTTTTAGACATTTCTGCAGCACATGACCTTGAAAACTAACTACCCACTCCTCCTAGGCCTAGACTTTTCCTCTGGCTTCTGGAAACCTCCCTCCCAGATAGACTATTTGGCTCTTTGGCAGAATCATCCTTGAACCTAACTAGGTAAACTATAGCCCACGTTTCGGTCTTCAGTCTTCTCTTATGGGATCAAAAAACAACCTTGGAGATCATCTCCTTCAACCATTTCATTTTACAAATGGAGAAACTGAGGCTCAGGTGACAAACCTGCAGGAGGTAAAGGTAAGTGGCAGGGTCTGAAATTCACCCCAGATCTTACCCTTACTTTCTACTGGAAAACATTCCTCTCTGACCTCTATATTCTCCCTAGGGCTCTCAATCACTCCCATCCACCCACTTCAATGATCAGGGCTATTCCTGTTCAGTCTAAAGCCTGACCACACATCCAATGCTACTCTCTCTCCTAACTTGAATCTGTCTCCAGCTTTGGGGGGAAGCTCCCTCTGGGAAGTCCTGGTGACATCCCCGGATTCACTCAAGCTGAACTCCCCTAAGCCCCGCCTCCCTGCTCTAGGATGGCGACAACAGTGTGACCACACGATGCTGGCCCCGGACGGACGGCGGGACCCAAAGGGCTGTCACTAAAGGTCCCCTGTCCCTGGAAGGCCGTCTCCAGGAGCTGCCCAGGGTTTCCTCATCGCGCTTTTGGAAGAGCAGATGGTCTCTTGGTCATGGAGGGGATGTTCTTTTCCCTTAAAACTGAGCCCCATCTTCTGCCCTGACCCCACCTTTCCTCCCCGGGATCCTGTAATCCGATGGCACCGCCCCACTCCCGATCGCCCAGCGGGCTCCTGTCTGTATCTCTGCTGGCCCACTCCCTCCTCCCTGCTCCAGCTCCCCGCAAGGACCGTGTCCCTGGTCTCCACTTGGGGCGTCCTGAATGGATGGACAGACAGGACGAGGGAGCTACAGCAGGTTCTGGAGCGGGTGTTCCCTCCCGAGCCCATCCCGACGGTGCATCTATCTGCTGGAGGCTGAGGCCCAGGCCCTCCGCGCGCGCTTAGAGATCCGGTAGGGGAGTGAGGTGACATCCCTCCGTTCTCCACCCGGGCCCGATTCTTCGGACCAAACTGCGGGACCCCAGGCCGCGACCCGCCGAGGACCCCCGGACGCTCACCTGGCTCTAGCTCCGAGGCCGGGTTCCAACGGACGCTCCTTCCGGGACCACCCAGCGGGGCCCACGTGACCCGCCGCCGCCGGTGCCGCTGGAGACCGCTGATTGGATAGCCCCGAGGGAGACCCGCCCCCTCCGCGGCCAATAGGGTAAGCAGTAGAAAGAGGTGGGGCCGCACTCTTTCTGCCTTCCCGGCCCCCCACGTGGGTGAAGGTTGGGAGCCCGGCTTCTCTAAGGGCTCCGCGTTCCCTCCCTGCATCCCGAGCCTAAGCATCCCTTAAGCGTCCAGCCCGGGTCACACCCTCCTAGATGGGCGCCAGTGTCCAGTTCAGTTGTGAAGGACTCTTCGCGACCCCGAGACCACAGCGTGCCTACGCCGTCCTTAGGGCTTTCTTGGTAAAGATTCTGGAGTGGTTTCAGTGGATTAAAGCAAACAGGGTTAAAAGACTTGCCCAGCGTCACACAGCTAGTGTCTGAGGCCCGATTGGAGCTTATATCTTCCTAATTCCTGGCCCCAGCTCTATCTCTGGGTCACCCAGTTGCCAGGGTGCAGTAAACACTTAATAAAGACATCATCATCATCCACAACAACAGCAATAAAATTGTTGTTCAGTTGTGTGACCCGGTTTGGGAGAGACACTGGAGTGATTTGCCGTTTCCTTCTCCAGCTCATTTTACAGATGAGGAAACTGAGGCAAACAGGGTTAAGTGACTTGCCCAGGGTCGCTCAGCTAGTAAGTATCTGAGGCTGGGTTTTAAATCAGGTCTTCCTGACTTCAGGCCCAAGGCTCTATCTACTGTGCCACCTAGCTGCCCCCAAATAATAATAGCTAACATTTATACAGTGCTTTGTGCCAAGCAGTGGACAAAGCACTCTACAACTGTCTCATTTGATCAGTGCCTGATCTTGCTCCCCTAGACATCCTATCCTTCCCCTTCTCTCCTCTCCCCTTTCCTGCCTCCTTCTGTATGTTATCCCACCTTCAGACTGAAAACCCCTTGAAGGTGGGGATTGTCTTTCTTTATATTAATTGTAACCCCATCCCCTGGCACAGTACCTGAACCATAGCAGGCATTTAATAAATAAATGTTTATTGGATTGGACTGGATCCTCACAACAAGCCTGGGAGGTAGGCACTATTATTATCTCCATGTAGAGGAGGAAACCAGTTGACTGGTTGACTGTGAGGTCATCTAGCCACCTACCACAAATACCTAGGGACAGGGAGCTCACTACCTGTGGAGGGAACTCCTTACTTGCATTGTCCAAGGTTGCATTATCGGGCACCTCAGAATGTTGTTGTTCATCTTAGCCAGAGTGTTACAACTTCACAGAATTGCAGAATCTGAGAGCTGAAAGACATCTTAAGTCACCTAATCCAACCATTACTTCAACACTAACCCCTTCTGTAACATCCAGCTTCCTCTTGAAGAACTCTGGGAAACTCACCACATCCCCAAGAAATCCATTTCACTTTGCTTCTCTCTAATAAGTTTTCTCTCACATCAAACCTAAATCTTATTCTCTTTGACGTCCAGCAATCATCAGCCCTAGTTCTGTCTTCTGGGACCAAGCAGAATAAAACTAATCTCTTTTCCATGAGATAATGCCTGGAATACTTGTTACCAAAGAGATCTTCTCTCCTGCAGTTTAAATATCCGCTGTTCCTTTCAAGTGCTTGCTTATATGACACAGGAATCTTGGAGACTATCTAGACCAGCCCCCCTAATTTTACAGAGGAGGAAACCAAGGTCCAAAGAGGTTAGGTGACTTGGCAGATGTTACAGAGGTAGTAACTGGCAGAGACAGGATTAGAACCCAGGTCCTCTGATTCCAAATCCAAGACTCTTTGTACTATAAAAACATCAGCTTGTCTGCTTAGATAATCTCCAGTTTATCCATGTCCTTCTCTCTTTCTCCTCTCTCTCTCTCTCTCTCTCTCTCTCTCTCTGTCTCTGTCTCTCTGTCTCTCTGTCTCTCTGTCTCTCTGTCTCTCTCTCTCTCTCTCTCTCTCTCTCTCTTTCTCTTTTTTTTGAGAGGGGAAGGCAAGGCAGTTGGGGTTAAATGACTTGCTCAAGGTCACACAGCAACATCCTTCTCAAAAATGCCCTAGAACTGAACACAAAATTACAGACCAGGATGGAATGAGTGAGAATGATCTCTCTTCCTTAGTCTTGAACCCCGTATCTCTCTTTATGCAGCCTAAAACTGAATCAACTTTTTCTGCTATCATATCATTCTTCCCTGTTGACTCATATAGAACTTGTAACCCACTAAAACCCCAAAATATTTTTCAGATGAGTGATTATTTAGGCATGTTTTCACCCATCTTGTACTTGTAAAAGTCATCTTTTAAAAAGATCCTACATATAAGACTTTGAATTTTTCCCTGTTAAATTTCATCTTAGGGGTGGCTCAGACCCTTAACACTTACTAGCAATGTGACCTTGGGCAAGTCACTTAACCCCAATTGCCCTGCCTTCCCTTCTTCAAAAAAAAAAAAAAAGAAAAAAATTAATCTTAGATTCATTCCAATGTTACAACTTGTCAAGGTTTTGTTCTGTTTTGTTTTGGAATGTGATGTCCAGCAAGTTAGCTATCTATCATAGCCTTGTTATATCAAAATTTAATAAACATATCATCTATCCCTGTATGATGCAAGGTCCATGAAAAAAAGTCAAAGGGTACAAGATCAGATACAGATAGATCCCTGAGGCACCCCATTAGGGACCTTCTTCTAAGAAGTTGATATCCTCAGTTTCGTCCAAGGGGAGGCCTTTTCTTCATCTTGACTCTGGGTGGTCTCTCCAGTTCCCTAGATCCCCTTCCATGGTCCCAGCTCCCTCCTGAATCCACCAAACAGTCACCTGGATACAAAAGCAGACAGCTCCCAGGTCCTTGTTCAGTCAGTCCTTAAGACAATCCCTGGCATACACTGAAGTTCACAGGGTCCAGCACATCTCAAACCCTTCACCACTTCTCTTGCCTGGAACTCAAGGATCAGCCAGGTCATGAATAAACAGAGTCTCATCTTGGTCATGCTTCTTCAGTCTTCCAGCAATTCATCTGGCTCTAGGACCCAGAAGGAATATCAGCCTTCTGGGTGGCCTTCACCAGATTCTGGTCTCAAGAAAACTCCATTCAGTTCTCAGTAGTCAGCTTCCAGATGCTGGGAGAGAAACACACTCTCTCTCTCTCTCTCTCTCTCTCTCTCTCTCTCTCTCTCTCTCTCTCTCTCTCTCTC